>JAPDKZ010000015.1:0-600000 GCA_027569885.1 Aspergillus diversus
AGAACTAACCGCTGAGTTGCTCTACCCAGCAACTCTGCGGTGGCTAAATACATTGTGCGGGTGGTGGGTCACGTGCACCTACACGTGATCGCCCGCAACTCCGTATCTGCGGTATTGATCCTAACATCGACCCAGAGATTAAATCAGCTATTAGAGATAATAAGAAGAAGGAGAACTGTCTCTGGAGAGCTTTGAAAGAGGCCTGGGATCAAATTTATGTAGATATTTAAAATTTACTGGTTAATACCATGCCCCACTGGATTGAGACGGTCCTACAGGCAAAGGGGTGGTATACCAAGTATTAGAGCAATTTTTTCCATTTTTTTTGGTATTTTTTAGTTGGGAATAGCTTCAAAAATAATGTCAAATTTTGTCAATTTTTTTACCAGAGCGTGTTCGAAAATAAATATATTTTAGTATGGTGGTTGGAACGGGTGCGGGGTCGCCCGACAACCGAATTACGCAGACTTTTTGCCTAGAACTATATTTCCCGGGCGGTCCGTGGTTCCCGACCGATCCGTGGTTTCTCCAAAAATTCGACGCGTCTATCAACCACCAAGTTTAATCAACCACCATGCCACGAAAACCGCGTTGATTGAAGCAAGAATTAATAGAGTAAGAGGGCAGGATTGAATGCGCCATTAGAGATTTGAAAGAGCAAAAGATTTAAAAAACTAAGGAAGCTGCACATGTTTATAATATCTCACCTTAAACCCTATGTAATAAACTCAAGGGCTATTAATCTTAATAAGAACTTTATAACTGCCAGTACCCTCCACTATTATCTTTAAGGGCAAGGTTTATATTAAGGGATGGTTTAATAAAGGTGTAATCCCTGGTAGCTAAAGAATTAAAATAAGTGCTAATAGATGAACTATAGATAAAATTAGCCTTTACTAGCTTTAAAAAGTCTTTATTCCAGCCACAAATATATATACTAGAGAGGGATATTAATTACTAGTTCTGAATAAACATGGAAGCCACCTCTTGCCTGAATTTAATTAGATATGCAAGAAGAATAATATTATATTTATTTACATATCTGTATATTTATCTTATCTTCTTCAGCCTTTAAATGTGGGTTGTTTTGCGCCCTTAAAGAGGATGTATAGTTAACTTATTAAGTAGAAAGGGTGGCTGGAATATAACTATATTAATAAGCTTAATTTTTTAAAGGCTTATTCAGCAGCTTATATAACTGTCTTTATAAAAAATAATATTTAAAGTAGATTTAAAGCAACTGGGATAGTTCTTTTTAATTTTTATATAATATTAAATAAGTTAAGTTTAAAATTATTAACTCCTACACCTCTTCTAAGTAGAGAAAATACTTTAATTCCTTTCTCTTAGCTTTATATGCCTTAAATAGTCTATTAAATATATTAAAAAGCTTCTTTAATTAAAAAGCTTCTGAAGAATAGCTCTAAGAGTCCCTTATTTTTCTTAAAATAAGTACTGGATTAATTTATAAAGGATTGTGAGCTAGCTATTTATAATGTTAGTATACTAGCTCAGGAAAACTATGATCTCCATGCTGCTATAGAGAATAACAGATAGAAAAAGGATTGCTTTAAGAATTAAATGGCTCCTCTATCTGGTATTTTATTTTAGGAAGCTAGGAATTTAATTTCAAAAAAAAAAATCCAAGTACATGCACAGAAGGGGGATACTAGTGATTCTGCTTCTTAAACTGTGCAGGCACCAAAATGTGCTCCACCAAAGTGTTCTAAATGTGAAATTCAAGGGTATATTAGAACTAGATGTCCGAATCACTATAGTACTTAGTTTAATTAAATTAAATTTGCTTTTGGTTGAGTTATAATAGTTTAAAGTTGAGATAGCATAGCTTTTGGAGGAAAAACCACGGATCGGTCGGGAACCACGGACCGCCCGGGAAATACGTTACTTGGAGAGCTAACGTAATCCACGGCCGAGCCGTCCGTTCTGTATTGCATACAAAATAGTGATTTTTCAATATTTAATATCTCAACAACAACCAGTTCAAATGTAGTGAAATCTTTTAAACAGAATAATATTATAGTAATTACTCACATATCAAGATTAGAAGCCTCCAGTCTTTGTATTTCTTTTTATTACATGAGAGTCATGATTATTACAGCCTAAATACTAGTATCTATAGAATCGCATGGGAGAGAACAGAGAAAAAGTTATAATATAATTTTTATAATGTATATTATTTATAATCATGTGTATTAGATAGTACAAGTAGGTTGTTGTTGAGATATTGAATGTAAAAAATCGCTATTTTATATGCAATACAGAACGGACGGCTCGACCGTGTGGACGGCTCGGCCGTGGAATACGTTACTCCTATGATCCTTATAGTACAAGGGCAGGAACCAATAAAAGCAGAGTAGTCAGCAACGGGCTAGGATGTCATGAGGCTGTCCTGGTGGTGTAAATCATGTCAGGGTAAACAAACCAGCAACTGCTTTCGCTGTTGTAAAGTATGTGGAATTCTGCAAGCAACATTAAGTTCTGGTAAGCATTTTGAACCGCTTTGATATAACAAATGTACCAGGTAGCCATACAGCTTTGTGCTCTAGTCAGGCACGCCCCTGCCAGGTATGCATGCTCCTATTAGGTATGTTTCCTGTTTTTAGAAAATATTGAGTTTCCAGATCTGCAAGCGACGTCTAGAGTTTCCTGCAAGGAGCTAACACCTTTCCATTCCCTGAGCGCAAATAAGGCCCTTTTGACGTTCAACCCCCTACATTCTAGTCGCAAAACAAAGGCTAAACAGGTCCTCCACCGCGCGACCTATAAGGAATAGCTTAGCACTATCTCATCTCCTGTATCAAGTCTTATTCTCTGTCAGGCTCATCTGAATGTTGCCTTCCCAACCATCCTCTATACACCAGTCAATTCTGATCATTTTGCAATGTTCCTTGTCAAACCGATGCTGCTTTTCCATTTTTGGAGCAGTTTTCACCTCACTACCGCAGGTAAAGTTCACCATGATTATCATCTAACCTGGGCTAAAGGAGCCCCGAATGGGGTTGAGCGATATCTGGTATTCGTGAATGGGAGGTTTCCCGGGCCTGATCTACTTCTCGATGAAGGGGATGAGGTAACTGTACGTTTGTGCCATGGCTAAAGTACACAAAGGGACGATTATACCGACTAACTGCCAATAGATTAATGTCTTTAATCACCTTCCAGTGAATACATCAATACATTTTCATGGAATTGAGTATGGCACATCACCAGCCCCAGTTACTGCATTCTTTGTCGCGCAGCGACTAATATCCCATGAACAGGCAACAAGGAACACCTTGGTCAGATGGAGTTGCAGGCCTGACACAATGGGCCATCCGCCCGGGTGAAAACTTCACCTATAGATGGCTGGCCAACACCTATGGGACATATTGGTGAGGCCTTTTTCAGAATTGACAAGCATTGCGTTGACCTCTTATGCAGGTACCATGCTCACGACAAGAGTACTATTATGGATGGTTTGTACGGCCCGATCCGAATACGGTGAGATGATTCATCTCTTCACTTACCCCAAGGCGGGCTCTAGTTACATGACCTGACATTAACGTAGCCCATCGCTGAAACGGGATTCTCCGTTCCGATTCATATCGAATGATTCAGCAGACGTCCAGGCCATGGAGGCCGCGGACAGGAATGGAAATATCGCGGTGCTTTCCGATTGGAGCAACTTCACCTCCACTTCCTACATGGAGGCAATGCATCAGACAGGCTATGATATCTTGTAAGTCCGATTTGCTCATCACGGTCTGTGTTGGACTAAATATAGGCAGCTGCTCAGACAGTGTCCTCGTGAACGGCCAAGGATCAATATATTGCAAAAGCCCAGAAGCACTCACGGCAATGGTGCCCAAGGAAGTGATGAATATCGTGAATGCCACTCTGACAGATAAAGGGTTCGAGCCGGATTAATGCCCAGTGAAATGCATCTCAGCTAAATAATCTCTCTAGATGCCTTCCCTTTTTGGATCGGTTGCAAGGCGTTGCAGAACATCACCCAGAAAAACTCCCCGAGGGGCTTAATTCCGGGTGCCATCCGAGTGACGGCCAGGAACACGTCTTTCAAGTCGATCCCCGTTCGAAATGGGCCAGCTTCCACTTTATTAGCGCTGCTAGCCTCAAAGCTTTAGTCGTCTCCATTGATCAGCATCCAATGTATGTATACGAGGTGGATGGTCATTATATTGAGCCTCAGTTAGTACACATGCTGCCGATTTATAATGGCGAGCGTTACTCGGTCATTGTCAAGCTCGACAAACGGCCCGGGCAGTACAGTGTCCGAGCCGCGAACGATGGGGCAAACCAGGTTATTTCAGGCTTCGCTACGTTGTCGTACAGCGGAGCATCCTCGACTATGATTACAGCTGACCCATATATTGACTACGCGGGTCAAAATACCACGCCTTCCGTGATCAGATTAGACACCGACCACCTTGTTCCCTACCCTCTTATAGCGCCAGCACCTCAAGCTGATGACTTCCACCTCCTGACGCTGGGACGAATTGATACATCCTGGGAGTGGACCCTGGACGGCACTGCATTTCTGCCGTCTGACATGGGCGATATGAGACCTCGTTTATCCCCAAACCAAGGCTCCAATCTTCCCCCGGCCCTTGAAATCAGAACCAAAAATAACACGTGGGTAGATATCGTGTTTCAACTTCGGATGCGACCACCGCCGACACTCGTTCAGCCTCCTCATCCAATACACAAGCATTCTAACAAGGCGTTCCTATTGGGTCGGGGAAGCGGGAAGTTTGAGTGGCAGTCTGTCGCAGAGGCTGCGCAGGCGAGACCTGATCTCTTTTTGAAACAACCTGTGTATCGCGATACATTTGTTACCACTCCCACGGAGTCTTGGATGGCGATCCGTTACCACGTGGTCAATCCAGGCCCTTTTCTTCTGCACTGTCACATGGAAACGCATCTGTCATCAGGGATGGGATTGGTCTTGCTGGATGGTGTTGACGCATGGCCAGATCGACCCTGATGGGTCCACGGTGAAAATAGCAACCTTAGAAAATGAAAAATTTTTTTTTCATCCCTTGAGTGTCTTTAGATAAAAATCCTTTTGATCAGGTGGCATACCAGACACCAAAACTCCAGTGCCCAGGCCGTGGTATAATGATCGTTCAAGGCGTTCGTTCCGTCCATCAACAATTTCTGAGGAATGCGGTGACAAAATGCCTGAAATTGCACATTCCTCGGGCTCTTTGACCGATAATCGTAAACACGCATCTCCTAGAGCGTATTTATTCAAACCACAGGGCCCAGTTTCATTTTCCTCAACATCCACCAGGAAAGGAAGCTCCGCCTCTTCGCCTTCTCGACTACTATAGATACGCCATGGTCCATTTGCGGCTACTTGTTTTACTTTTTCTACCCGTATGGACCTCTGCAGAGAGAGTTCACATGCGGTGGAACATCACCTGGGTGAGTGCGGCGCCGGATGGATTCGCTCGCCCAATGATCGGCATTAACGACGCATGGCCGTGCCCACAACTTGACCTGAATTTAGGGGATACGCTGGTAGTCGACGTCCATAATTCTCTCGGCAACCAATCGACCGGAATCCACTGGCATGGACTGCGGCAACACGGGACGTCCTACATGGACGGGGCCGTTGGCGCAACCCAGTGTCCGATTCCGCCAGGTGGCGACATGCGGTATGAATTCGAATTGCGGCAAACTGGCACGTACTGGTATCATTCCCATGTCGCGGGCCAGTACCCGGACGGCCTTCGAGGCGTCTTGATCGTGCACGACCCTGCTCCTCCAGTTCAGTACGACCGCGAAATTACCATCACTCTGGGAGACCACTATCATAAGCAGATGCCAGAGTTATTGTCGCTATATAAATCCGTGTCAAACGAACAGCAACACGATGGACACGAGCCGCTGCCCGATGTGGCGCTGATCAATGAGATGGTCGGCCCGACGATTCATGTTGAGCCCAACAAGGTTTATTTGGTGCATATAGTGTGTGTAGGAAATTGGCCTGGCCATGCGATCATCTTCGATAACCATATTATCACCGTAGTGCAAGTGGACGGGGTTTGGGTTGATCCATTCATTGTCCGGGAGAAACACATCCGAATAACTACCGGCCAGCGCCTCGGTGTCTTGATTACAACAAAAGAGGACGCATCACATAACTACGCGATATGGGATACGATGGATATAAACATGATGTTTATCTACGAGAACCGCGATATTCCTCCTAGCTTCAACCCCAATGCGACGGCTTGGTTGGTTTATAACGAAAGCGCTCCCTTGCCGCCCCCGCCGGTTATCCACGATTTAGACGCCAACACGAGTTTTGTGGACGACCTGATATTTAAGCCTACCGACCACGAGCCCCCCCTGCAGCCAGTCGATCACCGAATTATCCTGGATACAAATAAAACCGAAGCGAATGGGTCGGTGGGGTTCAGTGTGAATGGGATCCCGTATATTGAGCCTGAGATACCATCGCTCTACACTGCCCTGGCAGCTGGCTCCGAAACCTCCTCACAGCGCAAGATATATGGGAGCGTGAATCCCCTGGAGTTGAAATACGGGGAAATCGTTGAAATTGTGATTAACAACTATCACGACAATCTACACCCATGGCACCTCCATGGGCATCACTTCCAAGTCATTCAACGTACAGCCGTGGGCGGTGGGTACTTCAACGGATATTGGAAGAATATCTCCACCTCCCCGGTCAAACGCGACACTGTCATGGTGCAAAACCATGGCCATGCCGTGATCAGATTCCGTGCTGATAACCCAGATAAGTTTTACCCAACCTTCTTGTCTTGACTCCAGGTCGGCGTCTGGCACTAACTCCCTGTCTGTTTCCACGCGTCTGGCTGCTCCACTGCCACGTCGAGTGGCATGTTGCTGCAGGATTGACAGCGACTCTCATTGAGGCCCCGAAACGGCTGCAGAAACTTAAGGTTCCCGCCGGTCATTTTCAGGTCTGTTCAAAGTAAAGCGACTTGCCGCCAAGGGCATATCTTAGAGGGCGCACGCTGAAATTTTGATTGGCGCCGTGTGCTGATCCGGCGAGAAGTGGAAAAGCAGCGCGACAAGCCTTTCACCCCTCAAAATACAAAGAAAGTACGAATCATCTGAATCAAGGACAGAATCTTCGGCCTGCGGCGGAAGTGGAAACGGTGAATAGTATTTTTTGACTTCGTGTGCTATACTATGAATAAATGTTTTAAATATATCATGCATACCACACCCCCTCCTATAGCTAGTAACAAAACTAATGCCCACGACCGACCACGGTGTCCACCATTTTGACGGATCTTTTGGTTCTTGGTAGACATCGCTTGGTACCATGAACTTAGCTATGAGACGGTAACCATATAATTGGCAGCGAGCAAGGGTACTTGGTTACCACGACCATAGAAACGCAACGCTATAATAGTTGGAGTTGGAGAGAGGATTCTGACGCGATACTAACGTAGTAGTATGATGTCAACAAGGCCTGTCCTCGGACGAGCACGTAACGGCGCTCTTTTCATTCTCGGCAGTGGATTACGAGAGGAATACGGATGGCGCAAAAAAAAAAAAAAAAAAAAGAGATGAAAAAAAGCAAAGGGGAGAAGTTCAGGAAGGTGAGCAACACCGACGGAGGGCCTAAGCTTTCTGGCCCACGGGATTCCAAACCTGGCCATGGATGACAACAAATTGGATGTAACAGTGGTGATTCTGCGACCTGAGTGGCCTGGCCAATCTCTATAGAACTACTCAAGCTAGATCTCGAAACTTTGCCCGGGTGCGGCCTTCTGTTATCGATGACGGCGTTCATCGTGATCCAATTCCACGGTACATGACATCTAGATGTGAGTACGAGGGTTCTATTGTTGTTCATGGAGTATCCGTCTTACGCCAGATGACATCCATACAGAGCCATATTCAGGATATAGAATATCTCACGCGTAAGAGCCACCGGACACATGAAGGATCCGGGTTATGGTCATAAGGACACACCCACGTTAGATTAGGGATTATAGCAATTTGAGATACGGAAAAATGTAATGACTTTTGCTTCTGGAAGCACACCGCATCCAGGTTCCTGAAGCATATGTACTAATTAATTACATCAATACCTGAACTCATCATCGCACAATTTTCAACAGCCTCAACTCTTCCAGACCATCACACTAAATCTTTCCTATCCGGCGGGGCCGAAAACTTCATTGAATCGTTCTTCGTTCCAATGCACCGATGGCTTTAGACCTGCGAATTTCCACACCCCTTCGATCTTTTGATAATAGTGTTTGTTTGTGGCGTGCGAGTGACCCTTGAATGCGACTACTTGCCGGCCAGCGTCCGTATACACCTGATGAGCAGCCCGGATCTGATGGTGCCCAATAACCTGCGTTTCGGACACCTTCTCCCACCAAGTCGCCCCCAGTAAGTGTTGGGTTGCAACACGATCATTCCCCAGGAAATTGGGATCGGTCACCATTTCCATGTATTTATCAGCGGACATTTTATCCCACTTTGGCATACCGATGTCCGTATAATCAACCTATATAGTTTCATATATTAGGGAGGCTTTTCAGCGGTTGTTTTGACAGCAACCCACCTTGAGAGTAGGGGCGATTATGGCGCGAAGTCGACCCCAATCCTATTTTCATACCAATTGTAAGCAAACCTTTTAGACGTTGTGGGTGTGGGAGTCTGGTGGCTCTCACTTTGGTATCATAGCTATCAGCCCAGTCAAAAACAACATTTTGAAGCTCAAGAACATCTGCTCAGACAGAGATATTAGCTGAACGGAACCTCACCACGATCGATTACAGAGCCCCACCTTGGAGTTCGAGGCGGGAGTGCGAGAGCTGCCGCATTTCGATGGTTTGCCTTGTTTCGCCGTGTCAGTGAATACCGACAGGACTGAGGAGAGAAATACCGGGATTTAAGGATTGAGACGTCTCATCTCTGAACACTTCTGGATTGGACGGAAGTAAACGCCGAGCCGGCGACAGTGTAATTGACATATTCGGTTACCGGCAGGGCATGGAATAGATCGACGGATTCAGAAAAGACTGTTCGAGATCTTTGAATAGCCCAGATGTAATGATTCTAGGAGTGAAACAGTATCATTGGGAGTAAGTAGCGTTGTCATAGAACAGTTGACATAGAAAGCCGCATATCTGGCTTCTTTCTCCTGTCCTTCTTTCCATTTTCCATTCCTCTTTTCAAGATCAATCTTCCAGTATCCCTACAACAATACAACAGTATTCATCATGGCTATCTATGTCGATCCACAGCCGCTAGCTGATAAAGTTGCCCTTGTTACCGGCGGGGGCCGTGGGATAGGGGCAGGAATTTGCCTTGAGCTAGCTAAGCAAGGTGCAAAGATTGCAATCAACTACAGCGAGAGCGCCACGGCTGCCGAGGAGGTCGCCGCCATTGTTCAAGAGCTTGGACCCAAGGCTGCCATATTCCAGGCAGATCTGCGTCGCATTCCTCAGGTTCGGCTGCTCTTTGAACATATTATCCGCTATTTTGGCCGGCTCGATATTGTTGTTTCTAACGCTGGAGTTGAAAAATTCTGCTCCTTGGAAGACACCTCTCTGGAAGACTATAATATGGTCTTCGATTTGAATACCAGAGCCCAGTTCTTTGTGGCTCGTTTTGCCTATGACTACATCCAGCCCGGTGGCCGTGTAATACTCACA
The DNA here is from genome assembly GCA_027569885.1 of Aspergillus diversus. Lineage (NCBI taxonomy): Eukaryota > Fungi > Ascomycota > Eurotiomycetes > Eurotiales > Aspergillaceae > Aspergillus > Aspergillus diversus. The sequence continues at coordinate 9,699 of JAPDKZ010000015.1, forward strand.
TCATCAATTGCGGCTGGCATTGCAGTGGAAGACCATGCACTGTACGCAGGAAGCAAATCCGCCGTCGAAGGGTTTACGCGATGCCTCTCTGCCGACTTCGGCCGCAAGAACTGCACGGTGAACGCCATTGCGCCGGCCGGTGTCAAGACCGACATGTGGATGGCCAATTCTTGGCGATATGCCAATATCGGGGGCAAAGCTACGACCGTGCAGGAGATTGAGAAAATCCTGGCGGAAGGCTCTCCTCTTCAGAGATGTGGAGTTCCAGAAGATATTGCCCGCGTTGTTGCCTTCTTGGTCAGTCCTGCCGGGGAGTGGATTAATGGTAACAATAACCCCTCCTAACTCTAATATGATCCTATGGAACTCACATCGCATGCCACAGGCCAGATACTCCATGTGAATGGCGGAGCTCGAGTCTAATCCCGAAGGCATGGAGTGTCAATCAGTTCCTCAGTCGAATACCAGCAGCCTGAACGCCCTGCTGGAGACAAAATATAGGTGACTTGGGAAACTTTGTGGTTGTTGCTCTCAAAGGGGTGTATTTTCCTGTGGCTAAATGCAGCGGTCGTCGGTACCCGCATAGCAGTTATTCTGTATGGTATCAGCTTCATCTAATATTTTTGAACCTCGCACATCTCTTCTCATTCTAGTTGAATAAGGTTGTATTGGATTGCCCAGTAGTATACACGTTTAAGATACACAGCATTATCTAACACCTAGATCCGATAAAGACACCCGCGTGTGCCCCCAACGTCCCCAATAAGCTCCATTGAAATAGAGGCCTTGTTTGTACGCGAGTAGCACTAATCGGAGGAACATGGTATATTGATGCCTTTTCCGGGGCGGCCGTCGGTTAGGTAATTGTAGCTGATCCACTTGAAACGCCCGTCAATATCTCAGCCTTCACGGCCCCAGCTCTACTCGGCAGCCCAGGCAATGGTCGCCGGGAGAAAGTTTCATGCTGCCCGGGCTGTCGCAAATATCCTGGCCAATTAATGGAACCAGCGTTTGGAATGTTAGGCTTCTGAATAGAGTTTGTCCCCTTGGCCTGGGAAATGAGGTTACAGGGGATGATAATGGACCTGAGGTAGGTGCAAAGGCCCTGGGGATCGGACCGCAACCAGCACAGCGTGTTTGACGGGCTGTTGAAGGCCTACCACGTCCCAAAATCTTGAGAGGGCGTGGAGTTACCAGGGTGAAGCGTTTCTTCTCGCATGGTGTGTTCGCTTTCGTCGACAATGTTACCGTTCTCCAGTCAAACTTTTTCCGAGACAGTTGAAATTGATCAAATACCAGCCACGACAATCTGCCGGATTTAGCCTGGTGATATGCAATTTTTGATGAAGGAGTAAAATGTAGTGTTTTACCTCCTGTAATCGAATAATGCTGGATTGCTATGGATCGACTTGCGTAATGTGCTAATTTCTGTTATTTGGGACTGGAGAGCAATATAAATGGCCCTTTGTGCGCCAATGATCTCCAGTTAACGATTTCCTGGCAACCGAAGCGGTACCCATGCAGCTCTATGGAGTCTACCGACCGATTTCTCCGAAGCTTACTGCCAATCTCCGCCCTTTTCTTTCTGTCCTTATTTTCTCCCAAGAGAGCTACGCGACTTTCATTTCAGCCGACTCATGCCGGTTTTAGGCGGAAAAGGGCGTTGAGCATGAAGCACATCACACAAGATGACTTCATGTTAGAATGTGAGCCTAGAGTTAATGTTGACTATCTTTCACACCCATGGGAACTTGGAGAGTTTCGGGCAACGAGGCAGTATATCTTCCGTCATAAGTCATTCGGGCCACGGCGTCAACGCCGACTTGAAAATGCTCTCTGGAGAGGATGGGTGAAATCAAGTGGGGCATTGCCGTCACTACCAGCATCCTTTCTACAATGGTGGGCTTTCTCCAAATCTTCCATTGGTGCAAACAAAGTTAACCAACCCGATGTTCTAGGGATAAGGACAGCGACACTACTTGGCTCTATGGGCCCTTGAATTCTGACGCTAGTTCAGGGCTATTTCCCGAATATCCACTCTTTCAAAAACCGAAGCCCAGCATGAAGCAGCCCTCACTCAAGAGAATACGCAACTTATGGGAAGAATCTGTCTTCCATGAAATGCCCCATAACTCTTCACTGCTTCCCAAGCTTAAATATAAACTGAATGAGTCAATCAAAAACGTAAGTATCCCAAATCCCATTTAGCTCGCAATGATCTAAGTAGGGGTATTACCAAAGCTTTTCTGTTACTCATATCGATCCTGGAAGCGTCGCCGCGTACACTTCAAGGAATACGAAACTAGGTGGATCATTGTACCGGAGCAACACCCTGCATACCACCTGAACGCCACACATTCATATTATCAAATGAAGAAAATCCCTGCAGAATAAAACAATGGTTTACTTGGAGTTATCAGAATGTCTGAAGGGATCAAGAACAGACAGCCGACCCCCTTCTTCGGGCATTGTTATGCTGGATACCAACCTGGCAGGTTTTTGCTGCTAATGTAATAGTATACAAAGGATATGTGTTTGATCGGGGTCTATTGGCCGAGATGGTTGAGGCACTCATAAAGGCAGGACAGCTGGTATTTCTTCGCGGTGATGGAATAATTCTGAGACCTGTGTTATCCGGATCTCAAAAATGGGGCTTTTTTTTTTCTGCTTTAGTTACTAGCTATTGACAGCTTACCTAATAGGCAAGCGCGACATATTTAACCTAATTTCGTGCCCGGATTTGCTTTTTGACTTTGAATGTACAATATATATATTTAAGTGTGGCATTTGATTATCATGTTTATATTGTATATAGCGGATTGACCGCCTGTTAAAACAAAGCATGAAAGGATGAATGATTCGGAACAAATACTGGACCAATGCGCCCCTCTGGTATGATTCGCGCTCGATCCTAGGATAGGGAGCCTCTATGGATTGTTGGACGTAAGGAAGGGTAGAAAGGGCAGATAGGAAGTAAAGGGATTGAAATTCATCCCTTTCTCCTAATACTATAGACCTGAAGGAGTATAGCCAGCTGCTTGATCTGTGAGGTTACTGAAGGTAGTAAAGCTCTAACAATGCTGATAATAGGCACATTAAAGGAAAGGAAAGGTAAGTTAAGGAGATGAACCCCCTAGTTTCTTTTTGTAGTTTTCATTTTTTTAGTCTTTTTCAAGGGTTTTCTGGTGTACATTTAAGGATCCACGGATATACATCATTCGACTTGCATGTCAATCAGCGTCCATGATACCTCATACCACAACAGTGTCCATCGAATGTCTAGCTCTCAGCCTCACCACCCTGACCACCCCAGCCGGAACCAGCGTTATCGATCGCAACGCACTAAAGGGCAAACATCCGTTAGCAAGGCTACGCAGTGTAAATTATATATCATACCGGTAGATACCTGTTTACTGCCCTCAGGGCAGCAAGCAATGATATTCTTGCAAACAGGGCCACTTTCTGTGTGTGTTAACAATGCTAAGGGTATGTTAGCAAGTTTTGCTTTGCGGGAACGAGGAACCATGTACACACAGAGAAGTCCGAGATCATCGATCAAACCAGTCTTTGCGCAGGCCGAGTTTTTCTTGCCAGTCAGGTTGTTGAGCAAGCCTTTCCCCAGCAGGTCCAAAATGATCATATCATGCTCCTTGTCAGTAGAGTTACAGCATGAAATACCTCCGGTGGCGCAAAGGCCCTCCTTGTGCTTCATTGAAACTGCGGCAGACTAGTCCTTACCGGGTGGGCCAGCCAGAGCAGAGTTGGCTAATGCCAGAGACACAGCAACTGGAATTGTGACTCTCATTTCGACAAAATGATGAACTGGCAGAAGGCTGGAACAAGGCTAAGTATGGGCTTGATTTGTTATCTCTTTTGCTGATGTGTTTTAGGCCGATGTAAATCTGGATCACTTTTGATATTTACGTTTAAGCCCTACACTGATAGGTTATAGATGTTGGGACTGTAGACATACCGCTACCTGAATTGATCTCTAGTCAGACTGTTCGAAGGTTTAGCCCTTGGATACAGTGTGGAATCCGCCCAGCTTCTAATTCCGTGAAAGGCCGCTCTATATCCAGCTGTGTCGATCCTCATATGAATATCGTAGTAGGTCTGCATATCCGTATATATTTTGTGAGTCACGTATTCGAACCATATCTGGCGTAGATGAAAGCGAACATGGGAGGTGTAAGGGATAAGCATGCCATGCCAGCAAGCCCAGCGCAAACTTATTTTTATCTCACTTGCATGAATGACTGTGCGTGGTATCGATGTTTACCTTTGGTTGGTAGCCAAATCATTGGCATAGCTCTCGAAACGAAGATCCCGAATGTAGGGGCTACTGTTTAGGGGCCAAAGACCGGGGTGCGATGCAACATTGTTGTAGCTGCATCCGGGCCCGGTATTGGTTTAAGCTCCAGCACAAGGGAGCCCAGGATCGGATCTCTTATCAAATATCCTTTATTATTGGATTGCCTTTAGTCCCCGTCGGTGCTTATTTTTCCAGTACGACTCCATGCAGTAAACATGGAGATCTCTGCTCCCGGAAACTCGCCTTGGGCCTACGTACCATAACATGGCACTTTGATTGCAACCGATGACAATGTCAGATGCAACCTAAGGAATGAAACATTGTTATGAAAGCAGTATTACTCATATGAAATAGGTCTTAGTTAATAAACATATACACTAGACATTATTTACTGGCGCATATTTTTGTATAAATGCCCATTGCTCCCTGTTTCCGCGGTAGGCATAATATCATAATATCAAACCCACTACTGCCGAACCTGTTACCTGCCACCACACATATTTCGAACATCAAAATGAAGAGAACACTTTGCAAAACTGGCAATGCCTCCGAATCGCAAGTAAGGCCCACGTACTACGTCAGACTGGAGATTGCATCTTGATTGGTTGCCATGTTACTAACCTACCTCTAGCCAGCAGACGCCACTGGCGTAAAGAAGAAAGCAAGGCACACCAGAATAAGCACCCTTCGCAGATCATACAGACAGAAAGCCGCGGAGAGGGAGATGAAGACCCCTCAGAAAAAGACCGACTCGGAAGATAAATCGACCCGGCCTCGAGGCAGAAGCTTGGAGAGGAAGGGGGCAGTCAGGGGTTCGAAGACCTGGAGAACCGAGCCCAGTTCGGAGCCACCGTCCCCTTGCCCTCAAAGGGGCTGAAGACATGGCTGTCAGGGCACGGCGTTTTTTATTTCCCCAGGCTATCTAATTTTTGATCCTACTCTTGTTGTATTTCTAGGGGGCGCGAATTTCGAGTTACTGTGATCCGAGCTATTAATCATGTGCCATAATGTCATGTTATCAGACCGGGGATCCCAGGGAAAAACTCGGCGGTCCCATGCCTTTTCATTAAACTTCGACATGTTCAACCCTTGTACTGAATGTGATTTTCTTTTTGCGCATGATTATGATTGTTGGATATCCTTATCCTCTCCAACAGGCAAGGGATGGCCTGTTGAGGCAAAAAATGAGAATGTGGCCTTAGCGAAATTCTATGAACCATCATATCTCGGTGAAAGTTTGTAACAAAATCTTTTGTTTTGATTCTTTTGTTTTGATACTTTCGAAGCCTGCGCCTACATATCCAGGTTCATGTAGCGCCCATACGAGGCAAAGATGAAGCCGATCTATGTAGCCGTCCACCAAAGGTCTAATTAAGCGTTGGCCGCTTGAGATAGCAATATCCGGATGCTTGCGGATTGGGCAAAAATTGTGGCGCCATGGAATATGTGGTGGCCGGCAGCCACTCTCAATGGTGTCTTGAGCGCTCGTCATTGCCTAGGCCAATGGGAAAGCGGCTCAATTCTCGTCATCTTCGTTCGGAATGCATCAGGCAGGGGGGGGGAGAAGGAACCACAGGGATTTGATTGGCTGGCAAGATATTCCCTTCAGAAAAGGTTTTTCGAGCGTTGGACTCAGGCCTGACAGGACAGGTGGGGCACGTCAGGATACTTTTATTACATACACTCAACGTTTATTACCCGTATCTTACCACCCATCGGTCAAAGCACATGCTTGTTACGCCGACTGCAAACCCACTCAGCAGATTGTGCGCGCTTGATAATTCCAAGTAAAAAAAAAAAACATTAATTCCCCAGGTGTATTGCAAGGTCTTAAATGTAAAACATAGTGTCACAAATATCGTCATGGATTTTCCAACCATCAAGGCCTGAATTGAGCTGAGGTTGGAGGGTCCGACTGGGGCACTCTGCCATACCCCTGAGCAGGTGCCTCATATAGCAATGCGCCCTGGAGCAGAGAATATCTGCGTAGAGCACAGGAGAACATATACTGGCCGCTCTGGTCATGCGACAGGATAGATAACACATATTATGGGTCAGACCCTGAATGGTATCCGCGCGCTGGGAATCATCGGCCGGGGTTTTGCCCCCATTATGGAATATTTCATCCCATAGTACAACATAGTGTGTTGGTCGAGCGATGCCCCGGGGCGCCGAATGAGACTGAATGTAGAATTCCCAAAGGCCCGGTTGCTGCAGGCCCTGATCAACGACTGTCCCGTTGGGCGGGTTCGAAAGGCCCGAATCCTCTTGACAGCCTTTGGGGTGGCCGGGCGACTCCAGAAATCGGGTATGATGGCGTTTCCCAACCACGATGATTGATATTCGAGGTACGGGCTCGGCGCGGGACACATATTGCTCCTCTGTATATATCTGTCGACAAGCTATTCTCAAGAGGGGAAGTTCCACGTTCAAGACCTCCGAATACTGCGTCTCGGACACTCCGTCCCTGTAGAGGATTATGTTGTCTGGTAGACTTCCTTGATTCTTGGCTTTCCACAGCCGAAGGCGCGCGCCGAGCAGTTTGTCGATGCTGGTGACCATCTCTTGACCGGCCTTCTGAACACAGACGCCACCCGGCCATTGTCCCAAGGTGCGATCCACCGAGGCCACCATGGCGGCGACGCTGGGTATGTCACAATCGGGGCCACTGGTGCGAGGGTGAGTAACGTCAATGCCGACAACCATTGTGCTCCCTTTGTCAATGATCCCGAGGTATGAGCTGCCCAGCGACTGGTTTTGACCACCGAGCTTCATGTTGGCCTTCAGCGACAAAGATGTCAGTACATGGTCCTTCGCCCCCATAAACGAGCGAGCAACAACACAGATGTTTTGAATCCCTCTTTCCACATCGCATGCAAATTTCATCAAGTTATACAACGCCTCGTCATGGTCTGGGAGAAATATAATCAAAAGTGACTTGGAGGACTTTCGTTCCAGATCCTGGAAATCATCGAGGACTCTGGAGACTTTGTGTCGGACATCGGCGGTGACGTGGGACCCCCCAGGCAATTCAACGTGGAATCCAGGAAAGTCGAGATAGCTCGACATCATGCCAAGGTCCATGGTCCTTTCCCGAAATCTTCGTAATGCAGACTCGATCGTATGTCTCAGGGATCGCGGCTGGTACGACGAACCTTCCCTCGATACCCAAAGATATGTCCAGGTGACTGACTTTGGCACCGTGGTAAACCTTGCGTCCTGCAAGCTCCAAGAGCCCGATCGGACGGTCACCTTTCTCTCACCTCGGTACTGAATTTCTGGCTGCTCGAGGACCCTACCGGAAACCGTCTTTGCCGTTTGATCTACCTGGAGGTTGAAAGCTCGCTGCCACATTTACGCCAGGTATTAGCTCCTGTGGTGCAATGGGGATAGAGAGGAGAGAGAAAAGGGAAGTAGAGAGCCAAACGAGGAGCATGACGTACTAAAATTTGACTCCCGGGGCCAAGCGCTTGCGGTATCCTGAAATTCTCTGCTCGCGGTCCGACTGAATCTCTAGCTCGCAGCGATCCCGGGCGTTCCGTTGGCATAGTAGAGAGACGGCGGGCCAGAGAGGGGGTCAGCGGGGTCCTTGACGCCTGGAAAGGCTCTACCCAACACACTTGGGCCGGGACGTATGCTGGATTGGCTAGGCTTCCTATATTGACGACCGGCAAGCTGGTGTTCTCTATATCAATCCCGTATGCTGCATGGAACATAAGAGTGACAATGAGCAGCCATTCATTCATATTCGGCACAGGTGTCGATTTTCAACCCCCAGCCAGGTATGTGATAGGCTTACCGGAATAGAAATACTCAAACACTGTAACATAGCCTTCCTGTTCTGCTCTTCTCCGTTTGCGCGAGCCGGTTAATGGCCCCAATTCTGTCCGGTTTGTACTCCGCCGCACTCTGCGGTAGAATTGAACGTCTCTAGCGCCCCCGGCAAAGCGCGAAACGATTGGTGGATGCGAGAGAGTATTTCCGTCTCTTGCTGTTGCTACCCCCACGATCTTCTTGGTTGGAGCGCTACTATCGCCCTTTACATTGGTATTCCTTAAATGCATGAGTCTTATCCTCAAAGACTGTATGAATGCCGCCAGCTTGACCATGTCAGGGCCATTCTCACGAATGAATGCCTGCATGGTGTAGTCGAGGGGGCACTCGTCATAGCACAGCACAGTCCTGGGATAGGCATTGACAAACAGTCTGCCCTGCACAATACGTACAGATGCTTCGATCCCACGAAGAACGTATAGTCCCGAGCCCAGCCGGGGTTGCTTTTTGTCCAGTTCGAAAAGGTTACTGCCCCCAATTGAGGAACTTTGGGATTTTGGATGGCCCGCACAATTCCCCAGGATAATGTTGAAGGCTTGAAGGTACTCCTGTTGCGTAGGCCCGTCATTCTCGTCGCCCTTTGGCGTATCCCGTAAGTGCTGCTGGACCAGGTCAGACATGAGCAGTGACCCCGTGGGCTTGAAAGCCACCCGGTAGGCGATATCGTTTTGTCGGATCACATAAAATGGCTGTTGGACATCCAGCTTCTGCATGACGATTGCATTCTGCCTGCCGTCCGTGGCAAATGCAGAAACATATTCGGGGAAATATTTTTCCATCGCGTGAAAAATGACCCTTGTACACAATGAATTGGAACGAATTTGGGTAGGGGGGTCACTGTCGGTCGACACGATGGTGCTATATCGGTAGAGGCGTGTGCCCAGATCAACATGCAATTCGAAATAGTTTGTTATGAGGGTGATGGGCTTGCCCCTCAAACCAGTCGATGGAGGGCTCTGACATCCTCCGATCTCTGCCATGATGGTGTTTATTTTCACGTTAGGTTGTGTGTCAATAGGATCAGTACAAATCATGGACCTCAGTGTTCCTATAGGATGCACTCCTCACATTTAGAGGGCACTGGGATGAAATCAAGGGTAGGGCTGATTGGGTTGAGAGAATACCAGCCAAATACATACCAGGCAACGTAAGATATGAAATTACAGTACTGTGACAATACGCTCAGCAACTCAATTATTTTAATGTCATTTTCTTGTTTCGATGGGATTGGGTGGAAGACAGCGGATATAAAACCTTAATTTGAATGTGGGGCGGGTTGCATGAACGTCAAAAAATGAACCACAGCGGCTGAAACCCCCATTAAACTGGCATTTGATTGGCATACCTACGCGGCCTGTGCTCGATAGCTAGACAGCAATTTCTAGGGAGAACAAGGGATCTGCGTTAAAACCCAAAAGTCATCTAGCAAAACCTTAGTAAATGACAAGAAAAGGGGCGGTCACTGCTAGTAGAGCCAGACTCTATTAGACGTACATCAAAGGGTTGATAGGATAAATAAGCGTGATGAGTCACGATCCTACACCTTAACAACCGGACAGGAGATTATACCAGAGGAAGCTGTTGGAATAAAATAACTCCCAGCACCTCCTCCTCTTCTACTGTACGAGCCTCCCTAGCCTTCAGGCTGAATGTAATGAACACATCAAAATATATCATTAACCGCCCTTGTACCTTGGTTACTAACTAATGAGGATAATTGGTGACAGGAGCTTCGGCTTGGGTTACACGTAGGGATGGATTTGATTTTCCAATCAATATATTTCATCAACTAGACTAAAGCTATTGCTAAATCTTTGCTTTGCCGAACACAAGCGGCTTGGCATGAAGTGAATAAACCCTAAATATTTTTTGAAACCCAAATAGCAAGTCTAGTGGATACAGGAGGCTGTGGAAGATCGAACGAAACTACACTAAGAAAGGGCCCGAAACCTGCCGCTTTTGGGGTGTATGACCTTGACAACACTGCTGATCTCTGCCTTGTACGCGTTCGGCCATTATTTGCCGCCGATAGCGTAGAAATGCTTGCCCCAAAACTTACGACAAATTTCCAGAAATTCGTGGTTTGGGGTAGGGACCAACTTACGTCTTTATCGCAACAAGCAATCACACTCTTGCAGTAGCGTCCACTCTCGTCGTGATCATAAAGGCCTATGGTAATCAGTTTACACTGAACGAAAAGTGTAATTCATAGTGGTTAATAAGAAAGCATACTCATGATGCTGAGGTTGTCAAGGACGCCAGTGCTGGCGCAGGAAGCGTCGGTATTTCCTGTAAGGTTGTTGAGAAGATTCTTTCCAACCAGGTTGTAAAGGCTATTTTCGTCATGCTTGGAAAACCTGTTGCAGCAGGTAATGTCTCCAGTCTGGCACTCGCCCTTTGCTTCCTCGACAGATGTTCGAGAGGATTGGTATACCCCTTTCCCTCCCTTCGGGTAGCTCCACGGAGGGGGAGACGCGGCAACAAGAGCTGCAAAAGCGACAATTGGGGTAATCAAGAGCATCACTTTGATAATAGAGGATGGAACAAATAAATGTTTGGTGGTTGAGAGGGACTTTGGATGGAAAGGTTCACAGAAACTGCTTGAGAGTCAAAATGAGATCGGATGAGATGATACACACAATTCTTCGGAGCGAACCTGGGCATATTTATGATCTTGTAAAAGTCACAACCCGGTGTGTTCCAAGTAGAGGTGATACTACACCCTGCACTGAAGTCCATGAGCGAGGCCGACATTCAACCCCTGCGACGTCTCCCTGAAGTGGATTCAAATCAGAGAACACGGCCGTGATGGTAAACTACCACTTAGTTGAGGATTAACGAGTTTACAAAATGTGGGTCCCAATAACAACGGATACAGGTACAGCCAGCATAGAACCAAAGCATACTGCCCTGCTCACTATACGGGGGCACATAGTTTGGAAGAGTTCCTTGCATCCACGAGCATCAATACTTCCGCTAGCTGCGCGTTTAGTGATGTCTGTCTAGGGGGAAACTAATATCCGAGATAGATAGATTTCTTGATCTTCATTCTCATAGCCAAAAAGAAGCAGGGGCATAGTAGAGCAGCGGCAGTTTTTGAGTCCCTGTTTGTCTGAACTATAACGAGGCATGCAATATCCCTAGTATACGCAATCAAAACCCTACGCTGATCTTCCTCGACTCATGGGCATTCTAGACCGGCTGATACATATCCAATCCCATGTGTACGCACTCATGATAGAGCTTCATGGATGAAACTCTGTCCAGATTTGGCAACATCTCCTTACCAATCGTTCCATGCCCCTTGGAAAAGGCAGTGGAATCCGTTAGTCGTGTTGCACCTCGCTGTTTTCCACAGGGGGGGGGCTCCTTCCACCTGCGGGCCATCTAACTCCATGCAATCAGGATTTCGCCGGGTAGCCCAATAGTTTGTGTAGACGGTATTTGGAATAAAGTCAATGATACCTAGTCAACGCTCAATGCGGAATTTGCACAATGGCAGGGATAGGAAAAGACTGCAACAGTGTCAGCTGCCTTTGCAAGGTCTCAGTCATCGTTCCACTTTCCCAACTTGTACACCGAAGCTACGGTAGAAAGGTAACCCTATCTTACCTCCTGCTCCATGCATGCCATAGAACAGTTCTCCTAGATAATCATTGCGACTGGAATGGAATTACGTTTACACACTGTAAACGCATAATTGGTGAGCGCCTGACCGTCGACTTGGGAATCCCATGAACCTTAGCCCGTTGCCTAGGATTCAGGCCCGAGGGTTGGTGTCGAAGCCTCCGTGCTACGTAAATAGCCAACGTGCCCGTCGTCGGTGAGTTGTTCTTTCTTCCTCTCTAGTAGCTTCCCTGGGTTGTGAGCGCCGGATAGTAACTGGCTCTACCGTGTCATTTTCCATACTATCTCCTACCCCCGAGGCCATGGGAAGTATATGCGTTGCGGAGCAGTCGGTAATGTGTATACTTCATTGTGACTTCGTGGCTTGGATGTTAGGTGGTTATGAGGTGGAAACCCCCCAGCATGTTCCCAAGTAGCAAGCAACACAGTGAAGCTCCATGATGTCGGAGATTCACTCAACGCCTGCTCTTGAATAGTCCTGTAAAACAACCTATCTATTTTAAATTATTTGATAGCAATATAACTCGTTATTGACGTTTGTGTAAGTTGGACTGTTATATGTTTCTTGACCACCTGTAGGGCAAGTGTATTCCTGTAGCTCTTTTCAACATATATGGAAACGTCCGATCATAGTAAGTCACAATGTAATGAGCGACTTCGTAATCTAGTGTCTCGCTTTCTACAGAATTTATGAGATTACAATTTTTCAGTCATACAACCATTTAATCGTAAACATAAGGTGTCTGGAAAGGTCTCTCAAGTGTCATGTAGGCGCTATGAGTTTCTACATATCTAGATATTATATTCTATTACCCAATATAGGTGAAGAGAGGTCATTGACCACGATTCCCTCTCAGTGCCTGATGTCTTGGCGATTTAGGATTTTGATGGTTTATATTGTATTGTTTATATATAACCCAACTGGGATGGATTAAGTATGTGTGAATCCATTTACATCAGCACACCTCCGTGAATATTATTATTTATAAACCATTTTCTAGCTAGTGAAGATATAACCGGAGACTAGCATTACTCTTTGTGATTGTTATTATTCATACACCAGATATCCAGGCCTTTGCCGTGGTAAAATGTAGGGAAAGTCTTTTCTCGAGAACCTGGGTTTATTTTGTTTTCTGTTTGGGTATCAACCCTGGCTCAACAATAACTGCCCTTCATTCTTTTTATTTTAACTAAAGTTCATGGAAATTCCTCAAACATGCTGATAGGACCTACATAATAAATCAAAGCCTGCAAAGAGTCTTTTAGATTCATAGCTACCCAAACAACGCGCACTTCAGGGCAAGCTCTCTCATTCACAAATTCCCTCTAACTTGCTGCAACAGTGTTGCTAGCACTATCTCAATGTATTAGTGTTGAAAGAAAAGGTTCTTCCAGCCTCATCATAAGCTTTCTCATTTGTTAATTATTTACCATCATCATTTATTCTCGCTGCGCGCCCCCCAACTCGTCACCATGAGGTCGGCATCACGACGGGCCTTAGAGAGAGCCGAAACCGTTCCACGATCCTCAATTGTGGGTGTAGCCCCTAAGAATACCGATGTCGGCTTAGCAGATGAGGTGGATGGCGCTCCAATAATCCGGTATGATGACGGTTTTTACCATCCGGGTCAACTTGGATCACTGCCCACCGCCACTAAGGACGCCACCGGAAATCATGAGGCTTGGAAACCGCATGCCACTGACCAGCCACGGCCTCCAAATCCACAAGGTGATGGCTTATACCACCCAGATCAACATCAAGAGGGTTGGAAAGCTTACGCCCAGAGTCCCGCCTCTGGTGGTCAACCCAATGATAATGCCGCCTGGAAACCTGGGCCAGTGGCAGATACACTACCCTCTAGTCAGGACGATAGCGACGCGCGACAGGAGAGCCAGCAGCGCCCAACCGGGCTGGTGACCACGACAAAGATACCAACAATGGAACCTCCTACCAGCACCTTGACGCCTCCCACGGGGGACCCATCGACACTTCCACCCCACCCGGGGATATCTACCGATGGAAGGAAGCTCCAGGCGGAATTTGCTATCCTCGCAGTGCTGTTCGCCGCGGCCGCACTGGCGGCATTCACCACCTGGTGGATGCGAAGAGTCAAACAGCGCGCGTTGTTGTCACAGGGACCCTCGGAACGTAACGAGACCGGCGCTCCTTCTGATCCAGAAATCCAGTCCCGGGCCGAGAAAATAAAAAGGGCTGCTGCTGATATCGGGCATCGATGCGGGACCGGCCTCGCGAGCCTGACGGAGAGCGTTCTGACACCTATCTCTGTTAAGTCCGCAATCTCAGCGGCGGTTCCCAGCCCGGCACCAGACGGCCGGGTGGATGCGATCAAAAATACAATGAGAAAGTGGAAGCATCGACGGATATTACCGTTATCAACGATCATGTCCGCCTCTAATTCTAGCCGGTCAACAAAGGGGGCGGCCGACAACAGGATGTCCAGACTCAAGGTTGAATACTACGGAGAGAAACGTGGCGACCGGAAGGTTACCTGTTTCACACCTGCGGTAGTCAGTGTATACCAGGTGGAGATGGACTTCGAACCCACCAGCCCGGGCCATCTGGCGCTCAAAAAAGGCCAGTGTGCCGGCATATACCAAATATACAATGATGGATGGGTAATACCTTGCCCCGTCCTCTTCTCACAATATGGTATGACGTTGAATGCTAATTGGAACAGGCTGCCTGCACCATAGTTGATACCGGAGAAGAGGGATTGGCACCACGAGCATGCTTTTCTCCATGGCCGGTTGGAGAGGGACAATGTTGTCGGTCCGAGGCGGCGGATTTTCAAAATTCGAATGCCTCGTCGTCGCTCTCGGTCGTCACCCATATCCCAAATACCCGGTTTTATTCCGGGAGCTCCTCTAACACCTCGGGAGAGACTAGCACCTCGGGGGAGATTAACACCTCAGGGGAGACTTCCCCCAGGCAATTGGTATAACATAGCGTCTGAGATAGAAGCCCGGGGTGGTCGAGAACAATTGGTCGTTGTTCAATTCTTGTATTTACTTCATCCCTATACGAGCTTTAACAGCTTTCTAATATGCGGTTTTGTAATGCGTAAAAAAACATGCTTGAATGGACCTAGTTTGATATATCTCTATATCCCAATCACCTGCTCAATAAGCGAGGACTTTCTTTCATGCAAAGTTCGTTCTTAAATATCAAACGATCTCTACATTCGGGCTACAAAGCAAAGCCCCGCGATTCACGTCGCATATTATAGCCCAAGGAGTCCACTAGTTTTACACCTGGTAACGCTCAAAATATCAAAAGGGTGTCGTAAATCATCGCTCAGACTTCATCCCGTCGGGACATCTTATCGTCAATCGTCTTCCGCAAGCTCCTCCGCATAAAATGCCATCCCGCGAACGTCGCCACGGTTAATCCCACCGCGGCGACTAAAAGAATCCACCATTGAGATGAGACCAGTAATCGCAAGTCCCCCGGAGCATTTCCTTCTTGCCGACTCGGTCCGCTCACGATGTTTGAACCCAGGATCGACTGTGCACCAGGTGTTAGCGCGGAGCATTCAAGTGCTGGCTCGGGGGTGCATCACTTACGGCGATAAACGTTCCGGGGAGGAAGAGCATCGTCACGACCGAGATCGTACTCATGGAGGCACTCTCATGCATAGCGTACTTGGTCATCTTGGTGCTGGACTCCGTGTTGACTCGCGAGCTCAGGTTGAAGACCTGTGAGCAGCCATCAGTTCACTTCTCACCATCAATGGTGCTGATCCAGAGACTTACCAGGGACAGCAGACGCTCCACCCGTCGGGCCACGTCCTCGACTGACGACTTGAAATAGGCGATCTGGTCTTCGAACCGGTCAAATTCCTCTTCCACCCGGAAGTAGAGCCAATCCCGCTCGGCCGCCGTCGGCCGCCGCTTCACCATGGATTGGAAGTCCTCGTGCTGTTTCCGCAGCCGCACTATCACCGCCAGGATGAAGCTCATCTGGATCTTGTCCTGGTCGAGACTGGTCAAGGTCAAGTGGAGCTTCGGCAGGTTGATCTGCGCGAACTCGCCGGTGGTCCGGTGCACCCTTCGCTCCTCCTCGCGCGTGGTGTCCCGGGGATCGCGGGCGGCGCGCCGATAATACTGAATGGTGGGATTGAAGTGAATGATGGAGATGATAAAGGGGTTCCGGGCGAGGGCGGCGGTGTTGGGGGTCCGCACGAACGTCTCTAGGTTCTCGACTAGTTCCTCGTGCAGCCGTTGCGGGAGATCATTAAAGGATCGGTATTTCAACAGCGCCAACGTCGTGTCGGTCTGGGCATCGTACCGGGTGACAATCGTCATCTTTAGATCCGCCTCTTCGCCCACTTTTTGGACATAGGCCCGCGCTCGGATGGCGTACCAGAATTCTGCGAGCAGATCAATATCTACACTGCCGTCATCTCACAGCAGGAGTGGGCTCTTACCAAGCGATCTCATTGTCCCATCGTCGTTCCGGGACTGTCGCGAACCAAAAATTTGTTCTTGGCCCCGAATATGAGAACTGGCCGCGGGCGCGATATCAAACCGGCTGAGAATCTTCAGGAGACTGCTGCGCGTGATGTTCAGCTGCGACGGGACTTCCTCCGCGAACTCGTCGCAGAATTTCGGGTCTGCGGGCGTGATGGTCTGGTCTTTGATGAGCTCATTCTTGAGGAGTGTTTTCACCGCGTCCGGGTCTCGGAGGGTCCGCAAGATTCTCTTCTCGGGGGTTGGGTGCAGCAGAATGATGCGCAGCTGCGGTTGGACTTTCTCCTGTGTGCCAGTTAGGGTCTACGCACCGATCACAGACGGAAGAGAAAATCGCAGTACCGCCAGCAACCGATCAATATCGGCATCATTGTACTCGCCCGTCGTCCCGATGCCATGGTTGTGATCGAAAATCCAAACGCTGGAGGTCGGGGGATACTTTTCCGACCGCCACGACCGGGCTTCCTCCTTCAGCTCGCGTTGGCAAAAGTGGCCATCGTCCAGACCGGGGCAAAACGATGGCAGCGCAAAGGGATAATCCAGGTTCGGCTGGTCAGGCATCCCGGGAACCGCGTCTTCGAGGCAGCACTCGAGGACCTTCACCGTATGGGAGCGTGAAATTCTGCAATGACATGGCCGGGGACGGGGGGCCTAGGCATTCGCATTTGAGTGACTCGCCGATGACAAGCTGACAGCTGCGGGATGAGACTGGATGCAGTGCCAAGGGCCGCTAAGAGAGTTAGTCGATTGTGGCGGAGCATTTCACCAACCGCATATCGTATCCAGGCTCCCTTCGTGTCAGCCTTGCCCCTCCAATGCACCTCCTTTAAAGCCCCCAAATTTCACCCCTCTGACAATCAGACCAGAGCATGGGCGATTGTAACCCGATCGGAATGACCGAGATCAGCGGCCTCTTCAGCTTTCCCCCGCAGCAGGCGGGGGAGCCATCCTCTCGGAATTGGTACCAGGAGCTGTTGGACCATCCAGGATGTCAGAACGATCCGGCACGTTTCTTCCCCCTGTTTCCTTGGGCACTCCACCGAGCGCTTCCAGGATGGTGACTGGGATGGGCGCTAATGGTGAGCTAGGCGAAAATTCAAGAAGCCTATGAGCATTGTCGGTCTACCAGCCTCCGCAGCGCCATCGATGCGTGCCTCGCCGCCGCTGACGAGGGAGGCTTCATCACCCCCGACGCCGCGCTGATCCGGTACCTGCAGCTGCAAAAGCCGTCAGAGAGCGACGGCATCAGGCACAGCGAGATCCCAGAGCTAAGCGAACGGGACATGAACTGCCTCGTCCTTTGGGCCCGGCCCGATCCGCGGACCCTCACCCTGCTGTCGGAGATCCAGACTCGCCTCGCAAATCTCGTCGGACCTGGTTAGTGCGATTGGATTGCTTCACTTCGGCCACTAACCACCCGCCACGCCCCCTCCTGCTCCATGCTGGGTAGAAGTTTATATGTTTATGTTTATGTTTTCGAGTCAGATCTCCATCTTATCCCGTCAGCCGATATGCACCTGTCCGTTATTGAGCTCTCGCACCGACACTCCGTATCCCACCTCCGATCCGTCTACGATACGGTCGGAGTCCCACAGTTGGAGAGACTGCTGGATATCCCGCGCGTGGAGCAGCAAGCTCATCGGTCCGCGGTCCGTCTTGTAAAACCGATGCTGATGTTTGACAAGGTCGGGGTCGCCGTGGGCTTCGTGCCAGCACAGGACCGCTACACCCACCACCACCTGCGGAATCAGATGCATATGATGGCGTTGGGGACGGGGGTTCAGATCGACACCTGCTATACCGCGCCCCTGGCACACGTCACCATAGGCCGATTTGTAGACAATGCCTTTTTCGAAGGACACGATCAAGGTGGTACCCCGGAAGGGAAAAAACAGCGAATGAAAAATTGGGTCGGCCTTGTCCAGGAGATCAATGAAGGTCTGCAGAGGAGACAATGGGGCGATGGTGCGTCCTGGGTCGTCGGAGGAGAAAAAGGATTGGAGGTCCAGCTCGGGTACGTGAAATTTGGCCGGGGCACAGATCGGGCAGATTTGGTGGGAAAGACTTTAGAGAAGCAGTGTGAAGATCATTCAGTCTAGCTCAATAATGCACATACATCTGAAAGCTGTGGGTATAGTCCGATACTCCTAGTAGCCCTTCTCGCGAGAGCCGAGGTCTTCCGACAGATCATGCTGTCCTTCTCACCCAACTGCCCTTTCTTCGACCCTGATATGCAATTCCTCTCCGCGAACGTGGGGAGCTGAAGCAACTTCTCGGCATTACTCTGGTAATGAGAGCTATCCTACCTGTCATACACCACAAACTCATCAAGGCCGCCGGCCAAGATATGACTGCCCGAAGGCTGTGGTCAGTGCAGGGTAGAACTAGAAGTTAGGATCTTCCCCACAAGAGTCTAGTGGTCAAACATATGGGACGATATATATGGGGTAATTGTAGTGGCAATGAGGATATGGAAACTGATGCCCCTTGGACCTGCTGTGGGCTCGACAATCAGCAGGCAGCAGAATATCATTTGTAGAGCAGAAATCAGGAGTCGTGCTTCTACCGGACGATTTCCTGTCGTTTGATCCAGGGGCTGGTAAACAGATAGGATTGGCTACAGGGAGGGGGTTTATTCCAGGGGGCAAGATACAACACCCGGGGTGGTCACATATGTTCCCAGAAGCGGTTGAAACAACTTACCTCATCGGAGCCGCAGGCTGCTCTAAAAAGGTATACTACCAGTATCTCAATTACGGGTTTCATTCGAACGTGGTATTAGCCAAAACAATACCCTTCAACTTTTGGCCTAATCAAGGACCGCAAAAAGACTTTGTCCCGGGAATATTATCAGACCGGATTGTCAAGAAACCTTGTACTCTCTGGGAAGAGACATGCTGGTTATCATGAAGTTACAAAGTATAAAGGCATTTTGCAATGATCGTCGGTAACTTTCAGACTCTGTGTCAACCTGCAAGAATATTGAAATACCACGTTATATGACCATCTATGACCAACTTGGTTGGCCGGCGACCTTTTTGGCGTAGTGGTTATTTTGACCACGATTTGGTCCACACTCTGCCATACTCACTCCAGCGTCTGAGCAAGGGGTTTCGTATTTGGGCGCCAATCGATGTTGTTTGAAAGGTACGACAAGGCCCTGTGCTATGATCACATCAACCCCGCCAACCCAAGGCAATCCGCCCCAGAGTTCCACCTTTCGCGAAAAAAACGACTTTTTTTTGGCCGATCTCCTCGCTGCCAAGAAACCAGACCGACCCCAAGCATCCTTGTTGTAATAATGGACCAAAAAAAATAGCCTCAGCAGGACAATCCCTTCCAAACTCCGAAAATGGAAGGGTTGATCTCGCCGCTTGGCTTGAAAATTCCAGGGGTCTGCCTTTGGGCCCGAATCCTTGAATTTTGAACAGGTGAAACCTCTTCGAAAGATCCCTGTGAAAACAATCCAACAACAAATAATTGAAGAATACAAACCCCTTTCTTCCCAATGAAGAGGACTTGGACCCGGCTAAGCATGAACACGAGCAAAAGAGGATCAACTTGAAGTTTGTCCCAAAAGCCATGTCGATGGAAGTACATAGTGGAGGAATACTTTCCTCTCAATCTCCTGGTATCCCTTCTTTCTAGAGGCATCATTTAAAATGGAGGGCTTACTGCGAAGCATCGCGTCTGAGAGTCTATAGTGTAGTTTTCTCCCGATGTTCGTCGAGAATATCTCGGGGCGAACACGGTTTCTTGGCGGGTTCTGGGCGTCGAGAGTGTTCATAGAATATTGCTCTGCTTTCATACATCGAATAATGCCGAAAATAGGAAGCTCTAAACAAGTTTACTTGCTAATTAAATGTCACAGTCGATTGGACTTTTATTTGTGTTTTTTTTTTTCCTTTCGGAAAAGAAGGGAAAGTATTACCGTCTAGCATATTCTTGGATTGGAATATCCATGACAGTTTTGTATAAGTTATATATACTGTTGCCTTCGGTGTTTTTGGGTGGGCACCTGACATTCAAGCCGCCGCCCCCCGCCTTGACCCTTTGTGCTTCTCATCATCTCCTCTCTCACTTGCATCTATCCCCCACCCTCGAATTCATCATCAGTTATTATTAGATCCTCCCCGATTTTATCTGTGTAATGACACTGCGAGCTCTCCTCACCCTCATTGTTCCGTGTCTGGCTGCCTGCGCCGCCTTCGTCTGGGTCAGGATGCCGAGACCAGGACCAGCCCCTTCAACACCGTCGCAAATCCAGATTGACTGCGGCGGGTGTTCATCATCCGAGCCACAGAAACTCTTTTGGTCCGTCTTTGGTTACGACGCTGGAGCAAGTGTTACAGGGTATCCGGTAAAAGGGGGTATCTACGCCCTTGACAATTGTTTTAGTGTTGAGCTCGAATACCTTGGCCTGAATAGGTTCCATGACGTTGAAAAACCATCAAAAGAGGATCCGGACGGACAAGCTAAGGAGGAGGCACATTGCAATCGAAGTGAGTTGGCTGTGAGACAGCGAATGGATCATACTACTAACACTAGTGGTACAGTGCGTCGCCTGGGCGCAACCTGGTGGAGAAGCCTGGAGCAAAAAATTTGGGAAGAGATATTCCTACCACAAATGTACCCTCCAGATTCTCAGTCGACTGGCCGACCGTTCGTTCGGGTAGGATGGCCAAATGGGGATGAAAGGGGAGTTTGGGTTCTCAATACCACCCAGGAAAACGCGCGGACAATAGGAGCTGGAAAATTCCACAATGCACATAGCATGGAGGAGCGGTGTCAACTGATTGAGCAGTTGGGAGGGGTGTTTTATGCAGACCCCAAGGACTGTCCACACTTGGACCTGCCTTGATTGCGGCGACAATCGAGAAAGCGAGTCGTTGATGGAAGGGGGCCGGCTTACATCGCTACAACATACGCCGTGAAATCAGACTATCCCACGGGGTATCCCTCAAGTTGGTCAAGCTGGGGGGGCTTGGCCCCGACGACTACTATGACGACGGCCACGGCAACGTCGGTCACTGGTCAGTGAGTATTTATCGGGGTGCGGACTGCCAGGGCGACCATTACGCCGTATCTGGGGACGGCCGGCAGTCACTGGATGAACCGTGTGCCGTAATTCAGAAGTTGGGTACCGAAGACAAGCTGAATTGTAAGTGGTACACCGATGGAAGTGAGGATCACACGAGCTGTGGGGGTGTTGGTTTGACTCAGCCGCTCTCGTGGAGGGTGGTATCATATGCAGGACTGTGTACGGCATATGCCAATGATCGTTGTGAGGTGGACGGGTTCCAGCAGGCGTATGGATATACTGAGGGCTGTGTGAATTACGACGAGGACAATTTCGATGCGGAGACATGGATTGCCGTGTCTTGTGGATCAGGGTTGATGAAAGACCAGGTCTTGCAAAGCCAGTACAAGTATCACATCGATGACCTGATGTCGGGACAGGTCACAGGACTAGCTACCGGTAGATCGACACTGTTTAAATGCTTGCTCTATTATTTATGGGTAGGAAAAATAGATTCTAAAGGAGGATACGATGCCCCTCACTTCCTGGATTGTAATCATTGAAATTTCGAGTGAACTTACCTTCTTCTGGGGACCCCAGCCGTTGGCCAACTGACCAGGTCTCCTATCAGAGGCTGCCGTGATACCGGACTTAAGTTCTGGCCCTTTGCCTTATGTTAAAACTGTAGGTCGACTGCAGAGCACCCTGTAATCAAAAGTTCAGATCGGGGAAGCATATTTATTCTGAAGCAATGTGGGTTTGATTCGTCTCTAGTTTAGAATGCCTGGAACAACATCCAACGTAATACAAAGCAAAAGAGAAAGAAAAATCTAGCTAAAGAAGTTTTTGGGTGTTCTTTGCAATCAGATTTCCTCAGGACCGCTCTGGGAATTCCGCCAACGCTCTATTTCCCGAGCATATTCTTCTTCTCGGACTTGTTCATGAGTTCTCAGCGTCGAACTCTCCGCCATCCACCAGGCGGAAACCGGTTGAAGGGAGTCCCTTTCGCCATCCAGCGTACTGGAAATCTTGGAGCTATCTACGATTTCCGAGAAGGCGCAACCAGCCACTATCGTGGTCTCGTGTTCTGTCCCGTTATCATTGATCTTCACCGGGACGCTGCCATATCCATGGGGCACCTTTGACGTATCAACCAGATGATACTCGACTCCATCCGGCGAAAGCTTTCGTTCACCACTGTAGTTATACAGCGACTTACCATCTTGGGCAAAGAAACAGAATGCCGTGATCCAGCCCGAGAGATAGGACGGGCCGCTCCCTCCGGATTGATAATGCACAATCTGATTCCACCAGGTCTCGGTGGCCGTCGGGTCATCGAAGGTCTGCACAAACCGAGCCAGAACGGGCTGGAGCAGGCGGTACCATTGGGCTGTCTGGGCCCCATAGCTGGGCAGCTTCTGGATCTTGCTCTCCAACTTCTCCCAGTCTGACTTTTCTCCCAGCAAGGTGATCGCCGGGAAGCCCACACATGATGCAGCATTCATATGTGAAGTATTTCTGCAGCGTAGACATCATCAACACCGAGCAGACGACCAGGTCGTTATGAGTCGTGGTTGAAAAATCGGGCTGGATCCACTCCCTCAGTTCCGGGTCGGTGACATTCTCTTGGATGAGGTTTGTCATCTCCCTCGCCATCGACCCCATATCAACCGTTGCTATGGTACCAATCTCGTCGATAACCAGGTATTTTTGACCCTCATGAGAGACGAAGAGGTGGTGCAAATCATCGGCATTCGCATTCACAAAATGGCCAAACTGGGATATGATCGAGGTCCAGATATCATCCGGGCGCAGGACCAGGTGATGGTGCTGATTGTAGGCTCGAAACGCGGAGCCGACGAAGCCGTTATTAAACTGGGTCCTCACGACACGACGCTGCGATAGATCAATCGAGGCTAATTTTGTGATATTCACCTCGGATTCTGCACTGGCGAACGAGCTCTGGATGATTGCCTGGGCGCCCTCGTCTGGTTCCACGTTGTAGAGTTGCATCAGAGCCTGTGTGGAATCACGGAACGTGGATGGCTCCCCGAACTGCCTGATGGCGAGGAAGCTTTGGCCCTGGTTATTGCTGGGTCCATCGGTTTGAAGAGCTGGTGGTATTGATCGGCATTCTAATCCGCCCACACGTTTTTTCTCATTGGTCTGTCCTACCAATGGGCGACCATGCCGGAATTAGCCAACAACAAGGCTTCACTCCAGAGTCATCATGATGCGACTGAGGAAACAACTATCCTCAATGTTCACAACTAGTAACGGCGGATAAGGCCCCTGTGCTTGATATATAAGGACAATACCCCGCCTCTCCCATTCGATAGGGAGGGATAATAGCTGATACAGCTAAACAAACCTCACCAACCCCAGCAGAACCCGTACAGAGGGCATAGTATATTTATCTACAGGAGTCGCAATCTTCCGCAGGCAATTCATTAACCGTGCCTCGTGAATCCAACTCCGCTGCCACGGCAGTCTTGTCTGGTGGCAGGTCCGAGATCACCGTATCCACCCCCATCTCATGGTGGCAATGATCCGTATCTTCCACCTCGACGGGGCCGTTCAATTTTGAGGCTTTGCTTTGGGTATCGTCTGAGGGACCCTTTCCGTTCTCTCCTGGTGAAGAAACTCGCCTGCGTTGCCATCGCCGGAGCCACCATGCGGCGAGCATCACTGCTGTCACGCCGGGGAGGCCGACGCCAAGTCCCACTCCAACATCTCGACAGATATTATGACTCGGAGCGCCCGAGTCTGTGCTAGCCGGACTGGACGGGGGTGAGGGGGAAGCCGAGGAAGGGTCGAAGTTCAAAGCACGAGTATGAGCCATGAATGAGTCCGTCTGTATTCATGATGTCGAGCGGGCCGTAGGCGAGACTGTTTGTTGATTTGGCGCTGAAGTCACCGGTGATCTCATCAAGGGTCTTTCCAAAGGAGACACTGGGCGAAGATCAGCATTTATACTCACTGGAACATGGCAGCGGAGACAATCAATCACCCACTTTGTAAACCCGCCAGTCAGATTGACCGATTGCGAGACAACCTCGATCTCTGGAAGCATCAGCTCCTCCAGCAGCGGATTTTCGGTTACCGTTAAATCCCCATAAATCGAGTGGAGACTCGGGAAATTGAGTGTCGTCAGTCGTGAGTTGTTTGTGATGGTTGTATATGAGGCGTTCGATGGAAATGGCGCCGAGAAACTTGAGATTCCGGTGCCCTGGATGCGGAACTCGCCGCCAAGGAGCATAGGCATCGTGCCGCGTAAGGTGATGCTACCGGTCGCCCCGATGAAAGTCTGGCAGTCGGACAACCAATCAGCATCGTCTTGCGTGGCGAGCGATACGGGCTCGGCGCCGCCGCATGCTGAATCGAGAGGAATTGATTAGTAGGTCAAAGGCTGCTTTTGCTAGATGAGAGCGTACTCCGAGAGTCACTCAACTGGGCAAGGGACGTGATCAGTGCAAGTGCCGTTGTTCGGATGAACAAACCCGGCTGTAGCAGTTTGACCGGGGAGATGAGACATGACAGACCAAGGATGAATAGAGCCTGACGAGACCGCGGCGAGTTTTCTTATAATGAATCATAGTTCTCCTTGGTCTCCACCGGGGCACTGGCTGATCTATGCCCCATCGGCTTCGAAAATTCATTCACCGAGAGCCTTGCGTGATGGATTGGTTAGTCCGTTAGACAGGAGGCGGTAGAAAAATCAACGTATTTTATTCTGCATTATTTGGAAGAACTGTACTTGTTTCATCCCCGAAAGAACAGCCCAATTCCCCCCCAATCTTCGAGGTAAGGGTCTCTCCTCCGTAGAGGGGGAGAGAAAAACAGAGCGAGAGAGAGAGAAGCCATCACACCCGCCAGGACAAGGCTGGCAGCTAACCCCTCGAAGATGGCGCCCAGGCTGATCCTCCTTGCTGACGCTCAGTCTGGGTTTGATCCAGACTCAGCCGCATCTAAGACAAGGCTGGCTGCGGGAATGCCCGACGGGGGGGGATCATGTAATTGGTTGATCACCCTATGTCGAGCCTGAGATCCGCCCCTACTGACCCCAGGTTTTCCTCGTAAGGATGCGATCGTCGGAGATGCTTTTCTTGGTGGCTGGCTTTGAGACATGCGGGCAGACTTGAGGAGCCGCCGATTGGCCGTTTGGCGACTGCAACGCTGCAGGGCGACTGGTTGGCTTCCTGTTTGTACAGGAATGGTACGGGTCTGGTAGGTACCGGCAGTATCATGATATCCTGTCAGGAACCCGCCTTCTCCCCTCCAGTTACCCTCAGCCGGATTGAGGATATCCGGTCCAACAAAGTAACCAATTAGCACTAACATTTCATTCGCAATTTATGCTAGTCCAACCGTCTCGAGTCGCATTCGTCTCGATGGGATAGATGATGCTGGTCAGTATATGGAGGCCTGTCCCGTATCCGTCCTGTATGCGTCAGATCAATGCAAACCAGCCAACCTAAAGGAAACTATAGGAAACACAGCAATGGCAAATCTGCACTAGAGTAAGAATCCCCAGCCAAACCTGGCCCGGGAGGATGGAAACATGGAGAGGGAACCGAGCAGCGCCTGATCACGTCCGTCCATGATGATCGTCAAAGAGATCACCACTGACCATACGCAAGCCTTCCGGTACTTACGAAGCGCCACTTCGAGAGTCATCTTCTGGTATCTCGAATTCAGGCCGGTGGAATTGACCCGACATCTAAGTATAATGAATGGAGGAATGAGGGTGATGCTGCTGGGCGAGTAGGGGCTCCTCTCCAGGGCGAGGGTGGTTGGTGCGGTTCGGGGTGAGATGAAAAATACGAAGTCCTGGACAGCTCATACAATGCGCCTATTTGCCTTCGCGGCAAGGATTCTTCCATTCCCTGGCCGCGCCTGGGCTGATTGAACGAGCAGCGCCGAAGGAATTTAGCGGCGGCCTTCTGGGCCGTTGATTGGCACGACGCAACTCAAATGCTGAAACGCGCGGGAAGGAGACTGTTTTTCACCAGCTGGGACGAGAGGATGCCATGGTCACGAACCAGGAGATGCCCCGGATTCCAGCTCTGCATCCCACGAATCATACTCACAGTCGGCAGAATTCAATCGGCTTATTTCCCCCCAGGCGGGGACAGCTCCAGAAGCCCGGCTCGAAGCTGCCCGAGAGAGATCCCCGACCCAAGAGGTGAGTGAGAGTGTCGCTCGCTGTGTATAAAACGTCGCGCTTAACTGAATGTGGCCTATCAATCAAACCCCACCAACGGTCCCCTTGAAGAATCATACGTTATGATACTGTCTACCTTGCTCCTGATGACTATCGTTGGGGCCGTCGCCGCTCAGGTCCAGGGGCGTGCCGACGAGAGCTGCTGGCCCCTGGCACCAAATACCAGCGGCGGCCCCTTGACCATCCTCCGAACGGCTCAGTCTCCCCGTCCCCGGCGCCCTGGTCGCGGATGGAACTCCTGGGGCGTCCAGGCCACCCCCAACACGACCCCGAGCTACCCTAAGGAGATCGGGAATTTGATTAACCAAGATTTCATCATGGAGCAATGCACTCAGTTGACAGATCCTGGTCTCCGGGCCGCTGGCTACGACCTGTGTAGCCTGGATGGTGGCTGGTATAGCCGCAATACGGACAAGTTCGGTCGGCTAACGTACAACATGACCCCGTTTGATCTCCCAACCCTGAGTGAGTATCTCCACCGCCAGGGCATCCGGATGGGCCTCTACAATCAACCCGGGGCACCGTGCGAGGCTCGCGACAAGTACACCTTTGGCACCAATATCACCGTCGGATCCACGTTCATCGACCATGTGGACAAGAACGACAACTGCTACTTTGACTACGACAATCCGGATACGCAACTCTATCACGATGAACTCATCCGGCTTTGGGGATCGTGGGGGGTGGATATGATTAAACTCGACTACATGACGCCCGGATCCGGCATCGGTGACACTGGTATGGCCGCGAACCTCAGCGCTTCGGCCATTGCGTATCATCGCGCGATCGAGAAAAGCGGGCGACAGATCCAACTCGATGTCTCGTCGAACGTGTGCCGCAGTGGCCCGTATTGGGGGATCTGGACGTCGAATGCGGATAGCATCCGAGTGGACACGGATATCAACAGCTACGGGAAAGATGTTTTTGTGGGGATGTGGCAGGTCCAGCGGACCATTGAAAATTACTGCCAATTTGTCAATTTACAAGTCCGGAACAGAAAGCCTGTCACTCTGCGCGGGAACTTGGACAACCTGTTCGTGGGCAACCCCGCGAACGTCACCGGTGTGACGGACACCAGCGGATGACGCTGATGAGCCACTGGATCGGGGCGTCGTCGAATCTTCTCCTCGGGTCCGACATGACCAACCTCAACAACCTCAACAAACATCTAATCACATCGCCACCCTCCATCCAGGCGGCCGACTTTTGCGCGGCGTACCCCATGCAGCCACGCAACCCCGGCACGGGCGGGAACCAGGCCATGCAGCTGCAGGCCTGGATTGCCGGTCCCAACAAGGCTGGTGAATCGTACGCGCCGCTGACCAACCTGGGACCCAACCAAGGGCATGGCGGCTACGTGACCGTTGGCAGTGGGCCACAGACGGTGTCCATCACGCTGGCGGATTTGGGCCTGACGGGCCCTTGTTACACGGCAACCGATGTTTGGTTCGGAAACAGGACCAGTGTCAAGACGGGGGGTGGTCTTCCGCCGTGTTGGGAGAGGGCGAGTCACGGTTTGTGCGACTGACCCTTGCTTGATGGAGTGAGGATCCAGTATCCCGCTTGTCACACTCGCTAGAGTGGCGTGCCCTGATGGCGATTGAAGACAAGGGGTGGTATCTACAATGTTGGGAAGCAGGCGTGGCACCTATTAGAGTGTGTAGTCGTACTGAGACCCTGTGCCCCTACGGAATGCCAGCCCCCCAGACCTGTTATAGTTTTTTATTTCCCGTTCCCCTTTTCTTAACACTTCCGGGAAAAGGTACTCATCCTTGCTCTCCCTGGGTTTACTTTTACCACGCTCAGGTGCGGTATCCTATCGATCTTTCGCTCGTGAATTGAAAATCTAAGGTTTTATCACCATCACCACCTGTAAGGGTTTATGAGAGGAGGCCGAGAATAGATTGTCATTTAACAATAAACCGGTGCGCGCTATAGCCCCCGTCCGAGTAGATATGTGACAACCCCCGACCTTGCAGAGAAAAGTAGAAAGTACAATAAAACCCCAAATCATGCATCCCATCCACACAGCAATATGCGACAATTCAACCAATGACAAACTCCACCATCCTAGCACGACGGGCCATTGTAGCCTCCTGGTATGGCACAGGTATCTCCAAAGGCATCATACAAGGTATGGTACTCGCCATCGCAGGTCGCACCCGTCGTTTCATAACCGCCAACGGAAAAGTACAGGACCAGATAGGGATCGAGGCCCACGTTGGCATTCCCGAGCTGGACGCGGCATTCCGAGGCGCCCGATCCATCCAGGTCATCTCGCAAGGTCTCCACGGCCGAGTTAAACTCGTCATCGTTCCAGCTCTGGCTCGTGTTGGACGAGTTCTCGGCGTACAGGCACCATCCGGAGCAGCAGACGGCCTGGTACGTGGACCGGCCGCCGTCGGGCCGGCCCAGCCAGCCGCCGCCGCCGCCGAAGCTCTCGTGCCAGAGGCGGATGTTGGTTTCGAAGGTGTCTTTGGTGCTGTCGTCGTAATGGGGGTCTAGGTTGTTGTTGCAGGTCTCGACCAGCTGGGCGGTGGTTTGGGCGGCCAGGAGAGAAATGGCTGTGAGGGCGATGGTTTTGATAGACATGGTGAGGAGATATCAGATTTTCTGAGGGAAAACAAAGAGATGCAGACGGGTTAAGCTTGAGTGTGACTGTGGTTGGCTTTGGATGGCTTTGGATGGCTTTGGATGTTTCTGATCCTCCTGCTATCAACGCGGGATTCCCATCATTTATATAGGCCGCAGACTGGACAAGAGCACGTTCATGATGGCAAGGAGAGCTCAATAACCACCATACCAGGCCGAGAATGGTAGTGGAGATGCACCCCCAATCACAGCAGCGTAACTAGGAGGGGGTTGTGCCTATGGCTGAGGCAAACTTTATTCTATCATCATGAGGTGCCATATCATTCTATACCGGAGTGGGTGGTAAATTGCGCATAGCTCCGTCGGACAATGGTTCAAAATAGAGAAGCTACCTCCTTTTGGGGGTGGCGGCACAACGTCAACGCGTCACTGGTCGTCCTATATGGACGATCAGGAAGTTGTAGGTTTAAATCCTTGCATTCCTTCAATACCGCCTTCCGATATAGCCAATCTTTCCCACATTGACGAAGAGGATCAATGGATCGGCTATATCTATAGATCGTCCGTCCGAGAGGTCCGGGGTAATATCATTCAGTATTAAACCTCTATCCATACATGTAGGGTTTGCTATTATTAGGTTGTTCCCAGTGTGATTTCTTTCCGTAACACATGCTCTTGCCCCACGGGAGCTTTGGTGGAGAGGAAGAATTCGCCAAGTTGGGTGACGTAAATGGTTCATCGGGGATAGGCGTTGAAAAACATAATCCAACACCATAACCCCGACAGCTATCATGAGAAAAAGCATAAAAATCAGCATATCTGTCCGAGAATGGCAATGAAGATGCACGGCCAACCACAACACTGTGGCTATGAAAGGTATTGAGTGTCCTCGCCATGGCCGATACGAGAAGCCCGGGCTGATATTTTTGATGCGCCGATCATCAAGAGCTATATCCAACCGAGATGCCCCGAGGATCCTGGGGACAATTGCTTGATACAGGTTCACTGTCTGGGGGCGGGAACCCTCTCACAGCACGCTCCAGGGCAAAAGAGAGATTCGAGACCCCTGCAGCTTCATCAGATGCTTCTCCAGAACAAGGAACGCCATCGTTGGATCAGCCATGAAGCTTGACATCTCCCCGTTCAATCCGGACCCCAACGCTGGGTCAAGCCTTGACGCTTAACCGAGAGATCGTCCCGAATCCTTGTGGAGTCAGGCCAGTAGATGGCCGTCATTGGGCGGTGCGTGGAGGAGATGCACAGCCCCGATGCAGCCCCCACCTCGGCCACCTCGGGCTCCAGACTGACGAACTGATATGATATTAGTATCTTGGCACAGCCTCGGCTTTTGACCCCTGGAAGGATTTCGCCCCACTGGACAGGGCCGCTCTTCGCCGAACAAGCTGAGAGAAGCAACCGCCAAGTCGCGAGAGCAGAAGTCGCCCCCCTCTGCTCCATATATGCCTGTTCCTTTTTTCACAAACTCCTTCATGCACCCAAGAGTCCTCTAAAGAGCACCGATACGATCGCGCTATCACTTGACTGGGTAATTAACGAGCCGCGCGGAGAAACCTCTGGGTGCGTTAGGGCCGACGCTTGATCGAACATTCCCCCCCACTACTGCTTCCAAAACAGGCAGCGTTGTGCGCAAGCGTGTCGCTATCCCGACTGCTTGTCTCATTTACTCAGATCGGCATGGTGGGCGTCCCGGAAAAAGCTGGTGCTTGCGCGACTTGTCGCCGCAGAAAGAAAGGGGTATGTTGCAGCCCGAAGCCCCAGGTCGCTTGTGCCAACTGATACTGATCCTCCTGGGGTTGAAACAGTGTGACAAGAAGAGACCCTTTTGCGGCCAGTGTGTCCAAGCGGGGCTGGTGTGCGAGGGGTATAGCCGCCACCATTCGGTCTGGATCAACTCCACCCACGGCGAGAATCGCGGATACACCAGGTCTTCCAGCCTCACCCACAGGCGCACAGGTGAAGCGCCTACCATCACCTTACACGAGTCCCTCGCAACGGCTGCGCGGGAGAACCGATACGTGGGCCTGTATCTGGCCGCCTTTTTGCCCAACGGCCGCCTCTTCTCCCGCGATGCCTCGCAGATCTCCTCGGCGGGGTGGCTGCGACACCATGACCGGCTCTGTCGGTCGGAGAAGACCCTGCGCCTTATCACGCTCGCCCATGGCCTGTCGATGCTGGCCACCAGGGACAACAACGCTCAGTTGAAGCTCAAAGGCGTCGAGGCGCACCGCATGGCGCTGGAGGAAATGCGGACGGCGCTGCAGGATACGCACCGGGCCACGGGGGATGGACTTTTAGCGGCGGTCCGGATGTTTCGTTTTTACGAGGTGAGTGGTGCTTTTCTCTGTTCGTCAGAGGTGCGGACCCATTGCTCATGTGGCCAGATTTTGTACGGCGCCGAGTCCGATGAACCTGATCGGGCGGATCCGACCTCCCAAATCGAGGGTTACTACGCCCATACGGATGGAGAGATGGCCTTGTTTATGAACCGAGGCTGCCAAAAGAGATGGACTGAAGCAGGAAGGTACTTGCTGGCCAGTGGCCGGATTGTGTCGGTACGTTTAAGAAATTGAACTCCGTTGACTGATCGTCGATGTTGATTCATTGCCCTATAGTTCATTCTCGGCGTTTGTCGAAGAAAGGATTCACCCTTCAATGACACTCGATGGATGACAGCCCCCTGGAAAGACACACAAAAGTCCCCCTTGGACGAACTAACAGATATTATGATCCAAACTCCGAGCTTACTAGAAGAACTGGATACGCTTCGCGGTTTCCCTGCTGCGACACGCCCAAAAGCGTGCAGCGACTTGCTCGAGAAGTGCTCCCGCATTGAGGAAGCATTACTTGCGTGGAAGGATACAATGAAAGACGATCTGTGTACCTATGACTACATCCATTCCGGTACTCCCCTCCCAATACCGCAAGTGGATCGAGACTTTGCGGTGCTCCATTTAAGCTTCTTCTACTGGAGCTGCTCTATCCTCCTCTACACCACGATCCACTTGGCCACGGCGGAGGCGGATCGACATCACCTAATCCCAGACTGTTCTCCGATTCCCTTCTCCTCGCAGGGGGGTCCCAATTATCATGATGAACGGAACCCTACGTTGCATGCTCACAGAATCTTTCACGCGCTGCCTCTCTCCTATGGGCCTCACGCGGGCGGTTACGCAGCACTCAGTTCGACTTTTCCGCTCGGAATGGCACTCCGCTATCTTGTGATCGCCCATCATTTCCCCCACGAAGGCGACTCTGAAGGTGCCGAACATGAATTCCTACAGCAAACAGTCTCGCAGCCGTTCATGGGGGCGTATATAGCGCGATTTATTAGCCATTTGTTTCAGGTTGACACGCCCGTAGAATCCTTGAGAGATATGGCCGGATGGCGCGGGGTGGAATTAAGGGCGAGGAGATGGTGGTTTGGGCCCGAGGTTAGACCGATATAGATGAATAATTTGATGCCATGAGAATGCCAAGATACCGATGTCCTTCTTTCCATATTCGCACTGGCGTTCGAATAAACATGTTGCCTAAATTTGTTTAATCCAGCGGCAAAGATAGTATCCAGAGCATCCCGGAGGAATTGAATCTCACGGCGATCACCACCAAGGAGAATCTCTTGCTCAGCCTTATCGCCCCCTTTGCCTTTCTTTCTTTTTCTTTTTTTCAATTGATGATCAGCAGTATTTTGGTTCATTTCAAGTTCTGAGTCAATACCAAATTTAGCCCCATCTGCCAAGCTTTCGCACGTTGAGTCTCGATTGAGTATCCGGGGACGACGATCGTGTGAGTGGCCCCAACCCCAACATTACGATTGGCGGAGCATCCGAGTTGCCGATTAGGGTTATCGAAAAGCTGCGCTGCTCAAAAGGTCTAAACAGGCAGGCAGATAGGATGATCGGCCATCGTTATTCTCCTTCAGCACCATGCAAACTCAAAGCCAGATGGATCCGGCCCCCATATAACGAACCGGTTGCAGCCTTCTTGGCTGAACGTCAACATCAACGAAGCGCATCTTGATTCCCAGAATGAGAGACTCAGCCTCCCACCCGATGAACATTTCTAATTATTGCAAAGGATTCGTCGACTCTCTGTCTGTCCTAATTTTAACAACAATGGCCGAGATCCAGCGGTACCACCTCGCCGTGGCTTTTCATGATGGCATACAGTTCTGTTTTCCTTAGACAGATATAAAACTCTTCAATTCCTGCTATTGGCACAATGTTTGTTGAACACTATAAACTCATTTTCTCTATCGATTCTACTCTACTTGTGATATAACAATGGTGGCCCCAACCAGTCCTCCCGCCAATGCGGCCGTTGCTGCCCTACGGCACATCTATAACCCCATCGGTTTCAGCAAAGGCTACAACTTTGTCCTGTGGTTCATCTTTGCCGGTGCCCTGCTGGGCTTCGTGCTCGCCCGTGCTTACTATGTCGACTACGCCGGGGTGTACTGTTCCCCCACGGCCACGGGCGGATTGACCGGCGCCGCCCCCGGGGAATGCTGGACCTACGCCACGAAAGACTATCTGAAATTTGGCATCAAGCTTCACCTCTGGACTATCCTCCCGGCGGGCCTCCTCGCGTTCCTCCAGTTCATGCCCATCATCCGGTACAAAGTCATCCTCTTCCACCGGATCAATGGCTACGTGACTATCCTCCTCAGTCTGGTCGGGACCGCTGGTGCATTGATGGTTGCCGGAGTTTCATTCGGAGGCGGTATTGAGACCCAAGCGGTGGTAGGACTCCTGGCGATCTTGTTCATTGGATCCCTCGGAATCGCCTATTACAATATCAAGAGGCTCCAACTCGAACAACACCGCGCTTGGATGCTGCGAGCTTGGATTTACGTATGATTCTATCATTCCAGCGTTTTGGGGTATCAACTAACTCAATTATCGACCAGGCCGGTGTCATCATCACCGCCCGGTTCATCGTGATTTCCGCCGCCTCCATCATCTCGCTCTGGGGGCCCTACTACAAGTCTGAGGAGTGTGCCAAGGTCGCCTCCTTTTATGATTCCCGAAAGGACCTTCTCGAAGCATACCCCCAGTGCTCTGACCCTTCAGCCTGGGTTTCCGTGAAAGCCGACATGAATGGCACCAGCGCAGCGAACGCGGGTGCCGCCCTGGACTTGAGTTTCGGCATGTCCGTCTGGTTGGCCCTGGCCTTGCACGCCATTGGGGTCGAGGTTTACGTGAGTATTCTCATTATCCCTTGTTCAAACCATGTTGCTCCCCATACGCCCCTGAACTAATCCACGAGTTCCCGTTTAGCTTCACTTAACCCCCGCAGAGTTTGAGCGCCTGCGCAAGATTTCGTACCGTCGTCAGCTCGAGGCTGGCTTTAAGAATCCTGGGCGCGCAGGCCTGACGTCCGATCGGCTGGGCGACTCAGCGCTGTGGGTTCCGGCAATGGAAAAGGAAGAGTCTCACGCGGCGTCCGCGTTGGTCCCGACACCTCAGGACTCACAGCACTCGAGACAGCACTCGAGAGACGACCATCAGAACGACATTGCTACTTCATACCTTTCTCGATAGTTGGGGGCCGGTTTAGGGCAGGCGGCTTTGAGATTCGTAGTATACTTGATTGATTAGTATGCAATTGCCGAGGGGAGAACGGTAAGGCCGAAACGCAAAGACGGGGTTGGGGGGCGGCTTTGCGAGGGCAATGGCGGAGGTGGCGATATATCTAGAGTTCATCCAATAATTTGAAACTTTTTTTCCTCTATATCCATAACTCTCGGTAATGTATTCATACTACAAAGAGCACACCCTAATTATTCGCGAAAATTACTCTCAATATCTTAGTTACATATATATCTTAACAAACACCTCTACGCCGATAAGGCCGTACATAAGAGGGAGCTCCGCGGCTGATTAGTAGTTATTTGGAGAAAGCCACTTTTAGCATTCTCGGGCGACAATTAATATTGTATTTCACTGCCTTTGCATCTAATATACCGCAAAAGGTTTAGTGTGGAAGATCATTGATGGATTTTCGGTATCGATGGCTGGGGCTGGAAACCGGGATGTTGATGACGACGTTCTACTAGGTACACGAATCGATTGGTAACGCACCACCCTCCGATATTTTTTCGCCCCAGGTTCAGCCGTACGCAATGAGCTTGAATAATAAGAAATAACTCATAGACCCCCAAAAAGGGGATGAAGCCAACTTGCATGCGCTACGCGGAACTTGCAACTCAATGGGGTTTAGTGTTCGATTAAGCGTTTGACAGACAGCGCAGCGGCATCCGAATTCCCCTCCTCGGTATCGCTTGTGTTTCGTCGTGTTGGTTTAAGCCTTACTGTTGTTGGAGTGCTTGGCTCGTTAATTTTATCCACTCCATCCGGCCAGTGTAGCATCGCCCCTCGCCCCCTCACGAAATATGGCAGTAATTACTCCGTATTGATGGATCGAGTTTTATAAGGATGAAGTCCCTGCATTTGAATCTTTCAACCCATCGTGCTTTATTTCTCCCTGAAACCAAGCCAAAATTCGTCATGTCTCTGCCCTATCTCTCCCCCGTGTCCCAGCCGGTCGCGCTGTTCGAGCAATTCATTGCAACGGAGCCGCAGACATTAATCCTGAAAGAGAAGGTCTTTTCTCTCTCGGGGGACAGCTTCGAAATCAAGCTGGAGAATGGAGTGCCACTGTTAAAAGTCAACGGCGCCTGGCCATCGTTTTCGGGACGCAAGAAAGTCGAAGACCTGGCCGGCAATCACCTGTTTGATCTGCGCAAGGAACACATGCATATCCATACAACCTACGTGATGCAAGATCCGGATGAAAAACTGATTTGTGAGGTCAAGAGCAGTCACAAATGTAAGCACAATCTCCTGCAATCAAATCATCGCACATGGGAAAGGCCAATCCTTAACTCACGGTCATAGTAATCGGTTCCCATGCCACTGCCACCTTTACCGACCGGTACGGCAAGCAAGTCACCTTGACCATGAAAGGAAACTGGATGGATCACATTGCGAGTATCGTCGACGAAGGGACCGGCCAACCCGTGGCGCGTATCGTCAGGAAACGTTTTACTGGTCGACATATGATCTTTGGCAAGGATATTTATCGGGTGATTGTAGCACCTGGCGTGGATATGGCCCTGATTGCAGGGTTGTGCATCTGTTTTGATGAGAAGAACAATGATTAGGAAGGGACGTGGGGAATCAATTGGCGTACAAGGTCAGGATTGGTCGGGAGGGAATATGGATTTAGTTATACCACATTTTTCCATGTTATTGAGCAGCAATCGAGTCAGTAATCCAGGCGTTTTGTTTGGCGGATCATGCCCCATAATTCAGAATAAGGGTGTGGCTTGGATACCATCTGTTACATTAACGTAGGGGAGTATTTGTAGCCATCCAAGGCGTGGAGTTAGATACCTAAACCCAAGCAAATCACTCTTTCTTGTTCTACATACTAACTACTCTCCAATACATCTGTCACGATACAAAGCTTCTCAGTGAGAGGGCTGACTGAGCATCCGTAGAACAGGGCTGAGAGTATGGCCCGCCTTCCGTAGGGGTCATCAATGATGTGTGGCTATTCGAGGACTAATATACCGTTTCCAAACAGGTACAGACCTCGTCCTTGTTTCATCATCGAGGCGCTGTCATCCCTCACGGATCCTATTCCTTTTGCGTGGCCACGATGTGGATCGCAATGGGGGCAATAGCGCACAGCCGGCAATGGCGGCGCCTACACAGGGCGTGAGGTTCCAGGTCTTTGCATTCTGCAACTGGAACCACCCGGTCAAAAGGCCTGCAAAGACCGTCGCAAAACCAACGTAGATCAGCCAGAGCCGGTTGGCCGGTTGGATGTGCCCCCGTCGCTTTTGCAAGGCACGCAAGAAGTAGTCCGACATGGGCCCGCTGAGCTGCTCGCCTAGGGTTGAGCCGATGATCACCGCGATGAATTGCAGGCCGATCTGCTGGGCATTAAAGTGGAACCGCCCCCCGAAAGCAATGAGCATTTCCACGACGATCGCGATGTTCGCGTAGCAGAAGAGGATCGAGTGGGCCACATCTGCGACTAAGATGCGGGGATAGCGGACCATGGTGAGAGGAAAGTGGAATTCTCTGGCCGTCAACGGCGTCGGATCGATTCCTCCAGTGACCCCAAACGACTGTTGGCTAGCGACGGCTAAGGTGGTCAACCCACAATCGTTTACCAATGGCCCCGCCAACTCGCATGATCGTCAGCTTACTCCACATGAACTTGTTAGAAAGAACCGTTGGTCTCGTGCAGTAGGCACGTCTCAGCATTCCAGGACTGAAAGAAGACAATAAATAATATTATAGAAGCATTGTAAGCAAATTCATTTCAAGCTTAGATTTATAGAAGTGCAGAAAATGTGATTATTCAAGCCCCAACGGCTTGGCAATATAATTATCAGCCCGATACAGCCTTGTTGATCACAACCGCATCGTAAATTGACCCGAAATAGGCTCCCCAAAGTTCAGTAGATAGCGGCGAGATCCAAACCTGGTCGTAGACAGTTAGCGCATCGCCGCATGAAGCAACAGGCAATGGCCATCACCAACTCGCATCCATTTTAACGTAGCTCTTGGATAGCTTCGCCGAATCCAAACTCAATATTAGCACTGTTTCCAATCTTCAACGGGAGGTAGCTATCCAGTTGATCGCATTTCTCCTCTGGTTATTAGTGCCTGCCCTTTAACCAGCGTACTGCCAACTACATACCACTTCCTTTTTCAGAGTGTAGAGATCGTTGACGCTGCCGGCGCGATATATGTCCCTGCTTAGCCCTGTTTTTCCCGATGAGGAAGTCACTGGGAATGAGTGGTAACTCACATGATCATCGACACGGCGCTTTCGTGGAGCATGGACTTCATCTGGGGCGTCTCATACACCCAGTCGGGAATCGTCAGGCCATATGCGTATCTAGGTTGTCAGAGGCCGCCTCTAAATCATTAGAAACCGGGCCGTCACTTACTCCACCCCGAAGAGTCAAGGATACATCCCGAACCCCGGGATCCGGTACTGGAAGTATTCCTCTGGAGTTGAATATCCGGTCACCCAGTGTTTCTAGATCCGGTACACCGCATTGAGGTATTCATATACTGAGTCGGCAGCTTAGGGTTAGGTTTAGGTTGGGTATGTAGGGGATGTGTAACCCTCCTTTAGCAATCTCTCCATTATGATTAGATGGCGTCAAACCTTACCTCTTCTTACTCTCCCCAATGAATCGTTTCCATCATGTTTTTGGCCCCCTCAGATGCACGCACACAACCATGAAGGGCCTGCTTCAGAGATGGTATACGTGTACTGCTGTGACGAACGAACAAAAAATAGGGCGTCCCCTTACCCCGCTGATGAGGTTTTGGATCATGTTATAAGGATGCTGGAAAATATCCTATTTTAAAGGCTTTTATTATCACAGCCAAGTTATTTAGGTCAAGGCTTTCACTGGCCGTTACCATTGAGGGATCAGTCAAGGAGTACATCCGCTTCTATACCTAATGCCCAGTGTGAAATACAACAAAGTCCATAGGTTTTCGCGGTTGCTCGCCGTGAAACGAACGAGGCCACAGGAAAGAAACCAAGGTCTTCCTTCTTGCAGGTTAGGAGCTAATATGACGCTAGGTAAGGGTTTGATTGAGATCCAACGTTTCTTATCCTAAGGACCGCCTAGAATAGCCTGCAGCACGGCTCCTAGCTTCTCGCATGCATTGTCAGCTCGCCGGGCATGACGCCAGGCCACAAAATGATCTGGTCGGACCAACATCACTCCATCCTCCTCCACGCCCCGGATTCGAGCCCAGTCGCGGTAGCAGTCTAGGTACTCGCAGCCCAGACCAACCGAATACGTGACCATCGGCACGCGTAGTGACCGGCTCAGTGAAGCCGCCGCTGCCCGCCAGCAATCGCCACCCACACCGGTAAAGAGGGCGAATTGACCGTGGCCAGCGAGGTCGAGGGTGGACACGCGCGGGCTCTGGCTGTCAGGAGCCAACCAGACGTGGGGCAGATGATAGCCGGGGAAGGTGGAGATCATGACCTCGCGTAAGGGGTCCAAGTTGCTGAAGTCGGGGGTGGCCTCCTCTGGCTCGGTTATCACAGCGGGCGATGTGGTGTAGACCTGGTTCATCTGTATTCCCAGGGCTTGCACCTCCGCATCCATCGCATCCATCGCCTCCAGCCATGTTGCACGCTTTTGGCGACCGGCGGGACTGTCCTCTGCCATGAGCTTGAGGGTGTCGGCACGGGATGAGTGGTCTAGCCCTATAATCTCCCATAGCCGGCGGTGCGCCTCCATGCCATCGTTGGCCCGGCGGACAATCGCGTCGCCCACGGGCTTGCGTTCAATTGTCAGGGAGTCCAGCAGGCGCGGATGGGCGCGGTCTTGGACCACATAGGCCAGCTTCCAAGCCAGGTTGAAGGCGTCAGAAATGCAGGTGTTGCTCCCCAGTCCGTTGATGGGTGGGTGACGGTGCGTGGCATCGCCGATACACAGTACCCGGCCACGTTGCCAGGTGCTGGCTACCTGGTCGTTGATCGTCCACTGGAATGTGGAGAGAATCTCGATGGGTACACTCGTGTCACCGATCATCTGGTGCAGGCGCTGGATAATATCGCTCTCGGTGGGTGCAAAGGGCTGGCCATCCTTGCGTGATGGGTGCATCGAGACTACCCATTCCGTCCACGGCCGGACCATGCGGAAATTGCCCACAGCGGACCAATCCGGGGCATCCGGGTTGAGCACCCAGTTGAGACTGCCAGGCCTGTGCGCGATGTACTTCGTGAGGTCTGCTACGATATGCACGTTGAACGCCGTGTTGAGCTGACGACCTGTGATGGGGATACCCACCGCATCCACGACGGCACTGCGAGCGCCATCGCAGCCGAGCAGGTATGACGAGGTGATGGTCGACTCCTCACCACTGACGCGGTCGCGGATCACGGTGCGCACGCAGTCCTCATCCTGCTCCAGGCGGACAAACTCCGTGTAGAAGCGGAACTCCACCCCAGCTTTTTGCGCCTCTTCCACCAGGATCGGCTCCAGGTAGCTCTGGGGTAGGTCGCTCATCCGGCACGGACTAGCCGCCTCATAATCGCCCTTTTGCGTGGGCTTATTGCCCCATGCCCATAGACGTCCGTACTCCTGGCCGTTGAGCTTGTCCAGGAAGGACGAGTGTTCCATATCTGGCCTGGAATTCAGCATGCTAGGCAGCCACAGCTCGGGTTACAACTCACGCTCCACTGTACTGGCGACTTCGTTGCACCGCTCCTCGATGCCGGCGTCACGTAGCACTTCCATCGCTCGCTGGTTGAATATGTGCGCACGGGGGGTGTTGGCCGTGCCGCGGTGTCGTGAAATGACCAGCGATCGCACTCCCTGTCTGGCGAGCAGCAGAGCCGCTGTGGCGCCCGAGGGACCAGCCCCGATGATGAGAACGGGGACATCCATGTTGGCTATGTTGTCGTTGCACCACTTAGCGCTCTCTGTATTGGATAGGGGAAGGTGTTCGGATATCCAGGGGCACAGGCAAACACAGGGCTACTCAGCATGTAAGACGACCGTCAATCATTGTGTCTGGAAGGCTCTTATTGTACCGGTCAACACGGTCTTGTCCAACCTCCGCGTGCGTGACCTTGTCGGTCTAGCAACCCCATTCCCCGTCACTTGCCCGGTTGCTCCATCCGAGGTCGTCTCTGGGTGGATCCAGCTGCGGCACCACTTTCCGTAGGCATACGCCCTGCCGGAGCTTGGCAATGCCACCTTATCCACGCCCGCCCCAGAAAGCGTAGCAGTGGCTGATGGCACACTTTGGAGGAGCGGTGTCTCCGGGGAAAGTGGCTTCGTGTCCAAGGTGAATGCTGATGATGATGTCCCTGCCCTTGACGGAGGGCTACAGAGACAGATTACAGAGCTGCTTGCCTGTTCCCAGCGCCAACCTACGAGCACATATCTATATAGATACCCCTCCTTTTACCCTTGCCATCTGCTGCTCCGTTCCACCGATCTGTTCTCATATCTCCCTTGTGCCTGCAATGATGGCACTCGCGGAGGATCTCAGCGTTCTGGCTTGGGATGGCCTCACTCTCCTACTGGAACACCCTCTCCGGGCCATGCTGAGCTTGTTCACTCTGTATGTGGTCAACCTGGTGAGTAATTTCTCTGCCTGCTCCGGGCCCCAATGCTGCATGCTCACATAGTTAGTTTCTCTACGCCTTCTTTCTGTCTCCTGTGCGGCACATCCCCGGCCCCTGGTGGGCGCGATTCTCCAAGGTACCCCTCCTCTGGGCTACCTTCCAGTGTCGGCGGTCGGCCTACGCCTCGGAACTGCTGGACCAGTACGGACCCATCGTCGTGATTGCCCCAAACCAGGTGCACACGAACGATGACACGGCCATGAAGATCATCTACAATC
This sequence comes from Aspergillus diversus, assembly GCA_027569885.1. NCBI lineage: Eukaryota > Fungi > Ascomycota > Eurotiomycetes > Eurotiales > Aspergillaceae > Aspergillus > Aspergillus diversus. Next base: position 51,230 of record JAPDKZ010000015.1, read on the forward strand.
GGAACTCGACCAAGACTCCATTCTACGAAGGAATGGGCTCGTGGAAGGGCGTGACCACCACCCTGGGGTTCGTGGGCTATCCGGCCGCGGCACCGACGCGCAACAACCTCATCCAGTGCTTCCAGAACCGCAATCTGGAGAAGCTGGTCGACAGCATGGCCAGCCATATCACCGAGTTCTGCCAGCTCCTTTCCCACGCGATCCGGGAAGAGTCGAAGGTGGACGGGGTCGTGGTCTTCCGCCTCCTCGCCCTGGATATTGTGACGGATGTGCTCTGGGGCGAGCAGAACACGCTCATCTCGCAGGCGTCCGACTCCACCCCCGTCTTCCTCCGCCGTTTCCATGCCTTCAGCTCCTGGAACGCCCTCAAGAGCTTCATCCCCATACTGGATTGGCTCGTCCGCACGATGGGCACTCGGAGCCTCCGCCAGTTGCGTCAAGATTGTAATGACATGGACATCACCGCGCACGAGGCCCTGGCACGCTGGCAGTCGAACTCCGAGGGTCACCATGACCGCGACGTGCTAAGCATGCTCCAGTCCATGAATCAGGCCGAAGATCCGCTCAAGCGCATCCCCAACGCGCACATCCCCGCCTATATCGTGGAGATGCTCGCCGCGGGCAGTTCCACCACCTCGCACACTGCCACTTTTGCTTGCCATCAGCTCGCCAAACATCCCGAGATCCAGGCCGCGCTCCACACCGAACTATGCCAGACTTTCCCGGATTCGAATGTGATTGACGAGCGCAAGATGCTCGAACTTCCCTTGCTAGATGGCGTGCTGCGTGAGACCATGCGCATGTTCCCCATGATCCCTGGACCACTGGAGCGATATCTGGGTGACGGCATCGAGGTATCCGGCTTCAAGGTGCCCCCGGGTGTCATCGCCTCGACCTCTGCCCTCGACCAAGGCCGCCTGGAGGAAGTTTATCCCAATGCCCGCGAGTGGAATCCCCAGCGGTGGACTAAGGCTACGGAGCGCATGCGACTCAATTGGACCCCCTTCGGCCACGGGTCTCGGTCTTGTCCCGGGTCCAATCTGGCCATCACAGAACTGAAGTACATCCTCGGTACGATCTTTCGGCACTTCAAGGTCATGATGCCTCCTGGCCATGAAGCCGATGAGCTCGAACTGGCCGATGTGTTCGCCGCGGGGTCCCGGTCCGGTCATGTGTGGTTGAAGTTCTTACCGCTTGAGCCCGGCAAGGGTGCGCTGTCCATCCAACCAGGGTCATGAAAGAAGGCGAGCTTTTGGGGCGTCCCATGTATCCCCTTGGCACTCCTCCCTATATATAGCTGCAGATACAAGCGTGTCTGAATGCCCTAATATGAAATTTCACTGTCAGTTTCACAATCTAAAATATTGGTGGATCAGCTAGCCCTCTAAATATTGTTCGTTGACTTCCGGAATCCTGCCACCCTGTGGACATGCTTTCAAAAGCCCCCCTCCGGATGTAGTGTAGTCGAGACCTGGCGAAGAAAACGCTCTCTTGTCCAAGCAGCAGAAGCTATTCCGTACGACTTATACTCTGGACGCCGAATAAGCACGTATGATATTTCAATCACCGGCCAGGGGCCTGGGCACCCCGCTTTCATTGGGTCCGCCGTTACTTAGATATTCCTTTCTGCATGATCCTGATCATCTATGTTCCAGTTGATCAACTACAACGAAGGATGATCTTAGGTGGTAGATTTGTCTACCATAAAATAGCATACAGGGCGTCAAAAGTGCCGACCTTCCCCACCACGCCCCGCCGCAGAGCTACAGATACTTAATGGTGTTGCGGAGCGTCCCAATCTTCTCAATCTTCACACACACCTCGTCCCCGTCCTTCAAGAAGGCCGGAGGCTTCATGAACAGACCCACGCCACCCGGAGTCCCAGTCATAATCAGAGATCCCTTCTGCAATGTTTGACCCTGACTACAAAAGGCAATGAGGCGACGCACCCCGAACCACAGATCGTTCGTGCTGGCGCTCTGGCGGACTTCCCCGTTGACTATCGTCTGGAGCGCAAGCCCACCGGCTTCCCCGAGGATGGCGGGACTGACGATACACGGTCCCAAGGGAGCATACTGATCAAAGGACTTGCTGAAGGACCACTGGGGAACGGGACCCGCCTTGGATGTCTCCCGCTGCCAGTCCCGGCTCGAGACATCATTTCCGACAGTGTACCCGGCAACATAATCAAGAGCTTCACTCTCTGGGATATCCTTTCCCTCGCGTCCAATTACCACCACTAACTCACCCTCGTAATCGCATTGACTTTGGGCAACCTGGGGGATTGGAATCGGCACATCGTGGTCAGCTACCGCGGGAGAGGGCTTGGTGAAGACCGTCGGGCAGGTAGGGAGTGCTCGTCCGGTCTCGAGGACTGTGCAAGGAAAATGGTCAGCAACTCCGGAAATGCAGGCAAAAAGGGCGATTATCCTTACTGTGAGACTTGTAGTTCAACCCAATGCAGCGGATAATCGGGACGTGGCGCGGTGCCAACGGCCCCAGCAATCGCAGGACGGTTTCCGTTCGATCGGTGACATGCAAACTGAATGGGTCTTCCCCTTCACACGCCTTGACTTGCAGGCGGCCAGCCGTGGCCAACTCCGCGATGTCATCACTATCCGTGGTGGCAATGGGCTCCCCAAACTGTACGGGGCCGTCCACCAGGGCTTGATAGCGGACAAGGCGAGACCAAGATGTCATGTTGAAGACGAAAAACTTGAGGGGAAATAAAAGGAAGTCTGCACGAGGGAGAGGCCGAGTAGAGAGAGGGATACACAGAGCCTGAGTCTGATGCGGCGACTGACTCTGCCAATATAAGACGTACGCGGCTTCTCCGCTAGCAGATCTCTCGTCGTCCGCCGCTCTGACAGCACAACCACTTTACCCGCTGCGGCGTAGGCCACCACAGCAACCACATTATCCACGTACCCACCCATAATCTTCATAACAGCCCCGATGGATGACGTTGAATGAAGGGAAGATGCTGATGCGACTCCGTTAACGGCTGCAGGATTCAAGGCAGACTACGAATTTTCCGTAGGCAATCAGGCAGACACAGGCATACAAAAGACCGTACCAGCTAACTTTGTAAGGATACTACTGGAACCCCCTCCCCGCTGTCGTTCGATTCTCATTATGTCTAATTTTCTCACCATGGGCGCTACGACAGACACCCGTGTGCGTCTTCTCAAGACCGCCTTCGTGGTTTATTACCATGAGGACCTGGCCAATGCGAAGCAGTTCCTTCTAGACTTCGGCTTGACCATCGCGTTGGAATATCCCGGCAAGGAGATTTTCTTCCAAGGCTACGGGACGGAGCCGTACGTATACGTCGCTCGGCAGGCCGAGGGCAAGTCCCGGTTCGGCGGTGCAGCGTATGTGGTGGACTCCAGGGAGGAGTTGGAGAAGGCACAGCAGCTCGGAGGCACAGCCATTGGGAGACTTGCTGGCCCTGGGGGTGGTGAAATGGTTACACTGACTGACCCGCTGGGTAACGCAGTGCACCTCATCTGGGGATGGCAGGAGCGGGAGGAACAGCCCATGACACTGGAGAAACTGACAGTCAACTACGAGGACCAGAAGCCGCGCAAGGGCCGGTTTCAGCGCTTCAAACCAGGCCCAGCCCCCGTCCATCGCTGGGGCCATTACGGGATTACTTATCCAGAAGGCACATACGAGACTGTCTATAATTGGTATACCAGTACCTTGACCCTCGCACCATCAGACTTTGTCCACCGGGACGGCAAAGTGATCACCTGCTTCCTCCACATCGACCGCGGCCAGGAGTACACCGACCATCACGCCTTTTTCTTCAAGCCGGCCAAGCCGGGCGAGCAGACCAACGTCGCGCATGCCGCGTTCGAGGTGCACGATTTCGACATCCAGCAGCTGGGGCACAACTATCTAAGCGCGCAGGGGCACAAGATCTGTTGGGGTGTCGGGCGGGTGAGTAACTGGTCATCCACCGTCGAAATCAGAGCTGACATTGGTCGTGCAGCACGTCCTGGGGAGCCAGGTGTTCGACTATTGGTTCGACCCGAGCGGGTTTGTGGTGGTAAGACCGTGCTTTTACCCTGCTTTTAGCGAGGCCATCATTGCTAATCGAATTGCTCTCACCCTAGGAGCATTATGCTGACGGCGACTTGGTCAATATTGACACTCCCATCGCCAATGTGCCCGCGGGACCTCAGGCACTTTCAGTCTGGGGACCACCAGTTCCGACTGTATTTTAGTCGAGGATGCGGTGGGATATTAGTTCATGATGGATCCCTAGTGGCAGGCATATATCCTCGTCATGTACAATTTACGTTCACGGACTTGATCGATGAGAATGGGCTTTATATTTTATCCAGTCAGTGTGGCCGAGTGGTTAAGGCGACAGACTAGAAATCTGTTGGGTTCGCCCGCACAGGTTCAAATCCTGTCGCTGACGTTTCTTTCTTTTTTTTTTTTTTTCCTTGTTTGGCAACCTTGAAGTCGTCCGTTCGAATCCCACTGTTCCCGCAATCCTACCATTTATCATAATCATCCTCTTGTAATACGCCTTAGATCGTCCAGATCCGAGAAATTGACCTATTTCTGCTTTATGTGAACGAGATGATGTATATCCTGTTTAATATCTGAAGTATCACTTGGTTTTTTCATACCACAACTAAAATATATATATATGTTAGGGGTCGTGTTTCGCCTGGGGAATTAGGCACCGACTGCCTTCATTGCGGTTGGAGCCATGCTTTTGTCGGTTAATTTGCGCCCGAGTTGGATATGAGAATGAATAAACCATGACGTGAGGGCTGCGTGTGTCCATCTAAAACAAAAAGTGGCTGTCATACAGCGCCCCAGGGCAGGAGCGGGTATAGTGGTGGATATCCTGGTGATTCCTGCGCCACCTTAACCGGCGGCTCGTGGTTCGCTCCGTACTCGATGCGCTCCCCAATATCTCTTCGTCAGCCAGGACCAATCCCTCCACATCAGGATCATCGAGGCCGTCTATGAGTGGCTATCCGGGGCTTTGGGGTTGTTCTCCACGTTCCTGAACCAGAAGAGTGCACGGCCTCGCCCACGCCTGCAAAACCTGAGGATAGATGTGTAAATGAATACCAAGACCTGATTGGCCATGGCCAGTGCCTCCCCGCAATGTCCAAGCGAATCGGGGCACGATGAATCAGCATTCCATCCCCTTCGCTTCCCCAGACGTGGAGAGAATGTCCACAACAACCACCACAACCGTGAACTCGACACCAGTACTCGCTCGATCTGGCTCAACCTCGCTGGAGGCGCATTGGCTCGCCCCTGACGTCCACTCAAATCCAGAAAAACCGTATAGTGATGTCAATGGTCGATTGACAGTTCGAAATGCAATGTTTCCCTGTCCGCAGTGTGAGCGGTCATACAAATCACGGAGTTCATTGGCACGGCATCTCCGGAACCACTTTGTTGGCCAGAGCCAACATGCCTGCACCACCTGCGATGTGGCCTTCTCCCGTCGCGACCTGCTAAACCGCCATCTGCGCATCCACGATCCCTCGCACCGGGACAGCCATGCCTCTTCACCACGCGAGAGAACGGCTCCGCGTCGGCGATGCCACACGGCCTGCGAGCCCTGTCGCACAGCCCGCGTCAGGTGCAACGGCGAGCAGCCGTGTTGGACGTGCTCTCGCAACCAGCGAGACTGTCACTACAGCACCAGCTCCATACATCGCGTGAGTCGCATGAGCGGGGTCGGGACTACCCAAGCATCCTCTGACACGTCCACCCCTGGTACAGAGTCCATTCCCCGAGGTCGCCATGAGGACGGGCTATCTCATGGCCCACTGCTGCTCACACCATTCGACCTTGCCCCCAACCCGAGGATCAGTCCAGACCCGGGCACAATGCGCGCTACGCCACCCGACCCGCTGAGCATGTTGCTGGAGTATGAGGTGGGCGATGGCTTAGGCCTATCTCCGGCCGCGGGCTGCCAGGCGGACGACATTTCATGGCCATGGCTACACGAAAACCTGTATCTTCAAGGCCCTCCGTGGGATAGCGGAGCCACCATGCCGCCCAACTTCTGTCCCTTGGCTCCTCCACCGGCGGATAGTCCGGTTCCAGGGACCATGATTGCACCAACTTGCAACCTTGCCAACCCTTGCGATTCAGTACCCCCGGAAACTGCATCCACCCCCGTTGTTCCCGCCGAGCAGAAGCGTGTCTTGGCAGAGCTGGTTGCATATGCCGCCCGTCCAGAATCTGAGTCAGGGGATGCGCGCCGCTGCTACTGGTCGTCGATATCACTGCAGGTGGCCCGGGCCTTTGGCATTGGGGACTGGCGGGCCGCGCACGAGGAGCCCGCGCTGTTCCACATGCGGGACCTGTACTGGGAGCATTTCGCCGTGCTCTGGCCGCTCTTGAGCCCCGAGGACTACGAGGCGAATGACCTGCAACCCCTCCTCTTCCTCGTGCTGGTGTCCATCGGGGCAATGTATGGCACCCATGTGGAAGCTTCGTTCGGTGTCGCCCTCCACGAGGAGGTCCGTAACATCCTTCTCAATCCCTTGCTCGACTTGGAAGGCCCGGAGGAGAGCCTCCTTCCGCTCGGGCAGGCGCGTCTGCTGACCCAGGTGGCCGCCCTCTATTTCGGCCAGCGACGAGCTTTTTCCTTCGCCCAGCACCTCATTGCCACGCTGATCACACAGACACGCCGCATGGATCTCTTTTCCAGCCGTCGTGGTGACGGTGCAACTGCCAACGCGTCTCCGGAGGCTCAGATCCGCGACTGGCAGCAGGTGGAAGCCCACAAGCGACTGGCGTTTGGCACCCTCCGGGCGGATGTCTTCACCAGCGTGCTGATGAACTCGCGCCCGTTGCTGTCAGCAGAGGAGATCGAACTCGAACTGCCCGCTCCGGAAAGTCTGTGGAACCCTCCAACTCGACTCTCAACTGCTGAACTACTGAATCAAATCAAGGAACATGCACGCACTGCGCTACGGATCCCCTTCTGTGACCTGGTCCACATCGCATTCGATCGGAGCGAGGCCCTGTTAACCATGGAGCCGGTGCACTATGAGACCCTGCTCTTCGGCCTCCAGGAGCCTGTCTGGCGTTTCAGCCACGATCCCAACCTCTTCCTGCGCCTAACTGGCACCAACGACCTTCCGGAGGCCACGCACGGAGCGGGCCGCCTCCGACGAGCCTCAGCTGTTCGGTCAGATCTACTGGGACGAACCCATCGGCGCATGCAGGATTTGCACGATCACCGCATGCAGCTGGTCCACGCCTTGCGCAAATGGGAACAAAACTTCACGGCAGTCCGCATGGAGCGACCCTCCCAGACCTCCCGAACCAGTGTCCTCAGCAGCCTCTTGCTGTTTCAAATCTCCTTCCTGAGAATCTCTGCACCCGTTGGGGAGCTACATGGCGTGGCCTACGCCATCTCAAACCAGAAGTCAGTGGACCACCGGCGGCTCTGTGTACTGACAGCGTGGGCACGTACTTCAAACGCCCGTGCGGCAGCCGAGCTCGCCTGCGAGATCTGGACGTTACTCGCCCACGAGACGCAGCGGCCTCTGAAAGATCGCGCCAGACATAATCTCCTCGCCTTCTCAGGCCTTCATCACGCCACCATCATGCTGTGGGTGTTTGCGGGCGCGCAAGCCGAGGATACCCCAGATGCAAGTCTGCCCGCCCTGGGAGACGACGAGGATGCCATCCCCCTCTGTCCGCGGGAGAGTACGCGCCTCCTTCGTCGGATCATCTACCTGTATCAGGTCTTGGCACCCGTGGGCTGGTGCTCGTTCGTCGCTGCGGCTGAGCGCCTATCGCACTTCACCTTCCCCGCACGGACCTCCCATCCGACCAGCGTGTGTACCGTCGCACAGTAAGTCTATTAGGGCACTGGAGGTCGATCACTTCTCTTCTGTGCGTGTGGACCGGGGCAATCCAGGGAATCCAACACGGGTGTCTTTTGGCTTCACATCATGGCGACCTCTTGTGGCTGACATGGTTCGTAGCCTTGCCCTCCATTTCCACAATGGCAGAGCTGACTGGCCGGATACAGCCGGTGGAAGACAAAATCTCTCGTATCCGGACGGCGGGTGACTACTAACAGCGAGGATCTTGTTTGGGGAATATTGGAATACTGAGTGGTGTATAGTGTGTTGAAAACGATAGGTGCGATCTGCGCAGTTCGGGGTTTGGAAGGTGTCGGGACAGCAGAACGTGCGAGGTGTCTCCGGAACGTATAACCCAGTTGCTGAAGACTTCACTAGGTACGTTCAGGCCCGCGAGGCGGACGACAGGATCATCGTCCAGACCAGCCTGACCTCAGATCCGGACGGGGAAAGGCCCATATCCGACGTCTCGTCCTCTACCTTGCCAAACGTTGCCCTCCATCCGCTCCTCCGCGAAACCATTGTCACTCAGGGGCTTGACCAAGGAATTTACGTCCACTACCCGTCCTGGTCTTTCCCAAGCCTTGGGAACGGCGTTACGCCCATAGCGCCTGCGGTCGCTGAGGTTGGGGATTTGGTCGTCTGCGTGCACTGCGGCAACGATGAGCACGTCCACTACGCCTTTACGGACACCTATGCTATGATCAGGCCGATATGGAGCGACTGAATCTAAATCTAGGACCTGAAACCAGCCCCCTTCACACCTGGATTGATCTGGAACAAAGTTCACGATGAGCTGAATATCTGATACACGGACAAGAACCTCCAGAGCATCTACGTGGGGGCCATCACGGCAGAGGCCATTAGCAACGGGGCAACTAAGGTGTGGCAGAGGGTTGACCTCTCAGGGCTCCATGCCGCCTCTGGAATCACCATGACCATGTGGAAGGACCGATACTGGGCGGCATACCGAGCGAAGGGCGACCGCCAAATCACTGTCTTCGAATATGATGCCAAGACCCGTCACGCCGGAGCCATGGGCAAGGCCGATCAAAACATCTGCGGCCCTCCTCCTTTATTTGCGGACAACAAAGCTCTCTATCTGGTGTATCCCAGTCGAGACCGGTGAGAGTCCCTAGAGGATATTCAGGCGAATGGAGAGGGTGGGTCGATGAGCTAGCTATCATCTAGTTTGATTTCTTCGTTTGCTCCCATATTCGCAATGATGAAGTCGTATATGAACTGGGCGTTCAGCCTCCTGCCTCTCCGACGTTACTCCGGACCGTAGGCATTAATCTAGAGGAACAAAGGTTCGCAATTTGGGAAGAATGAAGCGTAAACAAGCCGTGAGAAGGCCGGGCTTTTCAAGTATCCGCACCCAAAGGAGCCGCCATGATCCTCCGAGGTCTTTTACCCAAAGCAATAATCAGTAGTTCCACAATGCAAATGCTTATACTCCTCAAGTTCAGCAGGGAAGTCGAAGATCCTTGACTTTCGGGCTATCCGGACCTTCGGCAGCATATTTGGTGGGAACCTTCAGTCAGCTCTCTCAAGGTCCACGCGTCAAATGGCTAATTAATATGCGTCTTTCCTCCGCATTCGGCCATATTCTCCGATTAGAACGAAAAGATTTCGACGAGACGCAGCCAAGCCTAAGGGGTGGGGAAACGGTGGGCTGAGCATCGGCTCGAAGCTCGAATATTGTGCTATCGTAATTCCGTGTACGTACTCTGGAGTAAAGGCCATCTTTGGATAAATTGGATCGGAATTACTCGAGCTCGATTATTGTAGCTTCATCACTGAATGAAAAGGGGAATTTGGATGTTGGGCGAATGAAAGATTTCCGTTTTGAAGCCGCGTGGATTGCAGAGCCGAACACAACCGGAGAGAGCAGTGGGTTGGCCCGCATTCAAGGGGCTGCTCTCAGCCTTGACTGGCCCACTGTCACTGCGATATATCATTGGCGTACACGTAGCCTTGTGGATCGGAAATAACGATCGGCGCTGTTGAATCGGTTGTTGATTGGCGATGCATCTCGGTTGCCTGGATAGGACTAGTGGCTCAATATCTTTGAGGCTGTACTCCAAACATTTGAAGTCACTATCGGGTCTTATTTTTAGCAAATAACTTGGAAGAATGGAGTCAGTGCTGGGGCCATGGCCAACTGCTGCCAAGGTCGCCCGACCGATTGGCTCACCTGCAATCAATGCTTGTTTTCAGCAGGATGGCTCTAACGAAAGCTTTGCCATGCCAAGTTCGTTGAAAGGGGGAATTGATTTCCCTATTAAAGGCGCAGCGGCCGGACGAAAGATCATCTGCATCCTTGTCTTCTCTCAGTTTGATTTTCGACGCAAGAAGAACCATGAAGCTACTTTTGCCCTCGATGCTGTCCACCTTTGCGGTGGCAGCGCTTGCCTCGCCTTCAGTGACCATCGACGCCGGTACTCTCGTCGGTGGAAAGTGCAGCGGTGGCCAAAATGCAGTGTATTACAAAGGAATTCCGTTTGCTGAGCCGCCGGTCGGAGAACTACGTTTCGAGCCTCCACAGCCCTACAGCAAGAAATATCCCAATGGTCAATTAGATGCCACGACCGGTGCCCCAACGTGCATTCAGTTCGGGTCGCTCATGGTACCACCAACCACAAAGTCCGAGGACTGGTATGGCATTCCAGGAGCCCTCCAAGGTGTTCTTGTGCTAATATCGCCCTCAGTCTTTATCTAGATGTCTGGACTCCGGCCGACGCCACCAGCGACTCGAAGCTGCCGGTCAAAGTGTTTGTTTACGGTGGATCGGACAAAAGCGGCGGAATCGAATACCCCCTCTATGATGGCTGCAACATGGCCGAGGACCGCGCGATTCTGGTGTCGGTGAACTACCGACTCGGCCCGCTCGGTTTCATGGCCCTGAACAGTGCTGGGATCTACGGTAACCAGGGAATTCAAGATGTGCTTCTTGCGTTGGAATGGGTTCAAGACAGCATCTCTGCTTTCGGTGGTGATCCGGTATGTTCACAACTTATGTGAATCACTCAGCTCAGCGCGTCAGAGCTAACACCGTGATAGAAAAAAGTGGTTCTATTCGGGCAATCGGCCGGTGCCACGGATGTCTATACCATTGCGACTCTTCCTCAAGCACCTTCTCTCTTCAAAAGTGCCATCTCGGAATCGATCGCTTTGCCTCAACTGATCGCAAACGACACTCTGCAAAAGACTGGTGCCTCATTTGCGCAGACCCTCAAGTGTAGCGTTAACGACGTGAGTAGACACTCTGTCTCTTGTCTAACAACGACTAACCTTGGTACAGAAATCATGTTTGCAGTCCAAGACTCCCGCTGAACTGCAGAGCGCATTCAGTTCCGATCCCCTTATGAAGACGGGGCTCGGGCACGAGGCCCCGATTGGAACCCCGAATCGGAAGACGTACGACACCTGGCCCTACGTCGATGGCACCGTCATCAGCGAGAATCCCGCGACTCGTGGGCCCCAAGTCCCCATGATCTTCGGTTTCAGTACGTACACTTCTCTTTTAAAGTTATCGACAGGAAGACTAACCACTGAACCCCCCAGCCCAAAACGAAGGCATGATGGACGCCCTAACCAACTTCGACGACATCTCCACCATCGCAACCCTCAAGCAATCCGACTACACCACCTTCCTCCGCGGCAACTTCGGCCCCCTCGCCCCCCTCGTCGAAAAATGCTACCCCCTCTCCCTCTTCAAAGCCGCCATCGAAGCCTCCGCCTCCCCCACCATCGCCAAATACTCCACCGGCTTCGCCGTCCTCGAAGCCATGGCCACCATCGTCACGGACTCCGAATTCAAATGCCCCACCTACCAAATGGCCTCGGTCGCCGCCCGCAACGGCATCCCCGCCTACATGTACGAGTTCACCCACAACTCCACCTGCGTCTGGCTCGACACCATGCCCCAAAGCGCCATCGAGATCTTCGGCGCCGCCCACACCGCCGAACTCCCCTACGTCTTCGGGAATCTGGACTTTGATTTCGCCAACCAAAATACGACTTGCTCCGGCTCGAAGGAGGAGTGGAATCTCAGCAAGCAGATGATGAGTCTGTGGAGTGCGATGGCGGAGAAGGCTGATCCGTCAACAGATGGTATCGAGTGGCCGCAGTTTAAGGTTGAGAAGGGTCCGAGTACGCCTGGGATGGTCTTCGGGGATGAGAGTACCCCTGGCTCGATCGATTTTTCGTCCTGTCCGCTGTGGGCTCAGGTTAGTGCTATGTTGGATGGGGGAAAGAATGCGACGGCTACGGGGACACCGTCTAGCAGTGCAACACTGGCACCCTCGAGCAGTGCGACGCCGTCTAGCACTGGAGCACCTATTTATACGGGTGGTGCGGTGACTGGCACTCGTAGCTCTGGCGCTTTGACTGTGTTGTTGGCGGCAGTGGCTGCTTTTGTCTCTTTTTAAATCGGGATGTGAGGTGTGAATTAATTTAATAGACTGTGAATATATTAAGAACTTTGTACCATAAGCTGAAGTTCGAAATAATATAGCTATTCAAAGTGATCTGATACATGGTCAAAGGCTTCGACAACAACCGCCCAGGAATTATCAAGGTTAATTAATATCCGAAATAACCCGGCCAGGATATTTTTTTGAATAGAGTGAGGGTTTCAGAGAAAGACCTGGAATAAATCTATTACGATTACGAAGGCATCCAAAACTATTATATATATTGTGTTCATGGGTTGGTCAGTTCTTTACAAATTTGGTCTTGACACCCATCAAAAATATATAAATCATCACCAGCAGAAGTAGAATCCCTCAACACTACAATGCCAAATATACTTATTCCCTACATACAAAAAGAGCGCCCCAAAACATTGAAAGTGTACTAGAAAATATGAAGAGAAGGGCAGTTGGCTGGGAGGGTGGGATGCGTGGCCGCGACAACGCTCGAAACGCGTCGAACAACAAACAGTTCCAAGCTAGTTCACTAGTTACCCAAAAGGCTCCTCTGACGTCACCAACGGCTTCCCGACCGGGCTTTTAATTCTCCGTGCGGTTGCCAAGCCCCCGCAAAGTTCAGCGATTTAAAATACCGAATACCGAAGTGACTAGGGGCCTGATGTCTCAGGCAACGACATTCCCTCTCGACGACGCGTTTAAGCCAGATGGCATCCTACCAAGACACCTACTCAGCTATCGGAGATGATTCTGTATCGCATCAAATATAATGGCTGATGGATGTTTATCTTGATGTTTTCCAGTTACGAATTTGGTCTCGAAGCTTATATACGTACACAGAGGCTGTCACTGTCAGCTCATCCGGCAATGCACTCCCTGCTTCTGTCCTCATTACCGAGCGCCGTAGATCGTGGACGGATCTCCTTAAATTCCCTAAATTACATGCAAACGATGTATTTGTTTGAATATCTTCAGCACGTGTTTCTCTACTAGCCAAGACAGAAATTCACATTCAACGGGCAAAGTAGACTATCCACCCCTCCTCACCGAGGAGGCTCCCCTTCCCCAGGTTCTCTACTGCAACCCCTTGAATGAGCTGGTCAACTGATTCTTGGCCTTGAGGGATGCATCGGTGGTAATCTGGGCTGAGAGCAGGTCAAATAGCCCAATCATGGGCATCAGGGCATCGACATGGGTTTTGCTGAGGGCCCAGTCTAAGGCAGCCTTCTCGTCGGTATACCTGTCGCAAAGGATCAGCGATTATTTTCTACTTAAGGTAATTCGGGAAACGTACTTCTCAACGCCTACCACCCTCCCGTCTGCACTTTGAAAAGCGAAAAGCTCCAGCTGACCCTTAGGTTGAATTTGGTGGAATTGGTCGATTGTCTTGGCCATGAATTGGGTTGCCTGAGGGATATTTATGTTAAGAAAGCAACTTTCTGAGATGAAGACTCGAACTTACAGCGGCCTCTTTGCCAGGTAAAGGTTTCAAGCTCACAAGGAAAGTCACCTCAGCGGCTGCGAGGGAGGCACACGTAAACAGGGTAGCTATATTGAGGAGCTTCATGACATTTGATGTTGATATCTGTTCTGTTGGTCTTGAAGTCGCACGAAAGCTATGTTAGATGGTATGAGGAGCCCACTGAGTATTCGTCTGTTATATATGACTCGTTGAGCACTGGGATGTTAAACCCATCGATACTGTCGACTCCCATCGCATGTGACGGGAAGAGATTACCAAGTTCTCAAAATTGAGTTGGGCTGATATTAAATCAGGATCATGACTACAAAATTGTCCCCTTGTCAGATTAACAGTTCTGAATATGGTGGGAAATTGCGGGGTGCATATCCTTTACACGACTATTTTCATCACGATATGCATGCTACTTCACCGATCAATCCAGTTTCAAGTTGCCTAATTTTTGGTATGCCTGCCCTCGGGTTTCAGCGTCAACGAACGAGAAAGTAGAAAAAAAAGCAAGATTGACCAATTTTGGGACGCAGTCTCGACCAAATTGAGGGGAAATCAGTTCTGTTCGTACTAGACTGATATTTTGGAATTCAACCTAGGCATCCCGTGTGTCCGCATCGCCCACGTAGAAACTATCAAACGATGGAGTATTTATAGCGAAGACACCCAGTGTTGTCTTTTGGCGTCCATCTGCTTCACTCAGGGCAATTTCCCTCTATCAAGTTCTGCTACCCCACACTATGCGCTTCGTTCTTCCCTTGACCACTTTAGCCTGGGCGGCTTCAGTTACGGCTCAGAGCCTTCCTCAGCCTGGCTGGAACTCCCCAGATCCGGTCACCGCCGTGCTCACCCTCGCTCCGAAGCCAGGAAATGCTCAAGCAGTGAGTTCTCCGTTTATTGGGTTTGGCTTTTGACATTTGAAGAATCCATTCTAATAAAAAGTTACCTCTAGCTGGAAACGTTTATCAAGCACGGACAGAATGTCACCACTACTGAATGCCCTGCCAATACCAAATTCCTCTGGTTCAAGCCAACCGGATCAGAGCAGTTCGTGGTTATCGAGCAGTACGATTCTGACCTCCTTTTGATTACTTAGTACTGTTTACTGATTATGACCTAGGTACACGAACCAATCGGCCATGTTCGAATGGGTTGCGGCCCCTCAACACTTGGAGCTGGCGAATGAGTTCCTTCCATTGGCAGACATATTTAAGAGTGGCTTACAAACGGATATGAAGCTGTTTTAGGCGTTGGTAGGGCCGGTAAATTGGGTTGTTTGTTTTGTGCCAAGTGGGATATGGGTCGATTGAGAGGCTGGGGTGCGGACATGGGAGCTGGCTTTTGGTAGATGCCGGGTTGTATTAGAGAGTACGGGGTTTTTATGGGATTGGGTTGAAACGATGGGGTACTTTGAAAAGGAGGAACGCAAATACTACCTCGAATATTATAGCCTTTCTTCCATCCAACATTATTTCGCACTTAAAGTTACTGGTCGGGTATCCAATACCATAGTCGAGACGTGGAATCACTTAGGAATCCCGCAGCCAGGAATAAGGGAGGTAGAAAAGATACCTAAGTCATGGTAGGCCGACAAGAATACGAGATCGACAACGGTTTGATCTTCATATGGAAAGCCGTGGAGCCTGCGATTGGCGCTTTGGGACTGTAAACTGAAAAGACGAAAGTCTATAAGCGTCTAGGGTTCTATTTACCGAGTAGGTTTTCTTGCCCTGCCGCCACACATTATCCAATATCACACAACTCAACCTAGTCTGTTACGGTTGGTGATGGAGTATTAGATTTAAAGTCATGGGAGAGGTGTGTCAAATTGCATCCATACATTGACTCTCATATCTGCATTGAAACCCGGAAGCAGATCGTGGGGTTTATATCCGGGAGCCATAACCAAAGCCACGAATTCCGTCGGCTGGCTCTATATTAAGAGCTCCTTGGCAATAATAGTCTTGTATATACCGGTGAGCAAGGAAATGGATCGAGATTTCCATCGGCATATATAAGCCAGATTTTGCACTTGCCCCCGGATCATAGGTTAATCAAGTGCTGGTTCTCCCCCGCTCGGCAATGAGCTACAGCTACTTATTGATAAAGGTGGGTTTCCCCAGACACTTTCAAAGTTTATTCAAATCGAGCTACTGGATTCCGTTCTGTGGTGGAACACTCTTTAAGGTTAACATGCGGGGTAAATCCCAAAGCTTTGGAGATCAGATCCACCCCCAGAACCGTATACCGTTCAGATATACCGAGACCCCAGAAACACATACGACACATCCTCGGTATATAAAGCGCCATGTCCTCACCCCTGTTCAGCTTCAATGGAATCAGGATTATCGACCATCCGGAAGGTAAAATATTGCCATGGAACCCTTGATAGCATCTTTTCAACAGGTGGCGGAGGAGCGCGGTAAACCGTGGACGATAGCCGTGCTTAGTGGTGCATTTTTCTTCGCCTTCCTTACCCTGAGAACAATCTATCGTCTTTACTTCCATCCCCTCAGCAAGGTTCCCGGCCCTAGATTGGCTGCGGCGTCACATATCGTCGAGTTCTACTACGATGTCATCCTCGGTGGCAAATACTGTTGGGAGCTAGACCGCATGCACAGGAAATATGGTCAGATAATACGCTCCATGATGATCATGATCAGGAGAAATAAACTGACGATCTACAGGCCCGGTGGTTCGGATCAACCCCCGCCAGGTCCATATCATTGACCCGGATTTCTACGATGAGATCTACGCTGGAGGCAATCGAAAGCGAGACAAGGATCCGGCATTCACTCCGCGTCTGGGGATGTCGCTGTCCGTGATCTCCACCGTTCCCCATGACCATCATCGGATTCGGCGGAGGATTCTGAACAACTTCTTCTCAAAGCAATCAGTCTCGAACCTGGAGCCTATGCTCCAGGAGAAGATCGACAAACTGGCCCAGCGATTCCGGGAAGCGAAGGAGAGCGGCACAGTGGTGAAAATTGAGTATGCATTCGCAGCTTTAACAGCGGATGTTATCAGGTATGTCCCAGAATTTCTGCCCTTACGGTGGTTGCTTCCACTGACCACTTTACATTCAGCCACTACTCCTACGGGAGCAGCCTCGGATACCTCGACGAACGCTACCCCGAAAATGATCTCAAGGAAGCCTTCAACACCCTGTTCAACGGCATCCACATCCTCTACTTCTTCCCCCACTGGGGCAAACTCATGAACAAACTCCCCCCCTGGCTCATGACCCTCATCAACCCAAAATCCGCGCCCCTCGCCCAATTCCGCTCGAGCGTGCGCCAACAATCCATCGACGCCCTCGACGCCCAAGCCAAGGGTAAAACCGGCGACAAGAAACAAAGCATCTTCAACGCCCTCGTCGACCCAGCCCTTCCACCCCAAGAACGAACCGTCGACCGCCTCACCGAAGAGGGGATGATCGTTCTCGGCGCCGGAGCCGAAACCACAGCCAACACCCTCACCCTCGCCGCATACCATCTAATCCGCAACCGATCCGCCCTACTCAAACTCCGCGAGGAACTCAAGAGCACCGTCATGCCCCACCACAACAGCCGACCCCGCTGGACCGACCTGGAACAGTTACCCTACCTCACCGCCGTAGTCAACGAAACCCTCCGTCTCGCCATCGGAGGCTCCTGGCGCATCCCACGCGTCGCAACCCAGGAAACCCTCATCTGCAACGGGATCGAGCTGCCGGCCGGAACGCCCCTGATGACGAGTAGTTGGTTCGTGCACATGAACGAGGCGATTTTCCCGAACCCGATGAAATTCGATCCGGAGCGGTGGATTGCCGCGGCGGAACGGGGGGAGCATCTCACGAGGTATTTGACGAATTTTGCTAAGGGCACGAGGAATTGCTTGGGTATTAAGTAAGTTTCTTCACCTCGGTTTTGAGGTAGGGGCATGATGTTAACGATGATGTGTAGCCTGGCGTATGCGGAACTGTATATGGTTATTGCGAGGTTCGCGCGGGAGTTTGATATGGATCTTCACAATACGACGGATGCGGACCTTGGGTATGATCGGGATTATGCGGTTTGGCATTCTGATAAGGGACCCTGGAGTGTAAGAGTGCAGGTAACTGATGCGTTGGATGACTAGCTTGGTGGGGTGGTTTGAGGAGGCGAATGTAACAAGGGAGAGTGATAAGGCGAACTTAGGGAAGCTATCCATGAAGGTTTAGACGAGATCTGTCAATAACCACCCTCGATTTAGATGCAGACCAAATGAAATTCATATCCTCTATCAATATAGCCCCCTCAGCTTGCGTAACATCGAGATAGCCCTTTCGTGCGGCCCCATGCAGCGGCCCATGAGAAAGAAAGGGATCGGCAGGGCCCAGCCCTTGGCGCCCGTATTCCATGAGACCACCGCCACCTTGGCACAGCCCGCTTCTCAGCTGGAGGGGCAGATAAAAAAGCTTTCGGTCTCCTGACTCCTGGTGGTATCTATCAATCGCAATCACAATGGCCTCCCCCGGTGAAACCCTCAAGGGAGCTGCCAAGGGAGCTGCCCCGCCAGCCTACGAGCCCTCATCAGCTGGCAAGGCGATGGAGGACGCCAAAGCCCTCCGCGAGGCGATCAGCCACTTTCGTGCCGACAAAAAAACCCTGATTCGAATCATCCCAGCGATATCGGACCTGCAGCGAATGGCCCTGGTTCAAGAAACCTATACGCAGCTCTATCAGCGACAGCTCGAGGACGACATCCGAGGACATCTTTCATATTTCAGAGATGTCATGGCGCAAATGATCAAGGGCCCCATGTGGTCCGATGTCGAGCGCCTCGGCCAAATCGTTTTCGAAAGCGCCGAAGACGTGCGACATTTTCTGTTCAGCGAGATCATCTTTCACCGGAGCCACGCCCAGCTTCAAGAGCTTGCGGCGCTGTACGAGCAAGAAAAGTCTCGGCCATTGGCCGATTATATCAAGTCCTGCTGTACGGGCAGTCCTAGTACCGCGCAACTCCTCGTCAAATACCTCCTAGAGACCGAGCGATGTGAAGATGGCAGCGATGCCCTCGATACGGAAAGTATCCGCTCCGACACGCAGCTCCTCCACCAAGGCATCTGGCGACAGGGTGAGGACTTGGACTACGTGATGGATATCCTGGTCCGATCGTCGCGCGAGAGATTGATCGCCCTGATGGACCAGTTTGCGGCGGTATACACCGTCAGCCTGACCAGCTACATCAAGGACCGAATCACGGACGGGTTCCAGCGTACATTGGTGCGATTTTTGGAATGGGCCGAGGATCCGGTACTGTTTAGCGCGAATCGGCTGGCCAAATTATGGCCGATCAAAAACCGAGCGGCCATCTTGCGGAATGTCACGCACACGATGCTCTGGGCGCATTGGAATCGGGCGCTGTTTGAGACGGGGAAGATGAAGCTGCGGTATCATGGGCAGTTTTTGAGGAACGAGTTGCAGAGAGGCCTCTTGGACGAGCATTATCGGGAGCTGATGCTCAAGATATGTGATGGAGATTATTAATTAATGATACAACGTTATATGCCTAGACAAGTGAAGTGTTTATTGGTAGTTAATTGAAGCACCCCCGTCCACTAGAACTTCTTGCCCTGTAATATACGCTGCCAGATCACTCGCGAAGAACATGGCTGTCCCTGCTAAGTCATCCGGAGCCCCTAGTCTGCCCAATGGAACTCGCCCTTCCATCTCACGTTTCTTCCCACTAGCCGCTAGATCCTTCTCGTTCATGCTCGTCTGGATGGTTCCGGGAAGAACGCAATTATACCGGATCCCGTGCCGTCCATACTCCACAGCGAATGATTTGGACATTGCAAGGAGTGCGGCCTTAGTGGGGGCGTAGTGCGTTAGATTCGACGAGCCGAGGAGCGCTGTGATAGAGGAAATGGAGACCACGCTCCCGCCCGTTCCTTGGGATGCCATCTGCTGTGAAGAAGCCTGCGTAAGGAGATAGGTGGCGGTATAGTTTACTTCCATATGACGATCGAGCAATGATTTGGTGACGGACGGGGCCGGCGTGAATTTGCAGATTCCGGCATTATTAATGAGTACATCGATCCGGCCAAACGCGGAGATTGTCTTGTCGATTATATTCTGCGGCGTGTTGGCTTCTGTGAGGTCACCACCAACAATCAGATGGGAGGATGGCTGATTGTCGAGTGTTGGGTTTGCGGGCAGCTCGTTGTAGAGCGTTCGTGCTTCCTGTTCTGTCTGGGATGTGCCGAGGTGGTGCAGCACCATCGAGGCGCCTTGTTGGGCGCAGCGGGCGGCGATTGCTCGGCCGATCCCGGAGGAGCTGCCCGTGACGGCTACGACTTTGTTTTCAAGGAGGCCTCTCATCCTGTATGACTTTGTGATTTACGATGTCTAAAGATCGACAAGCAAGCTGCCTTAAAGTAGTGTGGATGTCAAGCGGGGTTGGGGCATCCGGGTATATGGCGTGGGTCTGCTCCGGCTACGTGCTGCCGGCCATATATTCCCAGCCTCTACTTCGCTCCTAATGGAACTTGAAAGCGGGACACTGAAGGTTTTTATTGAACACCATGGGCTATGCATACTGCCTACTCCAATCGCACCCACCGCCGTTCTGGACGATCGGTTGCCGCCACAAACTTCCGTACTTTCTGGACAATGCTCCCACTGTCCAGTCCAAACCGCTTGAAATTCCCGGCCCCAGACCCCGAATACCCAAACGAATCCATGGAGATTGATGCGTTGCAGAACCGAGACCAAACGCTGGAGACGTAAGCCTCAACCGAGATAATATGAGGACTGGCGGAGAGTGTGTCGTTCTGATAGGCTTCGGATTGTTTCTCAAACAGTCTGATACACGGCATGCTGACGACCCGGGTCGGCATTCCAAGTTTGCCGAGCTCCAGTGCAGCATTGAACGCAAATTGCAACTCAGAGCCACAGGAGACCAATGTAACCAATGCATTTTCTTTTTCTAGCACAGTATAGCCGCCCAGCGTGACTTTCTTCCGGTCAGTAGTAGGGATTCGTACCCAGGCGGGGTCTCGAGCTAAAGAAAGCATGCTTGGTTGATCTGGCGTCGCCAAGGAACACATCCAAGCTCCAATCACTTCCTCCTCATCGGCAGGACGGATATAGAGGAGATTAGGCATCGCTCGGAAAAGCGAGTCCACTTCAACAGGCTGGTGTGTTGGACCATTCTGCCCTTCACCGATGGAATCATGTGTCGCAATATGAATAACTTTCAAGCCACTCAGAGCACCCATCCGCACTCCCGGCGCAGCGTATAGATAGAACATCAGGAATGTTGCGGTAACAGGGATGAAAGCACCGGGACTAAACGCCGCGAGACCGTTCGATATAGCTGCCATAGCGTGTTCACGGATCCCGTAGCGGATGACTCGGCCGTCGAAGTGGTCCCGCTCGAGAATGCGGCTGGACTGATCACCCATTTGGTTGGAGTTCCAGAGATCAGCGCCACCAGCGACCATTTGCGGGATGTGTTCCATAAGAGTGTTGAAGACTTGTCCGTTCCATTGTCTTGTTGCTTGGATTGCTGAGGGCCGTTCCAGCTTCTCGAGGATCTGCCCGATGTCCAGGTCGCCTGTCATGCGTTTTCGCAGACTTTTGGCTTCATTGGGATAGCGAACTGCCCAAGAATTGACGAGTCCGTCCCACTGTTGTTCGAGTTCCTTTCCACGAGGAATCAATTCAGAGAAGAAATCTTTCGTTCGACCAGAGAGGGTGTGGGAAAGCATGCTCCCATTGCTGTAACGACCAGCATCCTCATCCGAATACGTCCCATGATGCGACTTGAACGTACCCGCAGTAGAGGTCCCGAACCCGATAGTCGTCCGAATGTTGATAAACGTAGGTTTGGTCGTACTAGCCTGAGCTAGGCGCAAAGCAGCCAAAATATCATCAACAGAGTGATCACCATTGTAAACATCAATCACGTCCCATTCCAGCGCCCGCATCTTCGCATTCGTGTCTTCCGACACAATCCACGACAAAGGTCCATCACAGGTGACCTGGTTGTTATCATAGCACAAAACGAGATTGTTCAGACCCAGGTGCCCAGCTATAGCCATCGCCTCCTGTGCAACTCCTTCCTGCAGACATCCATCTCCAGTGGTACAGTAGATTCTCGAAGTAATAATGTCAAAACTAGGCTTATTAAACTGAGCAGCCAAGTTCTTCGACGCAATAGCCAGTCCGACTGCGTTCGCAATACCCTGTCCAAGCGGGCCAGTGGTAACTTCGACCCCCGGAACCTCGATCTCCGGGTGGCCATGGCAGAGCGTTGCCCTCCATTGGTTGTTCTCATCGGGGGACTTTGCACTGGCATACAGCTTCAACTCCTCCATCGTCATCTCGGGATACCCGGCGGCATGAAGCATTGTATAGAGAAGGATGGCCGCATGGCCATTCGAGAGCACGAACCGGTCACGATTAAACCAGTTTGGATTCGTTGGGCTGAATTGCATCGTATGTCGCCAGAGAGCGACGGCGAGTGGGACCATGCCGATGGATGATCCGCCGTGTCCGCCCCCATTTTGGCGGCAGCAGTCGATGATGAGCTTGCGAAGGTCTCTTACTGCTTCGTCGTTGTCTGATATGGGAGCTTTGGGTTGGGAAACCCCGTTCGTAGTAGCTTTGTTGCCGTTCATTTTCATAGAAGGAAAAAAGGTGAGCTTGAAAACACTTAGGGAGCCGGAAATGGATTTCCAGAGTGTTTAAAAGACCTCACATGTTTAATATATAACATGAATATATCATCTTGTGTATATGATGCTCCCGCCGATATGAATCCTGGTATATGATCTAGGTGGGTGGTTGCACCCTATAGCCGGCGGTTATATGAATGAGAGACAACCCCAAGGTCACGGTGATAGCTCGGTTTTGTCCTGCAGTAACTGAATATAAGTAAGCTGGTCAATTCTGCGATCAAACAAATTCAATGCCAATAACTTCCCTCTGCTTGGATAGCTACGTTCAACATGCCAGAACACGAGCCCCGAGCGATCCTCATCGGCAGCGGCGTGGCAGGAATTGCCCTCGCCGCCCGCCTCAAAAATGATCTCAAATTTAACAATTTTATCATATACGAGCGCGAAAAAGAAATCGGCGGCACCTGGTTCCTCAATACCTACCCCGGCGTCGGGTGTGACGTCGACTCCCACCTCTATTCCTTCTCGTTCAACCCCAACCCCAACTGGTCGAAAAGATTCGCCGAACAGCCCGAGATCCTCGAGTATCTGAATAGCACAGTTGATAAGTTTGGCATTCACCCGCATGTCCAGACTGGTATTGAGGTCGCGGAGGCGCAATGGGATCAGCAACGCTCGCTGTGGCGGGTGTTACTTCGCGACGTGCAGACTCAGCATGTCTTTTGGAAAGAAGCCGAAATCCTTGTTTCATGCGTCGGGACAATCTCAACGCCCAAGGATTGCGATATTCCAAACTACGACATCTTCAATGGCACGGTATGGCATTCGGCTCGCTGGAACCACAACTACGACGTTCGGGGCAAGACCATCGCGGTTGTGGGCAACGGGTGCTCGGCTGCGCAGCTCGTACCCCACCTCGTGCGGGATGCTAAAGCGGTTTACCAGTTCCAGCGATCTCCTCAATGGGTTACGAGCAGGGATAATCGCGACTTCACGTCATTTGAGAAGTGGTGCTTCCGCAACGTGCCTCTACTCAATCGCCTATACCGCTTCAACTTGTGGAAGAACACCGACGATCTACACACCCTCTACATGTCAGACAAGGAGTCCTACGTCGCGCAGCGGGAGAAAGCAACAAAAGCCTCAATCGACTATATCAAGCAAAACTCGCCGAAAAAGTACCACGATATCCTCGTACCGAAGTTCCCACTGGGTTGCAAACGCAGAATCTTCGACCCTGGGTACCTCGAATGCCTCCACGAGGACAACATCGAGCTCACAACGGAACCTATCGTGGAGTTCTTCGAACACGGCCTTCGAACACACAAGCGAGATATCGCCGTCGACGCCGTCGTGCTCAGCACCGGATTCAAAATCCAAGAATTCCTCTCCCCAATCACCATCCACGGACGATACAACACCCTCAACGAGCACTGGAAGACAACCCGCGGCGCACAAGCCTACAAAGCATCCATGGTAACCGGATTCCCCAACTTCGGAATCGTGTTCGGACCCAACGCTTTCCCAGCCCATAACTCAGTGATCTACACGAACGAAGTACAGGTCGAATACCTAATCAAAACTATCTTCCGACCTATCCTGAATGGCCACTTCAAGACAATCGATGTCAAGGAGGCCGCAGAGGTCTGCGACGCGAACTCTGTCCAGGAGAAGCTCAAGACGATGGTTTGGTCCGGTGGATGCTCGAACTGGAATTTGGATACGAATGGGCGCAACACGACTAATTATCCAGATAATACGTGGAAGTTCTGGTATGAGCTTTATTGGCCGAAGTGGGATGATTTTGACTTCTCTGGTGATACTGGGAGGAGGCCGTGGCATCCTGTTCAGTCTTTTGGGTTGGGGGCGGCGTTGGCGGTAGGTGGGATCCTAGGGGCGGTTTATGGGCCAAAGTATTTTAATCTGGGATTGAGATTGTAGATGATAGCAGTCTAGGTCTTAATTGTATCCAATTCATTTGTTACAACTACCATTGCATCTTGAAAACCTCCAAAGTAATTGCTGGTGGGTATATCTGCCACCAACACACCCCAAGTCGGGGACGTATTATGTGGCCGTGTTTCTATGGGGGGTGCGGGGTTCAAGAAGCTCCACGGCCGTGGGGTGAGAAATCTTGGGAAAGGAAGTCTGGCTATGCGTAGATGTCATATTGCCGATACGCTCGGTGCCGGTGCTCTCGGTGCCGATGCACTCTGCGCCATCGACAACGTATATAACGCGCACTGGGGACGAGATACCAACGTAGCGACCAAATCAGACCACACGAGTAGAAGACCATCGTTATGTCCGACCAAAGCCCGGATGAATATACCTTCCCCAAATTCGACGAAGCAAAGGCCGTCCCCGGCGCACCACAGGGGTGTCTCTGGGGATTCTATGACCGAGACGGAGCCAAAGACCAGATCGGATGTAAGGTCGAAGTTGCTTTCATATGACGTAGTTCAAATCTAATACATGAACAGCCATCAACCTTTTAACCTCTGGCGTTGTCCGCAAGGCTCGCGACGAGATTCAGACAGGACGACATGTCCAATTGGATTGGCCCTTGCACTCCTTGACATACCCAGGATTTGGCAGAAAGCAATTCAGCCACCGTGTTATCAGTCTCAAAGACCACCTGGACACATTCGGCTTTGATGATGAAATACACATCAACACGCAAAGTGGCTCCCAGTGGGATAGTCTGAGACATGTAGGTCCTTTACTCTTTCCTCATTGGTCTTTATTTTTTTGTATACTGACTATACTAGCATGCGTGCCAGGAAAAGGCGGTATTCTACAATGGGTTGACATTCGAGGAGTCCTTAACATCAAACACTAATGGGATCCATAGTGAGTTCCATTCTAATTCCAAATCCCACAGTGCTAGTTAACAAGGGTAGATTGGTGTCAACGAGGAGGTATCGTTGGCAGGGGCATTCTAGCTGACATGGTATGCAACCTGCGCTGTTTCCATTACGTCTAGCTCACTTTCATCTAGGTCCGGTTCTACGAGCAGCGGGATGGTAAAATTCCCAAGGCCACGTCGAGATATGCAATACCCATCCAGGACATAATCAGCGCGCTCGAGCAACAATGCACCGTCCCGCGCCAAGGCGACATTCTCATGATCCGAAGCGGCTTCGTCAAATGGCATAACGACGCCACCGACACCGAGCGGTACGAGGGCACTTCCGTCAACCATACCTTTATTGGAGTAGAAGGATCAGAAAGTTCTGTCCGATGGCTGTACGATCAACACTTTGCAGCTTTGGTCGGAGACACGGTGGCTTTCGAAGCATGGCCGCCACAGCAGGATTCGCAGTGGATTCTGCATGAATGGGCGCTCGTCTGGTGGGGAACGGCATTAGGCGAAATGTGGGACTTGGAAGGTCTGAGCAGTGAGTGTGAGAGGCATCAGAGATGGTCTTTCTTTCTGACCAGTGCCCCTTTGCATGTCAAGGGAGGTGTTGGTAGTCCGCCTGGCGCGATAGGTATTTTCTAACCCAGGTCTCAATATGATTGCCCGTACCCCACGATGCTCAGAAAGTTGAAATATGATTGTGAAATAATGAAATCCCTCTACCAAGCTGGCCATCTTACTCGTCTGGCTCGAATATGATTAAACATGCCTTGGTTAAGCGAAAGGGTAATTTGTCACCTGGCGAGGGTCAATCTCTATCATCACCGACAAATCGAAACAATGACAATCAGTTTTAGCGATAGTCTTATATCGAAATAATAAAGGCCTTGCCATCCCGGCCAAGTATTATGCAGAGAGGTTTCCCTTGACGAAATGTAGGTCAGCAGGGCCTTGAACGAAAGGTCGGGGGGCCAGAGACTCCCCGTATATAGCCGGAGGTGCCATATCAAGCGATTACAAATGCAGCTGGCGCTCCACATATATCCAGTCAGGATTGCCCATATTGCAGCTGCCACTGAGGTCGGCTTTCAGCTCCATACTTATTGCTTTGGGAGTCCTGAATCAAGATTTTAATATTCAGAAATATAATTCTCTCCATAGCGCTTCACCATGGCGGAAAATCGTGAGATCTGCACAACCTCGTTCCAACTAAACAATGGTATACTATCTCCTTTTCTGTAAGTAATTTCAATACTGACACCCTCCCAGGAATGAAATTGCCAGCTGTGGGCCTGGGGACATGGCAAGGTAAGAGAAAGCACACTCATGGAACACGACCAATGCTCACAAATCACCAAAAGGCACCAGTAGCGAAAAGGCCAAAGCAGAGCTCCGAGACTCGATAATCCACGCCCTCCAAAACGGTTATCGTGTAATCGACACAGCCCAATACTACCACGTCGAGCCAGTCGTCGGAGAAGCAGTGCGACAATCAGGCATCCCTCGCAGCGAGATCACGGTCATTACCAAATTCTGGAGTGACTTGCATCATAATCCCGCCAAAGCGCTCCAACGGTCGCTGGATGCCCTGGGATTGGACTATGTCGATATTTTCCTCATGCACTGGCCCTGCGCTGAGGCTCCCGATGGACAGCCTTTGGGGATTAACGACTCACCGACATTTGTAGAGACATGGAAAATGATGGAAAAGTGCGTTGGGGAGAAATGCAAGGCCATCGGTGTCAGCAATTTCACCCAGAAGACACTTGATGTGTTGCTTTCTGAGGCGACGGTTGTTCCTGCCGTGAATCAAGTTGAGCTGCACCCTTTTAATCCGAACTTGAAGCTGGTTCCGTATTGCCAGGAGAAGGGGATATGTGTCATGAGTTGGAGGTAAGTCTACCGCATCCTTATAATACCCAGAATAAACGCAAGAGCCAGAGCCCAGCACTAACCCGGATGAATTTAGTACGATGGGTGGAGGGGGCGAATGGGCAAAGAACGAGATCGTGACACACCCGCTATTCAAAAGGATTGCTGTAAGCCACCAATGCTCAACCGGGGTGGTTTCTCTATCGTGGGCCGTTCAACGGGGAATATGCGTGATTCCCAAAAGCAGCTCATTGCACCGGATTGAGGAGAACATCAAGCTAGTGACTTTGACGCCAGAGGAGATGAAGGAGATCAACGAGGCACATATTACGATCCGCAAATTACGACTTGGGGAGAATATCCAAGGCCTGTGGAAGCAGGTGAATGGCAAGAAAACAATTCTGGGGTGGAGTGTACAGGACTTTGGTTGGGAGGATACGGAGGGAAACTGGCTGACATAGCACTATAAATAAAATATACGTGTCTAGTAGACTGTGTGCATATGTTTTTTTATTGAAGGCTGGGTGCTACTACGATACCACATCTTGTACAGGCAGCAACATCTCGGGTGGTAAATCAAATAATGAGGAAAGCATCGGGTTACTCTGCCAGGGATCACCACCCAAAAGACCATTGAAAACCCCCGCGTCGGGCATTGTGCCCATTCCAGTAGTAAGCGCGCATATATCAACAGGCTCTATAACATGAATAGGCCGCCCTCCATTACACGATTGTTTTTCTACGCACTTGGTAGACAAACTCTCAAACAATTGCATGATCCACGGGCTCGGATCCCAGCACTCACAAGAGGCATGAAGAACCATTTGACAGTTGGTCAATTCGGACCGGCCCAATCTCGCCAATAAATCATTTGAACTTTTCATGTCTGTGTAGAAGACGGCCTGTGCGAGGAAGATGCCATGAAACAGTTCATGGGGCATGTATAATATAGACGTCTTAGTGGCGGCAGCGCAAACCACCGTCGAGATGTGCTGTGCAGCGGAGCCGGTTGGGTTGTAACTATCATTCTCATGGCGGTGGAGGTTCTCGTCGGGAAGGCGGCCCAGGTATATTAGGATAAGATGATGGTTATATTGAACCGACAGCGTCATAGAGAATGGGTTGGAGTGGTCGACTGCCTCATCTTGCCACGCCATTGTGGGAGGTATTTCTTCTCTCCATCGGGAGAGTCGCTCGTGAAGTTTGTCTGCTGGCACAGGAGGCCGTCCAGGATAGAATCGACTCATCACAATATCACGGAGGATCAACGAGAGCTTCGCAATCTCGATCTGGTACTGAGCATATCGATGATGACTGGGGGCATCCAGGAAATTGGGTACCATGGCATCGTGAGCGAAATCGGCGATCGCCAACATCTCTGTATCGGACTGGCCCAGATCAATTCGAAATGGTCGCCCAACTAGTGCGCTACACGCACTATCTCGTACCACTAAGATCCACCATAATCGACGGAGGAGACTTCGGTCCTGAGGCGCCATGTTCGTCATTGCCGTTGATCGATGAATCCCCACCCCCTCAGCGATGGTCACGGCCGTACTAATCCAGGAATAAAAGTTCCAATAGTCATTGGGCCCGCCGCCCCAAAACGACATCAGGATAGCGCTTTGCAGAATGACAATCTTGTTGATCTCGTATCCGGAGTCGAACAGTAGTTTCACCTTTTTGTAAAACTGACCGCGGGCGTCTCGGCGGGATGTGTACCCCGCCTTGTGCAAGATGGACAAATCACAGAACGTCGCCGCAATGAAGCATACGGAATGCAGCAGAATTAGAGGTACTTCGCCATTTGCATGTTGTTGTATGAGCTCCTGGCGGTTCACGAGGGGATATAATGGATAAACTCGTTCGAGAAAAGTTGCCAAGAAGGCATCAAGGTGAGGTTTTTCAGGGAAATCGAAGACACCTTTCGTTCGAAGAAATGCTAAATCTTCAGGGACCATGTGGGATGGCTGTAGCTGATCGAGATTGTCGGCTCGCTGCGTCATTCCGGGGAACGGAGGTCCTTGGTGATGAAGCCTCGGACGGCCATTCTCATTTATCTCTTCTAGGACGAAGGCCAATGGGAAAGACTCGCCCAGGTAGGTGATGGAGCACTTGTCGACAAGTTCTGGGTGATCTGGTCGGCGGTTGATGAAGTGCTGAAACATGGATGACCACGAGATATCCCGATATGATGCGTTGCTATCTGAGCAAACGGTTGAGGATTGGAAAGGTGATTCGGTGACGGGGATTGGTTCTTCAGGGCTTGAACCGTTTGCAGCACTGCAATTCACATTCGATTCAGCAGGCAGGTTGCCTGGAGGGAGTGTGCTTGATGGATCGTCAGGCCTATCATTGGGGGCAGTGTCCGCGGCCAACGAAGCAACAGGGAGGTCATAGTTGGCTGTTTGATGGCCAACTGAGCTGACGGGGCTCATACCCGGGTGAGCAATGCTTGGTGGAATCGCATCGGCTGTCAGTTCAGGGGCACTCGGGGGCTGCGGTGAGACACGGCCGCCTGTGGGTCGGTCGGCTGTATTCTGACGACGTGTTTTCCGGAGATATGTCCCTCGCTTCGACTCCCGGAGAGTGCATTCCGCATTTTCTGTTTGTACGCAATTGGTGCATGGCATGTGGTACATGGCATCGCATTTGATGCGCTTCAGATTACACCGATTACATGCCTTGCCCGCCCGAATGCGCTGGGTCTTTTTCGGGGTCCTCCGTGTCGGTAACATAGCCGTTGCGCTTCGTGGTGAGCGAGTGGGAATCTTTTTGCTTGAGCTGTATAATTGACGCTGTCAGGCCACTTTCATTGTGATGAGAACCCAGTCTGCCATCAAGCACCGTGAATTTTGCAATGCGGCCCGGTTATAAGTGATACACCCGGCTAAAAGACCCCCGCGACTTCTCCAACCCCGCTTGTTCTCCGCAATGCACTGCACACCGCCCTCGGTAATAGTTCAACCGCCTTCTTCTGCCGGCAGTACTAAAATCGCCCTTCATGAAGCTTTTCAGACATTGTGAAATGCGTACATACAATTGACCTACTTAGTTTCACTATCTCTATTGTGAGGACTATAGTGAACTAGATATTCTTACTTACTGTGTTGAGAATTCAAAGTTGGCTGCTCGGGAAAAAATTGTTTAATCATTCAATCACTACACTAAATGGGACTTTCAAGTCCTCCTATGTGTGCCCCGAGGTCAATATATATACATCGACCCTTTCACACCCAGCCCCACTCCGTCCACTTGAACATCGGAGGAACATGCTTACCAATAAGTACTACACTCCCCGGGCGCTTTGATGGAGATATTTTAAAAAAAATCCGCCAAACCTAAATGCTCTCTGAAAGTATTTTATCTTTGGAAGACCGAGCATACCTAATGTTTATGGCAAAAAAATTGTTGAAATGAACACTGTCCCTGCAGCGAAACATGAGAAGCGGAACAAAAACACCCGGATTTCTGGTCACGCTAGTGTCCAACCAACACCTCGGTACTCTCGTTGATTGGCCCCAAAGCTATGGCTGGGGCCCTCAGGCACTGTGATTGGATGTGATTGGAGCCGAGTGGGCCAAATGTGGGTCCGGCTGTATAACCTGGAAAGACCAAGCTAACATGAATCATGATGGTCTTGACACTTGAGAACCTGTAGGAGACAGAACACAACGCATGAGTCAATTGCGCTGGACTAAGATCTAGTCGCGGTGGCCAAACAAGTTTGGAGTTGGAATGTGCCTGGTATTGCTTTTGGAAAGAGCGATTTTCGTGATATTTACAAACATGCCAATGATTCGAACAATGGCCGCCAATTTTTCATAAACCGAAATCCACACAAAACGCCAGGGTCAAAGGTATCATTGTACTGTGGCAAGAGGCAAAGTATGGGGTCCTGTGTCCCGAGTTTCAGAGCTTCTTGCCTTGAACTGCGAACTTTTCATGTACACAGCTCGCGCAAACATTGCCATTCTCATTTTTCATTGTTGCCCTGACAGTTGCCATCCTCTTCCTGGCAGAGAGAACCGTACAGGTCAAAAGTAACCTCGTTCCTTCTGGCAATGGTGCGTGATAGATCACGTTGAGGGAACGACTGACACCAAAGTTGCTCCAGAAATCAGGGCGGCTGATTGTCAGTAGAGAGGTTGAGCTTAAGTTGTCGAAAAGAGCTGAGGCAGCCCCTCCGTGTAAGTTTCCATCCTTGTTACACATGAAGCTTTGCACGGTGAACTCGTAAGTTATCTGCTGGGTGTCGACATTGGCCTCGATGAACTCGACGTTCTGCAGGAGAAGGGAGTCGAAGCCAGTATATGTTGGGTCTGATGCCACACTGGCTAGATAAGCTCGTGCACGGTCGGGTAAAGAGAGATCGAAATTCGTGGACCGATAAGCATCTTCTGCCATTCTTTAATGTTTGATATCGGGATTATCAAGGAAACTGATGGAAGGATATAGAGGATACACGGTAAGAGCAATGTTAGATAGAGAAGACAGATTGGAAGAATTCCAGTTTTGAAATCCATTTGCATTGTATGACATATAGCCGGGCGAGGATAGCCGGGGTACACTATTAAGTCCCTATCAAGACTGCAGTTCCTATGGGATTTAGTTTTGATAAAATACTAATTCATTAGTTCGTTAATATATTCAATCATGCTAAGCTCTACTCGGGGATATCTGCAGGGTTTGACTAGGGGGAGTTACTATCAAGCCCTACTTCGACAAGTTCAGTTGCATCGAAGCCACTGGAAACCACAGAATCGGTGCCACGGGACTGTTGGTGCGTTGCCGAACCCGAACCCAAACCCGGGGAATCAGCGAGAGCGCTTTATAGAGGAGAATGTCTTGGACACGTTTTCCCTGAAAGATCGGGTAATAGCTATTACTGGTGGTGCCCAAGGAATCGGGTTCGCTTTAGCAGTGGCGGCAGCACAAGCTGGAGCAAAGGTTGCCATTTTGGACGCAGCAGAGAAACCGCACGATGATTATACGAAGCTAAAGGGAATTTGCCCAGAATTAAGATATTACAGGCGAGTAAAGTTCAAACGTGGCTTTATAGAATAGAAAACTGATTCAAGTCTAGGGCAAATGTCACCGATTATGACGGACTCGAGAAGAGTTTCGAATCCATCAAGGAGGACTTTGGACAGATCAATGGCTGGTAAGTTCCCAATTATCACTTGTAAGTAGTACCTCTCTATAACGGAAACAGCATCACGGCGGCCGGTATATGCCCAGATCAACCATTCCTTGAGAGACCATGGAAGGATGTCAAACGTTGTTTCGATATCAACGTCCTAGGCACATACTATACAGCACAACTGGCCGCTAGGCACATGGTCAATCAAAAGCAGGATTTAAATAATACATCCAGCATCGTCATGATAGGCTCTGTTGCGGCCCACAGAGCTAGTACAGGCCAATTCGTTAGCGATTACTGCGCGAGTAAAGGTGCCATTCTGGCTCTTGCACGGGAATTATCCGTGGAGCTGGCACAGAAGAAGATTCGCGTCAACTGCATTTCTCCAGGGTAAGCTTTTACCGATCGCCAGAAATGGGTTATATTAGTCTAACTGTTCCAGGTACATTCGAACGGACTTGATGTTCAGTATTGCCCGGACCAGACCCAATTTGGCATCAATACTTGTGTCCGAGCCGCCCATGAAGCGGATGGGTGATCGAGCGGACTTGAAAGGGGCAGCTGTGTTTTTGCTGAGTGAAGCTAGTGCTTATATGACTGGGGGTGAGATGTTGATCACAGGAGGTCTTCATGCTGGACGGGGGGAGTGAAAGCCGCAGTAATACACCCAAATAAATAGAGAACTCTGAATATAGCCGGTAGAAATTTCTACTAGTGGTGTGAAAAGACAACCATATAATTGCAACTGTGTGGGTCCCGAATGAAGGGCCAATCTCACTCCATATAGCCGCGTGCGTCTAATCCTTGATACTTATACTCCTTGAGCATGTCAGCCAATGCACGCTCAAATAAAGGTACTATATTTTATTTTTTAATATTGTGGATTAACCACTGAACCCCAAGACGAAGGCCAACCCAAAATGACAGCCCACACTCACCTCGCCGCCGTCCTACACGGCGCCCAAGACCTGCGCATCGAAACACGACAGACGACACCACCACGTCCAGACGAGGTCCAGGTACGAATTCGAGCCACAGGGATATGTGGATCAGACATGCACTATTATGCTAAAGGCAAGAACGGCATGTTTCCCGTACGAGAACCGCTCATCCTGGGCCATGAAGCGGCCGGTGAAATCGTCGCTGTCGGGAGCGAAGTCACCCAGGAACTTCAGATCGGCGACCGTGTGGCCATTGAGCCTCAACGACCATGCATGAAATGCGAAATCTGCAGCTCTGGTCGCTATAATGTTTGCCCGCGGTTGAAGTTCACTGGGTCTGCGAGTGCGAGTCCTCCGATACAGGGGTCTCTTCAGGAACTTTATAATCACCCCGCCACTTTTGTGCATAAGATTCCCGACACGATGTCTTTTGAAGATGGAGCAATATTGGAGCCGCTGTCTGTTGCGCTACACGCGCTCCGTCGGTCAGGGTTGAGAGTTGGGCAGTCCGTTACGATTCTAGGTGCCGGTCTGATCGGGTTGTTATGTGCTAGCCTAGCACGAAACGCGGGTGCATCCACGGTTCTCATTGCGGATATCAATCAATCCAGGCTTGACTTCGCTATGGGAAGGACTGGGGCACAATCCGCAGTTGCGACGGCGTCGTACATAATTGACCCATCCAAAGCCAAGGACTTGGAAGACGACTTTGCCAAACATGTTGCGAAAGAAATGGCTCTAGACAAACACGTCGGCGCAGCTCACGTTGTATTTGAATGTACTGGAGTCGAGTCTTGCTGTAACATTGCCATCCACTGCGCAGCTCCAGGGGGGAAAGTGATTCTGGTGGGTATGGGGAATCCCATACAGAGCCTTCAAACGGGAGCAGCGGCAGCCAGGGAGATCGATTTGATAACGGTTTGGAGATACACAAACACCTTTCCCACCGCGATTCAATTAGTTCAAAGTGGCCGAGTTCCTGTGGCCCAGTTTGTATCTCATAAGTTTGATCTCCGGGACACCGAGAAGGCATTGAAGACCGTTCTCAACCCGCCGGCGGACCTGATCAAGTGTGTTATTACAACATCGAAGCAATGAAATTGAGTCCTCCAAAATCTTCATGTATTTATCACCTTACCTACTTTGAATGGCAATAAGATCACCCGTACGCGCTGAACATACTAAGTAAAAAACGTCCAAGAGATGAAGACTGGATATTACTCGCCCTCTATCTTGCCTAACGGTGATTCATATCATAGTGCTGGCACCATTTCGGGAGTCCAGCTTAGAATGCCTACTCTGCCCTGTACGATTCTAGGATTGTTTTTATCCAGCGGGGAGCATTAAGGTATCGCCACGGTGCTCATGTCAATTCGATTTGGAAGGCAATACCACATAAAACTGCTAGGACTTTGTAGTGCTACGGTTTCATACTAAGAAGTTATCTAAACACGATTGGTAGGATAAAATAAGATAGGATCATTAAACAGGATGTGCGCTGAAAGATGATGATATGTTGTAGCTATCAAACTGACTTTTCAGTCAGATGTAGGTTGTATCAAAATCTTTACATGGTCCGCCTTGTTTTTCATGAGTTCCATGAATCCCCCCTCGATGACATTAGATAAAGGAACCACTGAAGTAATCATCTGCTCAAGCGGTAGATCCCCCGAAGCCATGACGTTCAAAACCTCTTCGAAATCCAAATCCGTGTAGCATATGCCTCCCAGAAGTTTCTTCTCTAGCACTGCGATATCATTCAGGTTCAGGCTTAGGGGCTTTTCGTGTATTGCAACGTTGAAGAATGTGCCGCCGGGTCGGATCGCTTTCAGGCCAGTGTCGAGCGTTGACTGCAGTCCAGTACAATCAAACGCCACGTCGAACCCATCTTCCGCAATGCGCTGGACCGCTGCTACTACCGGATCGCCATCGCCCTCTGACTTTTCCAGAGGATTGATGACCATGTCTGCTCCGAATTTATTGGCGTGAATAGACCTTTGCTCCGTGACTTCACTAACAATAATATTATTTGCCTTCCAAACGGGCAATAAGAGTAATATTGCGAGTCCGATAGGGCCTGCACCCAATATCAGAGCGTGATCGCCCGCCTTGAAGCCCGATGTCCGGATCGAATGCCATGCCACAGCCAAGGGCTCCGCGAGCGCGCCCACCTTCAATGACACACCTTTCGGAAGCGGTAGGCAGTTGAGTGCCTTCACGACAACCTGGTCAGAAAACCCCCCAGCAGGCGCACTGTTGCCGTAACATGCCCAGCTTTTACAAATGTTGTGCATCCCTGAGCGACAAGGCGAGCATGGCTCAAACCCGTGATGACGATCGTCCAACGATGGGTTCACACAAACATTTTGACCGACATGTATGCGTTGAACGTTGGACCCGACTTCGATGACTGTACCAGACATCTCATGACCAAGCGGAACTGGTACCTCGACACCAGTAATCTTGTGTTTCGTTCCCGTAGCAGGGGCAAAAATGGGAAAGCCCAGGTATTCGTGAACGTCGGATCCACAGATGCCGCAATATGCGATCTTCAGACGAACTTCATCGGCGCCACATGGTCTGCCTATGGATTAGAGATGTACCACTAGCCACTGCACTCAACTTTCAACTTACAATGGATCAACAGAGTCGAGCTGGATATTCTCTCGGCCGTAGATGCGGAGCGTTTGGACGGTCTTGGTTGTCGACATGGTGAAACTGGATGCGATTCCGAGAGGTCTGGGCACGGAGGTGAGGTTTTTTCGTGGTACTGACTTTGATATTTTGAGGCCTTTGGGAGAATGGGAAAATGTGGTGGTTATATGATCCGTCGCTGGCCTATTTTCCCCCCATGGCGGGTAGATATCGACGGTTAAATGATGCAGCACATTCATCTCAGACAACGAAATCAGCTGCCCCAAACAGCCGGTGAACGTCTTACTAATTCAACGCAAGAATCTCCAAAGAGAATCATCTACCAGTATATCTATTTAGCCATATATTGCCCAACATCAAAGGACTAAACTGAGCATACAGTTAAATAAACCTCACTCTGCAAGCCGAACTTTGTTTGCTGTTGGCCAGAATCCTCACTGGAGCTTTGAGTACCCATTGGTGGCGCTCTAGCTGTCCTTGCGCCATTTACATACTCCTTTCACCTTCATATCGGTTACGATATTAATGATCATACATTCTACTTTGTGCCAGAAGTAAAGAACCGGCAAAGCTTTCTACCGGGTCCCGTATAGCAACACGGAATTTGGGACAGAAATGGCGGTAATCTTAAACTGTTATGCGCGCTTCAGTGCAGGAAAATACTCACTCAACTGACAATGACGTGGGTAGTTATGGATGATACCTAATTTGGTGATCGACTACCCCATGACGTTCCCAATGGCAATGTAGGCTGTATGGCCCCCAACATCGCCAAGTGCCGCTCCAAGACCCCGCCCTTTAGGTTCAGTGTACCCCACAAAGGCGGCCGGCTATGAGTCTGGGGGCTGGCCATAACTGGCCCACTTTCGCAAACGCGCTATAGAAAGGCGGGGAAGCTCCGGCATTCTCCCAAGAAACAAAGTGCGGGAATATGACACATGTGAGATACGCGATCGCTAGGTTAGGACTGGGAATCGTAGGCCCGGATATAAAAGTTCTTCGTGCCGTACTATACTGATAAACCGTTAAGATATTGACCTCTAAGAATTTTCTCTCTAACCACTACATGATGTTTAATCGAAGTGCCTTCAACAGGGGTTTTGCTACAAACCTCAAAGGCACCTGGCTGCAAGCTGGGATTACTCTGTGTGCAGCATGGGCTTTCACTCTCTTCGGTAGGTCTTTCCAAATGATATGAATCCGGACAGGACTCTGATATAGGAAATGCTGCAGGCTACGACCAGGGTGTTCTTGGTGGTCTCATTGCGTTGCCGTCTTTTCTCTCTTCCAACAACATAGATGCCGATGATGCCAATCTGCAAGGTACTATTGTTGCAATCTATGATATCGGCTGCCTGGTCGGGTGCATAATAATGGGCTTTGTCGGACAAATGCTCGGTCGCCGTCTCTTTATCTTCCTGGGAGGTGTCCTTCTTGTCGTTGGAGCGGTTCCTCAAGCAGCCGCCCACGGAGTACCCTACTTAATTGTCGGTCGAGTCATCGGTGGTATCGGCATGGGCATGAATACGATCATGGTGCCTATCTGGGTGTCCGAGACAGCCAACGCTAAGACTAGAGGTGCCCAGGTTTCAGCGCAGCTAGCAATGGTCATCTTCGGTGTGACGTTCGCCTACTGGTTCGACTTTGGCATGATTAAGAACCACCCGGAAACTTCCGCCGTCTGGCGAGTCCCCATTGCTTTCCAGGTCATTTTCATCCTCTTGACTTGGGCAACAATCTTCTTCCTCCCCGAGTCGCCTCGATACCTCTACTCCCAGGGTTACACCGATGACGCGGACAATGTCATGGCTCGCCTATACAATACAACAGTCGACGACGAAAAGGTTACAAATAGTCGAGCTGAGGTCTTCGCGGTCCTTAAGGCGGAGAAGGAGTTCAAATTCAAATTCAAGCAGTTTTTCAAGGATGACTCGAAGGTCAATATGACCTGGCGTCTTTGGCTGGCCGTTTTGACACAATTTCTCCAGCAAATGGACGGTAACAATATCGTGTCCTACGTGAGCAGACCTGAAAGTCCTTGTGCATCTTTTGCATCTAGCTAATGATAAAACATGATGATGATAGTATGCAACCTACCTCTTCATCAACTCAGTGGGCATGTCGCAGGACCAGGCAGCAGTTACCTCAGGCGGTGTGACACTGCTGTTCTTTGCCGGCTCCTGCACGGTCGTATTCACGGTTGAGAGATTTGGTCGACGCCCTGTGATGTTATGGGGAGCGATATTGTGCTCGCTCTTCATGATTCTATTCACAGCAGGCTTGGCAGTTGGAACTCAATCCTCCCTCATGCTCTCCGTCGTCAGTATCTTCCTGTTTGAATTCTTTTTCGGTGCCTCATGGTGCTGCCTCCCGTGGGTCTATGTACCGGAGATTGTCCCACTGAGCGTACGGCATATTGGCACTAGCATGGGTGTGTTCACACAATGGCTTATCACATTTATCGTGGTCAAGTTCGGGCCTATGGGGATTTCCTCCTCGGGATGGAAGTTCTACCTCCTGTTCTGTGTGTTCAATGTCCTAGCGGTGGTGTTTGTTTATTTTTGCATCAAGGAGACTAAAGGACTGACCCTGGAAGAGATTGATGTCCTTTTCGCTAAGAAGGAATACAAGCATGAAATGGAAGCTAGGCTTCGAACACGACCATCGGAAACTGGAGAGAAAATTGCGACTTTGGTGGAGAAGGATAAGGATTCGGTGGAGGGCTGCCATGTTGAGAATGTCTGAGGATTTTCTGGCCTCATTGGAGAAAAGATGGAAGGATGTCGTCTACCTGCGCCTTTTGCTTCCCAGCATAAAACTTTGCGTTGATATGTACAACTATTATTTGAATACATGATCATCTACCCCCTACGTACCACCTTCAATGACAAAGTCACTAATCGTGCAAAGCAATTTGGCAAATTTTGACCTCCGGTACTTCCCCAGATCTTCCAGGAGATGCACGTAATTTAGCATTACTTTTTTCATCACAGACCCCCCGCCCTGCTGAGCCTGCCCGGCAAACGATACAAGTCCGCCATGTCGAATAAAGTGGTTTACTGAGTTTCTCGGATTTTCAGACCACCTGTACTGGGTGGTTTCATTCTCCTCAACCCCATGACAGAGAATACCTTCTCCCTGAACGACAGCCCAGTCTATATCCTGAAGTAGATCAAACACCGGCCCGTTGTGCTCGCCTCTAGTCGAATCCGACGCGAACAAATACATACTAAGCACAAGGGCCGAGACGTAAAGCATTTGATCCGGTCTAGCGATGTTCAACTCACTCAGCCGCGTAGACGACATGATCGTAAACATCTGCGCGGCATGAATAGCAGCCCTCCGTCCACCAGGCGTACGGGCCCATTTCCGGACGGCCTTCATTGCAGGGTGAGCCGCCACTTCCAGCAGATCCAGGTCCGCCGTTAAGGTAACGCATACATTGTTCCAGGGCGAGGGCGTTGATTGCATCTTTTCCGTGGAACACCGGGGCGTATTTTGTAAAGAGCATAAGAAAGGATGTAATGATGTTTCCTACTTTGTTTGCGTCCCAGGATACTCCGGGTCTAATGTCCATGATGACCTGCTGGGTAGATGTGGACCTAACCAAGTATACTGCTCACCGTCCCGCCTGCATGTACTGGATGTTACAACCCGGCAACGCCTTCTGGGTTGGTTTGGGCACCTTCATTTGCGTGAAGCCCTTCACCTCCTGGCTAATGAACCGGCAATACGACCCCGCAGACGGCGAGCCCGATATGTCCGAAAAAGCGGTGATTGCCTACGCCCGCTCACTACTAGGTATCCCAGACGCAGAGATTCACGTCAAAGACATCAGCAAATGGCAAGTCAACAAAATCGTGGCAGACGAATATCGCCGTGGCCGCGTCTTTCTTGGTGGCGACGCCGCGCACCGCCACCCACCCGCCAGCGGCCTGGGCAGCAACACCTGCGTCCAAGACGCATACAATATCGCCTGGAAGTTCGCATTGGTCCTATCCGGTCGCGTCGACGACCAGATCCTCAACAGCTACAGCGCAGAGAGACAGCCCGTCGGCAAACAAATCGTCCCTGTACAACGTGGCCCGATTACCGGGCGCCTGGGGTTCCGGCGCGGCCAATCACAGGAGGATGGGTACGCGGCGCTCGCGGCCCTTGCCTCGGATGACAAGGGTGAGAGGAGAGCGGGATTAGACGAGATCGTCAATCTGCGGAATCGGCGCTCCAATGCACTTGGCGTGCAGCTCGGTCAACGCTATGCGGAATCGTGTGCGGTTGTTTACGATGGTACGGTGTTTCCGGCGTATAAGCGCGGCTCAACACTGTACTATGAGCCCACGACTCATCCGGGAGGGTATTTACCGCATGCGTGGGTGGAGCACAAGGGCCGGCGAGTGTCCACTTTGGATGTCCTGGAGTATGGATGTTTTGGGCTGATAGCTGGCGTTGGGGGAGGTCCGTGGCGAGATGCGGCTGAGAGGGTGAGTACAGAGCTTGGGGTTGAGTTGCCCGTGCGTGAAATCGGATACAAATGCGAGTATGATGATGTTCTGCGGGAATGGAGTGCACGTCGTGAGATCACGGATCGTGGTGCATTGCTTGTTCGGCCGGATAAGTTCATTGTGTGGCGTTGTCTTGATCGTGCTGCAGATCCGAGTGAGGTTTTGCGATCTGCTCTGCGCCAGATCTTAGGCTGGGATAGGGCTCGGAAGGCAGTAGTAGCATAAGATGTAAACCGTGTTATCTTTCGTTTATACTATATTTCGCTCATTGGGTATATCTCGTTCGACAAGTAAACGTCCTATTATATTAATCCAGTGAACACAATATGTGATCGTTACGGCCGTATAGTCTTCCTCCTAACCTGATTAATATCTAGATATAAAGATGGTGTCTTTTAGATGAATTTTTGATTGCCTTTGAGAGTAAAAGGTTTTATATTCTTGTGTTCGTATCATATCTAGTCTGTTCCCCGAGTCAGGGCCCGCCGCTCTTCCCACTGGCTGAGCAACTCCTTCCCGTAGTCATTCCCATTCGGAGTCCTGACGATGGTGTGGATGTGGAATGGCAATGGCTCCTTATTATTTAGAAATACCCCAGTATGATGATCGAATTCGATCATTGTGACTGGCGAGTGTATCTTATAATAAAACGCATCTCCAACGCCACGGCCGCCAATCCAACAAAAGTACGTTTCGGCCCAGTGAACGGATATCTCCTCCAGCTTCTCTGCCAGAGCCCATTCGGGTAAATAGTTCAGGGAGAGAGTAATCAGGTCACGGACAGATTGCTGTTGAGCCACCGAGAACGACACCACCTTGGCCTCTTCGCACGGGACGACTCGATTGTCCTGGAACGCATCTCCGAGGTGGCGCTGATCCGCAGGGTGAAAGCGCTGAGGTGAGTATTCCGGACCGCTTAACCGAGTGAATATCCGCACTCTTTCGACCACTGCTTCATCCATCGACTGCATGAGCTGGAGGGGCGTTCTTTCCTGATCAACGAACAGTTCGAGACCCTTATATCCGATCCCTCGTCAACAATGATTGGCTCTGCCCTCATAAACACAGGGGATACGACCATCTGGTTGCCAACGACAAGGCAATTCATGGCGAAATGATGCCCATGGAGCTGCCAACCCCAACAACCACCCTCCGACGGTGTTCCGAAGACAGTGAAGTTGTACGATCTCTCATTGAGCACCTTTCGCCCATTAACGATCTCCCCGAGGAACCGATTCACTTTCATGCATCCCGGCGTCTTTTTATATCCCGGGGGGGAAGGACAAGCACGCAGCACACCGTATACGGCAGCGACCCGGTCGTCTGATACTTCCTCGAGACGAACGCCATGGCGAAACGCATAGATTTCAGGATTCAGCCAACATCGCCACTCTATAGCGTCCAATGGGTTGACGGGCGCGTCCCTTTCCTCTAGAGAGGCTAGTTGAAGTGACACGTTGGACAGAATCGCGCATCTCGCGTGTCGGGGTAGTAAAATCCGTGCTATCCTCCGCCAACCGATACAGTCCAGGAATGACATTCCCATCCGTGGTGGTTCCTTTATACGGCCTGCTTCGGAGATTGTCCCATGTCTCCTTCCAGCCTTTGACGAATGGCGCTGCGCAACGGTTGTCACACCATTGGTAGGTATCTGACACAGCGAGCTCTTTGCTTCGGGGTGTATCCGGCGGTGGAATGTAGTCGCGAAAGGTGGTTCCGGGGTGCTCAGTCTTCATTGTTGGGTGGTTTATTTGCTTGGAGATCAAGGTAGTGAGGTATCAGCAATTTCCACGTGGTGCCCCGCCCTATGTACATGAAATAATGTACTTCTTAAACAGCTTCGCCCAACTTGTGCCTCTTACACCCTCTAGGAGCGGATTGAGAACGAGTCGATGCCTCGGTGTTCAGGCAGCAATGGCCGGGGAAAATAGCAGTGGGGCCGGATATGTGGGGGGCCAACCCTGATTGGTTCCCGCGGCGACACACCATGGCAGCTGCACCGGGGCTTCGACAGGCACTGATCGAAGGCCTCCCCATCGTATGAAGGGAATGGTTTTGGTAAGGAGAGTAATCATAAGGCTACTGGCAGTTGTTCATAATGGTCACTCAAACCCCGCAATTTGGGCATTTCCCTAGACTGTAGATCTATCCCCACAATCCGGAGGCTGACATGCCCCAGAATCAGGGCTAGAAAACTGCTCTTCTATATGGGTGTCTGGACCGTCATGGTTACCGTCGGTGTTCCCCTCGGACCGTTTTTATTTGGGCTTTGTCATCTCCAGGGTCGGATATCGCTGGATTTACTGGATACTCTCCATGACCAACACCGTGCAATTCCTTCTATATCTCGCCTTGGGACCAGAGACACTGTACCCGGGCCAGATATGCTCGGATCAAAACATCCCGTTAAAAAGACAATACCTCACTTTAAGACGGTTGGATCCTGCCCCGTTTACCGTTACCGAGTTTCTCCACCCGTTACGGCTATTGGGTAGTGTCACCGTTCTCACACCCTCCGCCGCCTACTCCATGGTTTTCTGCTTCGCGAGTGTCCTCTGCTCCGTTGAAATCCCCCAACTGCTCCAACAGAAGTTTGATCTCGACGCCCAACTGCTTGGCCTGCAATTCATCGGCATCATCATCGGTTCCCTCCTAGGCGAGGTATTAGGCGGCTATACGTCTGACTTGTGGATGGTATACGGGTCCAGAAGAGCCAACAACAAAGTGTCGCCAGAGTTCCGGCTCTGGCTCAGCTATCCTGGGTATCTATTATCCATTATAGGGATCGTTATCTTTCCAGTGTGTGCAGAGACCTGACGCGCCCACATCTGGACCGTCATTCTTGCTCTTGGAGCCGGCATTGCCGCCTTTGGAAACCAGGTGGTTACCACCGTGTTGACGACATACGCGGTGGACGTCCGTCCCCATGACGCGGGGAGTGTTGGGGTTGCGGTTAATTTTGTTCGATCTGGGTGGGGATTTATCGGGCCTTTTTGGTGGGTTTGGTGCTCTTCCATGGTCTTATTATTCAGGGTCCCATGCTGACAGATCCAGGTTTACTCCTACCTTCGCCCATGTTGGGATTGCTGCGAGCTCGGGTATTTTTGCCGCGCTTATTGTTGGGTTCAGTGTCGTGCCTACGATTGGACTCCACTATAAGCAACAGAGGAGCGTGTAGTTGGTTGGGATGTTTTGGTGATGTTGATGGGATACCGCTACTGGCTAGGAATATAAGATGTGTCTCTATTTACATTAATATCTTGGAGAATATCCCAAGCTTTATGAACTTTGATTGATGCTGTGGTGCAATGCGACGCGCCTGATTTAATGCCTGAGGCAACTAATATAGGCTTGGCCATGCCTTAGGCACCAATATGCCTATTCGGTTCCAGACGCATCAAGCACGGTCCCATAACTCAGTTGGTTAGAGTGTGATGCTAATAACGTCAAAGTCGAGGGTTCGACCCCCTCTGGGACCAAATCTTTTTTCGCTTTTTTTATTGGGTCCGAAGCCCTGCAGGTCCCTCCCTTGCTCCCGTCCGTGTGGGGCGCCAATCTTGCGGCGGTTCGGCAACGATGTGAGTGCTCAGTGGAGTTAGTTCGCACACTGGCTCTCCATTATCCCTCTCCCGACAAAGAACCACTAGTTGTTCTAACGACAGCACTAGCTCTCTCAACATCATCCTGCTGCTGCGAATGCCCAGGTTTTGACCTTTTCCACATCCTTTTGAGAGAAGATTCATTGGAGCTGTTTTT
The DNA here is from genome assembly GCA_027569885.1 of Aspergillus diversus. Classification (NCBI taxonomy): domain Eukaryota; kingdom Fungi; phylum Ascomycota; class Eurotiomycetes; order Eurotiales; family Aspergillaceae; genus Aspergillus; species Aspergillus diversus. The sequence goes on from JAPDKZ010000015.1 coordinate 95,384, forward strand.
TCGTGCTTGGCTGCTTTCCCCGAACCATCTCGGGGCATAATGACGGACGAAGTAACGTAGGTAAGGGAGAGTTACACAGAGTATGATAAAATTCCCTTCGATAAAGCTACATGTATTAGTTAGCGCTCCACCGCTGGTCAAAAGCGTCAACTAGGATGCCGTACACCAACAGGATGATAACGGCAATTTTATATGTTGGGTCTTTCGAGGCAAGGAAAGGCCAAAATGTGGCAAGCCGGATTATACTGGTTATTATGGTCCTAGGTTATATTGAATCGGAATATCAGCACAAACTATGCCAGATCGATTGCAGAACTTGCAAGTGACGAGAACTAACAGGCATCCGATCCCAAACATGCTGATCACACCAAGTCGCTGTAAGAATGGTAATTGTAGCTTCCGCACGATCGGTATAGCAATGATTATAAGAACCAGATCGCTAGCCGTGTTTGTAATGACCGTTGCTAGGTAGATCGCCTTTATGTTTATGCAGGATCCAGTTGTTATTGTCGGATCCCAGCCCTTTTCAATAGGGGAACAAGCAAAAATTATGGCGAGAACGAACGCCATACTATACCCGAAAATAATGAATGCAGCGGCGTAAATAATGTACTTCCATATAATGGTTACCGCACTCAGCAGGAAGTAATAGAGCACGAGAATAGCTAATTTAGCGAGTCCAAGGGCGGGTATATAGAGAACAGATGCTGCTAGCAAGGTCTAATGCGATGTTAGCTGGCCCCCGTGCGGATAAGACGAACTGAGTGGCAGCCAGACCTTCTGATAAAGAGCCAACCGAGTAACGGTGAAGTTCCAGATATGCACTCCATAGAGGGAATTAAAATAGCCATCTTCGATCATCGCCTTGTTAGTCTTGTCGAGATGAGCGTATTAGGCAGCTCACATAAAAGGATAGATTGAGATGAAACCGATAAAGCCTAGTGACACCATCAACGCCAGTTAAATAATGGTACGCTATGTCAAGGAACCTCAAACTCACCCAAGCGAGAATAATCAGCCCTGTGATTCTATGTTAGCTTTTCGAGGAAATTTTAGATGAACCGAAGGACTGACAATCATCAAACCCGAATTTCCGAAGGAGCCATGCTTTAGTCCAGATTCGCATCAAGAGACAGGCAGTACTCAGTCCAATGCCGACTGAAGCTACAACTACATTTGCAGTGTGCAAATGTCCAGTTGATGGGCTAAAATCCGGTGTGACGCCCGGCGGAGGTGGAGCTACACCAGGCCCTATGTCAGCCACCTTCATGGTTAGCTGGTAACCGTCGACAGGGGTCCCACCGTCTACGCGGTCGAGCACCACGAGCCTCTTTTTATTTTCACCTTTTAAACTTTTCGCTTTTGACTTTCTGCTGTCGTGGGACGGGGTGGTTGGTTTTAACTTCATCAATGGCGTCATGACATTTCGGTCGAACCCGATCCCCTTGACGGCCTGGGGAGAACAAAAAATAGTAGAGAGCAATATTTTTCCACTGGCAACGTACATTATTTGAGGACTACGTAGCAAATGTGTTAAAAAATTGCCTGTAGTATGGTGGCTGAAGCCTGGCATACTGAGATCCCTTTCAAACCGTGTGCTAAAAATATATAACTAGAGCCAAATACGCAGCTACAGGATTTGCCGTTGTTGCGTCCATCCCCATTCTCGCAATTTTCACTTTAAAAATTGGGTTATCTAAATGTTAAGACGTCGCTCAAGTGCCCTGAAAGGATTATGGAGCTCGTGGTTGATGAAGATATTTTTTGATTGGGCGATTTTGTCGTCAGTCCATTATGAGTCCGGGTTTACAGTGTACGCCCAAGTCCGTATGTCTGGGGCCTTCAGGAAACAATGCCTCAGGCATCAATTTGCCCATTTAGTTCGGAGCGCGTGGCCGTCGCGTCGCGTCACCCGTCGATCTTGCGTCACCCGATCTTTTGGCGTCTCCACAACAACCGTGAAACATTCCCTGAAATATCCCCTGCGAATTCCAACGTGGCTGTCAAAAGTGTCAATGCTCGGAACCAGGCGATCGGAAGTGGCTGACTTCCAGGTTTGCTAAAAATATGTTGTCCGCAGTGCCCAAGGCTGAGAGCCAATCGAGCTCACGGGCCATCCCCAGCCGTCTTACCGGGACGATAAAGACCCAGATCGGCGATCTGTTAAATGGAGTCTCGTCAGCAGGATCATTTCTCTCCGCCTTCGCGTTCGATGAAGCAGTCAATCCTGGGCTTGACATCACTGGCCTTGGTCCTATATCCTTGCCCCTGCTCCCCGATACCGCCAAATCAATTATTGGTACTTGTCGTGCCAGCCCCTACGGCAAAGGAAGCGAAACCTTGGTCGACGAATCCGTCCGGAAAACGTGGGAGCTTGATGCGAAACAATTTGTGCTTAAAAATGCTGCCTGGAAGAAACAGCTGGATAAAATCTTGCAGACGGTGATTAAGGGCCTTGGTCTTGATGCAAACCCCCAGGAGGTCCGAGCAGAGCCTTACAAACTACTGGTGTACGAGGAGGGAGCCTTTTTCCTGCCCCATCAGGACTCAGAAAAGGAAGATGGGATGTTCGGAACCTTGGTGGTGTGTCTGCCTTCGAAACATGAGGGGGGTGATGTTGTGGCCACCCACAAGGGAGAAGCAAAAGCCTTTCGCAGCTCCACAAAATCAGAATTCGGGTTTTCGTGTGCTGCTTGGTATGCGGATGTCACCCATGAAATAGAACCTGTGACGTCTGGATATCGCGTTGTCTTGACGTATAACCTCATTCATCGCCCCTCGGCCACAATCTTGGCTAACCGCGACGATCTAGTCGGTAAACTTGGGGGTGTCCTGGAGATGTGGAAGGCACAATGCAAGAAAGCAATCGAATTTGTCCACGAGCGAGATGGAGCAACTCCGGGGTACCTTTCCCCGGATTTCTTTGGCTACTGTCCCACCTCACTGATCTACACTCTGGACCATCAGTACACCGCCGCAGAACTCAGCTTTACTCGTCTGAAGGGTGCTGACCAACAACGTGTTCGAGACTTGCAAAAAGCATGTAGCACCGCTGGATTTGACATCTATCTGGCTAACATTGAGAAAGAGGTTAGCGGTGGTGTTGACGACTACTATTCAGATGATGACTGGCGGGGTAACGGTCACCACGAGTTGGGGGATATTTACGAGACTTCAATATCACTGTCAAATGTTGTTGATCCCGCCAACAGCGTTGTCATGGAGGAACTACAGATTCAGCCGTGTTTGCTTATATGCGCGGACGCCTTTGAGAAACAAGATCCCGATGATGAGGAGTTTTCAGGTTTTACAGGAAATGAAGGGGCGCACGCTACACATTATTACCGGCAGGCGGGCGTCGTTCTGGTCCCACAGAAGTTCAGGTTTATGTTAATGCTTTACGCCGTGGACCATGGCAAAGTTGATTTCGAGCCCTTTCTCGAAGAGTTGCTCAGCAAAGCCCAGGGCGCCTCCACCGAGAATCAGATGGCTCGTCGCCAGCTCCGCCGGATGTGTCAGGAACTCGTTGCTTACAAGTCCTCAGGGTGGGAATATGGTGAAAAGTCTAATACGTTGACGAACACCGTCGCTAGGGTTGCCTTGGAAGCTGGTGAGCTAGATCTGTTCGACAAGTGTGTGGATAATCTAGAGCATCTCCACCCGGCGGCGGGTCATGCGATTGGCAGAGCGATATTCCTCCGCGGACTACCGGCCCTGCGCAAAAGGTACGTTTTGGATCGTGATCTGCCTTGCTAGCACAAGGTCATATAATAAAAGCTAATTCGATACATATTTTTCAGTCTCGATCTTGTGTTCTCGCCTCCGCGTAGGGGCGTTGTCTACTTCGGTGCGACTCCGCGCCCGAACTCTTTCGAAAATTTGAAGCTTCTCTTCAATATCGTGTCAACATTCTCAGAGCTCCAAGCCAACGGCCAGCCCAAATCTGATGAATTTTACCAATGGGAGAACTCTGTCCTCACGAGCCTTCTCTCCTCTACATCTTCATTAACCGAAGCGGATGGATCCGGTCTCGTGCAAGTTCTCAAAACATATCCGGCCGGCAATCTTTTTCAGAGGTAGGTGCTTTTATCAACATCCATTCTATTGGTAGTCCAGTATCTAACACTTTTCTAGAGTCATGCCGTTCCTCGAGGCAAACGCTTCAAATACCGCCTTTATAGTCGCATTTCTGACGAGCTTGTGTGAAATCAAAGAGGGACAAATTACATCAAATGATACGACCTCGACCCTGCGCACCATCCTTCCTTTGGCTTTAAATGAGTTTAGAATTCTGGAGCCATTGAAGAACCATAGATCTTTCTACTACTCCCGGGGTGGTTCGTCGCGGGTGAAACAATACGGGCCAGATAATTTCGTTGACTGCGATAATCTGTCGAAGTTGATCCTGCAATGCCACCGCCTGGGCGTCGATAATAAGCCCCTTTTCGATGCCGTGGCGACAAAGGCCTCCTCTCTCGAACGAGCGATGGCAGACGCTGCATTCAGTGCACTGCTTTTGCCTCTTGCCGGCGACCTGTGTTTGGCCGCGACGTTCACAGATGGGGAAGATAGCCTGTACGCCATAAAACAAGACATCACCGGATTTGTAGTTCGTCTCATCGACGCCTATTTGACAGCTTTTGTTCAGCCGCAACCCACTCCCCCTCCGAACTGGAGCCGAACCGTTCCTAAGCAACATGACTACTGTGCAGATTGCCTTGAGCTTCGCAAATACGTGGAGGATCCGGGGCTACAGATTTGGGAATTTTCCATGGCGGAAAAACGCCGGAGGCATTTGCAGAACCAACTTGATAACACTTTTCACTGCGAAACTATCGTACGGGGTTCCCCACACACTCTGCGAGTCACAAAAACAAACAAACAGTACGTGATCGATCTCAATGCATGGAAAGAGAGGGTCAAGGTTGCCCAGGAAGAGCTAGGTGTCTTCTTGAAGGGCTGGCCAGTGCTGGAGGTTATTGGGGAGGATACCTATAAAACGGTGCTAGAGGGTCAGAACTTCCATCCTGGTCCCACAACTACTACTGTGCAGACCACTGGTAGTCACCCCACGGGATCTCTGGCGGTATACACGCGGAGCGGGGCAATGGTTGGAAGGGGCTTCAGTGGGCCTGCTGGATCAGTGTCCTCCAACAACCCACGGCCTTCCATTCCCGCCAAGAGGTCATATGTTGATATTGCAGGTTGATGTAAGCAATCATGAGCCTCAATCTCCTCATACTTGTATCATAGAGCGGACTACTCTCTGCTTCTCGCCCTAGGATAGATGGTCTTTTCGTAGAGCACCTTGTGTTAAATTTTGCTTCAGAGGCCTTGATGCCTGTCATGAAAAAATAATGGAGGACGATGAAGGGATTAATAGCACACATATTTTACGAATTCAGAGACTTTTTGCTAATGTTTTTGTTGTCTTCCACTCGCAACTATTATTAACCCTGCAGTAGTATTCAGGAGGACTCTTCGGTCGTGTGAGGTGATGGTTTCTTCCTGGTCCCTCCGTCTCTGGTAGTAGACCTCGAATCGATCCATGGAGGCTGTTTACCTTCTGGCGTCGCATACTTCCAAATCTCTACTTCACAACCCCCCCGGATAATCCCAACGCGCATGGTTGATAGCAGGTTGTGCGCGGCATTTGAATGTCGATAGATGCCACCGTTGAAGATGGCGGTGGTGTCTTTGCCAATAGCCGATGTGATGAACGCCTTGCCTCCTGGATGCTCCCGAACGAACTCAGAAACGTCGTGCACCACCCCAGCGATAACCACTAGGGCTCGGTTTGTCGACTCAGCGACAAAACCCTCCCACTCCATGACGGGGAGTTGGTCGAGCGGAGTACCCCAATCCAAGATAGCCCGCTTCTCATCCACCTTCTTCTGCAACTGCTGCAGACGGCCCTTATCAATCTCATTCTGTCGGAATTGCTTCAGGTCGTAGGCCAGCCCAACCTGCTTCCAGAGCCAAATAATCCACTTGGTCGGGTCATACTGCCACCATTGAATCGCATTGCGGTAGTCAGACGGAAACTCATGGTGGAAATTATGATACCCTTCCCCCAAGGTAACCAGGGCCGTAATGACATGGTCTCGGGGCGAGTTGCGATCATCAAACGGCTGCTCACCGATCCAGTGAGCGAGCGAATTCACACAGAAGGTCGCCTGCTGAATAAAAAACACCCGTAGGATTCCGCCGTAGACCAACCCACCACGCCAGTCGCCCCATCCCAGGCCGCATACTAGCATCGGGAAGATCAGACTCATGAAGAGCGCGGACTTGATGTAATTCTGGTGCTGCCAGACTACCACCGGATCCGTGTCTAGGTCGGAAACGTCGGTTCGTCCCACGCGTTTGTAGTTTTGTTTTATGACGAGCCAGCCGATATGGGAGTACCAGAACCCCTTCTGCACGGAATATGGATCCTTGTCGGTGTCGGTATACCGGTGATGGGCTCGGTGGCCCCGAGACCACCAGCGGATCGAGCCCTGGCCTGCTGCGACGCCCACGGCGGCGAGGTAGATTTTCAAGGGGAGGGTGGCTTTGTATGAGCAATGGGCCCAGAACCGATGGTAACCTGAACATGGTCGATATAATTAGTCCATTGAGTCTCATATTCGTGTGATAGGGAAACGAGGGGATCCTACCAGCTGTGATACCGAGACCCGCATTGAAGTAGTAGGCAACCGCAAATATCGCAGTGTAGAGATGGAGAGGGGTCCAGTACGCCCAAATGCAGCCCAGGAGAGGGAAAAATAGAATGAAGATGCAGTTCAGCCAATTGATGTGTCGGTACCAATTGGACCATGTCATTGCCTGTTCGGTGATGTGTGGTGTGGGAGACGGTTTCTTGGGGAGGGCTTGACGGGTTGTGGCGCCATCTTGGAGGCGGGTGGCTTTTGGCCTTTGGGTGTCGAGCATCTTGAATTGGCTCCTAGCATTACAGCCTGACGGAGGAAATAAAAAAGACTACATACGTACCGCCTGGGATGTGAAAATTCAAGTTAATTATATACAACCAATCCTCTCTATCATACGGTAATTGTTGATGCAATTTGGTTGGGAAGATGCGTTGGGGCGCTGGGAAGGAATGAGAGTGGGGTGATCACTCCAGCCCTAAATTCTCGGATGGTCGACGGCGACGAACATGCATCCCAGGGATTTCAGTGGGTTCGGGCCAGGCACCCACCCACAATACCATGTTATATTAGTAAGGGTGCATAGCCCTTTACATCTATTTCTGGTGCGTCTATCCCAGATTGCGCGATTTATATTTAGATCTAAAAGCATTGTAAAATATGGTTGGTGTTTTTGAAGCGGTTGGGGGCAGAGGCCAGGACTTGGGTCATAGAAAAGCTGAGAAGAGGCTACCGATGAGGTCATTCTCGGGAAGTGGCGAGGGCCGCAATAACCTTCACTCTGCTCTTCCCCTGTTCCCATGTGCTTCTTGCTCCCAGCAAGAATGATGAAAGGGATCTAGGATATTGTTGGCATGTGTCCTATTTACGAACGATCATACTGCCTCCGCCTCCTTATACGCATCGATCAAATCCCCCACGATTGAAGAGGCTTCCGTGAACTCCAGCTCATCCATTCCTTGGTCTGTATACCAGTGTAAGAAGCTTTTTCGTCTGAACATGTCATCGAACATGGTTGAGATGGTTTGTAACTCTTCTGTAACTGAGGTAAAGTTCCCCATTGAAAAGGCTGCATTCTCGTATCCGGCTGATGGAATGGAGGATGAGCAAAAGTTAGTGCTCTCGGGCATCCACTCCATAAAGTCGGGGGTACTTTTATCTCGAGTGTCATGAATGAATTGTCTGAGTTTGCCGCAGGATGTATTTGGCCCGCGACTGTTGATGGTAACTGGTTAGCAGAGCCTTGACGATTGGACAGGAAACGTACAGTATAGCATTATATGCAAGACAGCGAGACGCCTGCGTACTGGGAGAATGGGATAAAGTCCAAATTCTGTCTCGACAGAGCTTCTTGGCGTGTTGTGTGATTGTACCCTGCGCAGAATTGGTATATGCCTCGCTCCCACAAACCGGAACCATGGTAGAGGTCATGAAATGTAGCCACGGCTTGGCTGGAACCAGGTGTTCGACAAGCTGAGTCAAATCCTCACAATTGTTGCTTGGAAAACGCAGCGAGGTTGTTGTCCCCAACATAATGTCTGATATAATGCGATTATAGTGGCCCTCGGAATGGTTCATCTTCAGTGTACGCACAATTCTATCGTCCAAAGCCTGCCAATTTTAGCACCAACAAAAATAATTCCTCGCGATTGAATTACCCACCCAGTGACTGAACAACGAGACCAAATCTGCATTTTCCCTCAGATGGCATAGCGAAAACACGGTATTATACGGTCGAACAACACACCCATCGTCAACACTGTACGTTGGCATGACCGAGTAGGTGGTTCGGGCCACAGAAGGGAACTCTTCAAAGAGTCGAGACAATAGTAGGCTGCCCATGCCACCTCCTGTGCCGGCTGGAATACCGTGTGTCATCTGGAAGCCCTGGAGGCTATGGCACCGTTCTACTTCACGGCGGACGACATCAACGACCTTTTCGGTTATTTCGTTGGAATCCGGGTCATAGAAACCCATCCCCCAGTTATTGCCGCAGCCTGCTCGGCCATATATTTTGTTCTCCGCTGGAACTAACTGAGCAACTGGTCCGCTGTTGTTCCACTCAGCACTTAAGGGGTCGAGATCCGTGAATATCGCCCGGGGGGTATAGTGATCGTTTTCTGCCTATTGCATCACAATATTCCAACTGTTAAAGACTGCGCTAAAATAATGGTGGCGGGGAAATGCACCTTATTAAAGTAGACGCCCAATCTCTCAGATTGCAAATCACTTGTGCCATTAAATCTAACAGCTGTCAGGAAATCGAACAAGTAGTTGAGAATATTAAAAAATACCCCCCATAATCATCAATGCCGTGCTCTGTCAAAAGTCCTTGCCTGCGATAAGATGAGTAAGATTTAGTCAAGCCTTGCATCTATATCGAATTACCAGAAATTAGAACCCAAATCTATTCCCTGCTATGATCATTAGCTTGTATCTGGTTTCTAGTAGACCAGGGCCGGACCCATTCTCCCACGTGGAGGGTTATCTATAAAGACGTTAACCGTTATCAGTGTTGAATTTTGAAGGAGGCGATCGAGGGAAACCTCACAATTTCTCGCTCATTTGACATGCTGGTGCTAGCATAAAGCGCTTCTAGTACGATCGAGCCTGGGCTGCTGGGAGAAGGGAAAACTCCACATGGAATGTCGTTTTTGAGCGATCAGCGCCCGGAAACGCGGGGAAAGCGAGGTGTCGTCCTTGAGATACGACGAAATTTCTTCGACCTCGTATAACCGTACCTTTCCTAATTAGGAAATAGCATTAGTCGACCTCCTCGAGCATTCCCAAGACCAAACGAAATGATGTAGTTTAATTAGAGTATTATTTAATCTTCATAGAAAAGACATGTTGAAATCTACGCTACTAGATTTGGTCAGATTACTTATATCGTATATCAGGGATTCAGCCCTGGAGGTACGTAGGAAGGAAGAGGAGAAGTACGGATATTGAAGTTCGGGGGGGGGGGTTTCATTTGTACGTGACCAATGTAGGCACACTTGGGAGGACTTCTGTCCACCGTTTAGGTCCCTGATCTCGCCGCACTAGCTCTAGATTGTTTAATCCAATGGTGATATCTTTGAACCTGATATGCGCATACATTTCTACTAGCTTCTGTTGGAAGAAGTTGCGGTCCTTTATTTCCGTCTGAACATGACATCAAACATCGAACATGGTTAAGATGCGTTGCAACTCTTCTGTAGCCGAAGGTAAAGTTTCCCATTACAAAAGCTGCATCTTCATATCCACATGATGTAATAGAAGATTAGTAAAACTGAGCGTTCTCAAGCATCCTCTCCATAAAGGGAAGGAGGCGATTCTCGAATTCTATCCTTATTTATCTTTTTTTTTGTTTTCATTTTTTTTTCATCATTGTTCATTTATATATACTTTGCCTGGAATTAAGGATTTTAAACACGTCTTGTAGTCAACTGAATCCATCACTGGTCTATATTTCAGAGCCACTGGGTATATCTTTCTACCCAGGTTGGAACCTTTCTCCTTTATACTAACAAATGAGATCAAATTGAGAGTTAATTAATTGTAGTATTAGAATAACCCAAGAGACCAAACCATTTACTTACGGAGTAGGCCATCGTGACTCATATCTTTGTGGTTCCATTGCAAACGGAGGGCGGTTCCCCCATAGCCAGCACACCCGCAACAGCGGTAAGGGGAAAAGGAAATAGCAGACGAGTAGGTACGCGGTGTTGCCGATGAATTAGCTGGGTGGCCCCGACCAAGCTAGATTCTGGATCACCGCGATACCATACTGCATTGCCGTATTCGTCGTGAGCCAAGTCGCCTCATCAACAGCGAACAACGCAGCAGGGGCTTCCACGTGCTCACTGGCCCAGGAGACATTATCCCGGATCCCTTCGGTGTCTCGGAAGTTGAAGAATTCATCCCAGGCGCGTGCTACGAGGGATTCGTTGCCGGAGCGGTACGCTGCGTAGGACGTGAGCCGGGAGTGTGCCTGACGTAGACTAATACCGTCAAAGCTGGCACCGTATCTGGCCCTCTGCTCATTTGCTGAGGTCCCGTAGTAGTAGCAGTAGTCGAGTCATGCATCTTCAAACCCCTCGGGTAAATCCTCGACCCAGTATTCTAGGAGCTCGGACATGCCCTCGACAATCGTCAGAGCTTTTCCCACGTTCAGTGTCTCCTCGACTAATTCGCGTATGCGCTCGTCGCCACCGGAGATATAGTAGAAGTATTTGCGGTACTGGGTTGTCGAGATCCGGGCCTGCTTGGCGCTGTCTCCCCAGTGCTGCACGTTATGCCGGCTGCCTAGACCCTTCCAGTTACCAAGGTGGTAAACATCGACTTCGGATGTGTGGCGGGTCATGGTCTCAGCAATCCGGTAGACATCTTCACGGCCTGTTCGTAGGAAGTATTGCCGGAAGAAGAGGTCAGGGGAGAGTTCGGAAAATTACAACGGGGACACCACATCCTGGTGAGCAATAGATACCCCCCCGGTTACTGGTTTTTGGGACCAGCCCCGTGGCTGCCGTGTGCTAAATTCTGATTTGATATTGAAGTGACCAAGGCTGTCAAAAAGTTATCGTCCACGAGTCCACCCCGACGCCGGAGAATGGATGGTCTGTTTCTTTGGTACAGTGCTCTTACCCGGGCCTGGACAACATCGTCTACCGGTACTTTCAACTCCTGAAGACGGTACGCAACCCGAAAAAGGACTTGGCGACCGCATTTCAAAATAATTAACTTCATTGGTCTTCGTCGCAGTCATGAGCACCACTACAGATGTGGTGTCTACTGATACGAATACCGACACCAATACTGATACGACCACGGTAACGCCGAATACATCATCTGCAATGCCCGCCCCCTCCCCACCTTCACATCGGAGCACACCGAGCCAGCCGGGGGTGACCAGTCCCGTCACATCTGCGTCATCCAGCTAGGAGGAATTAACAGACTCCGGGGTAGAGCCGGGCACAATAGCAGGAGCGGTGGTTGGCGCGGTGGTCGGGATGGCCCTTGTCGCGGCTGGTATTCTATATGCCCTGAAGCGCAGAAGAAAGAGAAGGGTGGAGTTATTCATGTCGCAGCCTGCTCACCAGCTCGTTGCAAAACACCAGCCAACCGCGAGCCGTTCCAGTATATCCGCTATCCCTAACCAACAGGAGAGTTGATTTGTTGACATACTTTCCGAGTGTATCTTATTAATGAGGGATATCCATCGGAGTCATGCATTGACGCATAGTATTGTATTAGGTCAACTCGCAATCAGATTGCTCTGATTGCTGGATACAGAGAGGAGAGAGGGCAGTATAGTAATATAATAACATCTTCATCCAAGATATCCCTTTAGGGAAACAGCCCGCTATTGGCTAAGCCACAGATCCCTCATAGGTTATCTAGGATGGTATAGCCGTTCTCGAAATGGGCTTGACGAGCAGATAATAACTCTTTTCGAGCCTCATCGCCAAGGCCGTAGCGCCGATCATTCCTTGAGCAGGGACATGAAATTGAGGGGGCAACATCAAATGCACCTTGATGGTACTGTTGTATCTTACTGACGTAGAAAGACTTCCACAATGTGACGAGAACCCAATGGAATTCCCTTGAATTGGCGTATAGTACTTATATCTCCCATCCTCGTCAAGACCTGCCATGGTCTGACTGTCTCCCTTATTATTAGGCTGAGATTTCGAACCTGCGTTTGTTCCTGTACAGCACCTTCGTACGAAGCCCTGTCAGATCCGGGGATGCTAGGCGATGTCTTCCAAGCCAATCACATAGCACCTTACTTGACACCTCATCGAGCACTGTGTCGAGCACCTTGCTAAGCCCAATATAGAAGCGGCAACCTTGGCGGTAGCTGTCAACACTTGGTAGATTTTTTTTTTTCCGAGTCAGAAAAGAGTTATTGGGTATTTGCTCGTCAAGCCGATTTCGAGAAGGCCTGGAGATATGTATACAGCATGTTGCATGCAGGTTTCTTGTATTTTCCAAGAGGTCTTGACTTTCCGGATTTCTTACGATTCCTGGAGCTGCTAACTAATTGACTCTAAAAACCTTATCAAATAAGACAATCCTCCACAGGGTGGTGATCTACGGGGTGCACGGGCCCCCGCGGTGCTTTTGCTGCGTAAGGACCCTAGGCTGCCATCCATTGCTGCCTTGCCAAGCCCCATGGAGATTGGCTTCTTCGGCACACAGCCAGCTTGTCCTCCCCTCCATCCACATACCTCTATCTAGGTTTCCCATCTTCTGAAACTAAACCCTTCATTTGAGGGATAGGGGAGCCTTTCATGACACAAATAAGAGAGGCTGCACTTGATTGAGAGAAAGAGCCGGCGTCGCGGCCCGATCCCCCGTGAAACAGACCTCCCAGATTTTATGATTACTGATCAAAGCTCCGGCTAACGTAATTCCCGGTCGGTTCGTGCATCCCGGTCGGTTCGTGCAACTCCAAAAAATCAAACGCGTCAACCACCCACCAATTTCAACTACCCACCATGCCACGAAAAGCGCGTAAATCGAAGCAAGAATTGATTGAGCAAGAGGGCAGACTTCAATGCGCCTTAAATGATTTAAAAAATCAAAAAATTCCAAATACTCGCCAAGCTGCATTGATTTATAATCTACCTCCTCAAACCCTACGTGATCGACTAAAGGGACTTTAATCTCAACCAGAACTCCGCAACCACAAGAGTAGGCTATCTGAGAGACAAGAAGATGCATTAATAGCATGGATAGTATCACTTGATATACGTGGCGCTGCCCCAAGGCACTTTCAAGTACGAGAGATGGCCAATATTATCCTAGGCGCTGATTCTGTCGCCCCTCCAAAGCCAGTAGGAAAGAACTGGGTAACAGAGTTCATCAAGCGTCGCCCGGAGATCAAAAGCAGATTTGCTAGAAAGATTAATCGCCAAAGAGCACTGTGTGAAGATCCGAAGGTCATTGGTGCTTTTTTCAACGAGTTGCAGAAGGTTAAAGATCAGTATGGTATCATGGATGAAGATATCTATAACTTTGATGAAACTGGGTTTGCTATGGGACTTATTGCAACAACAAAGGTGGTTTCTAGAGCAGAAATGCCTGGCAAACCATGGCTTATACAGCCAGGGAATCGGGAATGGATTACAACTATTGAATGCATCAATTCAAGGGGGTGGTCAATACCCTCCACCATTATCTTCAAGGGAAAAGTTTATATTGAGGGATGGTTTGATGAAGCAGCTATCCCAGGAGATTGGAGAGTTGAAATGAGCGCCAATGGATGGACCACAGACATAATTAGCCTGCGCTGGCTTCAAAAAGTCTTTATTCCAGCTACAAATGGGCGTACAAGAGGGGGGTATCGACTCCTTATTTTAGATGGCCATGGAAGCCACCTAACGCCTGAATTTGATATAACATGCAAGGAAAATAATATTATAGCAATCTGCATGCCTGCTCATTCATCTCACCTTCTGCAACCTCTGGATGTTGGTTGTTTTAGCCCTTTAAAAAGAGCTTATGGCAAGCTCATCGAGCAGAAAGGGCGCCTGGGATACAACTATATTGACAAGCTAGATTTCTTGAAGGCTTATCCAACAGCTCACAAAGAGGTCTTTACTATGGAGAATACTAAAAGCGGATTCAGAGCAACTGGAATAGTCCCCTTCAACCCTCATGCAGTGCTGGATAAGTTAAGCCTAAGTATGGTGGTTACAACCCCCCCTTCTAGTAGAGGGAGTGCTTCAATCCCTTCCTCCCAGCTCTGTACGCCTCATACAGTCCGCCAAGTGCACCGAAAAGCTTCCTCAGTCAAGAAGCTTCTTAAAAATGGGTCTAGAAGTCCTCCATCACCCTCAAAGCGAGCGCTAGATGAGTTTATAAAGGGCTGTGAGCTAGCTATTTACAATGCTAGTTTACTAGCAAATGAAAACTGCACTCTCCGCGCAGCTATTGAGAATGACAGGCAGAAAAAAGGTCGTTCTAAGCGCCAAATGACTCCTACAGAAGGTCTTTCATTTCAAGAAGCTAGGGATCTAATTTCACTGAGAAATGAGCAATTGGAGGTAGAGGGGGTAAGTGCTGGTGGAAGTGCTCTTCCAACTTTAACTATACCTAAACGTGCCCCGCCAACATGTTCTGAATGTAATATTAAGGGGCATACTAGGAGGGGATGTCCGAATCGTTAATATGATTAGTTTATTTAATTTGAATCGTTTTTGGTTGTTGTACAGTACTTTAAAGTTGATCAAGCATAGATTTTGGGGGGGTATGCACGAACCGACCGGGATGCACGAACCGACCGGGAATTACGTTATGACGTTTTTTTTGATTCAGCTTTCTATCTGAGCTCAAATACGAGAAGCTATCCAATCACCTGACACCGCGTCACTATCGCGTCTTCCTCATCGATGATCATGGCCGGAGGCGGGGTACCAAAGCGCGGGCTTCCCTGGCAGAGGAACATCATTTCTCGGTAAGTCTTTCTACTTCTAGATTAGACCAATGTGCTCGCTGAGCACTCCATCATGCATGAAATTAGATGGACGAGGGGAACCTAGGTATATAACCCCCCCGGCTGCTGGGCGGACTCCCTTCTTCTTACCAGAGTTCCGACAATGCCTAGTTTCTAACGCTACAACGTCAACTTGGAATTGCAAAGTGCAAAATCAAAGTGCAAAATGACCTTGGTTAAAGTTCAATCTATCTTCTCACACGGAAATATAGTCCATGTCAGCCTTCTAACGCATAATACAGGTTGTTTCTCCAGCCGAATATCGTACAGAACGCCTGAGGCTACTGGAGAAAGAAAAGGAGGCAACAAAGGTGAAGGACGCCCTAGCTGCAGAAAGACGGCAGCTTCCGATTGTCGAGGTCACCAAGTCCTACTCATTCAACTCAATCTGCGAAGAGAATGGCGAGACAAAAAGCCTCACGCTGCTCGACCTCTTTTCCGGCCGCCGCCAGCTAATCATCTACCACTTCATGTTTGACCCGTCCTGGGAAGCAGGCTGCACCGGCTGCACCGTCATGGGTGACTCATTCCCTGTTTTGGAACATCTCCACTCTCGCTCGACCAGTGTCGTCGCCGTGTCCCGAGCCCCGATCGAGAAGATTGCGGCCTACAAAAAACGTATGGGATGGACCTTCCCTTGGGTATCATCCCATGACACCGACTTTAACTTCGACATGCACGTCACTCAGGATGAGTCTGTCTATCCCGTCGAATACAACTTCCGGAGCAAAGCCGAGTTGCTCGAAATTTCCAAGGGCTTCCATGCCGTGGGAGAACAACCTGGAACTAGTGTCTTCTATAGAGGGGACGGGAATATCGGGGAAGAGGGCAAGATCTACCACACATACTCGACGTATGGACGTGGTGGAGAACATTTGATTAACACCTTTGGCTGGTTAGATCTGACGCCTCTGGGCAGGCAGGATGGAGAGAGTGGATATGATGGGATTGGGTTTCGGCGAAAGGACGAGTATACACAGGGTGAATTGAATGGCCTGCACTAAGTATGTCGGTCCAACAACGGGTTTCTTTACTACTAGGTATCCGGATTTAAAAATCATTTTTTGCAAACAAATAATGTGGCTTGAGTCAAGGACTAGTTGTCCAACATTCTGGGTCGCCCTCGGGCAATAAGCGAGCAGGCGTTCTTTTAGGCGAGACCGAGAGATTATCCGGTGGTGTACGTAGCCAAGCAACCATAAACCAACCGCGTTTCACGGCAGGAGACTTGCAAGTATTTAGCCTGTCGTGGCTTTCGTTTGTGCCGTACTAGGCCATGTACCCTGTGCAAGCCAAAACTCTTGTTCTTTCTTGGTTTTTCTTCGGCGGAGAAGGGGCCTACTATGTCATATCTACATGACAATACCAGGGACCATCACTCACTTAGCATCGTCCTTTGTTAAAGATGCTTTCATTCACGATAGCCTTCATCTTTTTGCTCTCAGGTGTCCACAGTGACCGCCTCAGGGCTGCAGGAGCAAGTATAGCCACACCCCGACTATATATCGCAGACTAAGGCTTCCCATTTGTGCAGACAGGCCGCATTCTAAGCATGACGACCGAAGGGGAAGACTTGCAGACAATCCTGTCGGGGCTAACCAATGCTCCTGACGGCATTGTGGTAGACAAGCAAGCGGGTTACACTTACTTCTCCCAAATGGGCTCTGCCTTATTTTCAGACAGTTTGAACGGAACCATCAAGAGGGTACATATGGATGGTACAGGACAATCAATTCTCGTGGGTGGAGGCGCCATACATACTCCGAAGCAATTGATCATGACTAAAATCTCTAGCCAGAAAAAGTTATACTGGGGTGACCGAGAGGGCATGAGGGTTATACAGTCTGATCTCAACGGCTCCCAGGTAGAGACAGTCGTGGACGCCAGTCAATCAGGGACCAACGAGCCCTGGGGTGTTGGTGGGGGGCCCGCCAGAACCGATTGACCTCTACTATCGGGCATCCACACAGGCCCTATATTGGACCCAGCTGGACGGCAACGTCAGATCGCTCTTTGTGGGAACCGGCCCAAAGGTGGCAGCAGACGCACAATCCGTGGCAGAGGGCGTTGGAAACGCAATTGGTATTCATGTTGATGAGGATCAGGAGACACTATTTTTTGACAATTTGGCAGGCGAGGTATATTCCTCTTGTTTAGACGGGTCCTCCAAGTCAATCATCCAAAACGGCTTGGGCCTCTTGACCGGCATTTCATTGGCGTAAATTCAATTAGTACGAGACAATAACCGGGAATGCTTCCCGTGTCCGTCTCTAACAATCAAATATTGCTATCCCAATCTAGTTCTTTGCCCAAGGGCCAGCTCGGATTTTCTAGTTGGGAATGTCACACGTCAACCCATTCCTCTATCCAAATCGAGCCAACTCCTGGGTGGATATATCTGGGTGGGTCTACCGTAGTCGGGCAAAATGGAATTGATCTCCTGCTCGTCAAAAAAAGGATTCCTCTAGAATGCGGGACTTCGGCTTCGGGGAAGGCACAATAAGGGACGGGCCTGTATAAAGTGAATATCGCGAGCTTGAGATTGAGAGGCCCTGGATAATAATATCAAGTGTTAACATAAGCTCTTTAAATAATGCACAAGGCAAAAATGTCCAACAGTTCCCTTGTATCGAAAGATTTGCTCTTGGTGGATGTGCCGGGAGGGAGACAAATACGAGCGCCAAGAGAGACGAAAGGTTGAGGATGTGAACCATTTGAAATGCGGTGGGTGACACAGCCTTCTTGTCGGAAATATGGTAATTCTGTATAGTGGCTAATCGGTGGAACGTGTGTATTCTTCTGTCTATCTCTAGGGGTGGAATGCCTGTGGGAACCACTGGGATTCATTGATTTCCCCTATCTTACATAATATCGACCGTCTCGGGTCGCGTTTTTGCTAGTACTTGGTCCAAATTTACCACCGAAAAGAGGTCTGATTCTTCCAATCTGGCCATGATAGGCGGGTTTAAATACACGTAGAATAATAAGCAATCTAACTAAATGCGGTAAACGAGCGTTGCAAAGCACTTTTGTGGGTGGAAATTGGGCATAACCCTTGTCGATTCCGTGGTCGAAGACAGCGATTTCGCCGGTATTAGGATATCAACATCTATTTCCTAAATGGGAATAGCTCGGCCGTACTAGGGGTCACGTACGGTCGACATATTCTAACACTTCCTCTCTTCTTTATCTTCCGCTTCCGCGGTAATAATTTAATTTCTTGCAGTAGTGTATCTTATAGCGAACGGACAAATCTAGGAGGCAAAGGAAACCATGGATTCTTTAGCTATCAATCTGGCTTAGCTGGGGCGCGGCCACGAATTCCGCAACATTAATATCGGCGGGACGAGTGCACCTGAGGGATCACCATGCGTTTCAGAATACCCGATCATCGGCTTTCGAACGAGTTTGTGATGCTCTGCTCCTGACAAAACCCGAGGATGATCGTAGTGAGCTGGTTACTGTAAAAGGGGATATTCCTAGAGGAATATGTTGTCTTGAAACTGAGGGCCGCAGGCGCCAACGTAAATGCACGGGACCGCCGGGAAGAAACGCGGCTCTTCCACGCTTGTCGGAGAGGTAATTTGCATATCGCCTCTTTTCTGCTAGAGAAAGGTGCCCTTGTCAACGTGCAGAACATCGACGGCTATACTCCCCTCGCGTACGCCGCTCAGGGTGGCCATGTGCATCTAGTCGCTTGCCTCCTGGATAATGGGGCTCGCATTAACACGGCAACCAACAAAGGGAAATCACCCCTCTTTCTGGCCGCTTTCCAGGCCCATTTAGATGTTATGGCCTTCCTTTTGCGGCATGGAGCGGCTGTTGGTCCTGTGAATGTATGGTCCACGGCCCCTATCACCACCGCTGCCTGGAATTGGCATGGCGAAGTTGTCGATCTGCTCTTGCAGCACAGATCCAAGCCCGCCTTCAAGAGCTTTTCCGGGATGTTAGCCCTTATTCTTGCAATACTTATGCTTCGCTGGTGTACTGTCAAGTTGTTATTCCAGCAACCGAGGGTGTAGTTGTGTGTCTGAAATATATGTCAACGGTACTCACATGGAAGGTTTGTACTATTTGATGTTCTGCCTCAGCTGTGTACAAATTTTATCCTTCAGAATATCCTACCACTCTTTACATTCAGAATTCAGTCAGTTACGTATTTTAATGTATAAACTTTATTATACGTATTTTTCATTAATTTGATCGGTTGCTTCAATTTGAGAACTACTAAAAACCATGCCTTGCCAAGAGATGCCAAAGCAGGCGCCGAGGCTCTCAACTGTTTGTCTAAATAGGGAGGCGGTGAAGAGGAACACAGTTGAATTTATGATGACGTGATTCGACCGCCTTTCCCATTGGGTTAGTCTTAGTCTCTTGGGGAGCCCCTCATGCCTTTCGACTCAATTGGATGGTTTTTTCCATTTCCAAAAAGACATCAAAGTTGCCGAGCCAAACTGGAACCTGACGGCTGCCTGATTCTCGGATGGATAGCTCCCAAAACGTGGCTTATTATTGGACCCAAGCAGTTCGAAGACATCAGAAGCCGGGTTCTCGATTCCCCTGAACTGCTTCGTGACCGCGTGGAGAAGTCGTGCACTCAAAAACCGATGAAGTTTTTTTTGGACTCGACGACCTAGCTTCGCAGAAACTTGGTCTTCAAACGCTCAATCAGCACACTCCCAAGTCTACCTACTGTCCCCGCCTTGTTGATATTCGTGATAGAAACATCAAGGTAAAGAACACGGCGGAACCAGCTCCGAATTTCCATTGATGGCCTTTTCTGTGTCTTGGTCCATCAGGATCTCCGGATTCCGGCGAATACTAATGACGCTGAACGCCACTGTCTCCATGAGCTTCGGCGCAAATGTTCATTTTGGCGTCTATGTTCGCATAATGCCCAAAGCGTGGGTCGCGGCCCCAGAGCCGAAATATTCCTGGATTGGCTAATGATTTCATGGAGCTAATATTAACACCCAACAGCATATAAATTAGATAGATTTATGCAAGGTATTAGATCAAAAAATGATAAATTAAATTATATTAAGAAGTGCTTGCTCTTCAAGGACTTCAATATTTCTAAATTAGAATTACTCAAAAAAAGCTCCTTGTCTTGCTAATATTAGGCTAAGTATATTTTTACTCCAGGACTGCTAGATAAACTAGAGTGAGGTATTAACAACACTGATATCTTAGAGATATTGAATGTAAATAATGTCAAAGTTCACATTCAGGCTGTTAAATTAAACTTTAGAGATATTGGGCTTGTAATAAGAGAGGTCCCCTTTCTTATAATAAGTAATATTACTACAGCTAGAGATATCTAGTCTATTTTATTCTTGAACTAATATTTACGCAATAAAGAAATATTAACAGAAATAATATTAAACAAGCTTTATAATGCTGCCAAATCTATTAATTATATTCTTAATACTGTGAGGCACAAGATTTTAGCCCTTCTTAACATTACTGTTAACAGTATAACTTTCTCTATGTCAGTAAAATCTTCTGAGATGGACTCTCTAATCACCACAGAATTTTTAAGCTTGATTAACGAAGGATATAAACATCTAGGTTATATTGATCTCTTCCTGCTGAACCGAACCCGGCTAGAAGCAGTGGTTCTGATACGCCTTGCAGCCTTCGTGCCGGTTGATAACATCGGCATTAACATAACAGACTACGATGAGTCCGCGAGGAGACATGTCATGCCACTATACTACGGCTATCTGGCAGCGGCAGATGCAATTGGGAAGTCTGATCGCGCGGTAAGGTTATCTACTTTTTCTGATATATCGCCTTGCTAGGCTACCTTCTACGTCCATTCAAGGGACATCCACTCCCTTTATGAACCCAAAACACTAACTAATTGGCCGGCCAAGTTCGTCAATGAGATCTGGACCGACAATGATGACCTCGCAGTATACTAAATTTGGGAAGGGACTAATCTGAAGCGAATCATGCTAATAAATTCTGTGTCATGGTCCGCATCGTAAGTGACGATGTCAACACCTGTCTTTCCCGGTTTACGACGACTAGCTAATTCCATGTAGATCCACGGGCGAACGTCCCGCCATCGTGGTGAACGTGCCGGACCTCGCCGGCCACCCATCCGTATACAAAACCCTCGATATCCCTAACCTTAATGCCCTATGTGAGTACCCTACACCCTCTCCCATGTGCTGATCTTCAGCCGTACCTTGTTTTGGATATGCGATCACTAATTACGTTGAAAAGCTGGACTCGCCTGGGGACATCAAAGCTGGGAGACAGTAGATGGCAACCCCACTGGTAAGGAAACATTTACCAAGATCAATGCGAATGGGACAATCCTCGTGACTGCTAGCTCGGCTGTGTTGATTTATCTTTGATCAATTGGCCGTCCTACCCTCGCGCTATTCCCTCGAGTAAGATATGATGTTAAGGAGCGAAGTGCCTTCTCATTTAGTTACAGGAATACTTCCAGACACCAGCTAGCTTCAAAGCCTAGCATTCTCCAGGATTCATATCTCCCGATATACAAAGATCATCATCCATGACCATATCTACCTCTCTTCCATCATTCCTGGTTCATTAAACATTGCCCCGAGTTACTGAATAAATTGGCAATCGTCCATGAGTAGTGTTTATAAGCCTTGCTTTTGAACTAATCCAGAAAGGTCTATCCTAAAATTAACCGAGCTAAACATTGTATTTTGTGAGCGTAGCAATACTTATCCCTTTCAAGTTTGGGTGTCAACGAGAGTATTGTTATTGTTGTGATGAACACTCGGAAAAAATAGGGAAAAGGGCGAGACAAATTTTAATATAGGAATTATTCTTAAATATATTTATTACCTTTAGCTATATTAGGGATCTATTTTTCACATAACCAATGTAGACACACTGGGCAGGACTTCTGTCCATCTTTTAGGTCCCCGATCCTGCCACACCCGCTCGAGTCTCCTTAGTCCAATAGTGATATTTTCGAACCCGATGTGCGCGTACATGGCCTCTAGCTTTTGTCGGAAAAAGTTGCGGTCCTCTACTGTTTGACTCCCAGCTGCGCCGATGAAATTGACCCAGACGAACGCTGGGGAGCCTGGAGTGTCTGCTTCCACATTCCGGACTAGGGATTTTAATCGGTCGATGTCGCTTTCATATGGAGGGTTTTGGCTTGGGGGTTCTGATAGGAGGGATGAGATGGCGCGGTTGAGGTATATATCTCCTGCCAGGTGGACGGCAGAGAGAATCTGGGAAATCATCATTTGGTACGCTGTGTCAGAGTAGTGTTCCAGGATGGTTGAGATCCAGTCGCAGTAGAAGTCGATGCCTTTGCTTAGTGTTTGGATGCCCTCGACCTCCCCTAGAAATGGACAACCGAATAGCTCAATCCTAGCCAAGTTAGCCCTTTCCTCAAATTGACAAAAGGGCATGGGGATACAGCATACATTCGACTTTGTCGGAGTAAGAATGAATAGACGTCAGATGCCTGCGAAGGAGAACCGTTTACTCGAGCAAGCGATAGAAGCATCCTCACCAAATAGCTAAAGTCATCGCCTCCGGTGATCATTTCTCCAACGAGGAAGAGAAGAATTACTACCCAGTGAGATGGGCTCAGTATTCTCCCCCAATTCTCACCATCCACCAGTCGTCTTAGGCTTAGTATCATGGAAACCCTATCGTGTTGCGCTTGACGGCGTAGTTCGGGTACTTTTGAACCGAGATGGAGTGCAGACACGATACGCACAGCCTTGCGTACTTCAGGGTCATGGCAAGCGAGAGGGAGGATGATGGTTCGGTAGCCGTTGAACTTAGTATCTAGCGCTACCATAAAGGGAGCAATCTGGGTGGAAACTACCCATGGTTAACGAAGATTTATCCATGCTGAAGGTATAACAATATACTCACAGTGTGAGAATAGATAACGCGTTTCCGCGTCCAGAGAGTCGAGAGTATACAGGATATCATGGCCCATTTGTTGATATAAGAAAAGGTCCAAGTCCAGCGTATTCCAACTTGAGGGTGTTATGAGACTATGTGTGTTTGAAATCCGTGTGTCTTCATTATCGGTTCGTTGTTTTGCAGGTGAGGCCATTCCGCATATTCCCAATGCGGGTGATTCCGCAGGCGCGTCTTCGATGCGATCATCATCTAGACAAGGCTTCTGCCGACCCCGAAATTTCCCCCGAGATGCGATCCCTGAATTAAATCGATATCGAATCCCGATTCCCGAACACGAAAGGCCCTTTTTGGTGCATTTTTGGCACTGTGGTTCCGTCATATCGCAGATGATCCGCCGTTTACAGCAGTGGAAGCATCCTACAACATATCAAAACCAGCTCATCTAGCCTTGGATTTGCGGGTAATCTTACCTTTTCGTTTCCCCATGATTGAATTTCCCTTTGGTGCCTTACAGTGTGGTAACAGTGGTGACGAAACAGGGAGGATGAGGAAGGGGAAAAGAAACAGGTGCGGAGACAGGGGAGATAACAAGTGGGAGATAAGCACGCCCCTCACCTGGCTTATAACTCACAGGCAGGAGATACCAGTAGGAATCAACCTCAATTATATTTTCGGCTTCCCTAGGCGCCATAAAAATTGGAGTCAAAAAGCTCTCTGGCCAATGGCGCTTCACCCGGCTACCGGAATCCCACGCGATAATGCGGGGAAATTGCCATGGCTTTTACCCACGCTGCTGGACCTGATCATACACACAAATAGCCTTGAACTGAACAATATTTTATTACTTGAAAAGAAGAAGCGCGGCTAATATTATTACAGTTTATGCAGGGCATGTTTGGAAATCCCCAGATCCTCCTGAACAGCCAACGCCGCCCTGGCGCCCTCCTCGATCGCACCGTCAATGAACCCTCTCCAGCCCGTCGCCCAGTCGGAGTTAGCAAACAGAATATTCCCCTGCCGTGATCGCAGCGTCTCTAGATACGTCGTTCCGTATCCAGGCTCATACATACACCATGCGCCTCGAGAATACGGATCCTTCGCCCAGTTATGGAACACAACACGCTGAATATCCATCGGGATCAACTCCGTGAAAGATCCCTTCGTCACCTCAATATCCTCATCAGGATGGAGAGGGTTCACGTCCGCTCCAAATGCGACGATATGAGTGTTTCCCGCAGGTGTGATTCCGTCCCCGAACGCGTAGACCAATTTATTGCTCGGGGCGATGGCGCTCCAGGAGCGAAGGGCACGGTCGCGAACTTCCACGTGAACTTTACTGCACTGGTTGATTTGACCGATGGAAATCGCTTCTTGTTTGGCTTTTGGTAGGGGAGGGTCGAAGTTAATCGTGCCCAGGACATTTAACGGGATGGTGCAGATGAGTCGGGAGGCGGAGAACCGCCGTCCGTTCTCGGCTGTTACCTCAACACTTTTCCCGTCGTCCTTGATGCTGGAGATCGGGCAGCTGAACACGTACGAGAGCTTGCCGGTGCCCTGGGCCTCGTCAAAAAAGCGGCGCGCAAAGGAGGATTGCCCACCGTGGAGCTTGAAGGTGACGCAGGTGTCGATGATGCCCTGGTAGGTATAGTAACCGAGCGCCCACCAGCGGACAATGTCATAGAAGCCGGTGTTTTCTGGGGTACCGCCACTGCAAAGGAGTACGAAACCTTCCAATGCTGCTCTTTCGCTGGGTGTGAGGTCGTCTTTGATCTGTTCGATGCGATCGGCCATCGAGAGCCGGTCGTATTTGACGATATCCGGGTTCGCGTTGGGACTGTGGGGGAAGGGCATGACTTCGCGCGCGAGGACACCGTCCACGTTGATGAACTTTTTGACTGCGGACTCGAGGAGAGCATCCTACACAACGCATCTTTCGTTAACATATTATGGAACCCAAGAACAGTTAAGACAGCTCACGCACCTCTTCCTTATGGCTCATCGACCTAGTTCCCTCGGGAGTAATAAGGTCGAACCGATTAACACCCCGTGAATGGTCCTGAGAGATCTCAAGATCCTTCTTCATGTCATAATGGTAGATCTCACGGAAGGTATGCGGTTGACCCCAATGAATCCAGGTTCCACCAAGTTCGTACGCATATCCGCCAATGTTTGACGACCAGGTGCGGCCTCCGATACGGTCGCGAGCTTCGAGGAGGAGCACAGTCAAACCAGCCTTGGCCGCATTGCGCGCTGCGGTTAGACCTGCGTAGCCGGCCCCTACGACAATCACGTCATAGGTTTGGCGGGCTGCGGTGAGCTTGCTCTCTGGAATAATCGTGCCCAGGGAGGGGAGGCCTGGCTGTAAGCCTTCTTGTGGTGCCCAGTGGAAACCATCACGGGATTTGGAGAGTTTGGTTGGAAGAGCTGTGTGCATTTTGGAGTAATTGAGGAGCGGTTATACGATAAGGGGGGCGTAGGATGTGTGGAATGGTTCACTGGCTTTGTAGCTGTTGCCAGTGAGGAACTGGATGCCTTCTTATATATATGTTCTGTCTCCAAATGCAGCTCCAAGGTACGGCGGATAATTAAACCATTGTATAATGAGCGGGACCAGGAGGAGAGGCACGACGAATCCATAATTCTCTCTTTACCTTCCCATTATAGCAGCTTTTTGTTCAAATACGAAGGACCTGGTGGTCAGTTGTAGAGTAGAATCTCACTCGAGCTCCTCCATCCAGACTAGTGATTGCTTTTGCTATTGCTTTTGCTACTGCAGCCCTTTTCATGCTGCCACACCCTGCTACCCTCACTTTACATGCTTTCTTCGGCCTAGTGCCGCTCAACCCCTCTTATCCGCGGAACTAGTGGCAAGGATTATCCAATCAGCCTCAACATCACAGTAGGTATGCGCAAGGGGACCGCAATCAATGTGGATTGGAGATGGTTCATCTTATCTCCCGAGTGGGGTAAGTCACCAGGCCCCCTTTCCCATTGTTGGAGGGCGTGAATCCGCTGGTGCTGGTTTGGTAGTGCTGGACCCTTCTTGCCGAGGAACAGGAATCGCCACTAGCCGCTCCGCCATCCTTCCCATCAAGCTCAAATCCTGAAATCTCACTTTACTTGCCGTATCAGGAATAGCCATTCCCGGAACTGTGGGAGAGTTTTGGTTGGTATCATGGTCTGCCAAACCTTAAGGAAGCAGGCGAATCCTCCCCTCCCAGATAAGAAAAACAACACAAGCCTTTCCCCCACTTTCTGTAAGGGATACGACATTATAAACACGATGTGATATCCCAACAATGCCTGCATCCTCGTAGTCTCCACTGACATTAAAAATTATTAAACTCACAACTCCACCAAGATGAGCCAGACGTCTTCAATTGGGGAAAAGCGTAAGCTCAGCCCCCCATAAAACTCGTCCAAGATTCTGACTAGCAATCAAGCAATGCCCATAGAGCAGGAAGGCCGTGAGGGAGCCGCTCTGGCGAAACTTGGCATCGAGCAAGTGGTCAAACGCGACATTGGCATGCTCACGATTGTCTGTACTGGCTGGAACATCTCCAACGCCTGGGCTGCCATCGCTGGAACGATCGCCCTGGCAATCTCCTCGGGTGGCACCGTCACCATCATCTACGGCATTTTCGTCATCTTCTTTCTGGGGTTCTGTAGCGCTGCAAGCCTAGCAGAACTCGCTTCCGTCTATCCAACCGCAGGAGGGCAATACCACTGGACCAGCATTTTGGCCCCGAGGAAATGGAATCGAGGTCTTGTATGGCCACACAAATCGATTTTAAGGCTTACGGTTTCTAATATTGAATAATCTAGAGTTATATTTGTGGAGCTGCGAATATCTTTAGCTGGATAACAATCTGTGCTAGTGTTGCTATTATTGTGCCCCAACTGGTTTTGGCAATGGCTACATTCTATAATCCTTCATATGAAGCAAAGACCTGGCACTCATTCTTACTTTACCAAGCCGCTAACTTTACCTTTACTGGATACAACATTTTTGCGCTCAAACGAACCCCTTGGATCCAGGATGTCGGATGTAAGTTCCCTGGTCAATTCAACCATATTTACGCATCGTATCGCTGATAAATAAACAAAGTCGCATTCAGTATTACATCCTTTGTGGTGATGGTCATTACTTGCCTCGCTACATCCGATCACAAACAATCCTCCAAGTTCGTTTGGACAGAATTTATCAATAACACGGGATGGTCATCCAACGGCATTGTCTTTCTCACCGGGCTTGTCTCCCCTAACTACATCTACGCCGGGGTTGACGGAGCAATCCATCTTGCAGAGGAGTGCGCAAACGCTTCGATCGCCATCCCCCGCGCCCTGATCGCGACAATCCTAGTGGGCTTCGTCACAGCCCTCACTTTCACCGTGGCGATGTCTTACAGCATGAGCGACTTCGATGCCGTTCTCAATACGAAAACCGGGTAAGCAATCCCTCTTTCCACTCAATGCCCATCAAACACTATCACAGAACTCACAAATCCCAGTGCCCCAATCTACGAAATCTGGTACCAAGCAACACGCTCCCCAGCCGCAGCAACAACATTCATGGCCCTCCTCCTATTCGCCGTCGTTCTCTCCCTCAATGGCTGCCAACAAACCGCCTCACGCCTAACATGGTCATTTGCCCGCGACGACGCCCTCGTATTCTCCAAATACATCAAACGCCTCGACCCCAGATTCGATGTCCCCGTTTGGGCCATCCTAGCCAATGCCGGAGTGGTGTTCATTATCGGATGCATATATCTCGGCTCATCGACCGCCTTCAACGCGATTGTCGGAACTGGTCTAGTCCTTCAGCAACTTACATTCGCCATCCCGACGGTCCTGCTCCTGTATCATCGTCGGAGCAGCGAGATGCTTCCTTTTTCCCGGGCTTTTAATCTGGGAGCGTTTGGGTGGTTTACGAATGTGGTCACTGTGTGCTTTGGGGTACTAGTTTTTGTTTTTTATAATTTGCCTTTTGTTAGGCCTGTGACTGCGGGCAATATGAGTGCGTCTACTCCTTTCCATTTTCCCCTGAATTCTGTGATCGTGGATCAAGCTAATGTGGGTGACAGATTATACGTCGGCTGTTCTGGGGTGTATGACTATCTTTAGTCTGTTGAATTGGGTCTTTTATGCGCGGAGGCGATACGCAGGGCCTCGAATCCATGAGTAGGATGTAGAAGATATTTCTCTCTTTTTATCTTGTGTCTCTATAAATGAAGCTAATAATAACAAACCCTTTAGTGGCACAGCCACTCAGAAATTTCGTCTCAAAGCCCCTTTCTATAAGATCTCTGCCTAACCATTTTTAATCTGTCTTTGGACCAAGATTACTTGCCAAGTATTATGGAGACCAATCGCGCCTCAGCGCTCGTATTCATCATTGTAGTGTGAATCCTCAGCCTTTGCCAAGATATGAATTCAAGACACTTGAACAATGTGAATTTAAAGAAGAGTCAATGATCCTGAATCAAAGGAGCTATCAAAACTTGAGAGACAAACACGAGCAAAGATATTTCTCCCAAGCTGTTCAGGAAGTCTATGTGGCTGTGCATTGAGACCCTTCACGAGCAAAAGGCAACCTCCAGCTGCCCAGCCAATGCCCAGGCCTTGGTACCTCTTGGGGCTGCTCGCCAACAAATAAACTGTACACGGCTAGCCTATTTTAGTAAAGATGTGCTACGACTTATCTTCTGTGCCGTGGAAAATATCTGATGAGGACTGGACGATGGAGGAACAGGAGCAAGCCATGGCGCTTTTTTATCTGAGTGTGGCTCAACATACCTGAGGATACTTAGGGGGCCCCCTTGAAATAGGACTTCCCCGCTTTCACTTTCTCGATTTCATCTGTTCAGCTGCTTCAGTATTTATTAAACCAGATAAATTAGGGTTTTAAGAGTTAAGGCAACTCAAGTCTCACGATAGTTTAAATTCAATGGAGGAATCCTACCCTTTACAAGGGGGCCCCGCGTCGGCAAATTACGACAGCAATGAGAAGCGACGAAGCGCATTTTCAGGCCGCCTCAAAAGCCTAATCCCAGGAGCCGGAGGCGGCGCGCCAGATTCCGGAATAAGGTACAAGGTCCCCTACATCTCAATCGGGCTCGCATGGGTGTCCTCGATAGCAGTGCTCGGTCTCTCAGCCTATATCGTCAACCGGGCCGTTCCCGGGTCCGCACTCCACGGTGCGGCTATATTTAATCTAATACTGGTACGTCATCGCCTTCATTATAGTCCTAGTCAAACGAAAAGCTGAAGTGGTTGAAAACAGGGCATAGTGGGGACCCTCTTCACTTTAGGGCTGGATATATACTTCCCCCGGTCGAAGTCGCGATCCGATCCTAGACCGTCCATGGGATCGTACATCTTCATTCTGGCCAAAGGTATCATTTGGCTGGGTGCTGCTGCGGTTTTGTTTGTTACTATTGCTATGTACGACAGGTCCGCATATACGAAACGAAGGTATGGTGGTAGTGCGGGCCCAGTTGGCGTCGAGAGTATATCGATGGGATGTTCTTTTATGGGGATTCTGGTTTTGTATGTTGTCCCTCTCTCTCTTGGGGGTTTATGTGCGGACCAATTGTATGCTAATAACCGGATTTGTATAGCTTGTGCACGCTTACTTTTTGGAAGCATCCCATCGTGGCGCTGTTTCGACGATATTCAGAGCAGGAGAGGAGGAAGATGTATGCAAGATTGCTGTCAACGTATTGAGGGATGTGAAAGGTGGGAGAACTAGGGGAGCGCCGATATATCTGGGCTATACAAGGACCGGGCCTCGGTTCTAGATTAGGACTAGCGTCGTAGGTCAACACCTGGTAGCCTGAGGCACCCGCGAGATACTGAGATTAGTCAATCAATGATGTGCATTTTTGCCATCAAGCAGTTCCTGAGGTGGCTGTGAAAAGTTCAAAAGCTCGTGTTTACACATTTGTATCCTGCGCAACCCCAGGTCGCCTTCCAATCCCCGCCATGGCTTCCTTCCTATCTCTCCCAAACGAGGCTCTACTCCTGATCTTCCAAAGCTGCGATACTCTATTACAATTGTTAAACTAACGTGCAAGCAGCTCCATTCCATACATTCCATTAACATCCACTCCATCTGGTGCCGGGTCGGAAGGCGGAATATCCCATCCTTTGAGGACGCCGTGATAACTGTGAGTCATTGAAACAAAACGTAGCCACTCGCAATATTGATATTTTCTAGTCCCGTGCAACCAGAATTGCCTTAGAGCAACTTCGACAAGGGTCAATTTCCGCCAGCCCACTTTCCGCTACACCAATTGCCTACCTCAGCGCAAAACATCTGCCTTAAGGACATCCAGTCTCTGATGGATTGGAAACATTTTGCCACATGCATGGAAGCCGTCTGTCTCCATAACACAGAATGGGACCGCAAATGCGCCGCTTCAATTAAGCCTGCAGATCAATTCACCGAACCATCTGCAGAATGGAATGCTTGGAGGGAATGTTTCCATCGATCCATGTATCAATACTTTCTCGTCGGTGCCGTACTATGTCGGGTGTACCAGGAGCCCCTCGTGCCAGCAACCAATCAACCGCAAAATTTCCTAGAGAAGTTCACCGGGCGATCCAAGGAGAGACACCTGCGACTCCACCAGCATGAGATCGACTATCTCCTCAGCTTCCCAGTATTCAACCTGGAAGCATACGAGACCCACGAGCCGATATACGGTCCGCTGGCGGATTTCCTCGTCCGGCAGACCCAGCCAGACGCACATGACAAGTTATCCGCACCCTATATCCCACCAACGCCACCCCCGATGATAGCGTCAATCGCGCACATGCTAGCGCCGTATACACCGCAATGGTGCAGTGTCTGTTATCCTCTATGATGTGGCAGAACGACGGTTTATTTTTCACCGACAAAGCAACAACAACCAAAGAGCACAGCCGTAAAAGGATTTTAAGGCTCGTACGGGCGGGACCGTTCCACCCAGAGGAGATATCCATGCCAGTGCATGCGAACAATGCAAGCATACTCGCCTGCACCGAAGGCCGATACTTACTGGAAGAACAAAGAAAAAGACGTGTCCGCCTAGACGGAGAACGCACAACACCTCGACGAGGTCTTTAACCCCATATATGAGGCCTCCGGGCAGCCCAATGTTTACCCAGGGGATCAATGCACGCCGTTACAAATCTTCCAGTTCATTGCGCGGCGATACCTCGGTCTACGATTCATGAAGGATGCGTTTGCAATGGAAGTCGGTGCCACGTATGACTGGTTCGTGAGCCATCCATATACGGGTAACATCTATCTGGGGATCTGGCCCGAGAGGGATCCGAGTGGCTGGCCGAGGGAGCTTCCTCCAATGTTCAACGTAGTGGATGGCGAGAGGGAATACGCGCCGTTTTATGAACCATTATAAAAGCCCGTGATCTCGCATCGTGTTTCATTATCCATCTAGCGTAATTCTGGATCGGAATAAAGTTTTCAAACAAAATAATGAAACTTGATCTTGTTTCCTGGAATAGGCATCGGACAATGGTGCCGATCTTCACCGCGTTGGTGTTGCTGCCTAGCCCCTGATCGCTGCCTAAGGCTGCAGCCGGTTACAAAAACGCCAATTTCTTCCCCGCACTTGGCGCATCATAACTGCACATCACGAGAAACAAGCTTTCGAAAAAAGGTAGAGGTTTCCACCTGTTGATTATATGCCACTTCTTGGCTAATTAATATTTCTAGAACTCCAATTGACGTCCCTACAAATCGCTACAATGGACGCGATCGCCGACGGGGAGATCTTTCACCTAATCGTGACTGGGCAATACGTGGCTGTTTCCTACGACGGCAGCAATATCGTGATCAAACCAGGCCACCACCTCAACGGCGACCATTTCTCCATCTCCATGGATGGAAAGCTCATCCACGGCCCCAACGAAGACGAGGTCGGCATCCTCGAGCCCGACTCCGAGTATGACGAAGATATATTCTATCTCTGCCGCGATTCAAAGTATCTAGCCAAAGACGGGCAATGGGTCGACGAGACCGCCGATGCGTTGCAATTCCAAGCCAACTCAATGGACGAGTACGACGCCCAAAGCGGGATAGAAATCATGTCACAACTCACCGATCCCATCGTCGATACCCAAAACCCCATTTCCGCAGACGGTGTCGATCTGCACCACCCCGATGCATGGTTCAATCTGTATTTCTTCGCTTGCGGCTGTCGGGAGCTAGGTGACGCACATGAAACAGAGGCGGATGAGTTCCAGCCTGAGCTCATTTTGACTGGGTATCCGTTTGGCTCTGGGACGCCGTTCAAGCTCCGGATGCGCGATGGGAAATTGGCTATCCAGGACGGCAAGGATAGGTTTCTAGGGGTTATCTTGAAGCCTTCGCTTGCTGAGTATTTGAAAGAGGAATGTAGGGGGCATAGTGCATTGAGTCCGTGTGCGAAGTGCGTTGGTTATTATGGGATTGGGTTTGTTGAAACCCCGGAGAATCCGGTGACAGTCGTGCCACGGGGACTACCTACCACGTTCGTTTTGTATGATGGGGCGTATTATTATAGTGTGGAGGTACTTAAGTCGAGCTATTCGGAGCTGCGGAGGGTGGAAAAAATTGAGGATGCTTCTCTGATTGAGTTTGTTGGGCGGTAGTATAGAAGTTTTGAAATATTATCTTCCAGTAATATCTCGGTAGTTTGATCATTTATTAGCGGAGTCTTTACTTTACAGCTCCTCAATGAATCACATTGTGAATCAAATACCACGGACTCAACAATCCGTCACAGTGTGCCGGTGCTTCGTGGCCGACAGAATCTCTCGCTGGTCCCGAATGGTGCGTACCTACTCTCGTGTCGTGTCGCACCCGGCAATTGCCAGTACATACACGCGAACAAGCAGATGACGCCTCCACGCAGGCGCCGTGTCTATGCGGCCGCATCATAGTTTTTGTCCCAGTCAATGTTCCAGTTCTGTAATCCCTGTACCTCTTCCCACAACTTCGTAAACACTTCCCTGACCTTCTCATTATCCTGAATGCCGTTTCCATCTGCGATTTGCTCTCCATCCCCCGGTGCGGGCCGGTTCAATAAGTATGCCTTCTGAGCCCACTTTTTCAACCAGTCTTGCGCTTTCTTCATGACCTCATTATGATTTTTTTCCACCCACTTCCGCCATTCTTTCGCCAGATCCTGACTTTCATACGGCTTGTCCCAAGCGCTAGTATCCATCTGGGATGATTTAGTAAAGGGACACAAACAGATAGGAAGTGGACTGGGGACTACATACCCGTTCCTGAATGCTATTTTCACCGATACCCTCTAACTCCGCGAAGTTATTCTGGATTCGCTTGGCCTGCTTTACAAGGTACTTGACGTTATCTTCTTCGTAATAGTACTTGTACGCCAAAATCCATAACTTGATCACCCGCGCAATCTCGGTCCAGTCTCGATTTTTGATATACTTGTTCATATGGGCATCACTTGAATGTACTACGTTCTTCCCCGCGAACCACTAGAAGGGAGTTAGTGAGCCCTGGGCGATAGCCAATGCAAAACAACACAAAACAGGAAAAGAAAAAAGAAGAACCCGACATTTTGTTTGACATTACTGTTCAGAGTCTCCTCATAGAGAACGAATTCCTCCCGATGCTCGTTTGCTTCCCTTCCGGGAAACGCCTGACCCAGCTGCCGTGTCGGCTTCCACACGGTATTTGGGCTCCACCAAAGGTTCATATATCCACACCAAGTCAGAGTATCTTTGGATCCCTTTTTTGGGTGGGCAAATGTCTTTGTACCATGGTTAGTGCTTACTCCCTTTCCTTTTTTCTGAGACCAGAGCATTGCCATGTCGGTGAGGAAGCGGCCAACCTGTCGTTATCAGCTTGTGTTAAGAATGGGGTCAAGGAGTTGCCCTCGTATGTCAAGTTACTTACAGTCTGGGCCTCGAGGATATGCTCCGCTATTTGGTATGAGTTAGTCTTACTCTTCCTGCTTCTGTAATAGCAAGTCAGAAATGAATTTCTTACTAGCATATTTCCGGCCGCCATTCAGTTCCGGCTCGTTTGGCTCTCGAGGGGTGTATTTGAGCTTGACGAGGTTCAGGTTCATGCAATCCATGACATCTTGTGCCTCGTACGTTGTCACATCCGGATCTATCTTGACCAATTGCGTTGACGACGGGTAGTCTGTGAACTCGATTTCGATTCCCTTGCCAGTAAAGCCCAGATATTCCGATCCCTTGCAAAAGGTTGTGTCTTTTTCACTTGGCTTGAGGCTCTTCGGTGGCGGTTCAGGCTCGTCAGAATAACCATTAATGAGCCAGTCTGGGGGCCATTTTGGTCTTGCCGGCTTTTTGGGATTCTCTTTGCCCCTTAAGTCGCAAGTGATTTCGTCATAGTTGCCCTTCTTCTTAACACATGATATATCTTCGCTCAGATCGACTGCGCATGTTGCATCGGCTATACTCGGGATGGGATCTAGGTCGGGGGTTTTGGGGATAGGGGCTCGCGCCAACAGGTCGGACACGGACCCTTTGCCTTCCAGCTCGCGCACGACAAGAACCGCGAATGGGACACAGGCGGAGAAGAACCTTTGTGGTGTTACCGATTTGAGGTCCTTGTTCGCGGCCTTCCACTGCTCGACTGGGGCGTTATCCACTGCGAAGCGGATATTCATGCCGCCCGAAATACCAATCTGGAGTCCCTCAGGGCATTTGGTGGAGAGCGCAAGGTCAACCCGCATCTGGCCGTCAGCCATTAGTTTAATTGACGTGTCAACGTACTGGTAGCCAGCGAATTGCAGCTGAATATCAACCCCGATGGTGGGCCGCAGATGGTAGACTATCCCACCTCCCAACCTCGCCTCGATATCGCCATTGCCGATGATGATCCCCGGGTTTCCGCTAAACGCAGACTGGCCAAATGCCTGATCATTGCCCCCTGCCAGGTCAGCTGGGAGGAAGTAGCGTAGTGCGGAGTGGCGATAGTTCATTTCAAACGTGGCCTCCGCGGACACGTAGGCGTCTGCCTCAATGCGAGCGTCCACCGCAAAATACGGATTCACGCTAAAAATGCCCTTCAGGCTCATCCCCATCCCAAAAGCATCAAAGGGTCCCAATGGATGCCACCCACTGTCAAAGTGCATTCTTGGCTTAGCGCGAAGAGCTGCACCAAGGCGGACGGCGAATTCCTGCTGGGTGAACGCTGCAAAGGCCTCCGAGAACTTAAAGTCCTTCAGGGTTCCAATGAGCGTCATGCCCATATCCATGGTAGTGTTAAGCTGCCCATATACCAGTGATTCGGCGTTTACTTCGTATGCAGAAGCTCCTGAGCACGCGTTTGAGGCTTTAAAAAGACACTTGTTAAACGAGTAACTCTTCATCAGGCCCGTCTTTTCAATATCCCCTTCGGTTGCGCCGAACACCGTCTTGAAACGGTCGTACCACGCCTTGGGATTCAATTCTTCCAGCCAGCGCCGGTCGAGCTGTCGCCAGGTAGTAGCATCACGCTTCACAGGGGCAGCTACAATGTCGTCCCAGTAGCCTGGATGGGTAGAGAGATCCGCCCTGAAGTGGATCTCCCCTCCATCACGGCGCAGGTTCTGGAAGTTGTAGTCATAGTGGAAGTCGTAGACTCGTGAGTGTTCATAATATCGTTTCTGAAAATGGCCGGGCAGCGTGATATTAGGGGATCGTTCAAATCGAACTGCCCTAACGTAGCTGTCTGGCCCGCACGAGTCTGGCAGACGGACGACTGTTCCCTCGACGCCCCCCTTCATGACATCCTCACAATTATTGCCCTCCCCACGAGTGCATAGGGCTCTTGCCTTCTGCAAACCGTAATCGTCCTTATGTGGCTTAGGACAGTCAAATAGCTCTAGATGAGAGCCGTCCCGCTTGTCAAAGCTTTGCACGTCTTCCTCCTCACCTACCCTCACAATCCAGGTAAAGGCCTTTTCGTTGGGGTCGGTACCAGGAATGGTCCCTGATGTCTCCGAGCTTCCTACGTCAAAGGCCATGGCAAAGGTTGGGTCATAGCTTGCGGGGAAATCCTCGGCGTCGGGGAACAGGTTTTCCAGCGGCACAGGGAGGAAAGCAGACCCCCCAGTCAGTGGAGGATCACAGCAGAAACTAGAAGGTTTGCTAAAAGGTTTGCCAAAAAGGCAGCCGCTCTCACGCTTGGGGGGTCCGGCATGACCATCCAGGGTGGTACCTAAAGCTATTTGCCCCTATTACAATGTTAGACTTCCTTGACATTATACCACAGGAGAATGACAGAGTTGGACTATATCAGCTTATCTTACTGTGGGACACGATCCTCCTTCACATATCCAGGCTGAATCTCCGTGCCAGGCACAGTTTTCAAATTTCTGCTTTTGCGTTAGACGCTGAAGGCCTGCGCTATATACCAGACAGATAACATACCGGGCTTTCTGGGCAGCAGAGCCACTGATCGACGTAGTCCCTATCGGACGAGAACGGCTTCACCCCGTTCTTTGCTGTTAACGCCTGGGGTTTATCCTTTGGGCATTCCTTGCCTGGCGTGATCCAGTCGCACGCTTCGATGGCTTTCTGGCCGTTGGTAGGGGGGCAGCAGTCTGAATGTATTAAGAATGGAAGTTGTTTGGGGCCAAGGGATCGGTTGTGAAAAAGTAGTAAACTCACAGACAATCCCCTGGTCATCACAGTAGTTGCTACTCCTAGGGTTAGGGCCATAGGTGTCTGTCACCATTTCAACATCTCCCATATCACATTGCCCACGGCAGCGGTCCCAGAATCCAGTTCCTCGCCAGTAGCAGGTCGCCGGATCAGGGGCGTTCAGAGCGGGACAGCAGTCTAGACCTTTGATCAGCAACAAACAGGAGAGCTAATAAAGGTTAATACTTACATGACCTCCTTTGCTTCTGTCCAAACCGGTCCTTACCTTGACAGTTATTGCGTTCTTTCATCCTTAGGTGGGTCATTGTGATATCTCCTTCCTCACATTCCTCGTTACATTCGGTGATATAACATTGGTCGAGGGAGAAGGCGCCGTAGGCATCCTTCCCCTTGGGAGGGACAACCACGTTCTTCCCAGTGACGCCCTGCAAGGCACGTAGGTTGTTATCGTCCTAGTCCACAGCCCAGATGAGAAGGCCTCCCAGTCCATATTTGTTGGCCAGGTCTATTTTCGCCTGGAATGATATCTCATCATCAAAAGAGACCCAGTTCCCGTCTCCATATTGAACATAGTATACCCCTATCTCCTCGTCGTACTTGGGTTTCAGGTTGTCGTCCTCGATGAGCTTTTTTATCTCACGGTACGACAAAATACCCTCTGTGTTAGTGCATTCACCCTTGTCGCCTGGAGACTTCCATGGACACCCAGGTTCTGCACAGAGAGGGGTTTCCAGTTTGTACGAACGGCCGTAAAACTAAAATGGTGCGTCAGCGGCTGCGGAATACGCCCAGCAAGGGGTGAGAAGGCACATACAGCGAGGCCTAGGATAATTCTCTCTGAGCTGATACCACTTCGCCAGAACAAATCAAGAGCGTCCTCGATCTCTGTCAGATTCGTGTGCGCATATAAGTTCGAGCCTATGGGACTTTTGGAATCCCAAGTCCCGTGAAGATCATATGCCATAAGATTAAACTCATCAACAACGATTTCCAGTGCCTCAAGGTCGAACCACTGCAGATACCACCAGGATGTGGGAACCGTGATTGAAAGCCCGAAACTTTTGGAATAATTGTTTTCTCCCTGTAGCCTCCCCTTTAAGATCGCCAGCATCTTCGGAAATAATTCCTTATCCGTGGCTCTACCACCGCGGTCTTCCGCACCAGGATACTCCCAGTCCAGGTCCACACCATCGAATCCATAGCGGTCCATAAATTCCATCAAGTTCTCGGCCAAGTTGAGAGAGTAGAAGAAGTTTGCAGCTATCGTGGTAAAAACTGACTGGTAGTCCCCTGGGTCATTAAACGTCTATCCACCAACGCTGAGCCAGACCTTAGCGCTGGGGTTACGTGTTTTAACATCTGCAACTCTCTCATAGAGGTCTTGGGTAACTTCCTTATTCATATCAACGATCTCCAAGGTCTTCGGGTGGATATATACAAAGGCCAAGTTGACTTGCTGGAGGGACTCAATAGGAATCTCTTCCGGGCGCATGGAGCCACAACCCCCTTCTGCTCTCCAGGACTCATAGTATCCAATGATCCTATTGCGCACATCTCCGCCCCTGGATTGAGGACGTTTGGGATCATCACAGTAGGACTGACAGCCCTTGCCGCAAAATTCGTCTGTTGTTCCACAGAAACCAAACTGGCTGCAACAGACGTACAGCGGGCATGGTTCACCGGGATTCTCTGCATCTTGGCCACATTCCGCTTTGGCATCGCAGTTGGACTTGCACCCTATGTCATAATTAGATCGTTCCCCCAATCCTGAAGAAAGGAAGAGAGAACGAAAGGGGACGCACCTTTTCCGCAGTACAACTCCCCGTACCCACAAACATTATTCGGTCCACAGCACGCCTTGTTCTTACAAGGGCGGCTGGTATCGCAAGTATAATCATCGGCACGCCGCGAAAAGAGGTATGGTCCGTCAGGGTTAGGGGTCCGGGAATAGGCATATAGTGCACCGTCATTTCTCTCATCAGGAGGAGAGGGCTGTGATTCCACCAGAGGAGCAAGCAACGGTAGCAGTCCCAGGAGAGCCTGATACCCCCTCATTGTCGCAAGAAACATCAAAAAAGGGTATGCCCCTCAAGTCCCATCCGAGCCAAAGAATATATTCCTTCTATTTATTAAGACTTAGGGCCTTGACGCTTCCGTCTACCACCCAGTCATCCCGAACCAACCCAACTAGCCCGTCCCCTGTCCCGCGTCCCCTTTTTCTTTCTCCAGTATCCTTGTCAGGTTTCAAATACGCGAGCTCCATGGTGCCTCGGTACCATTGCGCACAAAATCACGCAAAACCACGGGAGACACGGAGGAGCGTGATATCCAACAGCAAGACCCTCTCCGATTTGACGGGAGGGTGAACGAGTTGAGCCGCCCACAGCGCGAGTATCCACTCGCCACAAGGATATGGTAAGGCTCGTCTAGTCGATCATCGTTCCAACTCACGGATTAGTTCTAGCTTTGTATCGGGTCATCCTATTTAGAAGTAGCGGGCCCCCACTTCACGATGTGCTGTCGGACCCTGGGGCTACCCTCTCAGGGCAACCGTTCATAGTTCGGCCAAGCCTTCCGGGATTACGATCTGCCTCGTATCCACTCGGAGGGAGTTCGAGTCACACATCACACGGGCCGGACCAGACGAGCTGAGCCAATTCCAGCCAATAAATGCGAGTGGTCGGCATCTACGCGCCCTTTCGATCCAGGATCTCGCTCCTACCAGCATTCAAGTTCTGGAGGCTCTCAACTCGGTTAGGGCTCCTATGAGCCGCAGGTTAATGGTTCAGGGGGGAAACGGGCGAAGAAGCTGTGCCGCACGACGATCCCAACCCAGACCCAAAGGACATAAATTTTACTCGGCTGTCCATGAGGGCATGTGAAACAATACCACCCGGAGCGCTCCGCTAAGGTCGAAGCCAATTACCCTCTCTGTCCCTGTTTGAAAAAGGGAGAGGGACTTGTTATAATCTCACATTCCCATGAGCACTACCAT
Organism: Aspergillus diversus; assembly: GCA_027569885.1. Lineage (NCBI taxonomy): Eukaryota > Fungi > Ascomycota > Eurotiomycetes > Eurotiales > Aspergillaceae > Aspergillus > Aspergillus diversus. The sequence goes on from JAPDKZ010000015.1 coordinate 135,036, forward strand.
CAGGCACGCTGTGTATTCGGGGCTAGAATATGGCGACGTTTTACCCAACTACGGGGCAGTTGGCCCTTATGATCTGGGCTATATTAAGTATCACAGTCGCATTTTCAGCAGCTCAGTACCAGTTTACGGGCCCGGATGTGGCGCTGCCATTTTCCTCCAAATGCAACGCCGCGATACGGGCGGAGTTGCCGGGGTGTACATTCATCGAAACCGGTGACAGTATGTACAGCTTAACTCCCGACTTCACTACCGAAATCCTGGATAAAATGTGTACCGAGGACTGCCAGGAATCTATTAAGATATACCGGAAGGCCGTCGCAACCGCATGCGCCAACGATGAGTTTGATACCTCTCGCAACGCAACTACTCTGGAAGGCAGTAACGGCATACTGCTGCCTGCTGCCTTGACCGATAACATTTTCACCAACTACTTCCAGCGCTGCCTCAAGAACAGCACAGGATCCTACTGTTTCCTTCAGCAAAAGGCCGAGGATCATGTGGAGTTTTGCGATGAATGCTATTTGAAAAGCTTTCGAGAGGACCTTACAAATGGTTTCTCGTATAATGTAGAAATGGCACAAGAGTTTTCCTCGTTGACGAGCAGCTGCGGAGTTTCCACGCTTGATTACACGACACCAACATCGCTCATTATCTCCAGGTAAGGTATTTACTAGGCTGTTTTTTTATTTTGCGCCTCATACTTTATCTGACCTGCCATTCTTCTAGCTACGAGCCGCCTGCTGCGACTCCAGTGCCATGTGAAGGGCGCAGGGTTGCGATCAAGCCCGGGGACACCTGCCAGACCTTTGCCAGAGACCACCACGTTGGGACTTGGCCTCTTTTGATTCAGAACCATATAGCAGGCTGTGGCGAGTTCCCGAAAAATGGTACTCTATGCGTGGTTGGGACCTGTCAAACGCACAATGTCACTGCTGATGATACATGCCAAAGCCTGGCCAAGAAGTATGGCATTACCATTACTCAATTTATCACCTGGAGTCGGATTCTCAACCCTGCCTGCAGCAATTTTGACGTGATGGTTGGCCAACAGGCTTGCGTGAGCTATCCAGGAAAGGCGAAAGATACCACGAATCCACTTGCAACTGGTGGTGGTCCTGCAGGCACTGCTACGGCCCCGGCTCCGGTTCCTACCAAGATAGCGCCCGACGTCAACACTCGCTGCGGCAAATACTATATGATCAAGGGCTAGTCGCCCCTAAAAGATTGTACCCGATGTGCAAGCAAGTGCTGACCAAGCTATAGATGGTGACTACTGCCAGGCCATTGCCATGGCCAACGCTATCCAGTTGGATGACCTCTACTTCCTCAATCCGGATATCAACAAGAACTGCACCAACTTGTGGCTCAACTATAATTACTGTGAGCTTTTACGTAGCACATTAAACTCACCACACATATCCATTCTAACACTACACCAGGTGTTCGCCCCGTCGGAGACATCACAACATACCCTGGCTACAACACTCCCAGTGGCACTTCAGCCATCCCTCGTTGGACTCCAACAATCACAGGAAGCTATATCCCCCAGGATGAGATGACTGAAGTGACCTGGACGCCTCTAGGGCCGCTTCCGACCCCAACCTCGTTTCCATTGGCGAACGGGACTCGGAAGGATTGTGTAGAGTACAAGGATAATACCTCCGGTAACGTTCCCTGCTGGTGGCTGGCCCAAGAGGTAGAGATCGGTGATTTTGCAGACTGGAACCCATCCGTGAAATATTGGGATTGTACCCTCGCCAACAATACCCGATATTGCACGGTATACCACAAGGACTTCTTGATTCCCGATGAAGATGATGACGAGCCAAGTTATGAAGACGCTCCTAAAGATGCAGCCGCTGAAACTACTAGAAAGTGCTATACATGGTTTGTAGCTGCCAAGGGTTTGTTTCCCACGTTTCTAGTATCCAAGATCATCGGCATGCGTGACTGGTCTCTTACATTTTCTTAGGAGATACCTGCGACTATATTACAAAAGCCGCGTTTATCACCTTTGACGAATTCTATCTGTGGAACGTATGGCGTTTCTTGAAACTTATATTATCAACTAGTAAATACTGACTTGTTAATTGTATAGCCAAGCATCAAGAAAGACTGTTCAAATCTTGTGGTGGGTACATGGTACTGCATGTCTAGCGATGAAGATGGTGCGCCTCCAAGCAGCAGTTCCACGGCGGTGGGAACGTCTACAAGCACCAACACACCGAATACTCCCACAAATCCACCACCAACTGCAACAGTGAGCACGCCCACGACAAGCAGCGGAGGTGATTCCACTCCGACACCTCCTGGTCCCACACAGCCGGGTATCACGGCTAAGTGTAACAAGTGGGCGCTATCCGAGAAAGGTATGGAACCCCACATAACTATATCACAAATGCACTCCCACTTATAGTATGAATCATATAGGGGTTTATTGCCAGGATATGGCTCAGAAATATGGGATCACGGTGGAACAGTTGTATACCTGGAATCCAGCATTGGGTGATGACTGCAGCAACATGTGGCCAAACTATGCATATTGTATTGGAGTCTCATCTTAGACTAGTCGGCTAACTGCGGAATACTCACAAGAAGGAGTCTTGGTGAATAGGGATGTGGTGTATTCGCTGGGCCATCCGATAAATATGATATTTAATTTCCTCGCCCTGATTGGTTTGAGTCTGCTTGCAGACTGTCAACTGTAGTCAACGAAAATGGATATAAAAGCCGCTTAAATCGCAGGGAAGACGAGATCAACACAGATCCTAGATCTTCATTATGCAAATCAAACGTATTGCTACATTTTCGGTCTCCTACTGTTCCGAGATATGTACGTTCCGAAAATGCGAGTTGGAACATGTGCGGGGTTGCCTTGGTGTTGGCTACCGTCGCTGACTCAGCACCGCCCCTGAAACTAACTAACTACCTTAAAAGACCAGAGCCAGGGCCTGCATAAAAACCACGAAGCTCTCGCTCCGCCTTTTTCCCTGATCGATTGAACTTCAAGCCACCTAAAAACACGACAATGTTTCAGCAGCTGCCACTCGAGATTTTATCCGAAATTGGATCGTATCTCGAAGCTACCCCCAATCACTCTGTCGGCCACTTCACGCAATATACGTTGGTGTGCCGCCAATGGCAGGCCGCCTTTGAGCCATTCATTTACAAGGACCTCTGCGTCCACAGCACTGATTTCCGAACCGGGAAAGGTGCAATTTCCTTGTCCCAGCTCCAGGCTCTAGGATCTTCTCGACATGGAATGATCCGTGAGCTGGAGTATAAGATTGTCGTACCATACGATCTACCAGACTATTGTACCACCATACCTGAAGACAATCGATGGAATTCGCGGCACACTAAGGAGCATACGCAGTACACGGAGGACAACCCAATCAGAAGGGCAAACAACGAAGCCTTTCAACTTGGAGTAATGAATCTTTTCAATATCCTTAGTTCCTGGAGTCATCATTTCACTCTCTGTCCTAAAATTCTAGGTTGCGAACAGGGGTACGAACCAGATACAGAACATGAGCCCGATGCCTGGGAGTATTCAGTGATCCAGAGAGGGAATAAATGGGTTATTCGGCCTTACCGTGCACAATTTTTGGACAGTGAAATATTGCCCAAGGTTTCCTGTGTTAATCGCCTGGTTTTTAATAATTGGGGGGAAGATAAAGAACCTGGACAGCGTATCTGGGCTAGTGCAGCATTGCAAATTGCTCGTTCCTGTACAAGTCTGAATGAGTTCCGCTGGGATACGTATGAGCGGGTTCGACCAGACCATCAGGATTACATGCGAAAGCGACGGCAAGGTAAGACCAATCCAAAGAAAAGGAAAAGGGAAAAAAAAACAACGGAATCCATAGTTGGGCTTTCACTGACGCTAGTTCTTTTCAGCATTGGCGGAAGGCCTTCTTGACCTGCCTCATGCTCTAAAAATATTTGAGTATGAGAATAAATGTGAGGAGGTATTCTATGCTAGTACTCCTGCACCAAGACTATTCAGTGAAATTGATTTACTTTCTCTCAATCTACGTGCGCTAAGCACCCGCCTGGAGGAGCTGAAACTACACGGTGTGGCTTTGCCCCTTGACTTTCTGTGGCCCCTGGAAGGGAATCCATATACAGCACCCGTGGAATGGCCTAACCTACGGATCTTCGAGTGCGACAATGTGGACATTTTCCTCCCCTCGGGCGCGTGGATTCTCGATGCAACACCAGAAGATTTGGAGAACCTCCCGGTTGCTACTTTCCATTCCGATTCATCAGATTCTGGGGACACCCACCAGCTTATATGTGAGGAGGGGACTCATTATCGCCGTAAAGTATTCAAGATGGAGCTATGCTATCAGCACTCCATCTCTCTTGGTTATGCTGTGCAACATATGCCACGGCTGACAATGATGAATTATTACTTTATCGGAAAGCCCGAACATGTGGTCAAAATCTCCGTTGAGGCCACTGGACAAGCCACGGTAATGTGGGAATCGGGAAGCGATTTTGTGCCTGATGAGCGTGTTGCAGCTGTGTGGGGATTTCAACTCGAGGGCATGGAGAGTGAGTCTGCTCGCGGGTATACTGAGTCAACGGTGGCATTTGCAAGTTGGCCGCCAAAGAGCCTTATTGGACATACAGCCGAATAGAGCAGCTTCTAGTTCCTAGTTACCAGGATAGTAACACATATACCCAAATATTGTACCTCATGGCATGCGTTCACAGGGCATTCCCTCAAAATTCTTGGCGCAGGCCCTTCGCCCCGCCCAGCCTCGTATTTTCCCTCGCGATTTCGACGCTATGCCAATCACAATAAAGCAGGCGTCGATCTCTCTTGGCGATGAAACACGATATATAGGGCCTGAACCCTTTGGTCGAAGATCACGAAGGTACGATTCAGCCCATATCACCCACCGCCAAACGCAATGAGCGGTCGCTTCGTCCGCGTTTTCCGGGCCCAGCGCCCCCAACATATCAAGTGGTTTGAGAGAATCAGAGTATTTGAGAGAAATGGTGGGGTGCTTCTTCATCCGATGATGTTCGCCGGCTTCTGTCTTATATCGGGCATGTTCTACCAGACGGTGTCGTGGTCTGACCCGAAAATCCTACGTCCGCCATATCACACCGATCTCCTGATTGGGACAACTCTGCCACTATGGACTGTATGTTTTCCGCCCCAACCATCTCATTAAAAGTTAGTTTTTGCTAAATTTGTGTCACTAATTAGGCCTGTGCCTCCCTTGGGTGGGGGATTTTCAGCTGCTATCCGCAAATGAGGAACTGGCAACACTCCAAATATTGGTGGTTCATTCTGGGGCTGTTCCGGTTGACTGTCGGCTGTATCATGGTCGCTGCACTCGTGATACAGTCGCAATATATGCCTTCCCCTATAGGATCGTGCGAAAATTACGATCGCTGGCCGGACGACGCGGACGTGCCCCCTGGTACTCCGACCTTGTGGGAAATTATGCGCCCGTTACGTGTCAAGACAGCCGGCAAGCACTCAAAGGCCAATGCGTGCGGATTCTGGCTACACGTGTGGCGGTTTGAGATTGCGATTGTGTGTGTTTCTTTCTACGTAAATGGATCACGTATCCGTGTTTATGCTAACATTTATCGTTAGGATAATTCTGTTTCTCAGTGCTGCGGCTTCGTTTTGGGTATGGAGGACGTATGACAGGGTATTTTACGAGTTAAATCTTCATTTGCAAGATGTGGGATTTATCAGTCGCCTTTTTGCTCCGCGAATACGGTATGCCGTGGCTCGTCTCCAGCACCAAGGAGCGGGAAAACAGGCGAAGATGGGACGATGGAGCCTCTCCCTTATGGGCAGAAAGGGTTTCTCAGCAATCGAATCAGACGGCTCATTCATTGCTTTAACCAGCCATGGTGAAGTCGTTTCTGCATGCTCGTGTGCCGTGGAAGAAAAGAGCTTTCAATGCCAGGGGTGTGGGATGGCGATCTGCAAGGTATCGCCGTCTTACTAGTAATCGTGACCGATATAGCGAAATCTAATGCCTCTCCCAATAGGACTGCAAAGTGAAAACATTTCATCAACGACCTCCGGCCCCGATGCTACACAATAATTGCCGAATTGCCTGCAATAACTGTTTCTACGCGCGTTGCTGCAAAACTAGCAAGTTTTATTCCTGGTTCTCGCCCATTGTCTGTACGGGGCATGACAACTTGAGAAATAACCCCGACTCAGAGGGATCTCCGATTGACATGGATTTATGTCGGGATCGTTGTGCAAATATGGCTCCCGAAGAACTATTTGCCGGTCAAGGGAGACAGGAGAGCAGCGGACTAGGGGGCTGCTTAGACTGCAGCTATTGCGAAACACCGTGTCGACGCGGAGGAACGACGACGAGGTCATATTGGTGGCTTTGTAGTTGTTGTGACAAGATGTGTACATATGAAGATCATCCTAGGGGCTAAAAGGGGGACTTGCTTGGTAAAATCAAGTCCACAACTATAAAACGTAAAAAGCAAGGGGGGTAGAGCCGGTCTAAAATCACATAAGCCCCCAGGTACCTAAATATTAATATCCATCCTCACCTTCAGTAACCGTTCTTCTAATCCATCTAGACGTGGAGGGTTATAGATCGGGTTCCCATCCATGAGGCAGAGATCCTTACAGCTACGTTGGTCGTATGGGGCACCGCTAGGCTTTCATGCCAATCAGAGGTCAGGGAAGAGACAAGCAGCGATGAATGCCGTATCACCTGGAGAGTAGGTGGCCAAGGTGCCATCAAAAGGCCTGTAACCTGATAAACAATCAGGTGGCATTTGGAACAAGTAAAACCAACCCAATTGTTTCGAACATTTTAGCGCCGGGTTCCCAACACCAACAAGAAAAGGGGCTGTGGAAATGCCTCGCAGTGTGCCTTGGAAATAGCACTTTGAATGGCGACGAATGGGCTGCGCGGCCGCAAGCCAAGCGCCAGGTCGGAACTAAGCCCGATTGGGAGTGGGAAACGCGGCGCCTCAGGAAGTCCATTTGTTGATGCAATTTCGCTGGAGGCGATCGAACATCGACTTGCACTGCCCCAACAACACCCAACGGCACATTTTGTGGAGAAGCCAGCTTTCATCTCAACTCTAGGGAGACGGTGAGGTGTATGTCACAATCCTGCTGTCGAGCTTTCGCTGTCACACAGAATTATATTTCATTTCTTCCAGAATGCCAAACCAAGCGCCTTGGCTCCGTCTCCCGTACAAGATTCGACGTCGAATCTATGTCGAGTTAGGTATCATCGGCTACTCCTCCCCCAGCCCGATTAATCTTAGCAGGGGTCGACCGGTCGGACAGTGGTCATCCCGGGATCAGAGGTTTATTGAAGACGATGGAACAATTGATCCGTGGCCAGTTTTTGTAAACCAACTCTTCTATGTCTCGCGTGCGGTATCAGAAGACGCACGTACCGCGTTCTATTCTGAGAACAAATTCCTCTTGATCCACAATGTTGGCCACGGGTTGCAGAGTCTGATGAATATGGGGCCACTGGGCTGGAAATGCCTGAGATATCTTTCAGTCAGACTCGGTACAACTTGCGGGTGGGAGCCTCCCTGCCATGGTACACCCCGCGCCCTCCTTGAGAGAGACAGTCAGCTGAGTAAGGATAGTGGGGTCTTGCGGGACTGGCTGTATATATGTTGCATGCTAGCATCCCATATCAAGCTTGACGACCAGCTTGAGCTCTCTTTGGTCTGTGATGCTGCAACCAAAGAGACCGCAAAAGCCTTCTTGGATCCTTTGCAGAATCTACCCAGATTAACGGGCTGCGCGATCCGCTTGGGCCCCAACTGGAATCCAGATCTTCAGCAAATTATCATGACAACGATACGGGAAAAGACTAAATGCCCTGCACAATCATCAACAACTTTTCCATTTTTTGATCTACCGCTTGAACTTCAGCATCGCATCCTGGAGTATTCTGATCTTGTTTCTCCCACGCCATTGTTATACTCATTGTCCAGGAGCCAATTTATCCGACAAGAATGTCGGATGCGCGTGTGCAATACATACCCCTATCGCTCCGATACCTGCGATGGCAATTACTGCCCATCAGAACACACCGCGTTCTCAACTATCCATCCATGCTGGCAGACCCCAGATATGCTATTCTTGGTCAGTAAGACGATGAGGCAACTTGTGATTCCCATATTCTACTCCAAGAACATCCTGGAGGTTCGGTATAAGTCTGAGCACTCACCAGCAGGCACAGCATGGAGCGCACAGAAATCAGGGTTCCTTCGCTACTTTCCAAAATATTCCTACCCATACCTCCGCCACATTCACCTGAAACTCCCGCAGAGGAATTCTCGTTGTACCTTTCAACCAAACACCAAGGAGATGGAGGACTGGATTATCTCCCTTCATCTCCTCTCTTTTCTGGCTGCTCCTGGCAAATTGACGTTGGAAATGGATATGTCCGATGAGCAGCAAGGTCTAATGGATTGGGAGAGCCCAGATGATCCAAACTATGTTACTATTCAGTGGGCGTTCTATGATCGGGTTTTGGAGCCAATGACTGTCCTTACAGGAGTTCTTAAAGACCTTTTCATACATATTTGGTATCCCTCGCATCCTTCATTAGAGGAGAAACGGGCGGGAAAAGAAATGTCTCTGGAGCGAAGCGTCATGGGGAGCGTCTACGACAGCTCTGCACGTGGGAAGAAGCCTACGAAATTCGCTGACTACGGATACTACATCTAGGTAATCCGACAAATGAAGTCCATGTAAATACGAGAGGCACTATCCCTACCTAATTTCCCCTCAAAGTTGCAGATCAACAAACGTCCATTGTAGTGTACAATATTCCCTATTAAAACTTGGTGTGTGGTGAAGGACAGCTGGCTTGTAGCATACCTGAAATAAAACGATATCCGCACAAACGAAAAAATCTAATCCTAGAACTAGAGTTCATGTTCGCCTTGGATGAATCCAGGCTATAGCCTTAGCGTTGTTGGTTTACAACCATTACTCCGAACAATCTGTCCCCGTGTCCCGCGCTTACCAGACGATAGTAGACGGGTTTTGCCTTGAGCAGCCAACTATGCCCTATAGCCAATCAGGTCGTGCGAAAATTTGAAACGTTACAACCACAAATTCTTTTATTCCCAACACGAACTACTAGTAATTGCATAGCCCGCTACGATAACCGCCGTCGGTTGGTTGGTTGGTTGTTGGTAAGGAACTCCCGATGACTGGGAAGTTGAGAGAGCTTTCCATACTTATGGCAAGGTGAACACGTAGACATCATGGGCTTCTTGTATCGCACATTTCCCCTCCGGGAGAGTTATATAACAATCCTTTTTCCCTCTCTATCTTGAGTTGAATCACTCAGTTGCATATTCATCCATTTTTCAATTGCTGATAAAGTGGCCGCCTCTTATATTGCCCCTACCGATCTTTGTTAAAATTCCTTGCTACCTCCTAATCAAGCCTGGCTCTTTATACCTAAGGATCAGCTACGATGCATATGGACCTAAAGTACACGGCTTGGTTGGCCATCTTCCTAGGCCTTCTCCTCCAAGTCACTTCCAGAGCCCGTACGTATGATCTACCTAAAATTAATATTTAGCATTATACCTAATACTCGCGCAGTTCCATTTGAGTCAGAGGGAGAAGAAAGTGCGTCTATCGCCCCATCGAAATGGAGTTCCCCACCATCTCTATCCGACACTTTTCCCGAGCTTCTAGAAAACGATGATGTAGGTGTTCTCGAGTCTCCACCAGTTATCCAAACGCATTATACCAGGAAGCTAAAGTGGAAGCAGGACCTTGATGACGAGGACCTGCTTGAGAAAAGGGCCGATGTGGACCCGCATAGGAGCACTGGCCTAGTGCCCCCTCGAGGCTTCGGTTGGGCGAATATGGTACCATTGGGTGACGACGGACGTACCAAGGTTGGCAGTGTCAACTGGATACCAGGGCGTGACGCATTCGACAGCCCAGGAAGAAACCAGAAGATCAGGACATTCAACAAGAACTTGGCACTCTTTGCTAAGAAGCTCTATGATGAGTACAATGCCGCTAGAGGCCGCGGCTGGAATAACGGGTTCAACATGATTGCCGCACTCTACGTGCCTCATCAAGGGGTCTGGGTTTCAACCATACCTCGTGGGGATGCAGAGAATTTGATTCACAGTCGCTGGGAATTCTGGGCTCCAGGGCTCTTTTCCGCGGCTAGAGGGCAGAGAGTACCGGGAGTCTGGCCGAACAGTTATCACGCCGAAGACGGGGTGATCTATCAGTACGAAGAGGAAAATCCACTATGCGGCGGTGACAAATTTCCAGACGGCACTAGGATGGCCATATACGGGGTGTGGCGAGATGGCGTAGACCCTGATTTACTATGGCCTTGTACAGGTGCTGAGTCGGGACGAACTGTGGGATGCCGCAGTATACTGCAAACACTCAATGTTAAATACATCACCAAGGATATGATAGGTGGTGATAACTGGGCGAGCTGAAGCTGTTTTCTGTTCTATATTGGTTATATTGGTTATATTGGTTATATTGGTTATATTGGTTTATCTTATGTTTTTTTTTGGGGGGGGGGGGGTCCTTCGGCTTGTCAATTTTAGTTAAATTTTACTTAACCGGTTCCAATGAAGTTGATTTTTGGATATATTTCATAAAGTGGCTCCCAGAATTTCACAGAGCTAGCACAAAAGCATTCGATTGGCCTGTCCTCCAGGTGCGAACTATTTCCAGGTGTTCTCTAAGATGGACTCGTCGGATTGCAACCTGCCAGCCACCAGGAGATTTTTATGGGCCCGTCTCCCGCGCAAGTCTGAGGTTGAGTAGATAAAGATTCTCAGCAGGATAACCCGACATATGAAATTCTTGCCAATACCACAGGCACAATATCTATCTATTTTCTCCAGCGGTGACAGATCCCTCCACACGACTGGAAATAGCATTGTTGGGCTTTTCCGCTTCCCAGCGGACAGCCTATCGCCATGCCCTTTCCCGCGTTAGTTAGCTGTCGATCATAACTCATTCCAAAAATAACTTAATGACCCTTAGCCTGTCTATGGTGACTCGTTTAGCGCCCAGCTATTTCTTCCGAATCACATTCACCGCTTCAGCTCGTTTCCCCACGGAAACAAAAACAGCCTTTCCCTTCTCGACTCGGAGCACGATCGCAATGGGAAACCATCTCCCTCTGGAGCTTTTGACTCTGATTGCAGAATACGCTCATCAAACTGGTACTCCTCTCAGGCCGTGCGCGTTGGTTTCTCATGCATGGCAAACAACCTTTGGGCCCTTTATCTACAACGGCCTTCGCGTGCACAGCGATCACTTTCAAACAGACAAGGGCATATGCTCCCTGGAGCAGTTCAAGTCTATCACCTGACATAATACCACCAGCGGAAGCAGACGGCAGGGCATCATCCACTCCCTAAAATTGAATATTGTTGTGTCCATATGATCTCGCAGATTATAAATGCAGGATATTAAGAGAGCCCCGCGGAGCCCTACGTCAAGGGGAATCAGATCCGAAAGGAAAATAACCAGGCTTTTGGCGCTGCAATGAGGAATCTCTTTCAATTTCTGGAGTCCTGGAGTGAAAACTGCCGACTGGTCCTATCTCTTCAGGTCATCGGCCGCGAGAACACGCTTGAACCCGGTAATGAACAATCCAGTGATCTACAGAAGTACCGCACAGTACGAAGAGGTGATCGATGGGTAGTCCGCCCGTATCGAGCACAGTTTCCAGGACCTCAACCCCAGTTACCTCGAGTTTCCTGGGTGGATAAACTCATTTTCACGAGTCGCCGGGAGCGAGGCCGTCCGGACAGTAAGATATGGGGAGGCTCTGCCATCCAAATTGCAGGTTTCTGGCCGACTCTGCGAGAGTTAAAGCTGGATTTGGGTGAGTTTATCCGCCCAGCCCACATCGACTATATACAGGAAGACGAATAGGTAAAGCTGCCCTTCTTTTCATTACATGTCCATTATTCAGATACACGGCTGACTGTTTCCTAGCAATGAGTGAGGGTCTCGCGAACCTCCCCGAAAGTTTAAAGAAGCTAAGCCTCCTTGAGACGAGGCCAGGGGTGTACCACGCTGGTGTTCCAGGCCCAGATCTTCTTGCTGGTCAAACTACTGATTTACTTTCCATTAATATGCGACGGGTAAGCACACGGTTGCAGGAGCTCAAGCTCTTAGGCGCCTGTGTTACCCCGGATTTCTTACGGCCGCTGGATACAAATAGAAAGCCTACATCCGAGCCTGTTGAATGGCCCTACCTGAGAGTTTTGGAGCGTGAATTGGGCCCCAACTTTCTTCCCACAGGTAATATGCAACCCTAACAGGCCCTCCTTCCTCTCTCCGCCTTCTAAGGATAGAATTCAGCCCCGCTAACAGTCTCCCTGGGTGCTAGGTGAATAACTCCTTGATCCTACCGGGGAAGAAATCGACGAAAACGAAATCCCCGATCTTGAAGGCTCAGACTCGGACGACTGGGACAGCATCCGCATCATCGAAGAATCGCCCTATTCCCGTTCTCTTCTCAACACAGGCCTGTGCCATCGCTGTTTCATGTCCCTTGGTCATGCAGCCTGGCGGATGCCGCACTTGCTGCAAATGAAATTCCAATTCACAGACCACCCGACGCACGCAATAAAGTTCTCAAAAGATCAGGCCTCAGGCAAGGTTACCTTACAGTGGGTAACTATCCTTGGCTATCGGCCCGATCAACGGGTTGCCGATGTTTGGGGTTTTGAGTTGACTGATTTAGAGTGGAATGAAAACTTGGGGCATTAACAGTGGAATTACCCAGGTGGCCGCCTTGTTATTTGGAATAGGATGCGTGATTTTAGAGCTTGTTGAGTCCTTTGCAGGCAACGTCCATATAAAATGCGGATCTCCCTACCATTAGCCATTTCCCTGGGCGACAACATGCATGCTCATTCCATACCCGATCTTCATGTTCCCTATGAGATCTGTAGCTTTTCTGATCAGGCTCTCCAGTTTCCTATTATGTCTTCCTTCACTGCCGTCATCAAAATATTTGCTTATTCCCCAATCCTTCCTTCCGAGCCACTAAGGGCGATACGCGCTCAGGGGCACTTTTGGCAACACAGACATTGCATCGATCTTGGAGAATAATGATAAAGTCAAATTTACCTTCATGTGCCGCAGGACTACTCAGCTCCTCCTACATATCTAGACCGATGTCAAGCAACATCCTTGAACGCGAGAGCAAAGGTTATGCCAAAAATGCAAGGGGAAAGTGCTGCGGCTTTGAAGCCTCAGGCACGGCGGATGCGACACGCCGCCCGGAATATTGACGGGCCGAGCGCGTTGGCTTTGTTTACATGTTGGCAACGGCATATCTGGTTTTACTTTCAAACATCATTCTTCAGAAATGGAAAAGTTATTTCAAACCTTTAAATTTACTATAGTTTGGCTGGACTACTCAATTAGATGGATGTTCCTAACAAGGTACCTTGTAGTGTGCTCAGAAATCGCGCTCAGCAAGGCGCCCAAGTAGGTCCTGGACAAGTCGCTTGGCAAAGTGCTGGGAAATTTCAAGGGGTATGTGCCTGGGCAGGCGAGGGTTTACAAAAACTTAGGCTGGGTATGATTTATAATACAAAACTTGCAATAAGTTTGTTCTTGCCTTGAAGCTGACCGAGTACCGTGCGGTTTGCACTGCGCTGGCTTTTTTACTGTCGAGATATATATTTTGTTGCCACTGGCTATGTTGGAACCGCTGAGGGAGAAGTTAATATGCCAAGAAAACTGCATTTTATGTAGACCGTATACCATCTAGTAGGAATGGATCTCATCTTCTACTACCAGACACCCGTCAACCATATCAGGAACCGACATTTGTTGATCAACTGCTGGGAAAAGGCGACAAAGATGGACCCGCGGCATTTGGCGCTGCCCCTGTTGTTGTGAGAAGGCCCTAACTGGTTAGGATTAGCAGAGCCTTGGCGCCAAGACCGGATTTCCTAATCGAAACGCAGCACGCGTCCGTCTTCCGAGGAACAACACGCGATTTAAACGCGGAGGCGATCACCAATACTGTTGAGAAGCGCGCTTGGATCGGTATCGCTATTTGACCATTCCTGCCGAATGAGCTCCTTGCGATCAGAACTCCGGCATGAATATCGAATGCCTGATGTGTCGAATGTTAGAACAACCACACTCAATCCCTTTTCTGGTGTAGCACCGACCACCCCATCAAGGTTGAATCCCCACGCCATATAAGCGAGAAGGATGAATAAACCGTTGGTTGCGATTGCTCGTCCTGGGCATGCTCTTGTCCCGTACCCGAATAACGCTGGGCCGGGGAGGTTAGGATCATCAATCCATCGCTGGGGCTTAAATGATGTTGGGTCGTCAAAGTCATCGCATCGGTTGATGGCCCATTGATTTGGCACGATAATGCTGTCAACTGGGATCCGACAGCCCATATATACATTTTCTTCCGCGGGCGCATGCGGGACTCCAAGCGGCACCAGCGGGGCGAACCGCATGCTCTCTTTGAGAAAAGCATGGGTCCGGGGCAGGCGATCCGAGTCGTCGAAAGTTGGTAACCTCCCGCCCACCACTTGGTCGATTTCCGACTGAACCCGGTGGAATTCATGGGGATACAAGACCGCCAGCGCAGCAACATTCTTCATCATGAGGGGCATTGTGGCTGTAGATGTCATATTTAATTCTGCGGTCAACATGCGGACTCCCTCCTCTGTCATCTCATCTGGTCGCTGCTGGTGGATCACCTTGGTTATATTCCATGTAGGCGATCTCAGAGCATGTTCAATCTTGCTATCAAAATGCCGCCTAACTGCCTCAAGCCACAGATCGCCTTCGTTCCCGCCGTTTTGAGCCCAGCCCGGAATCCGCGTGAGAAATGGAAATAGATCGCCCAAGACGTTTCGCGTGGCGAATGTATCGATTGCCTGGCCAACCAGTGCTTGGTCTGCATCAATCTCATCCTGTGAAACCGATCCGATTTTGGCGCCAAACATCATGCTGGACGAGCCACTGATAACAAAGTGATCAAAGTGACGTCTAATATCGCTTGTGTTATTTTCTAACATGTTGAAAAGAGCACATCTTGCGGCTATCAACTGGATCCCTCTTATCCCCTTGGCTGTTTGGGGATTAAAAACTTTTGATTGTACGCGATGCACCGCGCTCTGGAGAGGCCCATCTGGCAGCACTGCGAATAGCGAAGATTTCACTGCCCGGTCCACCGCAACCAGCTTTGGCCGACTGCTATTGATTTTGGCTCTTTTCTCAAGGACATCACGAACGGCTTGTCCGGTATTCAGGACAATCACTGTGCGCAATCCGGCCTTGAAGGTTATAATGGGGCCATATTGTTCTCCCCATTCCGCAAACCTTTTCCAAGGTTCTTGGCCCTGGATTTGAAGAAGATTTCCAAGGAGAGGAAGAGGGGTTGGGCCGGAGGGGAGCGGGTATTTCTCACGTTTTCGGTGGGGATGGAAGAGGAGATAACTCCCGCAAAAGAGCAGGAATAGAATAAGCTGGAGGTACAGACCCATGATATGTGGCAACAGGCAGATAATAGGGGGGTAGGGGTGGTGTCGGCCTCGAACTCCAAATTAAGGGTACGATGATCTAGTTGCAACCAGGTTGAGAATGTTTTCGAAGCGCTCCTGATGATTTTGTCTCCTTAGCCGGGTTCGAGGGGTTTCTGGGTCGTTTTTCGATCAGCGGTGGGGTGTGATGGTGGCGCCAATTATAATGAAAGACGCATGATAAGAATGTTGAATTATTTGCTTTTTCTCAGAATACATTACGAGGCTTTCTGTTACACAAAACCGTCAAGCCCTGGCTGCATGATGTGCTGGCCTCCATGCATGCTTGGTTTGTGAGAACCGTCTGACTTTCTTTTAGTTGCCTGACTCATGATCCGATTGGTTCTAAGTATGATGATAAGGTTTTAAGATTGGAGATTGAACTTTTTCTGGGCTCTCATCGACGGGCTAATTGACCCGTCACTATTAGGCCAAGCGGGTGGTTGATACAATCTCACGCTACTGTCGCCTAGCAAAATTCGGGGAACGGATGGGGAGCTTTGAGATAAAGCAAAAGAAGGTTAAATTGAAAGCAAGGCTCAGGACGGAAATCTGGGATCCCGACTCCCGAGAGGAAAGCGAGTATTAAGGATTTTATGGCCAGAAAAAAAGGCAACAGGATTTGCTTTTTCCATGTCATGCAAAGTGACAAATACTGCCTGTGGCTTGCATATTCACGAGATGCGGGGATAATGATTATGACAATACAGTATGGAGTAAATGATCCTTGTACTTCTGGCCTGCGGATAACCAATGAAGATAAAATATTTTAAGCTTTTAATAATTGAGCAAATAATTGATGTACTTTTGTTTAGTACCGCGTATCTGTCAAGTATAGATTCGGTTTACTCTTCGGGACCCCAGCAGGGGGTAAATGAATATCTAAATCCACAATGCCAGATTTTGGGAATACCCCGAAAGCTTCCCATGACTTGGGTCTCTTTCGAGGGAAAATCTCGGTTGCGAGAAGCCTCTGATTAATTCATAAACCGATTGTTGGATTCTCATTTTGATGTTGATTATCGTTATCAACTGTCCGAGGTTGGCATTCAATTCCCTACTTAATATTTTTGAGGTGGATGTGATTTGGTCTTACGGCATGAATCAACTGCAAGTCGGTAGATACAAGTTAAATATTTGATATTTATCTTGTCCTTTTTATCATTATGTGAAATTTATTGGGCTGTTGAGATCTTGCTGCCGTTCTAATAGTCTGCCACTTGGTTAGGTATTTCCCAATAGTTGAACATTTGCAAGGTGGGTGCTGTTTGTGGTTGGAACTTAATTCCGGGGGCTTTAGTTGGTCTAGATGTTTAGGTTCTCCCAAAATAGGTACACAGCGCGACAACCTTGAACATTCCCAGATGATTTTACTGTGGGTATAACTATTGAGAAAGACGGCTGAAACTCGCTATCATGGGCAAGAAAAAAGGGGGTGGGAAAGTGGCCCAGCTACACTTCTACAAGGGCCCCGGACAAGATGATGGAGATTTTTGAAGGTCAAAACCACCACTACGCCAAAAAAGTCGACAGACAACCAGGTGGGCTATACATGGTCATAGAAACATGGTCATAAATGGTACAGATCGCAGGTCGACAAACATCTAGTATCCTCACTTGACTACGCCATATGAAAATCCCGCGCCCAAGGCCTCCTACTACTAAACCGCACGCCCAAAGTCTGTCCCTAGTTCTACCAATCAACATACCACGACCCACTCGGATCATCAAACCGATCCGAATTCACATCACTATTCAACGGCGGATTATCCGCCCTCTGTTCCAAAGTTCTCTTCTCCGGAGGCGTCGGAACCTCAGGCCAAACCGGACCCCCCCGCTTCCACCAATTAATCCAGTACCTTGCCGCAGGCCTATCAGCCTGATCCGGGCCAACGGCATCGATCCGGTCACAGACCCTCCCATTCCATTTCCCGTCTCCCTCCATTTGCAGCCGGGGGAATTCGACGTTACCCCAGATACCTGCGCGTTTGATGTATCCGCTGCCGCCCTTGGCCATGTTGGATTCCATGACGATGGCGGTGCCGCCGCACATGTATGCCATGGCGTCGGACATGGCTTCGAAGTAGTCCTGGCGGAGTTGGTTGCGGCGGCCTGGGAAGACGTCTTTTTGGATGATGCAGCGCATGGGGTTGTCGATTGTGGCGTCGTAGTTGTATTGGCGTTTTGGCCAGAGTTGCTGTTTTGTTAGTGGGAAGTGGTTAGCGGGGGACATAGAGGAAATAGTGAGGAAGATGGGAGAGTATATGAGGATGAGGTGCTTACCCAGATGGTGACGATACGCGGGCCAAGGCGGTTGTTGTTCCAGTTCTCGGAGTAGCGGCGGGCATTTCCGCTCATGCCTCCGGTATAGAACAAGCATTCGTCGATACCGGGTGTCCATATTTTGTTACTGATGAACCACTATTTTTTATCAAGTCAGTAGTCATTGTTCTCGTGCCAGTTCTGGCGAGAGAGGATAAGGGACTTACGTCTTTGGTATAGGTGCAGGGCTGATCACACGGGACCCAGCCGGGCTCGTTTTTTCGTGACTCGCATGGGTCATCACCTTCCTTCCAGAGCTGACCGTTGCAAGTTATCGCTCTTTTATCGAGTACGTGTGTGGTAGAGTGTCCATCATCGAGCTCGGTGATGTTCTCAGCAAGGTCTAGGTCTAGGTCTCCGTCTGCTGAGTCTGGGATGGAGAGGGCATCCACCCAGACCAACATGTAGCAAAGCCAAATAATGACCTTGCTAACCATGATGCGGTTATAGGGGGTAGAACTATAGGGGAAGTCTGTTGAGCGCAGACGAGGACATGAGGCAGTGAGGGGTATTAATGGGATTCCGAGGGGCGAGCACCGGACTGATATCGTGAGTTAAATATGCGATAATAATAATTATACAGTATGGCAGTGCTGGAGGCTTGCCAAGCCGGGCGGAGCGCAAAATCCAACCGTTCTGGGCGTCAGATGTTGGTTGAGGGCCAGGCCGGCCATGCCACTTTCCCTGCACACCATGTCAGACGGCATCTGGTTGGTCGATCGGTGGTTCCTTTTCTTCAGCCCAGGGGCAATGGCTTCCCATAATCGAACTGTGATTCCAATTTCAAGTTGAGCGTCTGGCACCTTGGGAGCGTGGCGCCGTCTCATCTCCGGGTTGGCGCTTTCCAAGAAATGCCTCATGTGGCCGGACTCTAATTATAATTTCGTTAAACAAACCCCTTTTGAGGATAGATGTATGAAGGATGTGATCAAGCGACTGGCGTCATATCCGGCTCTTCCGCGCTGATATTTGCGATACCTTGATTTTACCTCGCATCTCTCCTCAGCCGTAATCTGGGATAACGAGACGCTTAACCCACGTGTATTGAGTCATTGACTTTCGCAAGGTACTTTGAAGATTATGATTGCGATGTCAAGCAGAGAAGATCCTCGACGTTCCTGTCCTGATTCTAAAACACTACTCAGAGTAAGGGTCTTGCGAGGGTTCCCTCCAAGGTCCCTCCCCCGGAAATCCTGGGGGCTATGATGGGGCCGATTGCGGGATGAAGAGACTAGCCGGCGTATAACAGACCATAAATCGCCTCTTTTGGCCAAGATAGGAAATCGACTGCGCCCAAAGCTCGCAAGCTATCAAAGTTAAGATTAGGCTTCTTCAGATCCTTCCGAGCTGAGCCACCCCAATGCCAAGCATTCATAAACCTGGATAGCGTCCACACAAATCTGATGCCAATGACCGTCGGCACCCGCCAAGAAGAGCTCGCAAGAAAGCTGAAATCGACCAATGCTGAGAAATATACAATAAATGTTTAGCGGGAGATTAGATCAAATGACAAAAGGGGGTTGACGGTGCGCTCACGATGGGTCGCCTGAAGTTCGTGCGCGGGATTTCTCTCTGCTCGGGGATTTCCGCCCCCATCGGCCAAGCTAAGCGCCAAGAGAGGCTGAGATTCGGCGCATACCTTTTCCTTGTTCGCGTTTACGTTGGGTGATGTTGGGGGCTATTTTTATCGACCTGGGGAGAGGAGAGCAATTTTGGGTCTTTATATAAATATCTCACCCAAATTCCTCGCCGATATACACTTTATGACTATGCTTATTTACTCGTTATACTAACCCCCTACCTCCTCTCTCTGGCCTAGCATGAAGGTACGTTATCGTACTCCTGCTGCCGTGGGGTTGCTGCTGTTCACCCACACGGCAGTAGCATGGTTTGGCTCGAGTTCGAACACCGCTGCTGCTAAGGGCTTGCATGCCCGCCAAAGCGACGGAGAATGCGACTATGTTATGATTGAATCCGGCGACTCTTGTACTAGCATAGCCGCGGATAAATGCAAGGTCGACTACGACGACTTTCTTGAGTGGAACGGAGATGGAGATGACTCATTCTGCCTTACAATCATGCCCGATGAGCCCATTTGCTGCTCGGAAGGTGAGCTGCCTGATCTGAGACCGCAACCAGACGGGGACAACTGCGCGGTCCATCAAGTCGAGCCCGATCAAATCTGTTACGACATTGCGCAAAAGTATCATCTGGAAATCGAGGATATTGAAGATTTTAACAAGGGAAAGACATGGGGGTGGGTTAGCTGTGAGAAGATGCAGAAGGAGATGAATATTTGTGTTAGCGATGGTGAGTCTTTCTTATCCTTCATCTATACCAAGATAGCTAACAAGGAAAAGGCAACCCACCTATGCCGGCGCCACTTGAAAACGCCATCTGCGGCCCTCAGATCGAGGGAACTGAGCAACCGACCAACGGGACCAAGCTTCAGGACCTCAACCCCTGCCCGCTCAATGTGTGCTGCAATATCTGGGGTCAATGCGGAACAACGGAAGACTTCTGTATCGATACCTCGATTGACGGCGCCCCTGGCACAGCGGAAGAGGGCACCTTTGGCTGTATTTCCAACTGCGGGATGGAAGTCACCAACAACGACGAGCCTCCCGCATCCTACAGCAAGGTTGCCTATTTCGAAGCCTGGAACGGCGATCGTCCCTGTCTCCATATGAACGTGGATGAGATCAAGGACCCATACACCCACATCCACTTCGCCTTTGGTGATATTTCCGATGACTTTGTCCCGAGTGATAACGGCATGGAAGACCAATTCCAACGCTTCAAAGACATGGACACTGATATTAAAAAGATTATCTCCTTCGGTGGCTGGGCTTTCTCTAACGACCCCGGCACCAACCATATTATTCGTGAGGGTGTAAAGGAAGGAAACCGGGAGCAGTTTGCGCAAAATGTTGCTGACTTTGTCAATGACAATGGCCTGGACGGTGTCGACTTTGACTGGGAGTATCCTGGCGCTGATGACATTCCGGGCTCGCAGCCAGGAGGCCCAGAGGATGGTCCTAATTACCTTGAATTCTTGAAGATAGTCCGCGAGAAGCTGGGTGATAAGAGTCTTTCCATTGCTGCTCCGGCCTCGTACTGGTATCTGCGGAACTTCCCCATTAAGGATATTGGAGAGGTGGTCGATTATATCATTTACATGACCTATGACCTGCACGGTCAGTGGGATGTCGGAAACAAGTTCACTACGTATGTCCCGTGTCCCCTGCCATCCCTACGGCTCCTGCTCTTTTCCTTTTCTCTTCACTCAAAATTTACCTGCTGTCTCTCTCTACTTGTTGTTTTTCACACTAATATGTTTATCTTTCAGACCCCAATGCCCCGAAGGCAACTGCCTCCGCTCCCACGTCAACATAACCGAAACCATGAACTCCCTCACAATGATAACCAAAGCCGGCGTCCCGGCAAACAAAATCATGGTTGGAGTCTCCAGCTACGGCCGCTCATTCAAAATGTCCGACGCCAGCTGCGACGGCCCCATGTGCACTTACCTCGGCGAGCGCAACGAATCCCCCGCCAAACCCGGCGAGTGCACAGAAACCGGCGGCTATATTTCTGATTACGAGATTGCCAAAATTAAAGAAGGCGAGGGATGGACGGAGCGTCATGATGAGGACTCTGATAGTACGATCCTGGTTTATGATTCCGTGGAGTGGGTGGGTTATATGTCGAGTGATATTAAGGAAGGGCGGTCCGAGACGTATAAGGGCCTTAACTTTGCGGGGACTAGTGACTGGGCTGTTGATCTGCAGGGCTGGGGCCAGGGTGGTGATGGTGATGGCGACGGTGACGGTGATGGTGATGATGACGACGAGGGAAGCGGGGACGTCTACATCGACCCATCTATCTGGGAAGAAGAAGAACCCCATATTACCTGCCAGCCCCCCTGCAATTTTATTCTGCCTCCCACTGTTCTGCCCACGCCTACGGTCATTACGTTGCCTCCGTATACCACGGATCTGGAGGTTGTGTGGACGATTGACGGCACGGTGACGAGGACTGTGCAGACCACTACGATTACGTTGCCGCCGATCACGACGCAGACGATCTCGTTTTGGGACCAGACTTTCCCTCCCGGTCCGGAGTTTACGTTTACGCCTATTCCGAGTATCTTGCCGCCGCCGATTGTTATTACGAATGATCCGAATCCGGAGAGTTCGGAGGGGGTTAGCCATCCGCCTGTTACTAGGACTATTACCCCTTATCCGTATCCGACTGAGGTGAATCAGTATGATGATGATGATGATGATCAGGATGACGATGATGATGGGGACGACGATGATGGAGACGACGACGATGGAGATGATGACGACGATGGAGATGATGACGATGACGGAGATGACGATGATGGGGACGACGACGACGATGGGGATGACGATGATGGAGACGATGATGATGACGGGGACGACGACGACGATGATGATGATGATGACGATGACGATGATGATGATTATGGTGGCCCCTTCCCACCCATCATCATCCTGCCTGGACCCCCCGGACCCATCTGTATTATTAACTGCGGTGGATGCACAGGGCCATTCTGTGACAGCGGCGGCCATCCTTGTATCCCCATGGTTACCTGCCCGAAGGGAGATGACTGGCAAGATCCGTCTGATCCTGACACAAGTGATCCTGATGACGAGGACGAGGACGACGACGACGATGACGATGATGAGGACGGGATAACATGTTCGTTCCCGGCTCTGAATCTTGATCCGCTTGAGGGAGGGCCACCACCGGAGGACGAGCAGCCGGATATTCAGGAGGGTGAGTATCCTGGTCCGGATTGGGACCCTGAAGATGACGACGACGACGATGATGGGGGGGATGATGATGACGATGATGGGGGAGATGATGATGACGGTGGAGATGACGATGACGGTGGAGACGACGATGACGGAGGGGACGATGATGATGATGGAGGTGACGATGATGATGGAGGAGACGACGACGATGATGATGGCGGCGACGATGATGATGGCGGCGACGATGAACCCCCCGAGCCTACTCAACGCCTCGAGATCTTCTACGTGAACTACATCGACCAAATTGACAACCGCATGGAATGGTGGTTCATCCACCGCGAGCTCGACGGATCGACATTATATGTCTGCGAAGAGGAGAACGACGCCGACTGTGACGTCTGGTGTGACGCCCCAGGAGACTACAATGATCTGACCAACCCACCGTGGCCAGATGGCGAGTGGACGATGGAGCGAGGAGGCGCTGAGGGCTGCGTGTACAAGGCCGATGGCAGCAATGCAGGCACACTGAGTTGCGAGGGCAAGGACGAAATTACCTGCGAGGGAGGCGCAGACTATGGTCCTGAGGAGCTGGAGTGTGATCCGATCTTCATCGGTGTGACTTTCTATCTCGCTGTGGTTTGCAACTATGCCTGAGCATAGGTTTAGCTTATTGGATACATGTATAAGAGAGCACTTTTGCTGCATTAGATACTGAATTTAGGCGTTTGGATGTTAATCATTATCCATTATTATTCCTTTCGTAGCCTACTTAAGATAACAAGAACAGCATCATTGTAGAGCAAATCTACCAATTAATATTAAACCCACTCCCCGGCGTGTCAAACACAGCAGTCGAGTTCTTGTCAGACTTCCATTCCAGGTCCCCTCGCACCTCCATAACCGCCTTACCATACTGATTCTCCCCCCACTCCTCTCTCCCTGCCTTCTTCGCATCCGCAGCTTTGAGTCCAACGCCCCAGAGCCGGTCATGCGGAGAAGCATTCACAAGCTCCCGGTCGCCAGTACGCAGAAGACGCTCACGGATGTTGGAGCGATTATCCCTCGACGGCTTGTTGAACTTGAGCGAATTCGCCCTGACCGCAAGCCGATAGCATTCTAATTTCAAGTCAGTAGTGAATTTTCTTTGGTCCTGTTGAGTGAGGAAGCGTACCTCTCTTCCACACTTCCTCGTTGAAGTTCTTGATGTTGCGCCCGATAGCGCGGTGCTTATCTGTGTCTTTCGTGGCGAGAATTCTTTTCAGGGCTGCCTAGGATGGGTTAGAAGAGATTCTGCTTGGTAAGCGGATGTACGTACTTGATCACCAAACAATTTTGCTTTTTCTGCTGTGACCCAGTGGCCAACGGATACGTAGGTGCGATTGCCGTCCGTGAAGGGGGAATTATACCAGGGGGCGAGAAACCCGCCTGCGCTTTCCGTTTCTCTCCAGAAGAAGAGAGGTTGTTGTGTTGATTTTGGTTGTTGTTGGCTGGGTGGTTGCGGCTGGGTGCTGGGTCGTGATCCTCTGGCTCGCCGGGGCATCCTGAATTGCTTTTTATAACAAAATGACGATTTATTTATCAAATATTGAATGTTGTCAGTGTTGGGAGGAAGCAGGTTGGCGATGTCTCTGCAGCGGGAAGGACGGCACTCTTATACAAGGCACAGCCCACATAGCCAAGAGATCCGCCACCAATACATCCAACAAATGTCAATCTTTTCTATTTAGAGGCCCTGTCGAGATTTACCAATTCAGGCAGCCTGATTCCCAAGACGGTAAGGACCTTCAGACACAATCATCATTCTCGAGATGCGTTCGCAGGAGCTGCTTTTGTTTCGCGTTGGAGGCCTCAAAATACCACGCTTATGTAATAGTTTGCACTGCCCCGATCAACATCGCATTAAATTCCCAGCTTACTCTTGCAGATGCTTTTTCCCTTGCAACCTATCTGATAAACACCAATGCGATCATGGCGGTTGCTCTATATGTGTTTCTTCTCGCCGGAACAGCAGGCGCTATTTCTCGGGGAGGCGCAGCCGACAAATGCGCGCGACTCGCCTCAACTCTCCAATTCCCAAACTCCTCGGTCATTTTAACCGAGTACCATGCGGACAAATCCATGTTGGATTTATCAGGCCTTGTACCATCCTGTGCAGTTACCTTGACATCAACCATTGAAACCACTGCAGACCTGTGCCGTGTAGTTTTATCCGTCAACACCACCGCCACGAGCTCCGTCCTCGTCGAAGGCTGGCTCCCAGACACCTGGAACCATCGCCTAATGGCCACCGGAGGCGGAGGAACAGGCGGGTGCGTCGACTACCTGTCAATGATGTACGGGACCTCGCTAGGTTTCGCCTCATTCGGCACCAACGGCGGCCATAACGGGTCGACGGGGATAGACCTGTTCCTGGATAAACCCGAGGTGATCAACGATTTCGGCCACCGCGCGGTCCACGTGGAGGCAGAAGTCGCGAAATACATCCTGGATCAATACTACGGGACTCCCGCGAATTACAATTACTATGTGGGCTGCAGTACTGGAGGCCGACAGGGGATTAAAGAGGCAGCGATCTACCCGGATGATTTCGATGGGATTCTTGCCGGTGTGCCTGGTGTGCATTGGTTTAGTCTGATTTCAACGTATATCCTGCTTATGCAGCGTACGGGGTGGCCGGATGTTCATTCCCCGGGTTATGTTCGGGCGGAGCAGTGGAATGCCATTGTGCAGGCGCAGATTGAGCTTCTGGATGGTCTGGACGGAGTGGGGGATGGGATTATTGACCAGCCGTATCTGCATGAGTTTGACCCTGTTATTCTCCGGTGTGGTGGGGGGATTTTAAATGAGACGGTTTGTCTTTCTCCGCAGCAGATTGCCACGGTGAGGGATATGTATCAGCCCATATTGAACAGCATTGGCCAGCTTGCGATGCCGGCGTGGGAGTTAGGTGCCGCTACAAATCTTTGGTCGGATAATATAGTCAACGGGTCCGCCTATATCGGTCCTGGTTTAACCGTAAGCTTCCTCCCCTGATGTAGAGTCAATGCCTTTATGGTTGGGCTAACTCTGGCAGGACATCTTCGCAAGCATCATATACAGCGATCCCAACTGGAGCGTCGACAATTTCAACATCACTGACCTAGAATTTGCCGCCCGGACAGATCCCGGCGGCATCGAAACAACTGAAACCGACCTCTCTGCCTTCCATCAAAAAGGCGGCAAACTCCTCTCTTTCCACGGCGGATACGACCAGTTCGCACCATCCGGCCTCTCGAGATGGTACTACACCAGCGTCGGCGCTACGCTAAACATGTCCATCGAAGAGCTCCAGTCATTCTACCGCCTAATCTACGTCAACGGGATGAACCATTGTCTTGGTGGGCCAGGAGCATGGGATATTGGGCAGATCGTTGGCCAGACGGGTCCATCCAGTTCTGGGCTGAACTCAACTGATTATAATGTCTTGCTGGCACTGGTGGACTGGACGGAAAATGGCAATCCTCCTAATTCGGTGATTGGGACGTTGGCTGAGGAGGGGAAGGTTTTGAGTCAACGACGTAAGTGTCTGATCTGAGGGAAGGATTACGCTGACTTTTATAGGACATTGTGTGTATCCGAAGATTAGTACGTGGGATGGGAAAGGGAGCCCGGACGAGGCTTCGAGTTGGTACTGTGCGTGAGGATGCGTGCAAAACTAGGGCTTGCGAGTCAATGATGAACGGGAAGTTGTTGATGTAGAATCATGGTCATCGTTTATAACTTTGTTAGTTTGACATCAGATCTCCACGGGGCCCGAAACTTCCTCCCAATTCTAGGAGCAAGATTGTTTAGCTAGTGAGCCAAGGTAAATAATTTGGCAAGTATAAGGAGAGACATTTCCTCCTAAGCAAGGTGCTTCCTAACCTCAGTGTGAAGGGATTGTCAGGCGTCCAGTGAGGCTGAGCAGTGATACGTTGATCTGTTTGGTATCCATGTAGAAAAAGGATTACGCTAGGTATATTTGGACAGCCGAAGCAGTATGCTTACCGGATGCCATTTCCGATGCCAAAGACGGCTGCTTTTTGGCCTCTGCTTTCGACTATGCAGCCTTGGCTATTGCTGCGCATCTACGGCCTGGATAGGGGTAAAATGGGGCTGCTTGGGAATCCAAAGGGCTTTCATGAATCCTTTCCTCCCCAACTATTCGCTAAGCAGCCTGGCGTCTACATAAGACATTAACGCAATGCGTATCTCGAGTATTTGACTCCCCCAATGGCCTGGCAGCTTGTTTCAAACCCCATGGAAGTAAATCATGAATCGGTGATAAATTAAGAGGCTAAGCACACAAGTCCTAGGAATACCCTAGAGCTTGCGTGATATGCGCTGTATAATAATGAATGACTACAGTTAAAGGACCCAAACCCCATCCACCACCCATCCACACCACACCCCCCTTGCCTACAAGAACACAGATACAACGCTTAATCCCGCTTATCCTTCGCAAACCGCCCCGTAAAAGCCCTAATCCTCTTCCCCCAAAAATACACCGGAATCCCCAACAACCCAAGTGCGCCCGTCAACGCCCCAAACGTGCCAAAGGTCCCATCATACCCCGCCCTTGCAATAAACGGCGCCGTCCCATAACTCGTCCCAAACGAAATAATTCCCCGAAACGCACAAATAATAACCAGCAGCGGACCCGCTCGTGCCGGATAACTATCAAGCAAATACGTAATGGCCACGATATTCGCACCCACAAAGCAGAAGTAATACGCTGCGACGGCCCACACATACACGAACCAGTGATACTCGAAGGGGTGTTGTGCGCCTTGTCCGTAGAGGACGGCGGTGAAGACGCCCACGATGATGGGGAAGATGAGTGGGATGATGCGGGTTTCGGGCTCGTGCATGCCGTTGTTCCGGACTGCGAGGCATTTGGCGAGGTAATCGGATCCATGGCCGAGGAGGGGGAGGGCGATTAGGGCGACGACGATTTGCCCGATGTTGACGTAGGAGGCGGATTTGTTGGGCCAGTTGTAGGGCGGGGCGGAGATGATGGTGCTGTAGGTGGTGCCGATGGCGATGTTGACGCCGATGGTGAGGCCGTTTAGTAGGAGGGCCCAGAGGACGTTGGGGAAGAGGAGGAGTTCGAATGTTTGCTTCGTCCAATTTTCATATTAGTATACTGTCAGAGAGAGAGAGGAGGGGGGGGGGGGGGGGGGAAGGAGAGAAATGTACCCGGAGAACGTCCCAGACTTTGTTCCATTCGGGCTTTCCAATCCAGAGACGCAGGTCGGATTTCCAGGTTCGACGGGTGTATCGCTCGTAGTCTAGCTCTGGGCGCTCGGTGCATACGCTGACAGTTGGTTTACCAGGGGACTCGCCCTCCGTCTCGGAGGAGGAGGACTCCTCTTGGAAGGAGGCGAGAGAGCGGTCGTACTTGGTCTCTGGGAGGAAGAGGAAGGCCAGGATGAGCAGAACACCGGCCAGAGCGGCACCTAGGCCGTACCACCATTCGGGGGTGATGGCTTCGGCAATGGGACCGGCGAAGAGCACCCAGATGGAGGTCAGGCTGACTTGGATGGCTTGTTGACCCATGAGAGCTTTGCTGCGTTCGTGGAGGAAGAAGATTTCCTTCTCTTGTTAGACTCCTTGCCTCAGTGGGTGGGTAAGAGATGGTACCTGAGTGATCATAGGAACCAGTGCTTCGCTCTGTCCGGCAGCAAGACCGACGACCATTCTCGCTGCCAGGTGCCACTCGTAGCTTTTAGCCACAGCACAGAGCACGGCACCTATGACAAGCACAATGGTCGACATGAGGAGAACGATGCGTCGTCCGATGCCAATAGCCAGAGGCATTCCGATCAGGTTTCCAATTCCCCTGTCCCTGTCAGTATTTCTGCGATGCGAAAGGATTCCAAAGCACATACATAAACAGGGTCGGATAGGTCATCAAATGAGTGATATCATCGTATCCCTTTCCAACCGCCGCGTAATCCGGGATATAGAAACCAAGCAGTCCCCCAAAGCCCGAGACCAGGGCGAGACCCAGCGTCGAAACTGTCCAGTCAGCAGGGTCCGATCAACTTCAGAGAGAGTGCACATACAAATCGAAATAACAACCAGAATCACTGACTTTTGCCAAACAGGCATATTCAATGGGTCTAGATATCAGTCAGATCGATCACCCTCAAACCAGACATCCATGGCAAGTACAGTACCCTGTGGATCCGCCGTCGGGGTTGGGATATACACGATCGCCCCCTCAGTCAACTTCACCGTCCCCATCACATTATCCCTACCCTTAGCAATCCCCGCATCCTCCAGATGTTCCACCTGGGTTGGGGCGGTCTTCTCCGTATCCATCTCCATCTCCTATTCTCTTCTCCTCAGATTTCTTTATGGGTGTGTTCGGTTGTCAGGGCATGGGTAATAATCCGGGGTAAGTGTGGCTCAGGGCGTCAAATATGTAGCAGAATCCACCGCGCACTGGCTAGTGCGAAACGCACTTAGACTTCAGTGCGGTGGCAGGTGATGTCCAATTCGCCTCCATCTTGCCGATGTTGAGGTGGAAGTGAAAAGGAGGTGTCGAACCAACCCCAGCTTCTCCGCATTCCGAGGCCGACGGTTTCGGTGGTGCGAGCTCGGGGGATCCGCCGAGTTTTTCTTGCCCCGAGCGAATGGGCGATTGGAGGTTTCTAGAATCTGGAGCTCTGCCCCGCTCTGTCAAACGCCACATTTCGCTAAATCTTTGACTTGATTGTTCTCTTGGTTCTCTTGGTTTTCGGATGGATATGGTGATGGTGAATTGGTGAAGGTGTTCAGTTCTGGTGATAGGGTTGAGAAGGTAGCTTGGAGTACTACCCACGAGCGAACATCTTACGAACGTAAAGCCAATACAAGATAAATAGGAAGAAAGTATTTTTCAAGAATGAAGTTGAATTGACCAATTATCTAAGTCATAACCTAATCCAAAGTACAGAATACAGCCAACTAGTATGCCTTCACCCCCGCCAGTCGCAGAATCGTATCGTTGATCTCGGGCTTCTCAAATGGCTCTGTGCGATACTTCGGGCACACCTCCCCATCCCTCATAGGCTTCTCTGCCGCCGGTCGGATATTGCTATAGCCAACATTAGTTATAGAAAGAAAGTAAGAAGGTAATGGTGACATACCAATGAGGCCAGTGCGTAGTCCCCATATAATTCTCAAAACACTGCTTCTTCAGCTCCAGCGCCTTCTCCGTCGCAAACCTTCTCGGCGTCATACAGATATACTGCACATGACGGATCTGATCCCCCTCAGGCAGACAAGCATAGTGCATAGTCCTCGAGTCCCAGAGCACAAAGTCACCAGGCTCCATATCAATCTTGACAAGCTCACACCCATGGTCCTTGAACCACTGCACGTCCCGGTCATGGAAGAGGAACAGGTCCATGTACTTCAACTCGGGTGGAGGGGCATCCTCATGATCATACTGGTCTCGCTTCTGGGCGAAGAACTCATCGAAGAGTTTAGCGGAGCCCTTCATCAGCATCAGGCCGCCGTCCTTGGGGCCGTTCGGGGCGAAGTTGAGCAGGCCTTGGACGGCTTGCATTCTAGACCGAGTTAGCCACCCGCACCTCGAGAAGAGACATGTGTGCTAGAAAGGGAAAGGGAAGGGAAGGGACTTACCCCTTCCGGTTGGGGTTCTGGTCGCAATGCGGCCAAGGAGTCCAGTTCAGATCCTTCCGACGGGGCAGGGAGATATTCAGCCCGTCAAAGGACGAAATCAGCTCCTTGGTCTCCCACAGCTTCTCGAAGATATCGATCACGGCTGGCTCTGAGCGCGCCTCCCAGGCCATCTTCTCGTGGGTTGAGCCGTAGGCAAAGTACATCCTTCACTGCCCGTTAGTGCCGCCGACAACCCGAGAAAAGGATGATAAATGCTCACCCTCCCTTAAAGCTAACAGGCAAATGCTCCGCCGTCCAGGTACTCTCATCCTTTTCATCGAAGCCCAGCTCGAAGTTCTTCAACCACTGAATCTGCTTCTCGCAGTAGTACTGGGCCTTTTCCTTAGAAATGACATTTTTCAGAACCACGCAGCCGTTTTTGTGGAACTCATCTCGCCAGTCGCCGTATGTGCGATCGCTGAAGTCGACCAGGTCCTTTGTGGTGAAGGACTCGTGGGTCTGTTCGGCGATTTCTTGGATTTCTGGGCTGGACATGATGAAAACAATGAGAAGAGGTACAGTACAATGAGAGACTGTGAGATGTGATCTTGGCTGGTGAATAGGCTCTTGTGACGGGAGTCCAAATTTCACTTAAGTAAAGGCCCTGAGAAGGGATCACCCTCCCTCAGAGACATTTTTACTCCGAGGTGTTGCAAAACTAGAATATCTCGGAGCGTCATCATGCTAATTTCCCCCACGGGGTCCTCCGAGGTGTCTCCGAATTTTAGCCTCCGAGCTTCGGGCGCTATAGCTCGGAGGTGGGGGGGTAAACGGGCCCAGAATTCTACTTCGGAGGGCCTTTGCGGTCTTTGACAAGATTATTCGTAGCTCTTAAGATGTTCGTGAAAGGTACTTGTAGCTAAGTCTGAATTAACAAAAATATTCCTTCTCAATCACCCTCATCAAGCTCAACTCAACCCAAGAAAAAGACACGCAATGCCTCCTCCCGTCCAAGCCGCCTACAAGCGCATCAAAGCCCCCAAAGTCGGCGAAAACGGCTACGTCGAATTCCAACCCGGCAAAACCGAAGTCCTCCCCGCAGGATGGAACGGCTTCAACGCAAAGCCCATCTCCAGTCCGATCCGCATCGACCACGACGTTGAAATAGTCGCTCGGGATGGCTGTCGTCTCTACGCGGACATCTACCGGCCCGCGGACTCTACCGAAAAGGTCCCCGCTGTACTGAGCTGGTCCTTTTACGGGAAGAAGTACAGCGCGCTCGATATGCTGCCTATGTGTGTGTGGAACTGCTGCGTACCCCGGTCTGATCTGAGTGGATTGGAGAAGTTCGAGGGGTTGGATCCAGCGACGTGGTGTCCAAAGGGTTATGCGATTGTTAGTGTTGACACGCGCGGGTCCGGTAACAGCGACGGTTTAATCGGTGTTATGGGACAACAGGAAGGAGAGGACGGGTATGATGTCGTCGAGGCCATCGCAGGCATGGACTGGTGCAACGGATGCATTGGTATGGCAGGCAACTCAGCCCTAGCTATTTCGCAATGGTTCGTCGCGTCCCAGCAGCCGCCTTCACTCAAGGCAATTGCGCCCTGGGAAGGGTCGGGCGATATATACCGCGAACAGTTCTGTCGTGGGGGCTGGTTCAGCATGAGTAACTTCGACCTGATCACGAATGAGATTGTGCGCGGGCCGGCGAGCTCGGGGATCGAGGATTTCGAGGAGATGTATCGCCGCTCACCGGTTTCGAGCCCGTTTTGGGAGGATAAGCGGGCGGATTTGACGAAGGTGAAGTGCCCTGTTTATATTCGGGGTTCGGATGTGAGTTCGATTCATACGATGGGGTCTGTGAGGGCGTGGTTGGAGCTGCCGCATGAGGATAAGTGGATCCGGTGGGGGAGTAAGCAGGAGTGGTATGAATTATACAGCTGTCCGGACTCCATGGATGAGTTGTTGGTCTTCTTCGATCGGTATCTGAAGGGGGTGCAGAATGATTGGGAGAAGACACCAAAGGTACGGTGGTCGGCGCTTCAATTCGGCGATCGCGAGGCCATTGATGATATCGTTCTGGAGGATTTCCCTGCTCCAAGCACACAGTATAAGGAGTTTTTCATGTCGGGACAGGGCCTCAGTTCGACTCCGGGTTCAACATACGAAAACATCACCTATGATTCGGAGGTGTCAAGCAGCTTTGCGGAATTCTCCTATACCTTCGACAAACCAGCGCGATTGATCGGTCTCCCCAAGGCTGTGCTGTATATGTCCTGTGAAGACCGCGATGACTTCACAGCCTTCGTGATTCTGCGAAAGAAGGATAAAAACGGAAAGCCGCTTATGCATCTCAATTTCCCCTTCCATGCGACACCGGTTAAGTCGATCGAAGAGATCCCGGTCAAGGAACAGGCCAGCCTCAACCTGCACCTTGGGTCCGTTGGCATTCTCCGGGCCTCTCACCGTGCAATCGATGCCCAGAAGAGTATTCACCCCCAGTTTCCATTCCACCCGCATAAGACACAGGAGAAGGTGTCCCGGGGGGAGATTGTGAGGTTGGAGATTGGGATTTGGGCTATGGGAGTGGACTTTGACGCGGGGGAGACGATCAGCGTGAGGGTACGTACCTTTTCTGGCCATGTTTGATACGGGTTTTACTAACTGCTCTAGGTTTCTGGTCAATATCCTGGTATTGCAGAGTATAAGACGTGGTCGCAGCCCAGGCCGGAGGAGGAGCTGAACCGGGGGAAGCACTTTATTCACTGTGGCGGAGAGTATCCAAGCTCAGTCATTTTGCCGTTTATTTAAACAAACTTAGGAATATTATATTTATCGTAGACAGCTAAATGGACTATCAGTTATAAGAACAGTTTCTCTCTGCATTGAGAAAACAAAACTGACCGCCGCAAGGACAGCCTGCAATCTCTTGATTCGTAGTCACACGCCTTGCCATTAGGCCAGCAAGCCTATTCGGTATAATCCCTCGTTATGAATGTCTGGTAACGCCTGTGATTGGCCTCTGCCTCTCAGGCTTTATCATTGGTCCACTGGCTTTCAGCAGCAGGGCGAGAAATATCTCAGGCGGATGATGGAGTGGTGCTCGCATATATGGGTAAAATCCAATAACACTAGGTATATTTTCTCATTCAATGGAGCCACTCTCTTTAGAAAGGGATTTACTACATTCAACAGTGGTTTTCAAGCAACCTGTTGTGCAAATTCCTCTGATGCCAAACTGCCGTTGAGTCGCTCCAGAAACCGCGACGCGTTCAAAATGGTAAATACGATACCTAGATGACGTCAGCCAACCCAGACGTAGGGAATTTTGGGAAGGCAGTGGGTAATTAATGCAGCGACCGGCAGATTACCTCTTTAGGATAAGGGTGACACGTCAAAGGTCATATGAACACCCATTGAAATAGGCAGAACCTGCTGGAACTCAGAGCCCAACCCTTTCGGCCTGAATTTCAGTGAGAATGACTAGGATTATTTATATCAAGCCACAAGCTCTCAGATTTCGGTTTTCATCCATGGTCAACCTCTCGGTTTTCTTTCACGACTCGCCTTGTCTCTGAATCTTCTCAGTGGCACTTTTTGTTCATTTCTACTTCGTATTATCCGAAAGCTCAGAGACGGAAAATGCCTCGAGGCAGACTGTTCGACCGAGACGAAAGGTGCTGTGGGCGTGTGATGAAGCGGGTGCCTTGTAAAAACAATCGAAATGGGAATAAAAATAGGGACTATCTCAAGTGTGTTCGTGAGAGGGGATGTGGAAGACTCGTTGCGAATGACTGGGAAGGCTGCAGGCGGGGAAATGCCCGCTGTTACTGTGGTAAACCCAGCCGCTCGCAACTTGAACGGGGTATTTATTGGAGGTATCGGTGTCTCCGGGAGCGTTGCAGATACGCAGAACTTGCTTGACTGGCTTGGTGCGCCGAGGTATTCAGATGTCATCCGTTTAAGATGGAGGGTGGGGATGGGGGAGAAGACTGATGTGTTTTGGTGGGTGGGACGGAGTTGTGGATTCTGATTCGTTTTTCTTTGGGTTGGCTTCTGAGGAGTGGGGTATCTTAGATCTCCTTCCTCACATAAAAGTATATCTGCCAATATATTGATCTCAGCTCCTTTTAATGAGTGTCTGTAGCTGCACACCTCTCTCAAGGACGCACATCATCGCCATCGGCTCACTCAGTTATTGCTTGGCATCGACACAGCCGATATTCTTCCAGCCGCGAAAGCTCTGGGCTGGTTAGGCATAGGAATGACTCATCTGCGTTAGCCTCGGCCCTTGATTCTGTTGACTGATGGTGCGGTTACCTAACCTAGCGCAACAGAATATACAGAGCCGCAATGGGTCCGCAGATACGGGGACATGCACCAAAAGTGATGTCGCTGGTGGGGCTGGGACCACGTGACATATAACCAATAGAATCTTCTGACTAATTCCACGCGTGGCTCCTATTGGTTTTCGTTCACGTGATTCAGACCCACTCGCGACATCTCTTTTGGTGCACGTCTCTGTACGATACTTTAACTTCCACCGCGCGAGCTGAAAGGTGGCATGAAGAACCCTGTTGGTGGCTGATTTAGCCAATTCTTGAAGCCTTGGGAAAGAGCTATTATCAAGTTGGAATTTTTTCATTTCCAGGAAAGGGTGCGAAATTGAAGACAGTGGTGTCAAACATGTCTTCAGGTGACATAGTGGCAAGATATATATTGTGGGTGCGAAGGTCTTGTCCGGCGCATAGGCAGCGGGCGATTCGCAAATTAGCCATGCGCAACCTGAATCATGCTATGACAACTAACGACATACTCCTGAATCTGACCTGGCATAGCTTCCCACATGCCAAGTTCACAATATTCGACTCCCATCTGGCTCATCGTTTGTGCTGCGAGGCGATCAAGACAATCCACACTACCTGCTACCTGATTGGCTATCCGGTGGTGGTTCGGCCCCACCACGAGTCATTTGAGCCGAAATGACGTGCTCCGATTGGACCCGAGCCGCCGAAGTCGCGAAGAATGGAGAAAATCAGAATTAGCGGCACACAAAGACACCAGATTGGCACACCAAGAAATAAACTGGAGAACAGCAATCAGAGCCACGCGAATCGTGCTGACATTTGGGTCAGAGACTCAGAGCAAGCTGGAACCCCCACATGCAACCCCGCGTTCTGCACGGGCTGGAAATTCTGGGGTTGACCAGGGGATTGAAGTCAAGTTCGACATCACAATGCGCGCGACAGACAGAGAGACGGACAGACAGCAAAACATGGCTACTAGCTAACGGCAGGGCAAGCAGGCATCATGGATCGGCCACCACCATCGAAGCGGCCCCGCCTGTCAATGGCATGTAACATCTGCCGGCAGAGAAAAGTGAAGTGCGACGCCGATTACCCCAAATGTCGAAATTGTCGCGTCCGCAACCAGACCTGCATCACCACTGATCCTCAGCGACCAGGCTGTCCGGGCGTACGAGAATGGCTGGACATGCCCGAGAAGCAGCCGCTACCTAATACTACAAGTCGAGAAAGCCCAGAGGGACATCTGGAGAGTCCAGGGATTGGGGCCAGCCCTCTGCAGGACAACCACAACTACTCGCAGGTTTCGGAGCACCAAGACGCCCCTGCAGAGGGAGAAAATGAGGTGTCACCGGTCCATCAGCGGTTCGACACAGCGTTCAACATAGAACATGGAACGAACCGCGTGAAAGTTATGGGCGGGAGCAGCTCGCAGTGTCTGGCCAAGTCGCTGGATGTCTACTTTAAAACGGTCCGCATGAAGCCCGTCTCCGGCTTCTTTCGACATGGCATGCGACATGCTGAAGAGCTGGAGCTGTCGCTCGCCTTGATGCTCCCTGATTTCCCTGACCCAGGCCCGCGAGATCGATACGTAGCCGCATTCCGATCGCGCATCCAGCCACTATACCCCGTCGTGCAACTCCACAATCTCCAGCCAGGCCTTGAGCAACTGGCCGCCCGTGGGAACTTCCGCTCACTTTCTCGCGAACAAATTCCCATTTTAGTCATGACATACCTGATCTTGAGCCTAGGGGCAGACGAAGACGCACACTGCCCAACAGAAGAGGGCGAACACTACCTACACGCAGCCGCCAGCTTGCTCTCCCACGTCATCGTGATTCCCTACCTCCCCGCAGTCCAAACCCTCCTCCTCTTCACCATGGCCTACCGCGGCCGCAACCAAGAAGGCCTAGCCTGGCAACACCTCGGAATGGCCATCCGCATCGCCTACACCCTAGGAGTCCACCTCCCCTCCAAGCGCCCCCCGGAGCAACAAACCCGCGGCGAGCGCGAACTCCACGCCCGCGTCTGGGCTGTCTGCTGCTGCCTCGAAACCCTCATGCATCTCGAATCCGGCCGGCCTACCACTATCCACGACGAACACGTGGCCAAACCCTCCTCCCTCCTGCCCGAATACCGCTTCACCCGCTGGCACCTCGGCCTCTCCTCCTACCAAGGCAGCATCAGCCACCACATCTACA
The DNA here is from genome assembly GCA_027569885.1 of Aspergillus diversus. Classification (NCBI taxonomy): domain Eukaryota; kingdom Fungi; phylum Ascomycota; class Eurotiomycetes; order Eurotiales; family Aspergillaceae; genus Aspergillus; species Aspergillus diversus. Next base: position 171,855 of record JAPDKZ010000015.1, read on the forward strand.
ACCACAACCACAACCACACCAAGGGATCAACACGCAACGTGCGCCAAATCCTCCTCGACACCGCCTCCCTCGACCGCGCCCTCCTCTCATGGACAAACCAAATCCCCCCCGAACTGCGCCCAGGCAACGACATCGTCTGCCCCAAAAACGAATTCCACATCGTCGCTTTCCTATCGATCCAATACCACGCCACCATGATCGCCCTCCACCGCGCGGCCCTAATCGCACCAACCTCCACCTTCGAAGCAGAGGTAACGAAACACTGCGACGACGACCCCTCCCAATTCCGCATCGCGAACGGCGAGTCAATATGCGTCAATAGCGCGCGGGCGATCGCGAAACTGAGCATCGAGCTCCCTGAGCGTGGGGCCGACTCGTGCCTTATCCCTGCTGGACCGTCGGTGTTAGCTTGTATTGTGCTGGCGATTTATCTTATGAAACATCCGGGGTCGAGATTGCAGACGATAGATCTGCAGCTGCTCAGGGCCTGTTTGACGTATTCGAGTATGCAGATGGCGCAGTCGAATACGGATCCGAGGTTTATGCAGGGTTTGGCGGTGATATGTGATCAGATTCAGACGTATTTGGATGAGTTTTCTGAGCCAGCGCAACAAGCGACTCCAACCCGACGGCAGGATAACGTTCATACCCATAAGCAGACCCATGCACATGCGCATATACCGTCCTACGACACAAATGGAAGTACGAACCCAAGTCCGGATACACGGCGACAGAGCCCGAAGCCGACACCGAAACTACCCCGAGCTACGGCCGGTCAGCTCCCGACGCCATCCACGTACGAAGCTCGAACTCCAACACATCGAGGGACTAACGAAGCGTATAGAGCCCAGGTAAATGGACATCATGATCACGCGGTTCTTAATGGAGTGGATAGGGGTTACCCCGATCCAATAGCCGAGCAAGCTCCACAAGCAACGCCAGGGGGTGGATGGCAGCTTAGTGAGCAGGAACGAGATATAGAGGGTGAGATGCTTGCTCTTCAAGGTAGCAATGGCTTCTTAGATGGATTAGGCGGTGATATAAATGCGGTGAATCAGTTCCCTTTCGAAGGGTTTAATGTCGGGGATTTATGGAATTGGATGCTGTATCTTGATAGTCCGGGGGAGAGCGATATTATGACCTGATTAATTGTATCTATCAATATACGAGGATTGATGTGTTGATTCTTACTTATGAGCATGTAGAGATTACTCGGAGTAGTGGGTGTGTACATTCTTGATGATATCAAACTTCCTGCAAAACAAGTGCACTAGCTTAAGACAGTACTCATGAGGATTGGCTACGCCTCCTGCTTAATATACGGAATCCCCGTCAACCGGAACGTCCGCTCATTCAACACTGGCTCCTCAACTGGCCGTTCCCTAGCCTTCGGACACGGCTTCCCATCTCTCATCGCCACATTCGTCGGGGCCACATGCACCGCATTCGGCCAGTGCGTCGTTCCCAGTCGTTCTACAATCACCCATTAGCCTCTCCCCCCCCAAACCAAACACTTAGACGGTTAACTTACGTTCAAAAGCATTCTTCTTCTTAACCAAATCCTCCTGACTCGCCTCGCTAACCGGCATAAAACACGTATAAATCGCCAACCGGTCCTGTTTCGAGGTCGGCGGCACATTATAATGCGGCGTGCGACTATCCCAAACAATCAGATCGCCTGGCTCCGCGCACACCTTCACCCATTCCAGCCCCTGGTCTTTCAGCCACTTCATCCCGTTGTCGGTGAAGCCGAACCATTCGGGGGTCCAGGCGGGGATGCGTGGCTCATTGGCCATTTCGGTGTGGAATTGCGTGGAGAGGCGGTGGCCTCCTGGGCAGACGATTAGGCCGCCGTCGTTGGGGCCGCAGGGGTTGAGGTTTACGAGGCCTTGGAGACCTGCACATACTTTGTTAGCTTGGGTTTTATGGGAATAAAAGGGGGGGCGTACAGCGGAAGCCGGGTTTGGCGGGATCTTGGTCTTGGTGAGGCCAGGGTTTGCTACTCTGGTTAGTTATTTTTAGGGTGACAGGGTCGATGGGATGGGATGTACTTCTCTGGGAGGTTCTCGCGGCTACAGAGGTTAGTATGGATGGATAGATGTGGAGAATGGGAGGGACGAACTTGGCAAATCCGACGTTGACCACGTCAAAGGAAACAATCAGGTCATCGTCGTCGTATACCTTGGCGAATGTGTCGATTACGCCGGGCTCGCCGCGGATATCCCAGACCCATTTCTCGTGGGTGACTCCGTACGAAAGAATCATGCCCTTTTCGTTGATAACGGGGAGCATTTCGGGTTTGACGGTTGAGGGGTCATCGCGTTTGTAGCCGAGTTCACTGTTTTAGTTAGCACGTTCAATAATAAGGGTCTGGGCTAGGTAATGCGTACAATCCCTCGATGTAGCTCAGGAATGAATCGGCATATTTGATAGCACGACTGCGAGGAATAGCGCCCTTGATAACAGCGTAGCCGTCTCTGTTCAGGTCGTCGCGGAAGTCACCGTAGTTGGTGGGAAGTCCATCAAGGGCCATGCGACCCTTTGGCTGAGTGCTCGAGAGGGTCGAAGGTTTATTTTCGACGACTGTAGTGGTGGTCATTGTGATGGTTGGAAGTGGTTCTTGGTAGTGGCTTGGGGTGCTCAACTAGCTGCGTAGGTGGTAGGCTGGTAAGGAGTGTAGAATGTGAGTTAGACCCCGATTGATCGTGTTTTATTTCTATGCAAACATTGTCTTCTGTAGAGGGTGCTCTGGAGTGCTCGGGGTTGATGATCCATGCCGCCGAGCGTGGTCTCGGGGGTGGCCGAATGGCATGACGGCCCCGAGAGAGGGGGGATCTCCCCGAAAATGGACATCATTTTGAGGAGACGTTAGATCCCTTCATCCAAGCTACTGGTAACTCCCGTATGACAGTCATTGCTGCTCTGGAGTATTGCATTTGGCCATACTCTCTTTCCGCAAGCACCAAAAAAGGTGTCAATTACTGGGACGGGCTGCGAGCCGTTCAGCCGAGCTTGCGACCGTAAAAACATGGTGGTTTCCTGGAAATGTCATCTAGTCGGACACCGCGCAGTTGACACTCGGTCTCGACTATAAAGGACACTCATAGTAGTTTATGACACCTAGGGTAAGCCTATCGAGCGTGCTGTCGCGTACCAACCGACCCGAAAACTACGCACTGCCCTTCGTGATCGAGTAAGTGAGCAGTGCCGCCGCCCTGACCTTGTGCGAGCGGGTGAGGAGTGGAGGAACCGTAGGGGGACTGATGGACTTGTTTACCCAGGGAGGGCTTTGCTGACGGGCTCTTTGGATGAGTGCGCTTTAGTTTCTAAGGTTGCTTCTTTCATATTCGCTTGAACTGTCAAGTCAGTCAAGGAATAAAAATTGTATGAAGTATGTAACTAGGTTTGGAGGGGAGGTGAATCAACTAATAAATAATATTTATGTATTACACAGTATGTAGTGTTAATGACGCAGCAGGGAAGGTGCCTTGACCATAACCCAGACGCAAAGGAGGATCATCGGAAGGTATAAAAGCACCAGTAGAGCGAGAGTAGGAACTATTGCAGTAATAACAAGGTAAGATAACCCCCCCCACGCGGTTACCACAACCCATTGCAAAAGAGAGAGCCAAATGGGGATAAGAATGTAGAACAAGTAGAAGACCCGGCAGAAGCGGTGTACGAGCGATCTCCCTAAAGCCCAGTCGATAAGTTTGAGACTTAGTGCGCTGGTCGAAAGCATTCTTCCGAGCCGTCCAACGGTATAGAACATGGGGAATAAGAAAAGGCTGGTGATCTGGAGCCAATATGACGGGCTGTAGACAACATTACCCATAACCAGAGCTGCGCGCGTGCCACCTCCGGCTGGTAGGATTACCGTAGCATTGACGAGGAAGATCACAACGGAGATGAACATGTTGTCTTGGAACCATGGCTCTTGGTATATACTCTGATCATATAATGTAGTTAATGCAAGCGGAGGCTCGTCATTCTGTGTGTTGCTCTCTGTCGACGGCAACTCTGGTTCATCCGGCTGCACACTATTTTGTTGAGGGTGCGTGTGGCCAGCCTCATTCGATGATACAACTGGAGTAAGGCTGGTTGGAATGTTGTGTTCTTCTGGCACAATTCGTCTGGTCCGATCTGGGTCATCCATTATATCAGGTTGAGTCAGGAGTGGTTACGGGTACTTGGGACTGTTCATACCGAAAAATGGCTCAACTATACTCATCAAGGGAACGAGCAAAAGAAGGACCGGAACTAACTGCCCGAATCCCCAGGAGTCTTCTTCCAACCCGTTACAGTGCGGGTCTCTAAAGTCTAGACCTGTAATTCTCGATCGAGTAGAGTAAACCCGCAGAGTGCCCCAGATCAATGACAGCATTAGCCACATAAGCTGTGAAATATATCAGTAAACAGCCACATGAAGCATTTCAGCTCAGGGGACAAGGTATTCGTACATCCCAGAACATCGAATTTATTAGATCAACAATTGTTTTTGTCGTAATCAGGAGGGCAAGAAGCAGAATGTTCACGATAAGGAAGAACCTTTGTCGCCATCTTACAGAATTATAGGCCCGTCTGCCAACTCGTTTTATGCAGTGTTTCCAGTATATGCTAGGCTTCTCTCTCAGCCATTTTATGGTAAATGAACTGCTCCACCCATAGCACCTGGACACCCGTGACAAAAGTAGAAATACTAGAACTATCTGAGAGGCGAGCTTAGAAACAACATTCTCATTGTACCCGGGCCGTACATTTAGGAATCTGCATCGTGCGGGGATTCCGTAAGGGGGTAATTCATAGCCATAATCTTCAACCGGAATTACCATCAAGGCCACGACGAGCATGACGACGAGTGCAAACATCAGTGGGAGCCGGAAACTTAAGACATGATTGTAATCATGTAGGTAAGTCCGAATGAATGTTAGGGCGGAGAGATGGGTAATTGAAGAAAACCAGGCAAGATCAACAATAAACTGCCAATGAAACGCTGAGATATTGCATCGGTACTCTGCGTATCCACTGACTAGGATGGCGATACCTGTTACTAGTTGTTGATCGCTCATCAAGAGGACAGACTGAGAATGTCAATCATGAGTATGCAATACCTTGAGTTGTATTATGCGTTCATACCGATCTCAACGCTGAGGCCCACTCAGCTGAGGGTGATCGCTTCTTCTCCCCATTTTTTCCCCATACCAACCCCAATATACCTCGATCGATAGGATGAGCATCATTGTCTAAAGGAACGGACACAACATATCGGATAATCAAAAGCACAAATGTTATATAAGTAGTTCCGATAAACCCAACGAGCGCCTAAAACGATCTTCAATAACGAGTAAATTATTCAACAGAACCAACTTACCCCTATGCCCGCAACATCAGGGTTAGCATGTACTTCATATCTATCTTCGGAGCAGTCCAGCTGTACACACTGCGTGCCCGAGCTTGACATTTTTTGTCGGAAATATATTTTGAAGCGTAGACAACTTTATAAAATCTTTGGCCTGTTGGCCTTCGACTGTCCCATTATAACTATCTGTCCTCCGTGGTAGCCTTACGTAAAGTAGAGTTTCAGCCTTGCCTTAGCGGTGGCATATCATTACCTTAACAGGTGGCACAAGGCCTGGTCGCTCCAATGTCCCTACCAATAAACCTTGATCTAGCCTCGTATCAGTCAAGTAAGGCTATGAGGGGTTGCTTTGGCTTGATGCATATCGCCAAAAAGCGAGCGGAGCTTTTCCTCCAGGGCGCCGGGTGGGTGCTTGTGGAGGGTGACCTTACGCATAGATTATAGGAATAATAATATTCTAATGTTGACTATTCATCATACGGACTCCAGCAAGCGTCATCCACTCTTCGTGCGTTTACCCTGATTGAAATAATGGTGACGGAAGCATCTCTCGAGATGCGATCTACCGTCCCCACAATCTGGTTCAATAGATCCGGTCGAACATGGACGGATTTGATGATGGTTCGTAACTCTAATGGCAGCCAGTCACTGGCCTTCTCTATTGGCCTAGGGCCTGCTAAGGGCTGGGCGCTTAATTCACCCTTCTGGTTGGTGGGTGAACTGCCAAGGTTGACCTCAAGCCTGACCGCAACTCAGCCCCCAGAGTTGAGCCACGTTCCCGTCTCTCAGCTTGTTGAAAAACAAATTCTACCCCGACGATTGAAAGGTACCGCATTGCACCTCGATGGGCTAGTGCCACACAAGCTTGCGGATCGCAGCACCTACATAAAGCCACGCCAAGACCGTTAACAGGAAGCTCAACCAAAAGCTCTGGGGCTCCCGGGGACCTCATCAGCAGCCGAAAGGCCTTCGTCGTGCTGTGAATGAGGTGTAATTTGGTCATCGGGAGCCATTTGTCTTATCAGCTCATGAAATAAGACTACGATGGCCTCTGAAAGCCCAGCAGGCCCCTCTGCATCAAGTCCTGCCCCGGCGGTTTTACCAGCACTGGGGGGGCATCATTATGAAAACCTGATAATCTCTGGTGAAGCACGGGTTCAAAATGGGGATACCTACAATATTTGTATGTCAAGTCTCTTCTTAGCGTGCAAATTGCACGAAGATAGGTAGCACTAACCTACGTTTTGAGCCTTTCCCGAAAATATTGGGCAGGAAATCGACCAACTTCAACAATTGGTCACCAGGGCGGGCGACCTTTGCAAAGATCTCTATGACTTACTAGTGCGCGACGACCAAGTCAAAGAACGCCTTGGGGAGCTTGCATACGAAGCGCAGGATTTGTATCACATCTTGGGGACACTGAAGGCCTTGCTGGAGGACGACGATGCAACCAAAAACTTCATCCAGATTGCCGTGTCCGAAAACCTGACAGCGGTTATTGACTCTTGTTGTATCGAAATTAGGGTGATACATGAACGAGTGAATAATGAGACTACAGAACCCCCCCAAAGCCCTGGAGATGTGATAGAAGGAGCCTGCGGCATATTAACGAAAGAGGAGATAAAATTGTACCGCTCCAGTTTGGTGTCACATAAGATGACTCTGAATATCGCTCTCTCAATGACAAGTTTGTATGCTGCCCATAAGACACTAGCCGCGTGCATGATTCTAACTAGGGAGTTTTTAGATATTCAGCAACACATACTCACGAAGAGCTCAATGACTTAAAACAGCAACTGACTGCTGTTCTGGATCATCTAGAAGATGAAAAAGCAGCCAAGCTTTCCGGAGGACTGACACTGGGGGAAATTGACCGCGAAGTGATACCCGTTGATCACGGCGTCCCACTACGCAGATTCCTATATAGCACCGCCTCTATTTTTACTGAAACCATGCATGGAGCCGATCCCAGTTTCCAGCTCAGTTCCTGCCCAAGCTCTGGGGAATCGGGGTTCGTAACTGCCAGGAGCTCCCTGTCCATCACGATCAGAATTGTCGGTTTGCCAGTATCCGATCTCAAACCTGTTTCTATTGAAGTGTGTCGGGGCAATACCATTGCCGATGTTCAGGATCAGATTAGGCGAGAATTTGATCTCGGACGGGCTCAGTTCCAACTAATGGACGGGAAACGTGTGTTGGAGGCGAACGTCGAGCTACGAGCTTATGAAATCTCAGACCAGTCAGCTCTTTGCTGCGTGTGCTTTAGAAAAGATCCTAGTCATCCACAGGTTCAGGTGCAATCTCCTAGTCACATCACGATCCGCGGCATTAACGGCTTCCTTTTTAGGATCCCGCTAGATTCAAATGTTGAATATACTGTGGGCCATATCAAGGAGCTACTCCTGGAGGCATACAAGGAGAAGCATAAGGATAGTCACTTCATGATTAAAGATATCACAGGAGCAATAGTCATCTTCCGTGGACGGGAACTACCCGATGATTGGCATCTAACGGACGGAGGGTTTCACAACATCCCTAGTGTTTTATATGTTGCCCTCCTCTACGGCGGCGCCCGTCGGGCATACGCCCCAATCGCTGAAAAGCCGTCACCAAACGGGTCCCTGACTGCGACTGTCTCAGATGCTGCCGAATCACCAAATGAAAAGAGTAGTCGTCTGAGGCGGATATTTACCCGATTAGCAAAATCTTCTCAGCCTAAAGTGGATCCCCATCTGCTGAATTTCCCTATAGGCATTTCCCACTATAAGAGGGCATCGCGAAACCGTACACTTGGCACCCTGGAGGACCTAATCAGTGAGGCTGAAAGTAGGTTAGAGACGGAGGCTGCCACAAGTCCTTTAGACCGATAAATCCTACTCTGATGCCTAGAGAGTTTCTAGTATTTCTACTACAGTGAGTGTAAAATGATCCTACCATGCAAGGAAAATGGCATGTAAAAGTTATCCAAGCCTCACTAATTTGCAGGCCCAAGATGTCACGTCACCGGAGAGTTTAACGGAAAAGTCCTCTACTAAGGCGAATGTATGAGCGTTTTACAGCTATTTCAGCTACCAGGCTACTTAACCTCCATTTGGAAACCCATTCGAAATTACCCTGATGAATAGCTATTTATTCCACCACCAAGCATTATAGGGAGTTGTTTATGATGTTGGTGGCTGAAAACCCCCAATTCCTGGGGGCTAGAGGGGAAACAGCTGATGGGGTATGAATGGCACTGATGTAACGTAATTTGCTACTAGCCTGCCTCTCAGCTTTCAAGTCAGGTCTGGGTTCAGGACTTGGCTCTTTTGCTAAGCATTTTAGGTGCCTTGAATCTAGCTCAGCCACCACCGATTTGTACTGAGATCAAGCCTTTGGGGGCTAGCTTGTTCTGCACTGACTGGCATGGATTCCCGCATTAAAATGAGAAAAGAAGACGAAAAAAAAGCTAATCCTCATTCTGTTGGATATTGGAGATTACGTTGTATTTCTCTCTGTTAAAATGGGACGTTTGATTGGGTCCGCGCGCGGCAAATATGCGTTTTACAGCGAACTCTCGCTATTGCAGGGCCTACTGCCCTTTTACTTTCAAAATAGGCCCCCAAAGAGATCCTCCGTAGCCCGTTGAAGGAAGCTTACTAGTAAAAGTATTGAGCATAATGTCTGGGAATCTGCTTTGGCATGTTCTGGGATGGCTGTGTCTATATAAGAGCTCTTAAGACAGTTCTTACCCTGATAGGGTAGACTCAAATAACTTCTTGTGACGGAGGCGGAAAAAAAAATATAACTGGTACAGAGAGCAATCTGCTCCGTATGCCTCTGCGGGTAGCTGTTGGCGGGGCGTGGTACCCGAAAGGAAGCGGTGCCATGATATTGGCCCCAACCCTAGGATAATTATTCGCGCATCATGCAGTGAACCGAGGGGGCTGTTTTTTCCAAATCAAAAACGCATATATATATAAGACTTGACCTCCCAGGAAAGCTTGAGATATAAAGCCCTCTACCACCCACACCGTCAATTCCAGTTGAAACCAAAACAAAACCAAAGTACAGCCTCCCCCACCAACCAAGCCAACGCTACCCCTCAAAACAACACAAATATGAAGCTCATCAACACACTTATTGCATCCTTCTTTGCTTTTCAAACCATCTACGCCGCCCCCGTCCCAAGTCCTCAGTGGGATTTCGTTGATATCGAGGCCTGCTGCGCGATAATTGATGCGGCTATGGCTCAAATGGAAGAAGCAATGTCCCTGCAACTTGAGATGGTACGTGCGAAAACCGGAGATCAGGGTAGAAGCACCCAACTTGTGGCTGACTATTTCATCTCCTGTAGTCCATGCTGACGGCTCTTGCGGATGTCGCGGGTTCTGGAGCGGAAGTTTGTATGGAGGCTTGCAAGGGACAATAGTGGCTCCTACTCTTACTTCTGGTCACCATGGTCATACCTCCGCAGTGAGGCACCTGGTCTGGGGTCTGTTGGGGGAGGGAAGGAGGGTAGGGCTAGGCGTGAAACAGGTCTCTTGGGGAGGTATAAATAAGTTAAAGCCGGGTATCTCTAAGGCGTTGGTTGTTGTTGTGTCTTTTAGTGTTGGATAAAATATACAATTTTATAAACTCTGAGAAGATAAATAGGTACGATGATTAACAACTATATTTATAATTAATATTAGGCCAAGAAAAGTCACTTATCTGGAATAGGTAGATATGAGCCTCGAGTCGTCGCTATGCTTCACAAACGACCAAGATTTTGAAAAGGTATCGGGTATCAAGTTTCTCTTCCAAGCCCAGCGGGGCAAAAAGTGTGCACTGGATCGACCATAATTCATGAAATTAGCCAAGAAGATCTCCCGGAGCCATGCATCTCCATGTCCACGGAAGGGATAAATGTGAATCGATGTTACACTCAGGAGCAATGAATACGGGAAAAGTCATGGTTTCCCTGGAGGTCTGCGCAATCATTTGTTGCTCTCATTGGTCTGATTGGATTCAATGTTCCTGAAATCATTTTTTGCCGTGTCGCCAGGCCTTCGATTTCAGGTCAATCCATCTGGGACCCTTTGTTCATTTCTATGCGGAAAGATTCCTGTTCCCGTCAGTCCCCATGTTTTTTGATCGACGAGACTTCCTGAGCGGGAATGATCGCCCGCTGATCACCGTGTGATGTTCTTCGATACGAGTATCGCCAAGAGGCATCCCTGCACCAAAATATGAATATATAGGAGGCTTCACCAGTTGGACTCAAAGGCACACTTCCAGTTTTCACACGTTTAACTTCGAGAAAGCGGACCTATCCGTGCAAACTCCAAAATGAAATTGGCAACTCTTGCCCTCCTCACCTCCTCGTTCGGGACACTGGCCCAGTCGGTGATGACGCAGGGGTTCAGAATTGATGGAACCGGCACCACTGTGGATTTCGAGGCCGCATATAAAGACGGCTCGCGCCTCGTAACTATCCGAGTATGAATCCGACCACCCTCCCTTCCTCACCCGATACTAACGGCTGGAAACAATCAAGGCCACCGCCGGCCTCACGGGCATCGACCAATTCTTCCAATGGAACTTCGAAGACTCCCGAAAGAGCGGCCTAATCCGCTCCGCCTACCACACCGGCCGCCCCAGCCAAAGCTCTGGAACCGAACAAGCGAAATTCTTCCTCGGACACGGCGGAACATGGACAGCCGATAACATGGCTATCCCGGGAATGCTGGAGCTAGGCGCTCCAGTGAATGGCGACGAGTGCTGGGGCCAGAACGCGACTGAAATCCGGCATTTCATTAGCGAGTGGTCGGAGACGTACCATATGGCTACGGGGCGGCGGTCTCTGCTTATCACGGATATTTTTTATGGTATCAGAAACGTACGGATTATTGGCACCGTTTTCCGATCGAAATGGATGTCGCACTTATCACGAATGATAATTACCCGCCGAATGATCATGATTTGGAGATTATATACCAGATGAGCTGGGTTATGTGGGAGACTAGGGAGAGATATAAGTATGGTGGGTTGGCACAGATGTATCGTTGGAGATACTCTTCTCTGAGGGATTATACGCAGAAGGGATAAGAACGCTATATGGAGTTGAATCTTCAGCTTGGAGGCTATTATTAGCTATTGATGAGTTGCTGGCTTTTGTTGCCTTGTATTGTCATGCAAATGGACACAATAATATGGTCCACTAGGAAATAATTTACAAGCTCCATCCAAACTGTATACTAAATTAGTTCTAGGTCTCGGTGGAAGACGAAGAACGGTGCTTGGGGGGACTTCTCCCAGCTGCTTTGCTAAGCATTGCAAGCGTCTTTAGTGCGGCTTGGCCACCATAAATCAGCACTAAGGGGTCCTAAACCTTTTGAAGCTAGGTTTTCCGCGTAGACTGAGGACTCCCACGGATCCAGCGAGTTAAAAAGGAAAAAGCCAGGATCATTCAGTTGGATCTTGGAGATGATTCCGTTTCGCCCGTAAGATCCGGGCTTAACCTTGGGAATATTATACAAGTCTCGAGCGTTTTGGGGATCATGGATGCCGAGGTGCAAGCAAAAGCGATGTCATGGCCCCCATATCGGACCCACCCGTTGTGGTTTGTGGTGGCGCGGTACGTGCTATTTTCCAAAGTGTCCTCGGGTGAATCTAAGCCAATATGTCGGCCCCAACCCTTGCATTGGTATTGGCAAAGCATCTGGATTGCCTGTTTAGGCTGTGAATAATGACAGAAAGGCTGCACCGGGAATCGGACACCAAAGTTTGGCTATCTCATAGAAAAGAGTTGCTTGATAGGAAGCGTCTCAGCTATATAAAGCCTTCTCTATATCCTTCTTGTACATCCGAAATTCCCATCTCCAATCCTGTTTCCTTTCAAGCAAAACACTAGCAACAAACCGCAACCCCTTCTTCTAAACCAAACAACTCCCACACTACAAAAAAAACAATACAAAATGAAGCTCAGCACAACACTCCTCTTCTCCCTCTTTGCATTTCAGACAAGCTACGCCCATCCTGTGGCCCCTCGCCAATTCGATATGGAGGCCTGCTGCGCAATAATCGACGCAGCTATGGAGATGATGGAACAGGCGGCGGCCATGGCACTGGAGCAGGCAAGTACAAAATCGCCCTTGACACAGCATGGGGGAGTGATACCTGGATCGGTACTAATAAGTTCTTTCTCTTCAGGCTTTTCTTGAGTCCGTTATTCAGGTGGGAGGTACTGGAGCCATTGATTGCGCCGACTTCTGTAAGCCAGGCAAATAAGATGGGGAGAGCAAGCCCAAGGTTAGCACCGTGTCAATCTAGATTGAAATAGCCAATACTGACTGCCTGTGACTTTAGCTATTGGCGGACGCACCTCGCCTTGATGTGTGCCGAGGAGAAAGGTTGGGAATGGTTGAGCTATGTATATATATACCTGAAGAATATTTGAGATCTGCGAAGTGATTATTATGTTTCATTACTGTCTTTTCGGCGAGACCTATTGGGATTTATTTATTGCTCATATCAGTAAAGAATACATGGATTTGCAAATTCTAGTATACAATGAAAGAGGATATCGAAGATTCTATTCCCGTATGCCCGTTCGATATGCGCTGGGTCTATCAAGATATTTCAGGACATGGAAAGGGTCTGGAGGAATTACGTGGGACCGACGGCGCCCGCAGGCATCAAAACACACCGTGAGTCTCGTTATTTCCATTACTTCCCATCTTATATACACACGCGAAGAGATAGCAGGCTTGATATGGACCTTCCGATTCTGGATATTCTCTGTCGCGCACAAGAGGCCAATCAACTCCTTAATGGCCGGATATATGCGAGCGCGAGCAATGGGAAGAGGATGTCGAGATGTATGCACCGGGGTATTTAGCTCTTGAGGCAGCTGGCGGAGCTGCATAGTACGACCTTAATAATCTCACTATGCCCGAAGACCAGATTAGGAAGGCGATATGGCACAGGTTTGCAGTCCGGGTCTGGTCCAAGGATGACTTTTGTTGCACCACGACGAAACCCCAGTTTTAGATAGACAGAGTTGATATATTGCTTTAGTGTTGTTAGGACCCTAGCTTTTTCCTTTTCTTTGTGCATAATCCACTACCTCCATTTTGTAGCCATGCTCAACGAAGGTGTCTTTGTCTTCTAATGTTGGTTTTATCAAGGCACCGACGAGTCGGTTTACCAAGGTTTATCGCCTTAATAGCGAGCGTAAAATCTTAGGAATATTAATTAAGCAATAGAGAAATATACCGCATGCCACAGGTATATTTAATTTGTCAATGCAATGATATTCCCGTTCTATCTCCTCCTACTCAAAGCTGTCGAAATCATTTCTCCCGCAAAACAACCAACACCCTTACAACCTATACTATATAATGAAAAACAAACCATTGATACCCCATTAAGACATTTATAATTCCAATTAACTAGATAGTATATATACCAGTGTGGACGTAAAGCTAGAAGAACAATAAAAGAAAATAGTACTGCGTTCAGCTAGAGTGATGAAGCCTAAATATATCGACAACACATGAGGAAGGCATTATAGATATAGATCTCAGCAATTCATCGAAAGTCCATGAAGCATATTAGCAAAACAAAAGGATGAGGTCTTTTAACGATGCTATCTTGAGCATTGAATGGTGCAAAACATTTAAGTTCCATTGTTAAGCTCAGATGCTGATGTCATTCAATAGGATCTGGTAGGCCCGCTGAAAAATCCCAATTCCATCAAGGCCCACCTAACTTTAAGGGTATAGATCCTCATAGGCTGCCCAAGAGTTCCATTGTCTGGGCCGAAGCGGGGATGAATAGCGATTGTTCGAGACCCTTTCCGGTTCTGGGTATTAAGGTTTATTGCGGAGACTCATTTTGCGGTTCGTTACTGCCTGCCCCAATACCGCTCATTCAACGAAAATGGAACGTCTGCTACGTCAGAGGATAAAATGCGGAAGCATGAGAAGGTTAAAAAAAGTGAAAGTAAAAAAAAAAGCCAACGATCTCAGATTCTCAAATCCCAGCTTAAATGCATATGAATCCCCCCAGCGATGGCCACGACGGCAACCCCCCCAATTGTTGGTGCAATGGCACCCCCGTATGGTGATGGCGGTGGGTGCTATGGGAAGGAATCGGAAAGAAAGACAAACAAGCGAAATTCTGCCTCGAAAACACTCCTAAGTGATACTGTGGGTAGATTGCTCACGGAGGAATTGGCCAAGTTGGATCTTTATGAGAAGTCGGATAATCTGCCGGGCGCATGTTGTTTGCTGCCCGGAGAACATTTACCACACTGCCCAGCGCGGGGACCAAGTGACAGTGGTACCAGCAGCAGTACAGGTGACTCGTCACCTAGGAGCTCCCAGAGCCGGGTTTCCTGTCAGTCTACATCTTCGAGGCGCAAGAGAACAGCGAGAGACACACCTTCATTCCCGAAGCTCTGGGGACTTGCTGCGTTCGTCAAATCGAAGCCGCCACCGCTGGCATCCGATCCGCCCGATGCCGACGTACAGGTGCTGGAAACCGTCGAGAGGCTGGCAGTACAGTACGGCACCGCCTCCCACATGGGGATACTTGACCCGAGCTACCATTTCTTCGTGAATAAGACTCACTCTGGTGCACTCTGCTACAAAGTCCAGAACGAGGTGGCGATTGTAACGGGTGATCCCCTCTGCGAGTCGGATTTGATACCGGAACTCCTGGACGAGTTTGCGGCGTACCGGAGGAAGCGCCACTGGAAGCTTGCGTGTATTGGCATCAGTGCGAGTTTTTCCGAGTATGCTTACGGACGCCACTGGACGACGATCGAATTCGGGGTGGAGCGCGTACTGAACCCGATGACGAACGACGTTCTCATGGAACGGAGCGGGAAGAGGATCATCGTGCAGAATAAGCAATTGCTTAACCCCGCAAAACGGAACCAATCATTGCGCATATATATCCCTTCTTACGAACAGGATCGGTCCTTAGAAGACGCATTGACCGCAGTCTATGATGCGTGGAGATGCAAACGCAGTAGTGTCGGTCAGGCATATGTCACCGTGTACGATCTCTTCGACTTCCCAGACCTGATGATATACATCTACACCTGCGCCGCCGATGGACAGGCCAATGGATTCGTGGCACTCCGCTGGATTGGGGCGCATCAGGGCTACCATCTTGATCCATGTGTGATGGCACCAGATGCACCGAAGGGGGTTAGTGATCTCTTGATTTATGCGACACTGGCATTCCTGAAATTCAAGGGTGTCTCGTACCTCAGTCTGGGCTTTGAGCCCCTCGAGGAACTGAGAGAGATCCGTGGAATGCCAAAGTTATTTGACCGTATGACGCGTTCAATCAACCGACGCGTATTTCGGAAATTTCACCTCAATGGGAAAAAGGCACATAGTGACAAGTTTCGAACGGACCTGGAGCAGGAATCGGGGCTTTATGTGGTGCTGCCTACGGGGATTATGGACCTTCGACAGGTTTTTGCGGTCTTTCACACGGCGCATATTCGCATTCGCAAACTGATATAATTTCGTTGAGGATATGTATCTTGAAGCGATAGAATTTACAACCTATACAGTATTTCGTCCCTGTATCAATCTGAGTGTGCAGTCGTTCTCTCTTCAGCACGTTGCGGGGATGCTAGTTTGGTGTCTTGTCGCGGGGGCGGATCGCATCCTTTTGAGGGGACCTTATCTGGCGCCAAGATGACGAGAAAATGTATGATCGCCTTAAATATGTTCAGCTTGGGCGGATCTGAGCGAAGGAGGAGAGATCTTCTTTCTATTCCTCGACCAAATGGAACATTACGGAGCCTGATATGTTGACTAATCTCCGCTAAAGTGTTAGCAATGCGGACACTAGCGGCCGTTGGCTGCCAACAAAAGCCAGGAGCTGACTCCACAATACGAAACCTCACTGGGTCGTGCCCAGATTCCAAGAGACGAGATCGTCAAACCGTTACGGACCAATGACGGGTCGGAACACGTTCCATCAGCTCGGGATGACGAGCCTCAGCTCTTTTCAGCTGGAGAATGGCTTGGATCCGCCAGCGGGCGCTAGCGGACAGAACCCTCGCATTTGAGTTTGGTAGGAAAGATATTATTAGGCTGTCCGCCTGAATGGGATTTCTATGTGAACAAGTGGAATGGAATGTCGGTGAAGGGGGGGTTGAGGAGAAACTTATTTAATACCCACACGACTTTGCATTTGGGGGACATCGTACATCAACCGTCGAACCGCACACACCCACCAAATCAAACAAAAATGGCACAGCAAGGACTTTTGGATCTAGCCAAGCAAATCGGGGACCGATTGGAGGAGGTGGTGCAACTGCTCGAGAAGAACGACTTAGAAACGACAAATATTGAACGCGATGGATACCCGGCCGGCGCGGGTTTCGAAGAGCTCACGGTGGCCCGTCTCCAACTACTCAAAGCCGCCCACGATCTAGAGTACATCGCCATGGGGAGAAAAGAATGGCTAAAAACGAATCTTGCAGTGGTAAGTCACCCTCGTGCTAGTGTTCGGTAGGTGAAAGCTGCTCACCCAGGGGTAGACCAAATGGGATCATCTCTGCTACTACATGATCGACCAATATAAGCTCTACCAATACGTCCCGCTAGACGGAGAAATCTCATGCGAAGAACTCAGCAAGGCCTCTGGTCTTCCCCTCGACGCCCTGAAACGAATCCTTCGACACGCCTATCTCAACCACCTCTTCTGTGAACCCAGGCCGGGCTACGTGGCACACTCCGAAGCCTCAGAGCTATTTGTGACAGACCCGACGATGGCATCATGGCTAGGTCACAACTACGACGAGGTATTCCGTAGTATACCCCACCTACCAGAGGCTCTGAAGAAGTGGCCCGAGCCAACGGACCCAGGACACACCGCGTGCGCACTAGCCTTCGACCAGCCCAAGGGAATGTTCCCAGGATTATTTCAGCAACAGCCCTGGCGCGCTGCCCGATTTGCAGGGGCAATGCAAGCCGTCACCCAGGGGAGCCATGACCCATCGCACGTCGTGACCGGGTATGACTGGGCGAAGCATGGAGACGGCCTTGTTGTCGATGTAAGCCTACTAGCATTATCGCTACCTACCGCCATATAATTTCCTTAACCTAACTGCGACTACAGGTCGGTGGCTCTTCAGGCTTCGTCAGCGTAGCTGTGGCGAAAGAATTCCCGAACCTTCGCTTCGTGGTGCAGGATATTGAGGACCATAGCGCCAAACTCACTGAGCATGTGTCCGCCGCTGAAGTGGCGTCGGAGTTTCAGTTCCAGGTGCATGACTTTTTCAAGCCGAATCCGCAACCCGAAGCGGATGTGTATTTCCTGCGTCATATCATTCATGACTGGGACGATGCGAGCTCAATTAATATTTTGAGGGGCATTGCGGGTGTAATGAAACCGACTGCCAAGATCGTGATTGGTGATATTGTCGTACCGGGCCCTGGAGTTGCTCCTTGGCAGGCGAATAGGATGATCGGGTATGTCAATAACACCCCGTATCTTTTGAGATAGGAGTGATGCATTTGCTAACTGGCTGTAGTATGATGGATCTGCAAATGATGGTGATGGTCAACGGCAAGGAGAGAACCGAGCAGGAATGGGACTTGATAGTGAAGAAGGCGCACCCGGACTTGAGTATCCTGGCGATCAGGCAACCCCCTCACAGTGTCCCGAGTATCATAGAAATCGGGTTCATAAAGGCGTGATATGATTGCGCCTCCTGTTCTGATCATGATAAATGAAGATATTTAATAGAATGCATAGACTGTATTGTCGATTCAGGGTGCTGCTGGTCAAATACCGTCATGGTTTGAGAAAGGCACGTCCTCTTTTATTTAATCTCCTCTCGAAGTCCAAACACCAGAGCTATCTCTCTAGTCATTATGGGGAAAGTCGAGATGTGGTATAGGGCCTCTTAGACGCAATTGAAATAATGTAGAAAGAAAGACCATTAATCTATTAATCGCTAAATCGCTTTCAAATATATCAGTAAAGGCCAAATAAATATACATAGATTATTGTTTCGAATCCTTCACCATCCCCACCTCCAAACACCCCCACTCAGTCATAGACACAAACCCTCCCCCAAAAGACCCATCGCCCTTCGCCCCAATATCACACCTTAATTCCAGCGAAAGAAACGTTCCGATACAGTACCTAACCATCGGAAACGGCCTTTTCGGCGCACGTCCGCTCTGATCATCTGCCCAGCGTATCCAGGCTTTCACGTCTCCGTCCGGACTAGCCCTGATGAAACCAGGTCTGTCGATGGGAAGGGTAGAGCCAGTCTCGAGGCATAGCTCGTTGGAGAGCTCGCCGGCTAACTCGGAGGAGAAACTCCCGTATCGATGATCCTGGTTATGGCCTCTGAAGCAGAGGAGGTCTCCCTCCTGTTTTGGGATGACGGTGGGTAGGGCTGGGAGGATGTCGTAGTTCATTGATGCCGTGGGTGGTGGGCGAACTGGGGTTTCGGTTGTCGAGGTGGTGGAGGTAGTAGAGCTGCTAGTGTTTGTGGTGAGAGTTGTAGTGTGAGTTGTCGACGGTGATGTAGGGGTGGGTGTACGTGGACGACAGGTGGAATCTTTGGTGATGGTGGTTGTTGTGGCGGTAGCAGAGCATCCGGTTGTTGTTCCGGTTACTGTCCGGGAACAGGCTATTTGTGTGGATAAGGATGTTGTATGGTCGTAGTAGGTAGGCTTGCAGATAACCGTTACATGGGGTGCGGTATTAACGGTGCATGTCGGGGTGGCAGTTGAGGAAGTAGTGGAGGTGCGTGGATGGCAGGTAGCCTTCTTGGTGGTGGTGGTTGTCGAGGGGGTAACAGAGCATCCGGTTGTTGTTCTTGTTATTGTGTGAGGACACGCTATTTCAGTAGTTAGGGAACCCTCGTGGCTGGAGTAGGTAGGTTTGCAGATAACTGTGACATGAGGTGCTGTGGTCACCGTGCATTTTGGGGTTGCAGTAGCTGGAGTGGTGCGTGGATGACAAGTAGCTGCCTTGGTGATTGTAGTGGATGTGTCGGTCACAGAACAACCAGTTACTGTTCTTGTGGTTGAAGGTGTGCAAGTACTTGTTGTAGTGATCGAGGCATCGTGAGTTTCATAGATCGTCCTACAAGCAACGGTCACTTGTAATGCTGTGGTGTCTGTGCATGTTGAGGTGGTTTCTGATGTCGTTTGGGTGGTGGTTGACTCGTCATCTGTTTTTGTACTTGTGGACGGAACACTGGAAATGACATCGGGGCCGTCATCATCATCCTCATCGTCTCCACCATCACCTTCACCATTATCATCATCGTCATCGCCGTTCGACTCAGGGTCAGAGTCAGAGTTAGGGTCGGGGATATCACCAGTAAGAGAGCTGGCCTGGTTAATCAAATGATCGATAAGATTTGAAACGGGCTCAATCTTGTCAAGTTTGACCTTATCTGTAATATCATCCACCACATTACTAATGCACGAGAATGTATCAACAGCGGTGTCGAAGAGGTCGGTGGCAGTATCAAAGATGCCATCAAGGAAACCACGTTTCTTCTTTGAGTTGCATCCACCCCCTCCTCCACCTCCTCCTCCTCCACCAGAACTTCCTCCCCCACCGCCTCCTCCGAGCCCGCCCGGTCCACCAGGTGTTCCACCCAAGCCGGATACCAAGCCCCCAAGATCCTTGTCCAACGTATTCAGACTATTTAGGGTATCCCCCCTGAGGGCCGTGGGACTGGCCTCCCACGAACGAAGAATGGGTATAATAGCTCCAATCTTGGATGACATGGAGGTGACGCTCAACATAACCATTGACTCTGGGATTGTGGGCGTGATTGTGCTCGTATCCGGTGCAATAGTTGTAACAACGGGAATAGTTTGCGTTGCCCCACCTTCAATAACGCTTGTCACAAAGATAGTGCTCGCGACAGGAGCAGGAGTCATTTCGGGTCCTGCGGTAGGCACATTGGGTTCCTGACCCGCAGGTACGTTGGTGTTGGTGTTGGTGGTAGGGCTAAGGGCTGAGTCTCCGGACGAATGGGGCGATTCGGAGCTGGATGGTGAGTCTGATGTTCCTGGGACAACCACGGAATCTGGGTTGGTGGTCGATGTGGCTGTTTTGGTGGTTGATAGTGATGCACTAGGTGTGTCGTTTGTGTTGCTGGTCTGGGGGTGGTTTTGGGATGTGGAGGTATGGGATTCGGACTTCAGTGTCGTGGTACTGCTCTCAGAAGATTGGGGATGGAATACCTGGCTAGTACCTGACTGACTGGTAGTATGTGTTTGTTGTGTGGTACCCGTGGCTGGGGTATTCGAAGTTACGCTACTCAGAGTGCTGGTACCTGTAGTGATGGTACTTGTCGTTGTAGGACTGGATGTTGCGGTATTCTGGGTTGTCGTACTTGTATCTACGCCGGTCGATGATAGGGCGCCATCAGTGACAGCGTTAGTAGTAGCCTCAGGATGAGCTAGCGATATCGTAGTGGCGGTCGTTAGCTTCGAAGGTGATGCTGACTCAGTTGGCTCATTAGTACCAGAAGAAGAACTTGTGTGCCCTATACCACTCGTGTGAGGCTGCTGGACCCTTGTCCTTGTTGCTGTGGTCTGACTCTGATGGTCCGTTGTACTGGTCCTAGTTTCGAGCTGAGAGGGCTTGGTGATTGCATTCGTATCGAGTCCCCCGCCGGCCTTGGAAGCCATGCTACTCGAGGACGGTTCAGGAATCATGCCTGTCCCTGAATGGGTACGGCTCCCACCAATAGAGGGTAGTTCTGTGTCGGTATCTGGGTTTATTATGATGATCGTTGTCGTATCGTGAACGGTATATGAGGTGGTAAACGGAGGAGGATCAGTTGTCGAGGATTCTGATTCAGCATTTCTGGGTTCGATGGCAGGAGCTTGGGATGGCGGATGGCTTCTCCCTTCCCCAAACGATATCGGGGTATTGCCTGTGGTAATGGTGTAGGCATCTTGCATTGGGACGGCTGCCGAAAACACGAACCATGCCACTCCACTATATGTGGCCCAGCTGATATGAGATCGCATCGCTATATATGATAGAGAGATAAGAACATGAAACGAAAGGTCACTAGTATTGACTTAAGCAGATACAATAGGTAGAATCTGAATGTTTATATCTATCCAGTACTCCAGAAGGATGATAACTTAGGACGCCATTGCTTGCTTGTTGGGTGGCTATGCTATCGTAGTCTATGATCTACCTTGGATGAAATCCAAGTATTCCAGTTATCCACAACTGATGAGAATCTATAGTGTTGGGTGAAGACAGGAAAATACCAACATCGCAGAATGGCGCAGCATGCAAGGCTGACACGGCGTAAAGAGACGGGAGTACTGGGCAAGATGGAATTCTTTTTTAAGCGCCCATTGCTGTCAATATCACTGAGCCGAGTTCGCCTTATGCCCTAGTATTTCTACACTACAGTAATCCTGACATAGCTAAGGAGAACTATTTCTGTGCTAGTGAGCCATATTTCTGAGGCAGTCTCCAGTTGCGCCTCGCAAACCTCAAAGCACTGCCTCGTTGACCAAGTTACCGCTGGATATATTGTTTCTATCTACAGTACCGTAGCTTGCCCAGTTCCGGGCTGTCATTCAGGGTCCAGCGCTAAACCCTACTGGACACTATGGAACGGGCGCTTAAGAGGGTGCTGTGCCAGCCATGATATGCTCATGCTCTTGCTAGAAAGAGGCGCAGCGCGACAAAGGCATTGACAATACGGCCCCAGGGTGGTAGTAGCTTCACGCTTGAGGGCTGAATATCCGTTGGTTGACATTGTTCCTGGGGTTTGGACCCTGAGAACTCAGCCATGAAGCGGGGCAGTATTTTTCACGCCAGGGTGGTGGGTGTTTAAGCGCCGAGTTTGGGGAAGGTATTGCCCAGGGCGGGCTAGTGTCAACCCCAGCGGCTCTGGGTTTGGTCGGAGGAAGCGAATTTCCGTAGTTGTAAGTGTTCCTTTGGACATATTCCCGGCGGCTAGATTCTACCTATACCTCTTCTTTCTTCCATAGTCCTTAATCTGCTAGAATTACTTCTTTAAGGATCTAAGCTTACTGAATAAGGTCCTTGTCAAGGCCATCATAAGGTACACGGCTGCTTACTAAGCGCTCTCCTCCCTCCCATCTTAAAGGCAACCAAGCAAAGGAATATATATTTCGAGTATAGCATATTAAAGTATAATTCATGCAGGGAGCGGCTTAGGCCAAGTAATATAAATCTTTTTATGGACTTTCTCTTTAGTATTTTTTCTATCATTAAAAAGAACCCTTTGGCAAAGACACCTCCGGATATACCAAGTGTTGCAAAAACAAAAATGAAATGACCGACGTAGAGATAACCTGCGACCTTCTGTGCGCAGCATAATGATGATGTAAGACAGACCATAACCACCAGCCCAGTCAGTCATATGACAAAAGTTTCACTCGAAATGCAGACCCAAACATGGGGGAAATTATTTATTCCTCTTCTTCTGTGGGGCACGACATGGATTTGGGCGCAATGTTAAAGGGCAGCACTGGTTAACGAAGTAAGGCAAAGGGGAGGAGAAACGAGGCTGTTAGAACCCCGACTCGACCGACCCTGAATCGTCCGACTCTGTCTCGTACACTGGCCCTGGCTTGAAACGCACCCCGACCTTCTCCGCCTCTGCGGCCAGCTTGGAACACTGTTCCGCACACACCTCACGTTTATCCCAGCTGCAGCTTAGGAAAATTTTCGCTAGGGCTGGTACGTGTAGCTCTTTCCAGGCGGCAAAGCCGCGAAACATAATATCGAGGGCCTTTTCATGATCGTCAGGGCTGTATACCGCCCCGGGCCCGTTCTCCCGTTCCAGCTCGTGGGAGGTTACCGAGAACGATAACAGGGACACTGAGGCGGGTACAATTTCGGCGAGGAATGATCCTGGATGGTCGAGGCTAGGGTTCGCTCGGGCAGTGGCAGCTTTTAGATTACACAGCGCAAGTTCGATGGGTAATCCGAGCCTTTGAAGGCGTGAAAATAAGCTGCGGATTGATACACTGCCTGGGAGAATTGACCCGTTCAGTTCATCAAACCAGATAGAAAGCTGTAGAAGGCGGTCACCAGCCTCACGTCCGATTACTGAAACAAGCCCGCAAAGGTCGAAGTCTTGGGGGCCATCGTTGTGCCTACCAGAGTGCCCGTAGGTAAACCTTTCGAGGGACGGACAATATTTAAGAAACGATGCGATAGCCACCTGGTCCGTGGGGACGCGCCACAAAACGACGGACTGAACGGCGCTGCCGCTGTACGGAAGGTCCCGGGGCATGCTGGGCGCTGGGATGTCTCCGCGCAAGCCTCTGCCACCATTACCCTCAAGGCTCCTGACGCGCGGCAGCCCGACGAACGAAGTTACTGAGTTCAGATCAAATGGTCGAGCGCCCGGTGCTGCGAGGTCAACAACCTGGGCAAGGCTAGGTCTATCATAGGGGAGATCTGATCGCCTGGCTCTGCGAATAATGACATCAATCAGTCTGTTTGTTTCGTTGTTCCCCTGCCGCCAGCCCATAGGTAACCGGAGCACTCTGACATTTGGCAGGAGTGTTAAAAGAAACACCGTAGCATGGTGAGAGTATCGCATAGATTCAATATCGTTTTGCATTGTGGTAAGGTATTCCTTCCAGTCCAAGCCTGCTTCCTTGAGATAAGATGAGTTTGCAAGTAGTACCGGAACAGCTTGCTGGAAATCAGCATATTTGTTGGTATATTCCATGTGACCGCTACTGGAGCAGTAACTGTCTTCACTGAAGTCCGCCTCTTGGATATATCGAGCTACGGCGGGCTCGTCAGCGATTTGTGAGATTAAGCCATAGGCAGAGCCAAATGAATAAGGCCAGAAAATGAAGTGAAGCCGATTCTTGCCGCGACCACGGGTATCGTAGTAGTGGAATTTCCCCAGCAATTCTTCAAGTTCCTTGTGATGTTTCAGAAAAGGAAGGCAGAGGTGGTAACCAGCTTTGCAGGTAAGTGCAAAGCTCTGAAGCCCTTCGGGGATGACGTTGTCAACGACCATTTCTAGGAGCTCAGTTGGTAGCCGCATTAACTCCATAATTAATCAACACTGAGGATTCGAGCGTGAAGGAAATGTTGGAGGATGGAAAGAAAGAAGGTGACGTTTGGCAAAGGGAAGATCATCAAGTTGATCTAGCGGGGTAATATCCTAACCCGCTATTTTAGATACCTTTGTACTTAGCCGCCGAGGCACTCAGCCTCTCCCAAAGTGAGTAACAGGGTGTGCATTATGACTGGCTATCGTGCGTTCTCCAAACACTGGTGGTTCAAATCCTTAAGCGCCGGCCCCTCAATCAGCCGGGGATAGGCTCAGCCACGGAGATACCGCGGATCCATCGGGGAGCAAAAATAATAGATCGGTTAGAAGATGCTAGCCGCGGCGCGCACCAACACGGCCACAGACACACAGCCCTTTAAGTAGAGTCAATCCTAGCCACACGATTATCATATTCGTTCCTGGTGACTTCATGGGTTGGTGACATGATCTATACGGATTTATCTCATTCAACAAATAAAATACCAGGTTTGTGTACCAGCACTGCCCACCAAAGCGTTTCGAACTGGGATGATGACCCCCATAGCTGGCCTCTAGGTCGGTGCATCATGACGGCTAGGCCAGCTATATGTATCGGGGCTACCCTTCCTCCAGATGAAAATACATCCCAAGCTCAGAACTTCAATTCCTATTACCATTTCTAATTGTACCCTCCTCACGACCCTTCGTTCATTATGCATTTCCTTCGCCTCTACACATTATCCGTTCTTGCGGCAGTTTCAACATCTCGAGCCTTATACCCACGAGTGGAACTAGAATGTGATGATGACGATGTCGACGACGTCGATGATCTCGCCGAAGACCTTGATATTTTGGAGGTCAATGACGGGCCCACGGTTGATAGGAGGGCCGGGGTTGGGGTCGAGTTTGAGAGCCCCTTTTTCATCCTCACCAGCTCTGACTGCAGCCTTGAGGATACACACGCAGCACGGAAGAAGATTATCGCAAGCCGTCATGGGGAGAACTTCATGCTAACAGCTGACACTGGAAATGACCCCGGACGTCTCCATGGCGAGTATATTTTGGATGGTACGAGAATCAAAGTCGGAACTGGAGACGCTGCAAGGGCGGGGAGAGATGCAAGAGATGATTTCGTGAGTGTAGCAATAGATTCACTTTACGTGCTGTGCCTACTAACATCCTTTTCAGCTTGACTGGAAGCCGTGGGCGGCAGATGAGCCAGGATCAGTCAGCATTGAAGATAACAAATGTACCTGGAGGCTCGAGAGCCCATCACCCAGGGATGATCCTGCCAGGCTGCCATGGGAGCCACAAATCACGGCACCGATGCCTCTCGAGGCGATCTATAGTCTGATAAAAGACGTCAAGAGGGGCCAGGACGGAGTCCTCATTGGACTAGTGAAAGGGAAGAGCGCCTTGCACCTGGTGGAGCGGAACTACTTCGTGGCAAGTCCAAACGGGATCAACAGGGAGGACGTGACTGATGACGTCCTTGCATTTTGCAGCCTGGTCATATCGTATGCCAAGGGCGCCATGAACCCTTTGCTGCCAAATAAAAGTCCCAAGACGAATCTTGAAATTATGCCTCGAACAGACTTCAACACCCTGTTTAGGCAGGTCGAATCGAAAATTCCTGGTGATCTTTTTGAGCTTTTCAACACGCTGGCATGCTACCACAAAGTCTTCAATGAGGATACCCGTAAACTCGAGATCAGGTAAGACCCCAACGCATCCTTGGCTTGATTGCCTGACTAACCACCCATAGAATTGACAAAGAGTTCTGTAGTGGAAGAAGGGCAAACCCACAACTCGGCACCAAATTCGGCGAGCTTAGATACGAAAATCACGGCACGAACCCCCCGGCTACAGTGAGTATCAAAGATTGGATTCAAGGGATCAGTGCCGGCTCTCACTCCCCAGACCTGCTGTCGATATTTGACCAAAGCATCGACGGGTCCATTGGTGGCCTCGGGGGAGCGATGGAAAGGATGCACAACTCCGAGCGCTTGGCGCCGTTGTTCGAATTCCGCAGTCTCGACACCCTCGCAACAACAGAATTCGAGAGCTTCATGCAAAGGGTAGACTCCGAAATACAAGAGCTGCACGAGAGGTATAGCTAGGTACCGGTGAGATGAAATTGCATTGGCTAGGCCAGGGCGGGCGAGGATAACCACCCGCATTAGCTTGAGGTCTCTTTTGCTTTACTGTTGGAGTCTCTGCGTGGTATTTATTTTTCATTTTGTTTTCTTTGGTGGATCCATTTAATCAATCCCTCTCTACGTATTTTATATAGAATATTAATGACCAAAATTCAAGCAATTTTCATTATCTAAGGCCTGCTGCAATAGAAAATGCGTTCTATATAAAACAAACCCCTTTTATTCACCTACCTGATCAATCAAGAGCGTCGCTGATGCTTTCGCCCAGTAAATCAGCTGTCCATGTAATTGCGGTGTCGCATCCGTAGACACAACTACATGGAATGTTAGGGGCTAGGACCTCTGCATGACAAGAGTTGGCCGTCCCATTACTGTATCCCGTATAATTGCCCTAGCTAATTCCGAGTCCTGTGAAATACAAGAATGGAAGGGCACGATGATGATACTAAACGAAAGCTGTCATATATGTGTGTCACCATAGAGTGTAGCACGGCTAAATATCCCCTGCTTCGAACTCGGCGTAGTCGTCTATCTTGGGCAACTAAGATCGTCATTATTATAGTTGACACTCTCTATATACATTAACAATGTATCACCATGGTGTAAGGGTTAACTAGACTTATGTTGAATTTCTTTCGTGGCGTGAGGGATTATATTAAACGAGTGTCGAGTAGGGGACTGCAGGGTTACTCAGCCCTAGACGGAAATGACTTCCGGCTGCACGACATAAAAACAGAACAAAAAACAGTAAAAACGACCAATCATTTTCCTTTTGCCTAACGCAGTGTCGATTAATAAATACTCTCCACCACCTACATTCCTCTGTGTTGCGCCACCCCGTCTAGTTCTGAAGTGCAAACTCCTCGTACGCCACAAGGAGGTGTCCAAACCGACCATCCCGCAGCGCGTCGTAGATGATGGAGATCCATCCCCCAACCGTTCGTTTACCTCGTCCAAGCTTGTAGTCAACGGTTGGATGTTCCACGTATCCCTGGTGAGTGGGCACCCCCAACTCGTGTCGCACAAACTGATACACCTTTCTGGATCCATAGCCGAGTTCTGCGTCTGTTGTTGGGCGGTTTAGGAAGTCCTGCCGGAATGATTCAGTCGCCGACCTGGTCTCCTCTATCACACGCAACTTGAAAGAGGTGATATCAGCTACGCCGTCATCATGCTTCGTTGATCGAAGGCCACGTTTGGATATAGAATCCATAACCACAGGAACGAGTCCGGCCCCGAGATCTGCATTTCCTGCCAGTGCTTTGCAGGACATTGCGACGGTCACTTGCGATAGGACGGCCAATTGATTGGCTTCGTAGAGACACAACGCCCCTACCCCAGCAGAAGCTGCGGCGCCATTCAAGAGACCAAGCCCTTCTTTCGGGCCAAGGGTGATGGGCTTCAAGCCGAGAATATCAAGTGATTCCCGCCAAGGGATAATCCGAGTGTCACCGTCTTTGGTCCAGTGGACGTATATATCCAGATTTCCTTCAAGTACGCCAGCCACATATGCAAGCGGCATTAGAGCCCCAGAAGCAGATATCGAGCCCCTAAGCGGTGTAACCGGTGTCATGCCAGCGTTGAGCATTTTCAACATGCTCTCCACTATATGATACCGCACACCGGAATGGCCTCGTAGAAGATGACTGCATCGTACCAGGATAGTGACTCTCATCCACTCGACCGGCATCGAGTTCGGACCCACGCTATTGGTCTTGGCGTTTAGATCCCTTTTGCTCAGAACTCCTGATTGAATCGCTTGCAACAAAGCCGTCTGAATGCCAGTGAAATCCGCCGTTCGTGAGTCCGCGCTCCCGCCAAATCCCGTAGTTGTGCCGTAAACCTGGTATCCCGTCCCGATGTATTCCTTGAGCATGTCGACACTGCCATCCATACGTTTGTTCAGCTTCTCTCCCGGGAAGATTCGGGCGCTACGGTTGTACCTGTGCAAAATAGGGTAAGACTCAGATCAACATGTGTATTTAACCAGGAATGCCCACGTAGCCACGCTAACGACATCATTGATATTCAGCGACTCTCCGTCTAGTAATACGGGGTCCAGATTTCTGAGATGGTAAATCATTTCGGTCGTCTCCTCGTAATGAGGGGAAGACGTCTCGGTCTCGCTAGGCAGGTGGACGCTGGTCATTTTGGCTATTTTTCTATTACCGAAGGAGGACGGGTCACGGCCCCGAGGCTATGTTGGTTTTTCCCAGCATAATTTAAAGTAATAGTAGGAAAGAGTATCCAGATATATAGATTTTAGGCACTCAACGGTGGCATGTACCCGGACTGATTGGGTAAGTTAATCATAGGCCGCGAACGTCACCATATCTCATCCTAGAAGCCCTTGCTTGGGATTGTGGTGGCAAGGATAGCAACTCCATCAAGACTAAGTCCTAGATCAAATTTGGCTAGGGTTTATATCTTATAAAGCAGGGTCCAGGTGATGCAGCCCCCCTTACAGGAAGTCATTGGATCTTGCTGAATTGCAAGCCTTATTTAGGCCATGTGCAGCAGGAGCATTCCGCATATAAAAGGTTTTGACGCATTAGTGTCCAAGAACAGAGGCTATGTCAAACCCCTAGGTCTCCCATAATCTGCAACGCACCCGCGGGAGGCGTAATGCTCTAACCAATACCTTTCCTGCCTATATGGCGTTACTTAAAATGGGTTGAAATTGGATCCGGCTCTCCAGGATCGCTATACAATATTAGCCAATCAAGTGGCTGTGATTTGCTGTCCAACGCAGTTAGGCTGTAAGGCCACAACATAGAAGCAGACCCGCTCGAATCAGAAATTGCGAAGATATATCACGTAGACTACTCATTATTTTGCCGGACAGCGCGTGAATATACAAGGAAATATGCGAGTGATTCGCAGCGGCCCATCCCAAGTATTTAGGGTTGGGGAAGCAACGTTGGGCTTGGGTGGAAATTAGACAAAAGAAGAAGCTATTTTCTGAGCAAGCAATCTGGCTCTGCACTTCCTTCCTCCCTCCCTTCTCCCTTGAGATGGCCGTCAGGAGTAACACTGGAGCAAAAACCAACACTACTCTCCCCTCCCTATTGGCTAACTTTTGGCAATACGAGAGGCGGGGAGGGGGGTAGCGTATTTAAGCTGGTTCAAATCCTGGAGGGAAGCCAACCACTTTTCATATCACATCCAAACACGCATCCCATCGCCTCACCAAGCGCTCCAAGAAAGAGAGACATCTAAATATGGACCATCCCCAAGATGTAAGCCCGCCATGGGGGGCTCTACCCGTTGGACAGTACCTAATAGTCAGTTATCTTACCCAGCGCCAAACACCATAAGGAAAAGGAAACGAAACCGGTCAACACTAACATATTCTTCCAACAACACTGGGGTTACAACTCACCCCTCTCAGCAGACGACCAAAGACGAGCACTAGTACGGGCCTTCATCTAACTTTCTCCCATTCCCAAAGAATACGACACCACCAACCGAGACTCATCCCAAAATCTCTCCCGCGTCCCAACCCCCACCGAAATCAACCTAATCCTTCTCCCTTGGCGCCCACTGCCCCTCCGTTAACAAGCCCTCGGAATCTGGGCGCAAGGTCCCCCCGACTCCGCTATCCCAATCCTACGCACCGACTACACCTACCCAAACGGAAACGACCGCCTGGACGAACTCATGGAGGCAGAAGCCGACTTCGGCGGCGACTCCGGCGGTGAGAACGAAGAGTGGCGTCTCCTAAACGATGCACGTTGGGTCAACTTCGGGGATCACTGGGAATCCGTGTTTGATGTCATCCCAGAGCTGATCGGGCCAATTGATGGGCTTGATGGGCGTGTTCGTGGTTCTGCATTGTCGGATGGGAATTTGCAAGCGGGGCGGCCAGAGCTTCATGAGTTGATCCGAGGGGTTCGCAAGGAAAGCTCGAATGGGTGGACGGGTGTGCCAGATGATGAGCTGGCGGGCATGGCTCATAAATTGCATCTTTACGCAATGGAGACGCTACTGCTGGTGGTGGGTCGGGAGGCCTTCGAGAATGGGGAGTTTCTGTTGCTCTAGTTGGATGGGTGGGGAGGTATGGGGCGTCATTCACGAATCGAGCCGATGTGGATTGGGTCTCTAAGGATATTTTGGAAGAATGCTTCTTATATTGATACGGAGTGGTGGGGGGGCAGCGGTGGGGGAAAAGTATCTAATAGAAGGGGGAATCGGACGGGGTTTGTATCAGATTGAACGAGCCGAAGGAGGCGAAACTAGATTATTCCATCTCCATTGCCCTCCGATAACCTTGACACAGATGAAGATCATGTTTAGGAACCAGGAGTGAGCTGGCCCTACACAATGCACACCACCTCATCCTTCAACCCAGCCGACGCGTGGCCCTCATTATACATGATATTATGGATATAACATTCCCCAATAAGCTCATAGCACTGACTATCGGGCCTTTTTCGCAGGACAAAAGGCACCTTAGCATCATGAGGAATGAAGATCATATCACCATGCATCGTTTCCCCAGGAACTACTCCAGCATATTTCTTAGCAGTGATACAGACAGCCGCTTGCGGAATTAGCTGCATAAAGGCAGAGGATGTCTCCCAGAATTGTTCAATAATCCGACGAGACTCGGCAGGCTTGTCTAGATATGCCCGGGCGTCTTGATCAGGCCGAACATCGAGTACTATTTTGGCAAATCCATCTGGCCATCTCTCCGCATGAGAATCTGAGGACGATGATGAGGAGGCAAATATGACTGGAGCGGTAGGTTTCTGCGGACCCATGGCGTCTCCGGTCAAACAGCCGACGAGAAGCTCTTCCTCCCAATTCGGGCCACAGCCAGAGTACATCTGGAGAGGGGATATGAACCGACGTAGTTCCGTCAATATCTTGGAGAATTGGATGGAGCCGTCCATACTGAGTGGGCGGCAGCTCTGGATCACATCAAACATCGTTCCTCGGATGACGAGAACTGGAGGCGTAAGCGCTGTCGATATCCCAGGCCTCAAGCGTAATCCAGTGGTACTCCGGACCTCAGCATCATTGGGAAACCGGGCACCTGCACAGAATCCCGGACGGGAACTCGAACCGGCCGCATTCCATGTTGACAAAGTAGGAGCATACTGTATCCGACGCCGCTGATTCATGAGATCAGGAATCCAGCTACAGAATCGGGCGCCCTTGTCGTGCCCGGCCCGATACATCAGATCTAGGGCCAGTCCAGCTTCCACGAACTGACAGGCATATTTTGCCAGGATGGTATTTTCGTCGGATTTATAGTCCGGCTTGAAGCTCGCATGGTCGGAGCATGTGTCCCATGCGAGGTTGAGGAGAGCAAAGAGCTTGTCCCGCTCCCTGGAAGACTGGGTGTAGAAAAAGTACTCGACTAGCGTTAGGAAGCTGTACTTCAGGCGTGCTTGCCGGCTTTGACCGCTCTCGTTTCTATAATGCTTTCGGGTACGATCCAAGGCAAGAGCGGCCTCCATACTAGTCAGGAATATCGAGTTGGACAATCCAGTCACCCGCTTCATGTGAGCTTCACACTTGGTGATCCCGTCAATAAAGCTGTCCCAGGGCAGCTCCGAGTCTCCAGAGAAAACCGTGACCTGAGGCCCAAAGACTAGTTCTTGGACGACCCATGCTCGAGTGAACCACGCTCGCTGTAAAAATGTATTGACGTGTTGCCCTGCCCGCAGATCTTGTCTTGAGGAGCCGTGGAGAATCGTTCCGGTACCGACTGCTTGCTCATGCAGTGTAGCTAATGACTGCATGGCGTCATAGTCCTGCTGACTTGTTTCCCCAAGCCAGACCATGACTCGATCAGCTAGTCTGTATAAAGACCCCATACGGCTGACCTGTATCGCTTTCTCAACGGGATCGTCTTGGTTGATGCAAACAGCGTCCGCCCACACAAGGGTCTTCACCTTTTTGCGCCGTAGACAGTGAAGACACTGGAACAGAGATTCGGTCACAGCTATCTGCAGCCCATTAACCTCGATAAACGGTCCACATGTGGCGGGGTTTCCGCCCCAGCAGTATGAAATAGCCCAGAAGCGAAGATTCTGATCCAGCGACACTCGAACCAGCTTGGCTTTAAGCGGCTGACCATCATCATTGGGCAGTTCGAGCTTCAGGAGACGTATTAGTGACCGGTCTTCTACAGACAGGCCCTTGTAGATGCTGACCGCCTCTGCACTTTGCTTGGCACTCAGAGACTTCTCCAAGATCATCGCCGGGGCAGAGTCCGATATTACCCCCTGATAACTCCCCGTCGGCTCGAGTGAAATCAATCTGTCGCGGTATAAGGCCCAGAGATCAGCATAGAGAGCAATCCCTGGATCGGTTAACACCTTGGAAACACGCGCTAGAACGTGAACCTTGGTAGCCTTCGCTGCTCCGCTAAGCGTCAGTCGCTCTGCCTACAGACCAGAGCGTTAGTCCGTATTTCAGAATAGTCGCAACCCAATTGACACACCTTTTTGTACAGCTCTTGAGAAAGGGAAAACGGCCAACTTGCATCCTGATTTGTGGCAAAAACATCAATGTAAAACGTGCACACCTTGTCGATTTGAGCCTCCTCAACCGTTCCTTGTCCAACCAACAGGTCACGCAGGCATCCACTCTCATCCTTCACAGTAAATGTCGATAGCGGAAACTCTTCGTCGTTAGCCCTTTCTTCGTCTCGTTTGTCGCTGTTACGTATCACCTTTTTGCCCAAGAACCAGCTTAAGTATCTAGCCACCTGCAAATCCCGTTTAGCAACACTGACTTTTAACCCAGAACAGGCAGAGTCCTCAACCTACATAGAGTTCGCCGAAGTACTGCGTGTCTTTGGTGTCCTTTTGCATAAAAACCATCCTTGGGGTGTGGTTCATTATGCGCCCCAAGCTCATGTCTACAAAGTCGTCTTCCACCGGAGTCCCGGTAGGTCGTCTGTACCTGCCTATCTCTTCACCGTCCAACGCGGGCAAAACCTTCCAATCCCTAGTAAAAGGAGGGGAATTAGGTGTGTGTATCTTCCTGTCCCTGGTAAGCGCAGGGCTATCGGCTGTGTGTATCACAGATCGGGATCGAGTCTCTCTCTCCACCTCGAGGGATAGTTTTCTGCCCCTGTCTCCAGATGGAGGCATTGCGCTGTCATCCTTGCTTTGTTCCATGCGGTCTCTGAGTAGTTCTTTAAATCGACGATTCAGCATTTCTTGAGCTTGCATTTCCGGCTGGGCGTCTTTTGGTTGGTCAATTTCCGCATCTCGCCCCTTACCGATACGAGTGTCTGCAGCTCCCAGCCTGCCGTTCTCCATCACGTCACGAAATTTTAATAGGCGGTCTGATTCGCTAGTATGTTCTTCTCCTTTCGGAGTATCAACGGCTTCCCCATTTACCTCAACCTTCGGTATTACCGGTGCGGGTGCAGCTGCGGGGGCTTCAGTAGGCAAGGCCTGTCCGTTCTGGTCTGCGCCCTGTGCAGAGTGACCCTCTCGGGAGATATTGTCACTGTTATCCAGCGGCACTACTAGCGGAGGCTGTGGTTTTGGCTCTTCCGCGCCATCTTGCTTCAGATCCAGTCCGCTCTCAGATACATCCGTGGGTCCAGCATCAGGCACACCGTGTTCACGATGGTCTTCTTCATTTTCCTTCGGGCCTTCAGTTGGACCCTTAACAGTAGAGTCTGATGGCTCCTGCACTGTTTCCAATCGGACGTTGTTGGGTGCTTCTTCATTCATCACGCTAGAATTGGTCCCGGAACGCGCGTCCTTCGAGTTTGTGGGCCCTTGGTTATTTATCGTATCAGAAACAGGTTCATCGGTGGCATTTTGGCCAGGATCTTGCGGTGCAGACGGTACTTGAGCAACTTCTGCGCTACCATTCGCATTTGAGCTCGTTCCAACGATAGCCACGGTCGGCTCTAGTGCATGCGAGGCCCGAACTGCTGCCACATTAGCCATGATCAGACAATCAGAGTACTTATAAACAAGCTTCTTACCAGACACATGAGATTGCAGTCTCTGATTACGCGCGCGGTTCTTAAGGTCAGC
The DNA here is from genome assembly GCA_027569885.1 of Aspergillus diversus. Taxonomy (NCBI): domain Eukaryota; kingdom Fungi; phylum Ascomycota; class Eurotiomycetes; order Eurotiales; family Aspergillaceae; genus Aspergillus; species Aspergillus diversus. The sequence goes on from JAPDKZ010000015.1 coordinate 206,421, forward strand.
CTTGATGATAGCCGGGTTGCTCTGTTCGAGAAACTTGGTAAGAAGACGAGAATCCTGTTCGTTATCAATCCCACAGAATAATGCCAGCTCCTCTGACAGCTCCATCGGCGTATATCCAATGCTCAAGAGGTCGTCCTCGTCAACGATGTAGATATTATACTGATCATTCTCCATCCTAGAAGTAATTCGACCCTGGACTGCATTACTCCTGAGCTCATCGTCACCCACCGTGAGTGTCCAACGTGTCTCGATACGGGCAGATTGGAATACTTTGATTGTTTCTAGGAGTTTGCGTTTCTCATGGATGATCTGTGAGCCTAGATATGGTGGGATCAGGCTGCGGATGATCAGAACCATTTTCCGATAGAAGGACTGCAGTTGACTTACCGTGAAATGAATTCTGCTTTGATTCGAATTAATTTCGCGTAATCTTCCCTCTTTTTATCTCCAATTGGATCAGACCGTTTCTCCTTGATGTGTTTGGAGATGTATCTAGAACTCAGGTTTAATCGGTTGCTTAACGCATGGAGACGCCTGATGTCATCTGCAGAAAAGAGGGACAGATCCACCACTCCAAGAAATGCAGTGCGGAATCGCGGGTGGTTGGCGATCAGCCACGAGTCTACTGCCGATTTCAACACAATGTTTTTCCCATCGCTGCCCGCTAGCTGTACCGGGAACATGGGACATGAGAAAAACGCATCCGTTTCCGCAGATGCCCGACCCGATTGCATCCCCAGGTAATCAGATATGTAGTGAAGAACCTCCGCGACATGGTTAGTATCGGTTGGGACAAGGTGTTCTGCCTCAGTCTTGAGAGTTCCAAGATCCGCAATCGGCTGTTTCAGAACCTTGTGGAAGAGATTGGATCGGCGTCCATATACCATACTCAGTCGTGGGACGTGTCTTAGGCATGGAGGTCCGTCCCAAACAACCGCATCAAAGGAGTACCACGCTCCTCTGTCGGGGTTGAACAAGTCGGGGACGTAAATAGAGTCCTTTTCCTTGAACGCATCTCTAGAATGCAGTTAGTCAATTATTCAATGCCAGACACTCTCGTTTAGACAACTTACTGGACTCTTTTCCCATCCGGGCTGTAACAAAAGTTTTCGAGCTGTGCATACAGATCCGCCATATGTTTGTACTCAACCGGATGACCCCTGATTCGGCGAAGATGATCGATGTAGAGCGTGGCACCAGGCTTGGTGATGACATTAAATGTCTGCAGAAAGTCCCAATCAGGCTGCTCAGGCTGAACGACCTCCAGTAGTCGGTCCGCTCGCACTATCGTTTGCGGTTCTTGCCGACGCGACAATCCCAGATGAGACCGGATGAACTCACAGATCCAGCATAGCCCACTGGGACTGCGTTCGCGGTGTTCTAACGACGTCTCTTTGCAAAGTAGAAGAAGGCTTTCTTTCGCGAGATAGGTTTCTTCGAGTCTCGCCCGATGTCCTCCATGACACGGGACCTTCGTCTCCGCGACCTTCCGCCTGAGCTTTTCTCGGGAGTCATTATCCAGCGTCTTAGGGGCATCATGCTCAACCCCCCAGGCTAGACTAGCTTCTGGTGCCCTAAACCAAGAGGAATAACTAGTCCAGTGGTATCGTAGCAGCTCAAGAGCCTCCAACGGTCTCTCAGCCAAAAATGACTCAAAGTCACCATGCAACGTCAATCCCCGAAACATTCTCCAGCCCGCCACTCGAAGCATCGTCCTCACTTTGAGCGTTTTTTCCAGCCATTCAAGCCCACCCGCGAGGCGCACGAACCTCTCACGGTACATTGGATGCATAAAGCTCAGCTTGGTCTTGACCACGGCCGGGACGGTACTAGCGGAATAGCGCAAATTGGACTCCATATACACTTGGGAAATCTGGCGCTTTTCTCCGTTCGGGATACAGCAATAGAGGTCCGGAGTATTACCATCCTCAGGCTTCCAGTCCGCATGATAAAGAAACTCAAAGTGTGATACCATCTCTTGGACTTCTAAAAAGAAAAAACTGAAGCCCGGATTCTGGTGCTCTCTAAGAATCAAGTCGCACAACACACTTTTCTTCGCGTCTTTGGCTCCGAGGGCCCTGAACAGCTTTCCTCTCTCAGATGTCTTTTCAATCCGTCGATCTATCTCACCTGCGCCATCGATGCTCTGTGGTAATGCTGGTCCGCCAGTATGTGCCCCGAAATACAAAAGCCCAAATTTTGCAGATACCCAGCGGGTGCCCTTAAGTGGGATGATAGCTAGATTTTCTATGGCGTCATAGTGATCGTCCAGGAGATGCAGTAACACCTTGCATATGGTACTATGCCAGGAATCCGACATGCGATGAAAGTCCATTGCAAACGAGTTGATGAAATGTGCTAGGTCAGATAGAAAGAGGTCATCCGACAGCTTCTCAACACCGATCTCCTTCAAAGCTTTTACAGCCTTGGCTGGGTAGCTTTCTGATAGAAGCTTGTTCTTCGAGTAGCGAGGTGGTAGCAGCGGGTTTCCCTGTGCATCTCTAAATTTCTTCGGCACAAGGTGAACCTCACTCGGCCGGAAACAATTCCCATGGACATCCTCTACGATCTGACGCTGCGCGAAAACGGCTTTTATGCTGAAGGGAAGAGGCATGAATATGTCATCCCTCAGACCATCGAAAGGCAGTAACATAGGCCACCTGTACCACAATTCCGGGTATCTACCTCTGAAGGTTGCGACGGCCTGGGCCAGGGCATTGGTAATGTAAAGAATAATGCGGTTGTTCCACAGGTGTTGGATGATGCTCTCTCGACTCGAGACGAGCATAAAGTCAGCCTGGATGACAAACTATACATCATCAGTACATTAGTCGCGTGAACAAGCAAGTCCCGCACCGGGAAACACACCTTGAAACCGTAATCTCGAATAGGAAGAAAAGCATATGTCTTTCTCGTCGCGATCGGCCGGTCGAGTGGAATATCCCGACTAAATACCAACACGATGTCGCTGCTGGAGCCAATGCGCCTGGATGGTAGTGCTTCAGTGCGGTATCGAAAGGCTACAAGAGGCTCGACAATTCCATCACGGCTAACCATCGTGTCCAGCAAGACTCCATGGTTGTCCGGTAGCAAGTCCGCTTTCAGGGTGATGTTCCGAACAGCAGACCCTGTAATCCAGTCTGACCAGGACTTTCCATTTGAGATGTCAATTTCCACTTGCTTCATCTTTGAGAGAAACATGAGGTCCATCGGCTCCAAGTTTGCCAAATCTTGCATGATTCTCGCGGCTCCATTAGCCTCACGACCATCACTCACCACTTGGTAGTTGGGATCGATCCGTAGTAGGATGGATGTAAACCCCTTCCGCTTCTGCATAGGAAACTCGTCATCCCAATGGGGCATGATCAATCCCAGCTCTCCATCCCGGTCGAAGCGGAAAGAATAATAACCGGAACTGATCCAAACTGAGCTCGACACCATAAAGACAGATTTGAACCCAATACCTTTTTCCCCGACATACTGCCTGGTTGGATCTCGCTTCTTAGAGCTCTCTGATGCGCTACATATTGATTCTACGTTCGCTTTGCTAAACCCGGTCTCGTTGGTCTCTATGAGCAAGTACCCATCCTGGTAACGAATGTACATCTGGGGGACCTGAGAGCCATAATTATTGTCGTTCGCGTTTTGAAGCAGTTCGTACAAGAGGCGACTCGAGGTACTATTGTGCTCCTGGGTGCCTCTAGAGCAATAACAGTGGTATGTCAATTGCCATGCGACTAGAAAAGTACCACAACCACGTACCTTAATAACCCTTGAACCATTCCATCGCCTCTGTACTTCTCCTTCTGATGGCGTATTTCCTCGATATGGGCGACAGCCTCCCTTCTATTCCGTGGAAAATCAGCCGCGTTGCCATTTCTTTCCACCGGCAAGGCTGTGTCCCCCTCAGCCAGTAGCGGCGTAGTCTCAGAAGAGTCCTCTAGTTCTCGAGGCATTTTCTTTTCTATCACACGCGCTGAATACAGGATTGTGCGTCACTATGATACCTTTGCCTCTGCATGATCTTCGGGGGAAATAAGGTTGTCGCAAGGCGCAGTGGCAACGGCACCATTTTTGAGAATCAGCAGGATGGAGGGAAAACCCTGGGTACTTTCATTTTCCCTTTAAGCCTCATACTGTGAAGAACCCCGGCTGTTTGCGGGTTTTGTTTGTCAATTGGAGGATTTCAAACTGGCAGAATGATTGGGTGATTCCGGGCGCCACAGCCACGTAGCCAGCTGCAACCCGGGTTCGATATGCAAGGCTGACAGGAGGGGTAAAATCATAACTCGCTGGATTTCGACAGCTTGTGAGCCTAACAGAATCCTCTCAGCTCCGCCACTGAGCCTTTCCCCAATCCAAACCAACCTGCTCGCTGGGCAAGAATTCGAGTCACCCTGGCTCACTTTCCCCTCCACCCGAGGCTGTAGCCTCTCCCCGCCTGCTCGTATATAAGGTCACCGTCGGTCGGCTATCATAACAACGAATTGCATAGTCAACCTTTGTTTCTAATAATTGAGAACAGAGAGATTAGAATGGCCGCCGCCGAATCCACCCAGTTCTGGAGTTTCGACGTGAGTTCGCTCATGGTCCTAATCGGAGAGACGGAGGAGCAGAAATATCGCTTAGCCCAGCGCTCTTTCGTTGAGTCTATGGCAGCCGCCCCAGTCTCCGGAGTACAAGGCTATCTTCGGTCATACGAATTCCTGTTGGATCTCAGCTGCTTCGAATATTTCTCTCCATATGGGTGTAAGAAGGCTCCGCTGCGAAACATGAAATTGGAAAACGCCATCAGAAAGGGGAAACTCCTCGAAGATCAACGATATACTTGCTTTCAGATACCCGCCCGGACCAGGGGAGGCCACGAGAGCTCACGGGGTTCAGGGGATGAATTTCTCCTCTGGTGCTGGGTACTCACGACGTGGATTGTCTTTGCGGGAATAATGGCCTTCTGCGTCGTGGCTCCATGGACCACCTGGATTGGTATTGCGACGTGCTCTGCTCTCTGTCTCTGGTCGATTATTTTGCGATTAGTGGAGTGGGCAATGGTCGTCCCGTCGCTCAGAAACGCCTCCGAGATCTCAACCCCGAACAGCATCGATGCGATCTTCATCCTCGGTCGGGGCTCATCAGGTTTCGTGCTCGAAGGAAGCCGTCAAGATATCAAGAATTGGACGAGCTGTGGGCTAGTGTATCGCGACTTCCTCTTCTCGTGGATTCCCGCTGAATATTGTCAATGGTTCACTCGGGTAGGAACGATGGGCCTGGTCCTCTTTGTTTTCAGCACCGTTCCCAACGGGTCCACTACGGACCAGGTCGCCTTTATCACACTCAATATCCTGGGCCAGCTGAACACTCTTGTTGGGCTTCGATTGAACGCTCGTTGCTGCCTTTCTCGTTTGAATGTTGCGGAAAGTGATGTCGGTGTCCGCTATCGAACCAACATTTATGGGTCGCTCATCCGCAAATTCAAAGACCTGGATGACCAGTCGTGGGTCGACAAGGCAAATTTAACGCCAGACACCCCGGTGTGGATGAAATGGAGGGAAGAGATTGTCAGGGACACCAAGGTCCATCCGAAACAACTATATAATCAACTGTGTGCGGAGCAATGCAAGGAGGGGAATCTAAGGGTGGACACGGACCACTCATCCTAATCAGCGATGGTAAGACAAAAGAGCACAGATACCGCTATAGCCACGTCCCAGTAACCACTGGCACCAAACCCAAATCCACACCAATCTAGAAACACAACGTCATTTCGGAGGGTCAGAGAAGGCAGGGACCCGCCATTCCATATCCCCACAGCAAGATCCAGACCACCATATCAAAATCAACCCTCACTCACCATAATCCGGGACGCAAGTGGCGAGGCAGTCACAATGCACAATATCAACCGAAAGATGGGTAAACAAAGCTCCAAAAGTGCATGGATGGGGCCGAAGGGTCGTGCTTTTCTCGCCTACTGATTGGCCTTGGAGCCGTGTTATTAGTCCCCAGTGCAGTGCGTGTCGTGATCCTTGAGGATGGCTCGCGCCCTAGATAGAATTTTCCCTTTTAGAACGTACCTTGGATTTAATTATTAGAATACTGCTAGTAGTTATGTCAAATACATTTTACTATACATAATCCGAGTTCAGAAGAATCTTGAGCCGAATGAGTCCTCTGAACTCATGGTTTTGTGGACACGCCGATTTTCAATCGCCGAATGAGACAACCCGGCCAAATAAAGACAACAGATGATAGTTGCTCTTTCACATTTATGTTCATAGTTGTCCATACTTTTTGAAACTCCACTGGGTACCCCATGGGGTTTGTGGTCAATAAAGTTCCCAATGAGGGCTTCCGCTGGGGCGATTGCCAATATCTCAGGATTGGCTCAGCCCACAGCAGCCTCAGGAGAGAGACACCCCAATACTCCCGCAGGGCTGCCCCGCACATATCATGGAAATATTTGACATCCTTTTCCCCAAGATTATCCTATAGAGTACCGGCTGTTGCCAAGACTAAAAAATATGGATGCTCCGGAGAAGATTTGCATAGTCGGGGTTAAGAGGGGTTGTCTCCTCTCACAGAGCTTGGGCTCTCTTCCCGTAGGTAGCCGCAATGAGAAGCAACCGCGGCAGCGATAAAAATGGCCCACAACAATATCGAAGTAGCAGCTATATCAGACTACCAAGCCCTTGGCGAGCACCAAATCGCCTCTATTTACAAGCTCGTCTTGTCCAACAGCCTACAGTATTAATCAGGATTCAGAGTAAGATCGCCCTCCATCTTCCAAGTCCAATCGCCTAAAATCCCCATCCAACCAGCTATTCCTTTAGCTATCACCTTAGCTCTCCTATCCACGACTCCGACCCTTCACTTCTTCCCTCCCGCATCTACCCCTTCACGAAGAAAAAAGAAAAGAGAAAGGGGGGAAAAAAATGAAAAAAACCCGCCTCGCCCGCGCCGCCAAACGCGCCCTCAACTTCGACGAATTCATCTCCAACACCCAAGGCAAACCCTTCAAATCCGGGCTCCCCAGTCTCGAAAACCCCTCCTTCAACGAAGCCACAAAATCCCTCTCCGGACTCCCAGACACAGAAATCAACCCCCGAAAAGCCCTCCCGCACCTCTTCGGCCCAGGAGGCACGATGGAACTCGCACCGGGGGAACCCCACCACCGGGTTTCATAAAGCGGGAGATGGCAAAAAATATCTGGGCGATGAGGCAGCAGCCGCTATTTCCGCCGGAGGTGCTAGAACCTTTCTTGGCGGATTTACAGGTGGCGAACCACTGGTTCATTAGGGCGCAGGTGGTGGAGATGGATGAGACTAAGATCCCGGAGCTGCGGGGGTGGATGGAGACGGAGTTTGGCGGCGGGGAGGAGGAGGTTGGAGAGGGTTTGGTGCAGAGTCGGCCAATGACATGGAAGGATCACGTTGGTGAGGAGCATACATATGCGACGGTGGATTATGAAAGGACACGGGAGGCGGTGGTGGCGTATCTCTGGAAGGGGAGTGAGGAGGGGGAAGACGCGATTCGGGCCAGGGTAAAGCAGATGCTGAAGGGGTTTGAGGAGACGTTTAACACGGAGACGGAGCTGGGGAGGAAGTATCGGGCGGAGATTGAGGCTTGCTTGGAGGTGGATATGGCGGCGGGTGAGTTTGAGTTGAAAAATGATAGATCGTTGTTTCTGTACGATATGTATAAGTACTGCCATATAACCCACCCTCTCCTTTCCTAATAAACTCGAAATTTATGCTATCCTGGGCTGAAACAATCCGATTTGGCCACAGGCCGCGGACGAGCATATGCTGAAAAGATGGTTTGACCACCACTGTGTATAAAAAGAACATTCACAATATCATATTCTGAATAACCTCTCTCCCTCGCATCCCGCTCAAGCTCTCCACTATTCAAGACAAAAAGCATGCCCCTCGCCGCCTTTCCTGAGTAGACTGGGTCCAGAAGAACTCCATCCTTAACTGCCACTTCTTGCAATGTCTCTCGTACATCACCGTTGAAAACACCGTATCCAGGGCCAACAAACCGGTGATCAAGTCGCACATCAGTCAAGGCAAGGTCTGGTTGCGGTTTGGGGCCGATCCGAGCACCAACAGTTTGCGCAATTGATAGCACTCTTTCCTCATGTCCAGTTTTTGGTGACACCATCACCCCAATGATTTATCTCTTTAGGAGCATCATCCCCGATATTATCGTCTTGTCATGCAGCCTAAACCCGGCAATAAGCCCAGCAAGAGTGCTTCCACTTCCACAAGGAAAATGTAGTCAAATCGTCCCGTCCCTCCCAAACCCATTTCAACCTCTTGCGAAACGATTTCAAACGCGCACTGCGCATACCCAAGGCCCCCTAAAGGATGCAAACTCGCACCAGATGGGATCCAATACGGTCCCTTGCCGATCGACCGCAGTTCATGTAAAACACTGTTCTTATCATATGGGTCTAAGTAAACCCTCGTTTGAGCCCTGAGAAGGTCGAAGATCTGAAAGTTTCCAGCAGCACGGAACATCTCGGATGATTCTGCAGATTCAAGGCCACTGGAGCGTTCATCAAGCAATAGCACACATTCCAGCCCGAGCTTTGCTGCGACTACCGCCACCTGAGCGGCATGATTGCTCTGAAGTCCTCCCTCGGTTACGATGGTGGTTACCCCGGGCGTGCTCAAAATATCCGGGATGATGTATTCCAGCTTGCGGTATTTGTTTCCACAACAAACAAGCGGTGCAGATTAATCTTCTCTCTTGGCCCAGACTTGGAATGTAGGGCTTATCGCCTGGGCCGCTGTTGAGGTAAATTGTCTGGCAAACTCATGGATCGGGGATGGGCCAGGGTACCGAAGCCGCTTAAACGGGATGAGTGAAAACGGCTCGGGGAGGCGGGTCATTGTTACGATCTGTTGATGGGGATGAAGTCATAGCATTCACTTGCGGGGAAATACTACTCGTATTGTCCCCTCTTAAGAGCCCGGTTGATCGCCGATTCGCCTCTCAATCGCCGTTCCGGACTTACGTTGTTCCATTTTTATACAATGTTTGAGTCAAGCCTGGAGAAAGAACGAGTTTTCATTATAAATAATATAGCACGTAAACGCCGTCTATCTTAATTGTTTCCAGGCTTAAATAATGTAATCTTCAGCTATCTCTCATTCCCTTGTCATCTCCCTCGCACTCAGAATACCGAATACCAAATCCACCATGGCTTCTCACGCCAGGCCACAGGAAGCCATTCCAGTCTGCCAACATGCTTCTGAAACCATAGAAACAAAAAGGCCACCTAATTCAGGGCATCTCGAGGCCATTAAAAAATCCAAACACGGCGTTGGGTGGCGAAGAGTGATCCGCAACTTCATCCCCGCGTGAGTGTATCCATCCACCCCAAACCTCTTGAAATAGCTGCTTACACCTCCAAAGCTGGTTTTCAGTCAATATGGGGACAGGTATCGTCTCGATCCTAATTAACACCTTGCCCTATAATAACCAGTGGCTTCACTACATATCTATCATCATATTTGTCCTGAACGTGGTCTATTTCACCATCTTCCTCACGATGAGCCTCCTGCGTTACATCCTCTACCCCGAAATCTTCACGGTTATGGTCTTTCACCCCGTCCAATCACTATTCTTGGGTACCTTCCCAATGGGCCTCGCCACAATAATCAACATGTTCTGCTTCGTCTGCGTGCCCGCCTGGGGAAACGGCGCATCCTATTTCATATGGGCCGTGTGGATTTTCGATGCTGTTATTTCGGTATTAATTGCAGTGGGAATTCCATTCATCCTGTCTGACTTCCTTTTGCACCTCAATTCTGTTTCCTTGCTAATTTGCGATCACAGAATGACACAGAATAACGGCCTTGAACTTTCATCCATGACCGCTGCATGGCTCCTCCCAATTGTTTCGTGCGTTGTCGCCGCCGCCTCGGGAGCCATCGTGGCCGATATTCTCCCAGACCCCAAGTTTGCCCTGTGGACTATTATCGCAAGCTATGTCCTGTGGGGGATGGGGGTCCCTCTAGCCCTGATGGTGATTGTTGTATATCTTCAACGGCTGTGTTTGCTACTTGTACGTGTGCACTTGGCCAGGAGCTTTCTTCGCGCTTCTTCTCTGTGCTTGGGACGGTAAGTTTCTTTTTTGTATTAAAGTGTTAGGCTGTTCTGAGAGGTTATAGGTATTTTCGGTTGCGGTAGTGCTATTATGGCTGTTGGTTAGCTATCAGACCTTCCGCGGGATCATGCGTGGTGATATCTTTGTTGCTCCTTGTCTGAAGAATTTGGAGAGACCAAGGGTTCAGCCTTGTGGGGATGTTTAGCAGGCCGGTATTATTGCTGAGCCATCATGTACAACGGAAAATCAGCCCCGTCGTCTTGAACTATAGTACCACGACAAAATCAACCCCGAAGCAAATAGTTCAGTGGGCAGTCCTTAATTTTATCTTGCAGGGAACTCCGCATATGACAGCTCACGATCCCCTGACAAAACGGTACAACGGTATGCCTAGACAAGGATGTTCTCGCCGTTTGTTTCCAGAACCGGCGATCGCCTCGGATCCGGTACACCACGGAACAGATGATGATGCAATGATCTTCGCAATAGTGTCAAATAGTCGATTTCAAGCGCAACGAATATACTACTTGAATTTTGAGCCCCTTTCTCCATTGGGCGGGTCAGCACGCACAGACAATACATCCCCTCAAAATCCTCCTTCATTCCATGCAGATTCAACGCTACTTCCTTGGTGAAACAGGATAATCCTTGTCCAACGTTGAAGGGAGATACATAACCCACGGAGACCCCCAGTCTTACCAGTTATTTCTTAACTTCGATTTTGTTTGACGAAAAGAAACCATCGGGTTTATTTACAGCAAGGGCAAAATGCATATCCAGCAATTCCGATTAAATTATTTGCCGTGCCTCTTTACTCTCGCCCTGTTATTCCGTCCAACCGTCGCAGTATCATCCAACACTTTAAACGTGACCGCCATTAGCGCTACCAATAATCAATCCACATTAGAATGCTGGGCTCTCCTACCCGGCTTCTCCACAACCGATCAGCCAGGCACAGCAGGATCAGAGACGATCTCCCTAGGCCTTCTAGGAGGCCAAAACTCAACCTATTCTGTTCTTCCAAGCGGTTTTGACGGTGGAAGACACAATGCCCCTGCTATACAGTGAGCCAAAGAAATTAATTCTACTTGTTTAGTGAACTTGCTAGCTAACTATCGCAGGTGGGTGGTTTTCCTCTCAGGCCTCGCACACGTTACTCTCCCGCATTCCAGGGACGAGGCCTGGATCAAGGGCGGGAAACATGGGGTCATCCTCGCTTTGGACACTGCGGATGTTAGTGTTGATGGACATAACACCACGTATCCTAGCAGTGAGGAGACGATTGCATTACAGTTCCCGATTGCCGGGGGGGTAATACCTGAGCATAGGGTTCTACACTCGGGGGGTTGCACTTCCTGGGAGCAAGAAGGGTGAATCATCCATAGTAAATATAGAAAAATAGTATTCCCCAGTTTCGCTTCCCACCTGCATGGCATAATCCTCCAGTTACCACAAAATTTAAAGCTTAGATATCTGTTTTCTCACCATGGAACCCCAACAAGACCAACCATACTACTTCAAATACCTAATGCGCCGTCCCCAACTTATACTTACAGCAATCACAATCCAACGGAAACCGCCCTTCCGTAACCAAACCCCTCGTTTCCACCTTCACCTTCCCCCCAAAGGCCTTTGTCCAGTTACTCCAAATAATACCCGCCCGATCACTCACAAACTCAATCATCACCAACTCCGGCAGACTCCCTGTCACAAACCACTTGAGTAAAAATTTGATACACTGACTAATTGTTGGGCCCCGGATACTCTCCCGGTAATCCCTTATCGCCAGGTTCCGGAGACTAACGGGTAGGTGACTACTCCGGGAAAGTGAAACCCCGTGTTGAACCCCGGTTAGCAAGGTAGGTTGGATGGCCAGGTCCTGCAGAACGGTGAATGGGCGAAGGTCTAGCCGGGGGATATCTATGTTGGTGGGAGGTGGGAAGCGGACATCCCATGAGAGTAGGGAGTGGGCGAAGTCGATATCCAATGACAGGAGGGAGTGGGCTTGCTGTGCGATTGCGGCGAGGTAGGCTGGATGATCGTCTGTGAGGTGGCTGGGGTTGAGGGTTCGGGCGGCGCCCTTGAAGGTAAGTCGACGCAAGGCTTTGGGGACGGCAAGGACGTGGTGAAGGGTATGGGGGCTGATGTCGCAGCAGAGGAGGGATAATTCCTCTAGTGCGGTGGTATGTCTGTGGTTTTCCTGGAAGAGGTCGAAATCGGCTGTGTCTCCGCCTAGGATGGTCAAGCGGCGCAGATGCGGGTGGAGGAAGATGGCTTTGCGTTCAGCGAACCCCCAGGGCTCGCCGTCACTGAAGTTGAGTTCGCCTAGTGGGGGTGGGGGATGTTAGTGTGTGAACTCATTCCAGGGAGGGAGTCAATGTATACAGGTTGTTAAATTGGTTAATATAGGTTCATCGAAGGAGCGTAGGAAGAGGTTGTGGAATTTCTCTGTTTCCGCAAACAGGCGGCCCAAGCTGCTGAAAATGGGTTCATCATCCTCGCGGTCGACATCGTACTCACATCCTTTGATGGTGAGTTTTTGCAGTTGATTCAAGCGAGCAAGCATGGGTGAAAGGGCTTCCGCGTAAAGTGGATAGTACGTGGTTTCCTCGGTCCCGGGCACATAGTGGTAGTGGATGGTCAGGGATTGGACGTAGTCGGCGTACGACGGGTTGCGCTCGAGAACATCAAAGAACAATGAGCCCTTGTAATTCCGTAAAACCACTGTGTGGTAGAGGAATGGTACAGCAACCTCATGGAGTCGACCACAGGTACTGGCCAGGCTCGATATCGAGGCTGCGTCCGGGTGGATGAGGCCAAGGATCTCCTGAAGAAGCTCCAGGGGAAGGAGCGCCAGCATAGGTCTAGTATGACTACTCATCATTATGAATGTCTTTCTCCACTTGACCTCTCGCTTTGAGTAGCGGGATGAACCTGGAAAGGGCAAAGAGCGATGGTGACAACGATATGATAGACTGCGAGGATGACAGGCCACCTCAGATAGGGGCAGTGCAAAGAACACTAATTCATCTGTACGGCCCCCGCGCTCACGACCTCGAGCGGCGCGGGGAATCCGGGGGCTCTGGCCATAAAGTCGACGAGATTAACAATCCGATCCATTGCAAAATATACCCGGTAGAAATATAGCCTTGGTGTTTCGGTCAACCGCATCAGGTGGGGTCTGGGTGTAGGGTCGCCCTGAGGAATTCTTACAGCCACGCATCCCGGCTCCACCAACACGTTATTCTCGCCCGTTAATTGGGTCTAGGCGCGTGTTCCTATCTTTGGTGAGTGTCAATATTTGCCCCTCCCAAAACAATGCCTTTCTCGATCGCTAATTATTAGCCAGGGAAGTTTTTCAACAGCCAAGGCTTTTGGCATAAATCTTTTTAGGGGTTACATGAGATTGTAGCAGAGTTAAAAAATAATCATTAGTGCTCCCACCACTGGGAGAGTAAGCTCTCAGGTCGGATATTAGCGCCAACCAGAAATATATATCAGCACGACCTTACAGTACCGACTCAACCCCCCAGTTGATGTCTACGACCTGGAACAAATGTTGGAGAACAAACATGACAAATAGATAGTGGTTATATGATAGGACTCTGGATAGTTTGAATTTGAATTGAGTTATCGAGTATACTATTTAAAATCATAACGGGGTTGAGTGCTGCTCTAATGTTAAAATCAAGCCAATGCCTCAGTCGGATGCTACCCACGCCACCCCTACTACTCACTACGTGCGATTATAAAAAGGGTATCTTACGCCTCTCCTAGCCTTAGAAGAGTAGCAACGCCAGGATACTCAACAAGAAGTACTTTGTAAGGGGCTTCTCCTGTCTAGCCAAGTTGCTCGTAGCTAGGTGTGGTACCTTGATGACCTTATTGACCGTAGTGTTCTGGACTCGGATGGGGTCGGGAGAAAGGTTCCCTCTGGAGCAGTCAATTGCCTGATATGGGAGGTAGGAGAAGTCGGAATCTAGATCTTCAACTTGCTCCGCTCCAACCATGCGACAAAGCGTCTACCTCGTTTGTTTATCTCATATATCCAGTTGTATGGGAATCAAAAAGATGATCTAACGCTTATTCTCTGGGATGATGACTAGGGATTTACGGTGAACGATGTAGGCCAGGTGGGGGTCGCGTGGGGGTTGCGGTTGCAGGAGGGTGGTCTCAGCGCGCGGTGGGAACGAGGATGGTATGGAGCGGTGGGCTATGAAGAGGCGAGGCTCTACCTTGAACTCTCTATTTAAATATCAATCTGGGATTGCGAAGGGGACGAACTCACGAGAAAGAAAGGAATGGTTGATCGCATACGGAGTACTTGGAAATTAGTTCAACACTGACACCATGTTGTGTACTTGAGGGCCTCCACGGTGGAAGGTTCTCAAGCCTAGTCGGGTAGTAAAGGCGTCGTATCTGCATAACACGAACAGTAAGAGATAAAGCTATTGTGAGAGAGGAGAGGAACGCGTCGAACTTGTTTGTTGTTCTGGTCAAGATCAGCGCGCAGGACCTGGCTGGGAAGATAGTAAGTCCGACCGAGGTTGTGCAAGCGCCAAGGCCGCGAACCGGCGGATAAAACGGACGCATAAAATTGGGCATCTAATCTGATTGCCATTATCTGATGGTGGCAGCCACTGGGCGTGATCATTGGCGGGGTGGGCCGCCAGCCCAGGGTTCGAATTCTTTATAACCCACTCACCACCCGCCCCCATCCTCTGCCGTCTCAGCCGAATTGTGTCCGAAGTTGAACACCCTCAGCGACGATGGTAGCCGATCTCTTTGCGATCCCAGGTATGCGCACAATATTCGATTCTTGGAGTTTTGTTTTTGCCCTACGCATGCAGGCGAAGTTCTTCTCCAAGCCAGTCATCCCTGGATAGTCGGCTAATGATTATTGTGGCTGTCTAGTATTTTTCATTTGTTTTCGAGAATGTCTCGAAACGAGCATCATCGTCTCGGTCCTGCTGGCATTTCTGAAACAAACCGTGGGTCAAGAAGATGATCAGCAAACCTACAAGAGGCTCGTGAAGCAGGTTCGTCACCTCCTAGAAAACCATCGAAGCGCCCTTGCTAACATGTACCAGGTGTGGTGGGGTGTTGCCGCTGGATTCCTCATCTGCCTCGTGATCGGCGGCGGAATGCTCGCTGTGTTTTACGGTCTAGGAGTAGACCAGTTCGCCGCGACCGAGGATATCTGGGAGGGCACCTTCAGTATCGTGTCGTCCCTCGTCATATCGGTGATGGGAGCCGCCCTGCTACGAGTATCCAAGCTCCAAGACAAATGGCGCATGAAGCTGTCCCAATCACTCGACGCGAACGACGATGTCCAAACCAGCCTTTCCCACCGCTTCAAAGCGTTCACTCGGCGCTACGCCCTCTTCTTCTTGCCGTTCGTGACGGTCCTGCGAGAAGGCTTGGAGTCGGTGGCTTTCATTGGTGGTGTTGGACTCGATTACCCAGTTACCGCATTTCCCCTCGCCGTCGCGGCGGGTCTAGTCGCTGGATTTGCGGCCGGTTACCTCCTCTACCAGTACGTCACTTTACCTTAACCCCCCCCTCTCATCTATAATTTTATCTATCCAGACTAACATATCTCTCGCAACAGAAGCGGCAACACCACCTCCCTGCAGATGTTCCTCACCTGCTCCACCTGCTTCCTCTACCTCGTCGCGGCAGGCCTAATGTCCAAAGGCGTCTGGTTCTTCGAAAACAACGCCTGGAACGCCCTCGTCGGCGGCGACGCCTCAGAAACCGGTTCCGGACCCGGCTCCTACGATATCCGACGCAGCGTCTGGCACGTCAACTGCTGTAACCCGGAGTTAAACGGGGGCGGGTTCTGGGGTATTTTTAATGCTGTCCTGGGGTGGACGAACTCGGCTACGTATGGCTCTGTGATTTCGTATAATTTGTATTGGGCGGTGGTTATTGTTTATTTTGTTTCGTTGCGGTATAGGGAGGTGCATGGGAAGGGGTTGTTTAGCGTTAGGGATGTGTCGGGGATGTTTAGGAGGAAGGGGAAGGGGAAAGGACGGGGGTGGGCTGGGAACGGGTTGGGGGCTGATACGGAGCCGTTGCTTGCTGGTGCGGCACAGGGTGAGGATGAAGGGGGTGATGGGGGTAACTTTTATGGGTCGAGGGTTGCTGGGTAGAGATTTCATTTAGGAGGTTATTGGCTTTTTGGTATATGGATTTAGACTTAGAATGAGAGAGTTGATTGAAATGTGACCTTGAAGCTTTTGGCCCGGATCATCCGAGAATCGGAGGAGAGTTGCGGTTCAACACCCATGCCAGAGGCCGGAACTCAACCGACCGGCTGGGGCCGCTTCGCTTCGGATGAGAGGATGATCTGGTCGGAGGGAGTAGCAGGTAAATTCATCGCAGCAGTCACTCTTACTTGGCTAAAAGAGCGGTCAGCCAAGTTGTAGACTATACCTCCGGTGGGGGATAATCTCCCATGGAAGAATTTTTGACCATTTTGCTTCTGTTTTTTTTTTTTGTGTTTTACATTTGGGCAAGTGGAACCGGCTGTCATTGGGCCAAGATGCCAGACGACCCGTTATCAATCAGATAACAGGCCCAGCGTCGAAGCGACCTAGCGGTAACATTTGGCGATGGATGCAACGCAGCCCGAGGAGCCAATCGTCGGCTCATTCGGCGTGACGGGGAACCTTGGCGAGGGTCGCGAAAAATTTATCGGTTTCCCCTTGTCATTTCGCGGGGCTGTGCAGGTCTTGGACATGGGAGAACTGAGAAATGTTTATTTGTTCTGTGCCTTTTTTTTTCTTTTCTTTTCCCCTCTTTCTCCTCATGCTCGAGCAAGCTCTCAGTGACGGGGCCGAACGGAAAGTAGTCGCATGCCTCACCCCAGCCCGCCCTTGCTTGGTGGGCTTGACACTTCCCCCTTGAATGGTCACCTTTGTTGATTTCATCCGCAGCCAGTTACATACCTTTTTATATTTTTAGTTTGCTTTCTGCGGCTTATTTCCCGAGTCAATTCCCACCGCGTGGCGTGGGTCTCTATATCCCTTCGATGAGAGGTGCTATCCGGTATGCCTTGGCGGCGGTGGCCGGCCTTTGCATGGTCGGTCGCGCCACGGCAAAAGAGGTGGTCTACAACTTCAACGTGAGCTGGGTAACTGCTAACCCCGATGGGTTGATGGAGAGAAAGGTCGTTGGGATCAATAATCAATGGCCGTTGCCCGTCATCGAGGTCGACAAGGGCGATCAGTTGATCGTGCACATGTATAATGGCCTGGAGGATCACAACGCCAGCATCCATTTCCACGGCATGTTCCAAAATGGAACCAATGAGATGGACGGCCCGTCCATGGTGACGCAGTGTCCTGTTCTCCCCGGGCAGAGCTTGAACTACAACTTCACAGTCAACCAGAATGGGACCTACTGGTACCACTGCCACACGGACTATTGCTATCCGGACGGTTATCGTCAGGCATTCTTGGTCCATGATAAGGATGCTTATTACCACGATGACTATGACAAAGAGTTGACACTGACCATCAGTGACTGGTACCATGACATGATGGAATACATCGCGCCCCGGTTCTTGACACTGACTAACCCAACGGGAGCTGAGCCGGTGCCGAACGCGTTCCTGCTGAACGACACGGTGAATAGCAGCATTCCCGCGGAGCCGAACACGACCTACCTCCTCCGCTTGATCAACATCGGAGCGTTCGTAGCCCAATATTTCTATATCGAAGGGCATACCTTTAAGATCGTGGAGATCGATGGCGTTTACACCGAGCCCACAGAGGCAGAAATCCTCTACATCTCCCCAGCACAGAGATATTCGGTCCTGATCACCACCAAAAGCACCACAGACAAGAACTACCCGATCGTCACCGTCGCCGACTCCACATTATTAGACGTCATCTCCCCTGACCTCCAACTAAACATGACCAACTGGCTCGAGTACAACTCCAGCGCAGCGCACCCCATCGCAGAGATGCCTGTTGAAACCTCCTCCGACCTCCTCGCCTTTGACGACTTCTCCCTCATCCCACACGACCGCATGGAGCTCCTCCCCCCACCAAACCTCACCATCAACCTCACCGTAACCATGGACAACCTCATCAACGGCGCTGGCTACGCCTTCCTCAACGACATCACCTACACCATGCCCAAAGTCCCCACCATCTTCACCGTCATGTCCTCCGGCAACCTCTCCACCAACCCAGCAATCTACGGAACCTACACGCACCCCATCATCCTCAACCACAACGACATCATCGAAATCGTCCTCAACAACGAAGACACAGGCTCCCACCCTTTCCACCTCCACGGCCACAACTTCCAAGTCATAAACCGCGAGCCTGCATTCGGGCCCCACTTTTACGACTACGCGGACAGCGACCCCTTTCCCTACGACCCATCCAACCACCCAGCCTTCCCAGCTATCCCAGCCCGGCGCGATACAGTCGTCGTGCCCCCACAGGGCCACTTCGTCATCCGCTTTGTGGCCGATAACCCCGGCATGTGGTTCTTCCACTGCCATATCGACTGGCATCTGAGCCAGGGATTGGGGATGTTGCTGATAGAGGCGCCGCAGCAAATGCAGGAACGGCTGGAGATTCCGCAGCAGCATTATGATGTTTGTAAAGCGGCGGGTGTGCCTGTTGAGGGCAATGCGGCGGGGAATAAGGTGGATTTCTTGGATTTGGAGGGGCAGAATGTGCAGCCGGCGTGGTTGCCTGAGGGGTTTACGGCGAGGGGGATTGTTGCGTTGGTTTTCTCGATTGTTAGTGCGCTGGTGGGGATGTGGTCGATTGTTTGGTATGGGCTTTCGGATCCGAAGGGGAAAGCGCCGAGTGCACCTGCTGCGGAAGGGAGGGGGGAGGATGAAAGGGTTACGAACTGAATGTCAATTTTGTATTAGTTTGATTGCAATATATATGATAGACTTTTATTTTTGTTCTTGAATGGAGCTCGGGGACGCGTATGCTACTAAATGGGATACGCAAGGCCTTGTTAATCTTTGTATTCCTAAGCTATAGGAGGACCGCAAATAAACAGTATCAGATCTACAAAACATATCGGAAATGCTTATTATCCAACTCCGTTTGATCCTGCAATCAGTCAGACCAATAGCCCCACATAAATGAGGGAAGATAAAGAAAGAGTACTTACCAGCATTCCCCCCTCAATCCCACTCTCATCGTTATCATCATCCGACTCCAGCAGCGCCGCTCGATCCCTCCGCTTATTCTCCAGATACATATACACGTACAGAATCGTAATCGCAACCAGCTTAATCGTATACCCAATCAACATCCTAAACAGTGTCAGCGTTAGCCCTCAAACCCTCCCACCCCCTTTTTGGGGGTTTAGGTTTACTCACGCAACATAAGCACTATGATACCCCGGCTTCTCACTATCCTTAAACGTCTGCGGCCCAATAATATTCCCTACACAGTACCCCGTAAACAGCAGCGCCCCGGTAACCTGTTTCTTAGTATACCCCGCGATATTCGAGCTGACAATTGTCAAGCTCATACTAAACCCCAAGCCCTGGAAATAGCATAACCACAGCGCCACCAACCGGCCCCATTTGTTGTCATCTGGAAGACCAACCAAGAGCGCTGCACCGAGAATGCAGACGGAGTTGGCGAATATCATGCACGCACTGCGCGAGTGGAATCGGCCGCTGTATTTGGTTGCGACCCAGCCGCCGGCGAGCAGGGCGAGGAATTGGACTGCTCCGCCGGGGATTTGGAGGTATTGTGTACCCAACGTGTCGAAGCCGAAGGAGCCGACGATGATTGAGGTGAACTGGGGATGAGATTGTCAGCGTCAGCGTCCGCTACGACATGGGGGGACGTACACTGGTTAATGCAGAGTTGGGAACCTGCGCCCCAACGGCCATGATAAACAAGAGCCATGTCTTTGGATCTCGGGCCGCCTGTCGGACCTGTTCCCACTTGAAATGGTGATTTTTCACACCTTGCCGATTACCCGCTACCCGCTCGACGGCGATGACCCGTTCGCGCTCGGACAGGAACTTGGCTGTGGCTGGGAGATCGGGCAGCAGGAGGAGGGCAGCGATGCCCACGGTGACGGACACAGCGCCAAAAATCAAGAAGACGTACATCCACTTCGGGAGGCCGGTGGTGATATGCCCGACTGCGTAACCGATTAATCTGCATTTGTCAGTGATCTGGTTGTTGGACTGGGTGTGTTTAGTAAGGAGGACTCACCCTCCGAACATCGTGGCGACGCCGTTAGTGCAGTAGTACGACTCGAGACGCAGTGGCTGTTCTTTGGATGTATACCACATGCTCATGACGAGTACGAAGCCCGGGTTGACGACGGCCTCGGCGAACCCGAGGAGGAAGCGGTTGGCGGCGATGCCGGCGAAGTTTTTGCAGGCCGGGGTGGTCATTAGGAGTCCGCCCCATACTGGCTTCTATTAGCAGTGGTCAGGATAATGAAGTAGTGGGGGCTCTCACTGATCGTGGTGATGGATAGGAATTTGCCTATGGGCAGTTTTTGGAGGGCTAATCCTGCGGGATACTGTGCGACGAGGTATCCGAAGTAGAATATCGAGCCTGTTAACAAGATTAATACAACAGTCGATCATCTCGTGTTGGATGGTATACTAACCAAGCCACGAATAATCCTGCCCTTCCAGTTTCGTCCCCTCTTGCAGTCCATATACAGACGCAAAATTGAGACTATTCTTGTCGAGATACTGCAACATGTATATCAAAACCAGAAAGGGGATCAGCCGTGTATCGATTTTTCTCAGGACTTTCTTCGCCTCCTCTGCATCATATTCAACCCCCCTCGACTGTTCATAAACATGATAATTATCATCCTTTTGTGCCGACGAAATCGAACCCCCAGGCGAGATCCCCTCAAGGCCGGATTTTTCCTCAACATTGCTGGACTTGGGTAGCTCCATCCTTCAAAAGATCCAAACGTAGAGAAAATACGAGTCCACACTCTCATCAACTCCCCAATGGAAGACATGTATCCTTTATACATCACACCCGCCTCCACCCCATCACAAAGCCAAGGGAGCCGGACTGCGCCAGGAACAGTCGAACCCCGCAGCCTCCAACAACATTTCGAGATAATAGGGTGGTTGAAGAAAAATAAGTTCCTGCTCTGTAATCAACCGCCATAGAAGCGGGGTTGGGGATGGTATGGTGTGTCGAGGGACGCGATCGCGACATCGATGGACCGATTGCGTCTTAGTGGCAGCGGCACTCGCCATCGCGGGAGAATGAGAAGCAATGAAGTCGCAAATCAACACCGGTTTTATCGATGAGAGGTGGGTAACTGATTAATCGCGTATTCATGACTCGTTGGTTCTATTAAAGGAGCTTTTTGGCAAATCCCGGTTTTCTTGGCTGTTGCATGGGTTTGGAGCTTGTGGTTAAAGCGAGGGTGGGCATGGTTTCAGGGGGGGGTTTCTCCGCTGGGTATTGTTTACTTGGCCTGCGCCTAGAGGAAATGGCAATACACCAAGGCAGTTAAGAAGTCTTGTTATTATGCCACAAGGCTTGATTGGTTGCTTGGCTGAGGATGGTTGTATGTCGAGTTATCGGGATGGATGGGTGTGCGACGGTATAAATGACGGTCGCATGTCTTCAGAACTGCCGGGATCAGCGTGTTAAATGGATGGGATGCAGAGGACGATGAAATAAGCTCCTGCAGCTTGTTACCTGTTGGAATTCCCTGTACCTTGATTCATAGTGGGCCCTGGTACTTGTCGGAGCTTTCACCAACCCACTCTGCATACCGAGTTACTGGCGTCGCCTGCGTCCTTATCATGCTCAGGAAACCGGCCAAGAAGCTGAGGAGTAGTTTACAGCTGCATGATATCCTACTGATGTGATTCCCTCAGTAAAATATTTTTTTATTTTATTGTTCGCTGCTGCTCCCATTACGGTACAGCACCCAACCCTCCCCGGAGATAGCTGGTCATAGATTCATTATTGTGCCACAAATTAGATACTTTCCATACTACTACTGGCTGCCCATTCTGACCTAACTTAACCGACTGGTGTAGAATGGAAAAAGGTCATTCAGGCATTGGTGATCTGAATCGTTTCCGCTCTGCTTGGACGCCCGCTGGCATTCAAGGCAAATAGCATCCAATACCCTGGCACTGCAACTCCCGGATCACTCGGTATAGTTGCTGTATGTGCTAGACCATCCGGTGAAGACTGAAGAACAAGAGGAATGCGCCGTTGGTCCGTATTGACAGTATGGGTGGCAGTGCCATAGCGCACCAGGGAAGCATGCGTAACAGGGGAGTCCGTGGTAAATGAAAGTCGATTTCCCAGAATGACCACAACCTTTTCATATTCATTTATTCGATTCCCTGATGCGGAGATAATCCTTGGCCGTGACGCGAGGCTTCCATCAGCGTTAAGAAGGTATCCCGGAGTGTAGATTTGAGCGTCGAAATGGTTCGGGCAGTCCGGGCTCGGGCCACAAAGGCCCCCTCCACCATTCAGCACAGTCGCATCCGGAAGAAGAAGGGACCAGCTGTGGTAAGTCCGGACAATGGAATTCGGCTGCTGGTCACTGAAGGTATTCGTCCCTGGAAAGTAGCGCTCAGGTGTCAACTGTGGCGTGTCATCGTTGAAACTCATCCCATATGCCTGCCCGCCAGTGAGAAAGACCGTACCATCGGGGAGAACCACTGAGCTGTGAAAAATTCGTGGATAATGCAGCCCATTTCCAGCCGGGATAACTGCGGGTGGTGAGTTTGGCGCCTGTAAAGTGATCTGAAACGCGTCCTTCGTAGCCCAAGCATTATTGTAGTCGGGGGCGCCGCCAAATGTCACAATCTTGCCATTGACGGCGTTATACATGACAGCATTCCCAGACATGGCATCACATCGAACTCCATTTGTGTTCTCGCACCGATTACCAGCAGCAGTCTGGGAGCCGCTTGCACTGGCACCATACCAGTTCATCGCGCGGCTGGGCCCAGCCTGGAAGACGGACTTGTTCTTCCACGCGAAGAGCCAGCCGTGGTTGTCGCTTCGGTAATAACTGATTCGCTTCCCGTTGGCGTCAAAGTCGTGACTATCCTGTGTCAGCATCGGAGCCACCACCGATTGCGGGAGGCTAACGTATGTGTTCGTAGCTGGAGTGTAGAGTTCCCCGTTCTTCAGTATCTGGTCTCCGCCGCTCCAGGAGCCCCCGATGATGAATACCCTGCCATCGGATATGGTGACGGTGGATTGATAGCCGCGTGGGATGATCATGTCGTGCCCTTTTGTCCAGGTATCGTCGCCGGGCCGGTAGATGCTGGTGCGCGGTGAGGTGTTCCCGCCCGTCACGATGATTTGACCGTTGGTTCCCATCGAGATGCCCGGGCAAAACATGTCGTGATCGGTGTTAACGACTTTGACGGAGACCTGCTTGGTTGTAAGGTCTAGTGTAGACGTGAATGTGATGGCCTTTTCGGCTGGGGAAAACTGATCGTTGGACCATGAGGACCAGGTGATCACCGCTCCAGTGATAACATTGAGCCCCGCGGCGACTGGGACTATTGGAAAGTCGATTGTAGGGCCCCAGCGACCGCGTGCAGGGTTAGGAGGGGTAACGCTCGGTGCCTGGTACACATCCAGCGTGGCGATGCTTGAAGCTTGTCCGGCTACCGGGTTGGTCGTTAATTTGACATATTGCGCTAGCTGTGGTTCGAAGGAAGAGTATTTATCGGTATTGTCTAGCCGCCACCGCCCATATGCCACTGGGGAACTCCATGTCTGTCCATCTGCGCTTAGCTGGATATTGTGGCCCGTAATCCAACCAGCAGCAGGGTTGGTGGCCGGTTGTACTCGGATGCCGGCGATAGCATAGGGTTGGTCGAGCTTGACGGTGATCGTGTGTGCCTGTCCGACTGCCTTCGTTTGCCAAAAGGTAGCGGCGTCGCTGTCAATGGCTTGGGAGCAGGCATGGCCGCTCACTGCACCATTGCAAGAGACTGTCATTTTGGTGTGGTCAATCACCCCTCCCGTTGGACCAACAGCCGCCATGGGTGCAAAAGTGGTATAGTCATCCCGATACTCCTCGGGGATTCCTTCCTCGGTCAAGGCATCGACAAGACTCGGATCAATATTGACTCTACCTGGTGTAGAGCCATTGAAGCCGAAGGCGAAGGAGGCAAACGCC
Source organism: Aspergillus diversus (assembly GCA_027569885.1). Taxonomy (NCBI): domain Eukaryota; kingdom Fungi; phylum Ascomycota; class Eurotiomycetes; order Eurotiales; family Aspergillaceae; genus Aspergillus; species Aspergillus diversus. The sequence goes on from JAPDKZ010000015.1 coordinate 230,692, forward strand.
AGCACGCTCCACTTAGTATGCATGTTTGGTACGGTGCGAGGGGCGGCACAACGATCTCAGAAGAACAGCATATACGAACGAGCTCAAGGGATATTTATGGGCCAGGAACTTAGATACCTGGCCACTCACCTTCTCACCCCCTTCATGTCGGATTGTCGGCGGCATGTTCCAACTGGATATTATCTGCAGGGGGGTTTAGCCGTGGAATGCTGTGCCGGGGCACTACAGGTATACTGGCATTCCTTTCTCATCCCTACATAATTTTCAAAGTTAACCGCGGCTTGAGGTACGTGGAAATGTAAACAAATAACCATTTTTTTAGCAATATTCTTGTAGACCAGCAACCGTGAACCGCGAATAAGATTGAGTTCTACGGAAGAATCCGACTTTCCACGAGAGAGAAAACATCATCCATCTCCAATAGCCTCACCAACCTGACCAATACAGAGAATAGTCGCGTCCCCATCTCGATATCGAATCTTAGTGATCTCCGAATCTAAGAATATTTCGAAAATGTGGGATTAAGTCTCTTGCTTGCTTGAAGAAGCTTGGATCTATTTCCTTGGCCATCAAGGTTACATCACTCTTGGTGACCTAGAGCAGACCAAAATGTTATTAGAAAGGCTCGAGTGAAAGGTAAACAGGAAACTGGAAACATTACCTGCGAGTTATTGTCAATCTTCCAGAACATGAATCCGTCGCTATCTGTTGTGATTCCATGCACGACTGCATTCTTGGGGTCTCTTTCCTTGAGCTCCCGGTGAACAAGCCCTGTATTGAAATGGAGTTTAGGTACTACAGTAACGGAGTAGTAGTTGATGTTCTACTAAGGCTGGGTGCTTACCCATGTATAAAGTAAGTTGGAACGCTTCGCTCTCCATCTGACTATCCCTCGTTATTTTAACGACAACGTAGTCTCTTGAGAACCCCCAGTCGGGAAACGTGATGACAAAATCAGCCTCTGCTAATAGATGCCTCATGGTCCCCCGACTTTCGAAGGAGTGTCCTTTACGAACATTCTGGAGGAGTTCGAATTGAATAGGCCGTATTTTTCCCGCCGTGCTCTCGATTAGTGCGCTAAGTAGCAACTCCAAGACTTCATGATAGTGCTTGTGCATATCTGTGTAATTACATTTACCGTATATGGTCTCTGTTTTCTTATCAAGGTAGTTCACTGGGTGTTTTTCATTAATGTTTGTGTACGCAAGGAACCCTAGTTAGTAGATAGCTCACCGTAACTATCATCACATTCCCCCGAGTGTTTAGTGAGATCAATGAGGTTGACGCACGGCTTTTTTAGCCCACGCATCGAGTAGATTGTCCCATCTTCAAAGCGCCAGTCGTCAGTGGGAGCTCGAGGCATGATGCCATAACGTTTACGATCGCTTTCTGTTCGGGAATTCGACGAACCCCACTAACAGCATTTCCGGGGGCTGGCTTTCTCCCGAGGACTTCTTTCTCATTTCGTTCTTCCAGTAGGAGGGTAAGGCGCCATCAAAGCTGATACGTAGTCTTTGTAGGGGTTCCGAACGTCTTCATTTTGAACAAAAAACCTAGGTATCGAAGTATTGCGGCAGACAATTTGGGAATATCGTAAACAAAACGTTCATAGACGAGTCAAGACTGAGCGAAAATATTGACCTAGGCAGCAGGAAGGAACGTAGTTCCGTAATCACGACCGAATGCCTCGTCGTGGCAACACCACAGGCGGAATAGCAATGAAACAGCCCAATTCAATAACCCATTGTGTTTTACAATTTTTATTATTAGTGAATATATAGGTATTATTCTCTCCTGTTGCAACTTCTTATGAAGGAGCGCTGCTGTGGCACAATTCCTTGGGAATCTGGGTGAGTGAAAGAGGCGTGGCAGTGAGAGGCTCTGTGCACCTGCAGAATGTGACTGAGCCTCTTGAACCCTGTTTCATCACTTACAAACCATGCAACCGCTTGTAATACCGTTTCGAGGCTTTTGCTAAGTCACTTCGATTCCCGTCTAACATACTCCGCAGAGTGAGGGAATTTTTGGTCAACATTCTCGATTCGCTCATGAGTGAACCAGATGGGGAAACAACCGGTTAATTATATTGATTTTGTGCTGGGAGAATTTACGCAACATACCCCCAAGAACGCGGGACGAGGCTCTGGTGGATGAATAGTGACAAGCGAAAAGGGGGAAGAGGGGAACAACTTGGACCCTTCGTCCGTTCCCTGAACAGGCGGCTGAAAAACTCGGTACAAACTCTATTCAAGGACAAGCGAGGACAATATATTGTTTCCTATCTTGGCGGCGGTGTGGTGGCATTGTTATTGGCTGTTGTGATATATGGAAAAGACACCCGTCGACCCAAAATCTCAGTGGCTTTCTATACGAGCAGAGTGGCGTTCCAGGGCACAGCCAAACACGAGAAAAAGGGCGCAGTGATCCTATCATGAACTGCAAATGACATAAAAAATTTCGTATTCAAGATGTCTGCCTTTGAAGAACCACTCTTGCATGTGGAGCTCTCAAATTGACAGGCGAGCTTGAACCCTCCGAGAGATTTAAATAGAGACAAGAGCACCCGTCTTCGACCTCCCTCAAAACAAAGCCACGCGCGGGGCCACTTTTTGACTTGAGTCGAAATTTCCTTCCTCGGGGCGTCACTTCCATCTCACTTCTACCTTACTTGCTCTTCATCTCTGCATCTCTCACAATGCAGTTGAAATATCTCTTGTTTGCCCTCCTCTCCCAGCGCGCCCTCGGCTCTGCCCTCGCGTCCTTCACCCTCGAGGACGGCTCCCTTATCGATTTGGACCCCAGCGAAGTCCTCGCTGCTTTTGACCCCGAGGACGAAGGTTCCGTGCGACTCGACGAATACTTCGGGGACGACGACCTTGAACCTCATGATCCCAAGAGAATCTTTGCACGAGCCTGTTACCCGAAATACCCGATCCCTTGTAATAACGGCACAAGATGCTGCAAGAAGGGCGGTGCCTGCTGTGAGCGGAGGACCTGCATCAACCCGCGAATCCACAACTGCTGTCTATATGGCTACTACTGCAACAAGCCTTATCGATGCATAAAGTACCAGAACGGGAATATTGGATGTTGGAAGCCGTCATAGGTTTTTCGTCTTTTCACCATAGGATGCACTTGTGAGATGGGTCTTTTAATTATGGAAGGGGATATATGGCGACTGCACTTTACTAATCGTGACCTGTTGGCATTTATATAAGTTTGGGGGAATGTCCTTATATCAAGTTGTATAGCAATCCTGGCTGGTGTTTAACTCAAAAAAGACCCTCGAGTCGCTAGGGCCATAATATAAATCATGGCTCAATCTGATCTAACAACATGAGTAACTAATCACTGATACCAAAAAAACGTATAATTGGTAATCTTAGTCGCACTCGGACTGGTGAGGCTGAGGTGGCCGTCATTCACAAATCCATCCATTTTGTCCTTCGTTTGTCGTTTCTCCTCCTCTTCTTCTTCCTTCTCTCTTTTACTTCATGCCTCCTCTGCCTCCCTTACAAATTCAAATTCCCGTGGTATGTACACTAAGTCCCCGCTTCCCCGCTAGTTCTGACGTTGTTAGCTACTAAGCTGGACCATCAACCCGTATCTACTTTCACTTCCCATAATAGAACCATCGCTACATCCTCATCATGTTACACGGCAGTACGTGCCCGAAGTGCGGTGCGGCTAGTGATGGATCGAAATCCTGCGGCAGCTGTGGTGCTGTGAGTGCCTAAGCTCTAGCGTATACTCGTTTCAATGTCAACTGACGGATAATAGAGCTGCCCGAATTAGAAACGCCTTGAGCTGGAAATAGAGAGATAGCTAGGGCGGTTTTGCTTTTTTCTTTCTCGTTTATCATCCTGCCCGCGAGAACGAGATGAGCGAGATATCAGGGTGTTGATCTCGCTAATGACTCAATAAGGAAATCGATAGCCGCGATAATTGGAGCCCAGTCATCCTGCTCTGTTTTATTTTTTTTTAGATAAGAAAACCACCCCCCAGTGCACCACTCTATGAAACGTAATTGTGGAGATTGAAAAACCAGGCGCGTCATTCAACTACGTAGGTAGACACTCTAGGACTTTGAGGTGGATTTAATATGATCTTTTTTATAATAATGCTTGCATTTCTATCAAGGATTAGGTACTTTGCTAAATGATCCCCTTCAAGTGCAAAATTCGAGCGATCAAACAGCACAGCCATAAGCAAAATAGTTGACTTTATCCGGGAAACTGTCTATACCCGCCTTCCCTTCCTTTGTATCCCACTCTCCCTCATCTGCCGAGGTTAGAAAATGAAACATTCCAACGGGAAAGATAATCCTACCTGCATCAAGCCAGAGACGATTCAGCGCGCGAGCATGTCCAATAATCAGCTGGTCCTGTCCGACTCGCCGCCCGTAATCATCCTCGTTCCAGCGGCGGCTAAGTATTTCCCCACCGTTTGTGCAGAGATAGTAATACCGCGCCAATTCCTCGATCACCAACTTGTATGAAATCGCGGCATTCCATACCTTGCCCATCCATGGCTGATGGGGCCATACACAGCCATGGATCTGTTCAAGGATAATCAGCACATGTAGTACCGTCGGCCAGTGTCGCGGGTCCTCGCTATCCAGGAGTCGATACGCCAACTCAAATATATACTCAAGCATAGTGTCCAGGGCGCTGTCGAGATGATAGCCCGGCGTCTGTGCTTTGGTGTTGCGGTTAGAGTCGGGTAGTATAATCGGGTCCTCGAGGTAGTGAGCTTCGATAACCGGGAGATTGGTGTAGCGGTCCTCGTCAGGCTCTACAAGAAGTATGGTGGAGCCATCGGCAAAGAGTTGACTTTCTGTGAGAGCGACGGTATGTGCACTAATATGGTCTATATCTTGGACGACGAGGAAACAGTGCAGAGAGAGCGCGATTAGGGTTCTCTCACTGGACAGGTCGGTGACAGGGGTGCATGACTCGTGTAAAAGCTCCTGCTGGAGTTGAGCAGCGGCCGAGAAAATCCTTTCCGTCGTCCGTTCGAAGGTATACGGACAGCGAATATGGAACTCTTCAAACTGCGTTAGGAATATGCATAGTGTGTCCTGGAAGAAATCATCCCTGTTTTCGGGAAGGGCCTGGATGATTGGCAGAGCCAACATTGTGGTTTGACTCATGTCCGGTAAAATGTCATCATAATCCACATCGATTAGGATATGGCCGGATTTCTCAGTGCTCTCGATTTGCCAGTTCAATGGCGGTATTCGGATGAGCACTAGGAGATTGTGTCAGGACTCATGTTTGGGTGGCTATGGTTACCACTTACCTGAGAAGATCTTGTCCAGATCATAAACGCGTTTTGCGGAAATGCTCGCGGCGGATCGAAGAATACTTAGCTTATTTCTTCCACCTGTAAATAGGTTATAGAGCCGCAAACATGACTGCGCGAGATTGCACACATCTCGGATAGTTGGTATCTGGTGGAAGATAAGCAGCAGGATTTCGTTAGGCAAGGAGAGGAGGGACTGTCTCGTTGAGGAAGCCATCATAGGGCGTATCTATCCGGGTAAATGGCACGATCAGAAAAATAAAAAATGGGTGCTTTATGTCCCACCACGCATCGAGAGGCCCAGGTGAGTTGTCAGCTTTAAGAACAGCACGCCCTCTGGTGGCACCCCAAGCTAGTGCCGATAGCTGCAAGTAGCCGAACTGGAAGGCTTGGCGATATGGCTGCAGATCAGCAAACGTGTGGCCTGGTTAAACCACTTTCGAGACTGACTGTTGAAGGAGGAACATTTTGGAAATTGGGAACCCCAAGCGGGAAACCTATCCAGGAAGTTGATATAGGACGAAAAGTAGCCGATATGATTAGTAGGTATGGCTGTGAAGGGCATCAACTTACTGCCCGGAACTTTGATGCAGGGGGATTTTAGATGGGTCTGGCCCACATATCGACGTTAATTGGGTACTTGGAAGGGGAGTATGGAGCAAAAAATGGCCTTGGCGCAGGTGTCCATCCAATAGCAGTTAACTTGGCTCAATTCGAGACGCGAGAACCAATCACCTCAATGGAATCGTTGAATCAATTGGTGCCTCCGCATTTTCAAGGGAGAAAGACAAACCTGGGCTTTTTTATATCTGAATCGCTGGCGCTCAAATCCTTCTTTACATCATCTTCATTAATGCCGGTTTTCCCAATTCTAAAATGTAACCACATGGTGGTGTTTACCTATGTACATGAGCAAAAGGTGCAATGACAGAAGGAAAATTGAATGTTCCCTTCGTATCAAGGGCATAAATCCACTTCAATCCAAGAGTTCGTCATAGAGGCTCCGTAGAAGCGTAGACTGCCTCATATCTTGGTGGTGGGGCTGGGAGGTAATAAAGATAGCGAAGGCTGGGTGGGAAAACCATGGGGCTCAATAATATTCTCTGATCTTCCTCGCAGGAAATGGACCACAGTAAAGTACCATATCCCCCCAGATATATATAACCAGGAACAATCCAAGTTGTTGGAACCGTTGAAAGGGCTACATAAATTGCTACATTCATGCTTTATAAGTGCAGACATGGAAATTGAAAACAAAATACCCTAGAATCCAGAACGCATCCATCTTCCCTTCCTCATGGATCAACGGTCGCATAACCCAAAGGGGTAAAATGCAATCCCATAAAGGGGGTTCGGTTACTAGATGGGGGTTAATACCCTATGATAACAAACAACAATGTGGTTTCGTTTCGCTCAAATTTAATGCGTGGAATGCGATATATATTGTTATTATTACAATATTAAGGTCAAAACAACCACTACCCCAACATAGCTCAATAGAGTATCAAGTTGGGTCATAAATGGCAATATATCGCAGGTGGACATAAATGAAGCAGAAGCCTTCCACATAGCTCTCTTACCAGTCATCATTCTACCGACATTCCTTCACTTGATCCAGTACAGCAAGAAAATTTAGATAAGGAGGTTGCCAACGATACCCAAGCCACCCAGGACAGCGGCGACGGCACCGCCAACCTGAGCGTTGGCACCACCAGTGAAGACCGGTGGCTCGGTGGCGGTCGGGGCACCGGTGGTCGGCTCTGGGGGAATCACAGGTGTCGAGGACGACGAAGGGCCTGGAGTAGGGATAACAGGCTTGGAGGTCGGGGGAGAGGTGGGGATGACGGGGCTGCTGCTTGTCAGGGTGATGCCGTTCTGCTGGGCGCAGGATTCGGGGTCGAGGCCCTATTATTGTTTTTAGCATTATTGTCTTGTCTCCATAAAGATATATGGGGTGGGAGGATACGTACATCAGGACAGCAGTAGCCTTGCTGGAGACAGAAAGAGCCTCCGGGACAGGCCCCTATAACACAGAGATTAGCACGATTCTTTGTACGACGATGAGTAAAGGATAGGTAAGTATGGGTGACGTACAGGTTCCGTCGGGACAGCAGGTGTCTCCTCGGGTCGGGTCGTAGCAGAGACCGCTTGTGCCGCACATCGGCCAGTCGGATGGGCATCCTGGGGTTGAGCCTGGCTGGAAAGATTCGCCGCCCTGGCGCTTGCTCAGGTCGATTGCTGGGAAGGCACCGAGAGCGCGGCTGGCGAGGGCCGGGCCGGCGAGGAGGGAGGCAAAGATGAGGGTTTTGGCGTACATTTTGGCAGAACGAGTGTGGGAGGAAAGACTAGAAGGCACACAAGTGGGAAGAAAAAGCTGCTGGACGGGATTTCTGCACTGGGCTGGAGGAGAGGGGAATGTCGGCTTTATGTTCCTCATCGAGAGGCTCTCTTGTTCAGCCTCTCGTATGCCCAGACTTTGCACGGTTAGCCTGCAGGGATGGCGGCAGAGGCCGTCTTCCATTGGCGGCATCCAGGGGGGATAATTTCCTGAATACGAGGCTCGGGGTAATCAACCCTGCCAAGAGGGACCGGCTCCTTTAACCCCCCCACTGACATGTCATGGTGGCTGCCAGGGCGTTTTGCATCGTGTGTTGTCTTGGTTTCTGTTGTCCAAGACACCGCCAATTGTGTCCGCCTTTGCAGCTGGGGTCTTCAGGCCTCATGACATTAGCCAGTCAGAACAGCCTAAAACACTAAATCTCGTATCCCCAAATAAATTAACTTCTGTCGTTTTGGTTTTGCATTTGGCCGGCTCTGGGCCCGTAACCTGGACTCCACGGTCTCTTCATCTTTTCCCAAGCCTCCACCAGCTTGCTTGGCCTGGGACAACAACAAATGAATTCCCGTGAGATTCAAGCCACCCTACGTGACAACGTCAGCACAGTCGGATGGCAAAACTATTTGGTTGACTTGGCAGCGGCTCTGAATCACTTGAGCTCCAGATTGATCGACATGAGGGTTAAACAGGGTGACGAGCTGGATTATGTTCCTGGTCAGTTGACCTGTCACTGCGTCTTGCATCCATTGGCAGGCAAAAATAGTAGCCTCCCCTGAGTCATCTAAATCCAGAGCTTTGATGTTGGGCTGTTTTACCCAATCATTGGGTCTTGGGGAAATTCGTCTCGGAGTTGGCGGTTCTAGGCTTGTCTGGCATGCGGTCGGATGAGAGGACCCTTTTCCGCCCCAGTTGGAAGAATACCAATGGCAAGCAATAGATTCGGGACTTCATTCAGGTCACCGAGGTGCAATCTGAGCTGTTAACCTTGACCAGTTTTAAGTGTCAACTTCTGATAGCATGACATCATGATGACGTTGCTCTACTCACAATGGTCGAACCCCTGGTGAATTAGGTTCATCGACACGGAATTGACCTCGACAACGTGCCAGGCATGATATTATCCATTCTCCAAGGGTTATAGCCCTCGTTTGTATGATCTACGGGAGGCTATGCTAGTCAAGCTTTCCGTTTGCCTACGGGGGCTTACAATCCCCGAACCAAGCATAGATGTGGACCTTCATCCAGAAACGGAACATCCGCAGGCTCGTGAGACAGGAAGTACGACAGAGTGGATCGTTCCCTGAGAATGTCGAGAAGGCTGCACCAACGCGACAGGGAAAGCGAGAAGACCACGCAGAAGACACAGCGGGCCGTAGACGAGTGGTCTCACTCAACGAAGACGACCCTCTGGACCCGCAGAATTGGCCGCTCCTATCCAGAACCAAAAATATGACGATCCTACTCTTCCTGGTTTTCACCCAGACATGGGCCGGGGCAGCAGACTCCCCCGCAAACAGGGAGATCCGGACGGAATTTGGTGTGTCCAACGTGGCCGAGAATCTCTCCACGGCGGTATACTTGCTCGGGATTGGGTCTGGCGCCATGTTCGCGGGACCTTTATCCGAGACGGTGGGAAGAAACCCGACGTACCTGGGTGCGACGTTTGCCTATCTCCTTTTCGTCCTGGGGTCTGCTCGGGCGTCGACCTTTGCGGCCTGGATTGTTTGCCGCTGCTTCACTGGGATCTTTGCCAGCGCCACGTTGACCATCAACGGGGCGAGTGTCGTCGACCAGTTCCGGCCCGTGAAACGAGCCTTCGTCTTCCCGCTTATCGCGTGGGCCAATATCACCGGTAAGTTGAGCAAAAGATCTATCTAGCATAGAAGCGACAACTGACACACACCATCCGTAAGGCCCACTCATCGCCCCGATCGCCGGCGGTTGGATTGTCTCGAACCCGCATCTCGGTTGGCGCTGGACCCAGTATACCACCTTGATTATATCCAGCGTAGCCTGGGCCATCGCCTTTGTCTTCCTCCCCGAGACATACCTGCCCATCCTCCTCGACTGGAAAGCGAGGCAATTGCGCCACGAAACCGGAGACGAGCGATACATCTCCCTCCACGCCGAACAAATGTCCCTTTTCCATCGGCTGAAGAAAGTCCTGCCCCTCCCTCTCAAGTTCTTCGCCACGGAACCCTTAATCGACGTCATGGGCGGCTACCTCATCCTCCTCTATATCCTCCTTTTCACTTTCCTCTCCGGATTCGACTACATTTTCCAGCAAACCTACGGCTTGTCCCCGGGCCAGACGGGCTCCTGTTTCGCCGCCATAGCAGCCGGCACCACAACCGCCGTCCTGACAACCCCAGCACTCTACCGGACCGCCCGCTGGAAAACGCACCACAGACCCGGGGCGTCCATCATCCCCGAATTCCGACTGTGGCCAGCGATCGTCACCGCGCCGCTCCTCCCCCTCGCGCTTTTCTGGCTCGGATGGACGAACTACCCAACCATATCGCTGTGGTCGAGCCTTTGCGCGTGCGGGCTTTTCGGCGTGGTGACCATTTCGATCTACGTTAGCTGTTACGAGTACATTAGCGATAGCTATGGGGTGCACGCTGCGAGCGCGCTGGCGAGTATCACGATGGCAAGGTATCTAGTTGCGGGGGGTATGGTGCTGGCCGCGCGTCCGATGTACGAGGGCATCGGGGTCCATTGGACAATGACGCTGTTGGGCTGTGTGTCGGTTCTGCTGGCGCCGATGCCACTGTTCTTGAGGATTTATGGGGCGAAGCTCAGGGAGAGAAGTCCGTATGTTGAGGAGAGAACTTAGACCCGTGCACGCACTCATATAAATTGATTTATTAACTCGTATGCATGGACTTTTTTTTTTTTTTTTTTTTTTTTTTTCAATTTGGTTAACGACCGTATGGCTCCTGTCCAGGATCTGTTTTATGAGATTATCATTTACTGGGGTTTTCACGCCAACACGACATTGATGCTGGTTCATCCTCGGGTGGTGACTCGTGCCACCTTCGCAGGGGATCAAGAGGCTGTGCATGGACGGGAATAGGCCTCGCTGCCGTCCTCTGTCCAAGCTTCTGGATATCGTAATGACTTCTCCTTCGAGGTAGCCCGATGGAATGATTAATACTTCCAACCTGGCCTTTCCCTAGAGCTTGCGGGGTGAGTGGAGCATCGGTGGTTGGAGCCTGCTCTACCGAGAGCCAGCTAGCAGACGCGGAAAACGTCACAGGGAAGGAAGACATCGGAGAGAAACTCGGGTCCTGATCTAGTGGATGTGAGGCGGACCAAGCTGGATATTCCTGGTCCGTGTCCAGAGTAAACCAGTCCGGAACCGAGGGGTATGGGACTTCGGAAGCGGCAGCCTGGTCCTCGATCGATCCAGGCAAGGTGTCCACACCCTCAGCAACAAGGTCTTCGCATGAAAGGGCTCGCTGCATCGTGATCATGTCCACTAATCTTACCCCTGGGTGGTTTGATTTCAACTCGCCCAATGGAAACGATGGGCTTGCATCCGATCTAGGGTGTTGGCTGACTGGGTGACCCTGGTTGTGGCCTGAGGTAGAAAGTGCTTGTGCACACCTCGGAAACGGGCGGAAATTCGAGAACCAATGCTCGCCGTCTAGCTAATTCTGGGCGACGTATGGTGTGACCATGTAGCTGAGTGGGATTTAATCCCGCTGGCTGGTAGTAAAATTTCTTTCTTTTCTCTTGAGATCCTGTCAGGTCAAAGGGCGTGGCAATCCTGTGGAAGAAGAGTGAAGAGCATGCCTGCCTTGGCGCCGGGGCTAATGTAGGGCGTGTAGGGCGCGCTGTGGGGGTTCCTAATTCGGCACAGGGCCACAACCCAATTCTCGGTTCATCATCCACTCCCTCGCCGGAACATCTAATCTACTTCACAGCCTTCAGTATTCTGAAGATTGGCCCGGGGTTTCACGAGAGAACAGAGAAAAGAAGGTTCTTCTCCTAATATGTACCACTTTCTAGTGCTTAAAATATGCATGTGTGCAGACGCTGCGCTGCCTCCAAGCTCAAGTGTACGGACCAGAAACCATGCTAGCGATGCCTGAACAAGAATGTGCCTTGCGAAATGGCTGATGTGTTGCCCGATCGCCCGGTCGATAGTAGTAGAAGGAGCCACAGGAAGGCCGACGAGGAGAATGCCGCTTCCTCTTCGCCCAGCGCAGAGCACGAGCTAACCACCAGCGAAACTACCATCACGAATATCCAGCCGCTGTGGAATTCGGTCAGCTTTCTCCCGTTTGACGGGGAGGACTGTAGTTTCGAAATGGATGATCTGGATTTCTCTTTCCTAGATTCCATCAGTCTCATCACCAGCATCGATAACCCGTGCGTAATGCCGCCGCCACACGAAACCATGGCGCCCATCATGCCCATCCGATCGCAGGTATACAAACTCTCCTCGGTGGTCCAAGGCTGGGTCCCTCTATCCACCGAGAATTCACACATGGAGCGGGCCCATCTCTCGATGCACGGCGAGTTGCTTGGATTCACGTCACTGGCAGACACCACCAGTGTCCCGATCCAGCCTTTGCCGCACGTGGTGCGCGATCGCATCCTCAATATGATTTTTATTGCCTATGCGGATCGGAATCCACGCATCGTCGAGTCGTTCCCCAGCTCCGAGATCCTGGCCAAGCTGGCCAACCGGGATATCACCCGGAAGAAGGGAAGAGAGATCAACGATTTTATCCATCTGCCTACCTTTGACTGGAATAGTCGCCGGCCGGAGCTGATCGCGGCCATGATCGCGATGGGGGGGGTGGATAGCCCATCAGTTACAGTAAGAAAGTTTGGCTTTGCCCTTCAGTTGGCGGTACGGCGGGCCACGATGCAGCGAGTAGGTGCCCTGTTTATTATATTTCAACGGGAGCTTAAGCTAAAACGTCTCGCCTGTTGTAGTATGAAGAGGACCACGCAACAATGAGAGCAATCGACATGGCCCAGGCATTCCTCCTACAACAGCACATTGGAATTTTCAGCGGGATTCCCCGCAAGATCGGCCTCGCAGAAAGCTGCTTCATGATCGTCCCCACGATTATCGCGCAGGCCCGCAGACTTCTGCTACAAGACCCCGAGCCATATTCTGGTGCAATCCTGGAGACAAACTGTGCGGAAAAGCTGGACAGTATCTGGCGGCGGTGGTGTGAGCAGGAGTCAATGCGAAGGCTCATCTATCACTCGTTCGTCCTCGACTGCCAAACGTCCATCACTCGGAATACCAACCCTACCCTCTCGTATGCGGGTATGGACACACCCCTCCCTTGTCCCAAGCAGCTCTGGCACGCAGAGACGGCCATCGCGTGGGCCGATGAAGTTGTCAAACTGGCCACACCACCAGCCCCTCCGTCCTTGAAGCAGTTGATCCAAGACCCCCGACTCCTCGGGACGTGCAAAGACCGCGTGGAGATTGCGTTCATGCAGTCCGTCTACCTCAGCGGGATGTGGTCCGTGGTCCGGGAATATCGGCAGCTCAGCAGCATCGCCACCGGGTCCAGGTCCAGCAACAGCACCTGGAGCACACTCGTCCTCACATCCCGGCATGCAGAGCTCCAATCGGTTCTGCAGCGTTTTCCCCTGAACAGCGGCGCCACTACTACGAATCGCCTGTGCCCGAAAATCTCCCTCCTCTACCACCTCGTCTCGATGCATCTCCACGTCTCGTTCAATGATCTCCAGCCACCAAGCGGAGAAGAGGAATCCCAAACAGCCATCTACGCCGAGTCCTGGATGCAAGGGGCGGACTCGCGATCGGCGATCTGGCACGCGGGACAGATCGTTCGGGCCGCAAAGTCCATGGACCGCGGAACCCTGTGTGATGTTTACTCCATTGCTTTCTTACAGGCGACCATTGTGTTGTTTGTTGCTGGTAACTTCTCTTCCCGCTGTCACGCACAGGGCTCTCCACCTGCAATTCTTACTACAGCTACTAGTCCTGCGAGTGGTTCCGCCGCTGGGACGGAATTACGGGACGTCTCTTTGAATAGTACGGTGCAGACACCGGAAGTGGACCTATATCTTGCTTATGGGGATGGTAGACCGGGCCTCACGGTCGATGCGAGTAGATTTATTCCTCTCCATGATTGTAAGTCGGTTGTTGGGGTGTTAAAGCAGGTTATCGAGGAGAACTGGCTGCCAAACCTGCCTCCCTCACGCACGGATGAGGTTATTCGGGTTTTAGATGATTTGTGTGCCGTGTTCCCTGGCCTTTCAGGCGGGTGATATGGGGATCCTTTGTCCCCTAGGGTTAAGATCTATCTAGATCTATTTGTGTGTAAAATTCATTATTTTGATGAGATCAATCTACATGGATTTAGATAGCTGCTTAACACGTTGAAGCCAACCTTGTACGACCCATGCTGGATTCCTCATTATAGTTCACTAGTATAGCTTGTAAGATATGGAAAGGGGCAGGGAGCATCTAACCGGCATCTGCTAGGTGCTTCATTCCTTCACAAGCAAAGTCAAGTTTAGAGTAAACAATCCTCGGGACACCATTATCCAATGCTAGTATTTTATCCTCGGAGAGACACACCATATCATCCAGCGGGATCTCCCGTGCGTAAAACCAGACACAGTCATCGGATGCCCACAAACATCCGAAAATTGCCAAGACCCCTTTCGAAAGCATCCGATCGGGATCGATTGGTAGTTATCAGGCGGACTAGGCTTTAAATGAGCGAGTGGGCTTCCTTAAATCGGATATTCGTAGCGACAAGGACAATCAACCATGCCAAACACCATGGGCAGATGACTCGTCCTTCGGCAACCACGCGGATCACTAGAGGTAGAGGAATATGATCCCCCTCTCATCCTACTGGCAAGAATATACTAGTGAGGAATGAAGCAACCTCGCTAAATCACCTGGACTGGAAGACAATCGAACATAACTTCTTCATCCCATCCTTTCCTCATGGTAGGCAAAACCCTAACCGGATACGTATCCATCCTACAAGAACTGCTAGAAGTATCACGTGTAATGATGCTAACGGATGTTGAATCTAGTTCTCGGCGCGGACATTGCGGGACGAGTGGTTGAGGTAGGTGAATCCACACGGTTCAAAGCGGGCGATATCATTGTCGCGCCGGGCCGAGTGGGCTACAGCGAGGGATCCTCCTTTCAAACGCACGCCTTGGTAAACGAGGACCGCTGCGCAAGGTATTCACCCTTGCAGTTCCCAGTCAAGAAACGCAGAACTAATCTTGAATCACAGCTAACTAAGTCGGTGAATATTCTGGAGGTATCCACCCTGCCTTTCAGTTTGTCCACAGCCGCCTGTGTTCTTTATCTTAGCCTCGGCTTGGATCGAACTTCTCAAGGTAAGAGTAACGGGGAAGCCGTGCTTATCTGGGTAAATTACAACCCCCCCCCAATATTGCATACAAGAACGCTAGATTAACTAAGAGTACCAGTTAACAGCATCGAGTCGACCGTATCAACCACACTCTTTTCCAAATCGATGTATTCCCACTTTCCATCTCTAGCCCCTTTAGCGAGGATTTCCCGGCTCAAGCGCATATCCCAGCCAGTCGGGTGGACAGCTGGCGGGAGGATCTGACTCTGATTCCCCTCCGGAACCCGATCCCTGAGCGTAGGGAAGTTCTCCCGAATAATGTTCACCACAAGCTGAGGCGTTATGAGGTCCGAAATGAGAAGAATGCGCTGATTTGCCGCTGCCGGGTTCTTGAGCGCATCGACATGACTCCGGGCCACATCACGGACATCAACCTGGAATGTGAGTCAGAATCTCTTTTCTCAATAAGAACAGCCTTTTTAGCCCGGAACACACAGAATGGTAGAATGGAAATGTTACGCCTTCGATCTGCCTGTGGGTTCCATCGATGAAGCTCGCGATCGCGAACTGATTGGTCTCGTTGATAGAGCTGGGTCCGTGGATCGGGTGGATCATGGGTCCGGTGATGGTGTCTGGATTTATCACGGTCAAATCAAATGTTGGCTTGTTGGCTTTCATGAACTCCCAAGCGGCTGCTTCTGCGCGGGTCTTGGAGACGTTGTAGCCGAGGATTACATCTTTTCGCTCGATGGCTTGCTCGGCTGTTACCTGCATTACCGTCAACTTGGGTAGTGAATGGGGATGGCTTCCTTCTCGATACGAACAGGATTCCAGTCTTTCTCCGTGTAGGGCTTGCCTTCTCTGGACATATCTTCAAATGAATTGAGCACCGTGACGGCGCTACTAAGAAGGACGAATCGTTTCAGAGACGGGCCACCGAAACGGTGGGCCGCTTCCAATATCTGAGTAGTTCTAATTCGGTCACTAAAAACTTTATTTCAATGGGAAAACAAAGGCGGCTGTTTTACCCCATTTCGGCAGGCTCAATCATCTCCTTCTGAATATCAGACACTTGGAAGGTGACTGGCGATGCCGTATGTATGACGTAGTCAAATGGGTTGCTCGAACTTGTTTTAAAAATATGATCGAAAGGCGCTGCAGCTGTGAAATCGGCGACGGTCACGAATTTCACCTTATCCTGCCACGAGGGGTGGGTTTTGATGATGTCGTCGGCTTTGCTTTGAGACCGCACGGTCCCCGTAACAGCATATCCGCGCTATATCGTGTCAATTGATTTCGGGTTTTCCATTATTTACTGGCGGTATGGCCTACCTCTATTAGAATGGATAAGATGTGAGATGCCACGAAGCCATTCGCGCCTGTTAGGAGGACATGTTCCCCAACACCAGACCGTGCCATTCTCAATATGGGAATGCGGGCAAGTTGGATAAGAATATAATGAATAGATGCGAGAGACTTCAAAATAGTACACCAAGACAAGGACGAGATTATGGCTTATGTCGGGCATCTGCTCTTCTCATGATTACCGATGACGTCAGGCAGTTGACGGATGCAACCAAAGAACAGCACAGGCATGACAGGCAGTCCAGGCCAACCAAAAGGGTCTTACGGCCGTGAAAGTAACTCTAAAATATATAAGGGCTAACGGAATTCCTCCAAATGAGGAGTTAGGAATACGGCACCGATAGAGGTGTTCAATGCAATGCTGTTGAGATTGGGTCGGGATATAAAGTCGAGACTCCCTGGTTGGTCTGAATGTGCTGACGTATTTTTTCTTCGATACAGCCAAAGACGGTGGATTCAGCAAGGAAAATTCTTACCTAACAAAGGCACAGTTCGTCAATGGACGGGATTTGTTCGGGATCTGCCAGTTCGGGATCGAATTGATCGGGCTAATTTTTACTTCAAGCCGCCGTAGCCTGTCGTAGATCTGGCGGCCGTTGACAAGCGGGTGTATCACCATGTCCGTCAAGGATACTCTCTCAGACGATGTAAAATGTGTTATTTGTATAATTAGGTTTCGCCAAACCTATTCATTCATAATCCCCTCTGAGTTACACCCAGTTTTTCCTCGACATACCAAGTTGGTGGCGTGTATAATCTCCTGCTGCCAGATCCCGAGGGCTCCACATGCGCCAGAATTCGGTTCAGTATCGGAGACTTTACAGTCGGGCTTACAAACATTCGATGGGTGATTTCACCTACTGGAGAGGCATTCATCCATCGGAGGAATACACAGATAAGATGAATCCGCAAAAATAACGTTGGTGGGTAAGCTTCCAAAACCCGTTGCCCCTGACGTATATAAAATCGTAGCTCCATCACCACACCAAAAATTCAACATACTCTTATATCATCACAAACTTAAAACTATTGTTCACTCTGCCTTAAACCCTCCTCCCTAGTTCTAGCAATCTATATCCTAACTCTCAAGGGTAATAAAAGAAAATGACCGTCTGGCCCGACATCCACATTCCCCCCGCCACAGGGGTTCCCTTCTACACTCCCGCCCAAACCCCCGTTGCCGGAACAGCACGAAACCCCCAAACCAGCGGCAAACCCATCCCGAAGCTCTTCCACCCGCTCACCGTCCGCGGGGTCACATTCCACAACCGCCTCGGCCTCGCGCCCATGTGCCAATACAGCGCCTCCGACGGCCACGCCACCCCTTGGCATCTCACCCACTATGGCGGAATCGCCCAGCGTGGCCCAGGCCTCATGATCATCGAAGCAACCGCCATTCTCCCCGAGGGCCGGATCACGCCCGGCTGCTTGGGATTATGGAAGGACAGCCAGATCGAGGGGCTGAAGCAGGTGGTTGATTTCGCGCACAGCCAGGGACAGAATATTGGTGTGCAGTTGGCACATGGGGGGAGGAAGGCCTCTACACTGCCTCCGTGGGTTGGAGGGGGACCTGCGACGAATGCTGTGGGTGGGTGGGTTGAGGATGTGAAGGCGCCTTCTGCGATTCCGTTTGGGGGGAGTGGGGATATTATGCCGATTGCGATGAGTGGGGAGGATATTGAGGAGGTGAAGGGGGCGTGGGTGGCAGCGGCGAAACGGGCGCTGGCAGCGGGGGTGGACTTCGTTGAGATCCATGCGGCGCATGGGTACCTGCTTTCGTCGTTTTTGAGTGCGGCTTCAAATCAGAGGGGGGATTGTTATGGGGGGACGTTTGAGAATAGGATCCGGCTGCCGATGGAGATTGCGAAGTTGACGAGGGAGACGGTCGGAGAGGATGTACCGGTGTTTCTCCGCGTGAGTGCGACGGACTGGATGGAGGAGAGTGAGGAGGGGCGGGGATGGGGGCTGGAGGATACGGTGCAGTTTGCGCGCGCCCTAGCCGACCAGGGCTGTGTTGATCTGATTGATATTAGCAGTGGAGGGGTGCACTCTGCGCAGAAGATTGCCTCTGGTCCGGCGTTCCAGGTGCCTTTTGCGGCGGCGGTGAAGAAGGCTGTCGGTGATCGCATGCTGGTCTCTGCGGTGGGGATGATTAACCATGGAGATGTCGCGGAGAAGATTTTGCAAGAGGAGAATCTGGATGTGATTCTGGTTGGACGGGGATTTCAGCGTGATACGGGGCTCGCGTGGCACTTTGCGAAGGATTTGGATGTTGAGATTGCCATGGCGGCGCAGATTCGTTGGGGGTTTACCAGTTTCCGCAATGCGTCGGAGTACATTCAACCGAATTCGATGAAGGCGTCATTTTTCGATTAGTTTATTTTGGTGGTGGAGTTTGAGCATGCTAAATTTGGATTTGTATAGAAATAATAGACTTATAGAATATAGAGAATATTGATATACTACATTGACCCTCATTAGTTCATTAACAAATGGCAAAAACACACGTTAATACTTGGGGAATGATCTTTGTATTGGTCTCAGTATGATCCGTTTCAGTCTTGCTGATCGATGACCGAAACTGACGGGACGAAGGGAGGAGAGAATTAGCTACTTACCAGGAGGGCCGAACTTTTAGGCTGGGCAGCCTCTCTGCTGAGGTCTGTATGAGTTAGGGATCATGTACCACAGAGGCCATGCGGTTGAGGCGTTACTTCGATCGGCAGGGATAAGGTCAAGCGTTAACCGTATCGATCCGACAGATCTCGTTCCCTCCCCACGATCAGGTCTGCATCTGCTTCATCCCATATAAACTCCCTTCCATGCTCCGGAAGAAACGGAACGTCAGCGCAGCGTTTAACCCAACTTGGCTATGGCTTCACACGTAAGATCGCTGCCTTTAGTCTTCCCCGCACTTGAGATGAGGCCCCCGGGATCCGACGAATTGGGTTCACTGTAACCACCGCCCCCAAAATCTCGAGCGGGGATAATTATTCTCCTCGAGGGCTGCAACGTTGGGGCCTTCTTATTCCTAAGGTCACCCTTCATCAAACAGTCTGGTTTCTGATTTCGCAAAACCGGGAAAATGCCTTTGTTCAGGGGCAGCCTTCGAATCGTCCTCGGCTGGCTCTTGTTGAGCTTGGGACGTATTTGTCTCGCCTCTAGATACGGGCCTGACCCCACTGTAGTAAGCTTGGATTATGCCACATACCAAGGAACAGCCCTCAAATCAGGCGTCCGTCAATTCCTAGGAATGCGATACGCGACGCCACCCGTCGGAAGCCTACGATGGAGAGCGCCACAGGACCCGATAGGGAGAACCGGCATTCAGGAAGCAAAGGAGGTGAGCTACTCTTTGCTAAACATCAAGGATATATACTTATATGTGAAGCAAGCTGCCTCCGATCTGTGTTGGATTGGGCGAAGTGGCCGATGCCAATAAGACGGAGGACTGTCTCTTTGTGAATGTGTGGACGCCCACTGATGTAACTAGAACTTCGAAGTTGCCTGTTTGGGTCTATATTCAAGGTGGGGGCTTTGTCACCAACGCCAACGCCAACTACAATGGGTCGGATTTGGTGGCGCAATCTAATCACAGTGTTGTTCTGGTGAACTTCAATTACCGCGTTGGGCCGTTGGGGTTTCTCGCGAGTGAGGAGATTCGTCAAGACGGAGATTTGAATGTCGGGTTACTTGACCAGCGGAAATTGCTGGAGTGGGTGCAGCGATACATCTATCGAGTGAGGCTTATTCCTATAGTCAACCATACCCAAATGGTGAGCACTAACACTCTCCAGTTCGGAGGAGACCCCAACCACGTCGTCATCCACGGCGCCTCTGCCGGCGCAGTCTCGGTCACCCACCACTTAACAGCATACGGCGGACGAGACGACAACCTCTTCGTCGCCAGCATCGGCGAATCAATCGCCTGGACCCTCTCCCTCACAGTCTCAGAATCAGAACCCAACTTCGACGCCCTAACCTCCCGACTCAACTGCACCGGCCCAAAGCGCGTATCCTGCCTCCGCTCCCTCGACCCAACCACCATCCAAACCCTCGGCCACGCCCCAGCCGACGACCTCGTCTCCCTCTCCACCAAACTCCTCTTCCAACCCGTAATCGACGGCTCCTTATTCCCCGATACACACTACACCTCCTTCTCCCAAGGCAAATTCCTCAAAATGCCCCTCATCGTAGGCGACGACACAAACGAGGGCAGCCTCTTCGCTACCAACGCCTCCATGCCAAACGAAGTCGCGACGTTCATTTCCGGTTGGTCTCCGCAGCTATCAAATGCCCAAATCCAGGAAATAGTGAACACCTACCCGCCCAGTGAATCCGTGCCCAACCGCGCAGAATATTTCTCCTCCGCATCCGATATCTTCAGCGACGGCATCTTCCTGTGTCCAACCAAATATATCTGCGAAGCGCAGACAACCTATACCCCAGCGCAGGTTTGGAACTACCGCTTCAATGTACAGGACGACGTTGCGATCGCTGCGGGATTAGGCGTACCGCATACATTTGAAACGGAGGCGATATTCGGCCAGGGACAGGCGGAGAGTATTCGACCTGGGTTCTTAGGGGCGGGAGAGTCGTATAGTACGTATAATAGGGCCGTTGTACCGGTGATTCAAGATTACTTGATTAGTTTTGTCAAGACGCTGGATCCGAATACCTTGCGGGCGGGCGGGGCGCCGGTTTGGGAGGCTTTTGGGGTGGAGGGGGGGAGGTTGAAGATTGAGACGAATGCGACGGAGATGGAGGGGATTCCGGGGGAGTTGAGGGAGAGGTGTGAGATGTGGTATAGCTTTGAGGAGGGGATACAGACCTAGCGGGGTAGGGCAACTGAACTATCCGGGAAGCGGATGGAATGAAAGGTGGGAATATACAAAGGTTACAATTGAACGAGTGTGTTTATTTGCGCGGAATATACAATCTTCTGACACTGAGCAAAATGTCATTTTTATCAATACCATACACAAAACTATCCACACTGAATAATTCCCGTTGCCTTTCGCAGGAACCAATTCCAGAATTAGCCCCAGCACCAGCAATTCAATTAGGAGTCGGGGTGCCCGCCGGAACCGACGACGACGGTGACGCCTTCAAATACCCAAACCACTCCATATCCTTTTCCCCATGAATCGGCACCGTATGTCCCACGCCCGTTGCATAGATCCCCTGCAATTTCGGACCCCAAGTCGTAGTCGTATAATTCGCCTCGGGCGTATCACTCACAATGGACCTCGGATTGGCGTAGTTATACCCAAACACGCCCGCCCACTGCTTACAGGTCTCGTTATAGTTAGGCGGGAGGAGTCCCTCATCGATACTCCCGTGGTAAATCTGCATCTTGGGTCGTGTGCCGTTGTAACCCGGGTACATGTCTCGGGCGATGTCAGCCCATACTTCGGGGGTAGCGATGGCCTGGCCCTGGGAACAGGTGCTGTTCCACGCGTCGACTTGGTTGGTGTTGGAATAGAAGCAGCCGGCTGCGACGCCGGAGTAGACGGTTCCGGCGGCGAAGAGTTCCGGGTATGTGGCTGCCATTACATTCTAGGGTACAATATTCCATTAGTATCTTGCCCGTGGAAGGTGGAGGGGGTTTTGTACGGTCATCATGGCGCCGGAGCTTGTGCCCGTTACAAAGACCTTGCTGGTATCGACGCCGTACTGCTTGATCGTCCAGGTAACCATGTTTGCGATCGCGTTGCTGTCTCCGCCACCGTTGTGGGTTAGGGCGGATTGGGAGCTGACGTCCCAGCAGCCGCCCTCATAGGGACTCTCGGGGTAGATCACGATGAAGCCGTATTGTTCGGCGTATTGCGCGTAGGGGGATCCGTTGTAGTATGCTTCTGCGGTGCCGGTGCCTGCAACCAATTAACAATGAACAAGGGCAAAAATCGGGATGTGGACTGCTGACAGTAATGAATTGCGAGGACGATTCCTGGGCTTGGTGCGAGATTCTTGGGGACGTAGATGTACATCAATGTCTCTGTGGGGTTCTCGCCAAAATTGGTGACCTGCTCGAGCGAGCCGGCGGTGATGTTGCTGGGTTTCGCAGCGGAGGTCACCGCGACAAAGGCGAAGAGCGCCGTGAGAAGAGAACGAGGATTCATCCTGACGGCAGAGGAGAGTC
This sequence comes from Aspergillus diversus, assembly GCA_027569885.1. Classification (NCBI taxonomy): domain Eukaryota; kingdom Fungi; phylum Ascomycota; class Eurotiomycetes; order Eurotiales; family Aspergillaceae; genus Aspergillus; species Aspergillus diversus. The sequence goes on from JAPDKZ010000015.1 coordinate 253,184, forward strand.
CGAGTCAATACACAAAGATTGAATTCTGAAAGTGTGACGGAAAAAGGAAACCGGCGGTTTTAATAGGAATCTCCTGAGCTGGGGCTGAATTGGGGGCGAAGTCACAGATCTTGGGGGCGATTCGACGGAATTCGTGGACGCCGCGGCGGAACTCCACATCATCGATTTAGTTCCTGACTAGCACTGCTACCTTCACCATGCACTGCCAACACTAGCAGCACAGCGCAGATCAGTGAGCTGACAAAACAATTTGGCCGTCCGCAGGGTCACTGCATCGCTATTGGAGGAAACTCAGCACGTGGGGCCACTGGGCTTCTGCACACCCGAAGCCGAGCCCAAGCTCCAGCAGAGGCGGCGCCATTCCCGTGTTGCAGTCAACGATGCTCCACGGACATTGGCCCGTGGTAATGCTTATCCTCGGTGGCCTGAGTTTAATAGCGGGTTGGCTTGCAGCTAAGGCAAAGGATTGCTGAGTGAGCCGCATTTTCGGGGTTGGTTCTGCTTATCTTTGGGAATCTGGACAACGTGGTCCTTTAACAAACAAACACCTTGTTGGATTAATCCACCTCGGTAGTTTGGCTTACAAGCCAGTCAAGCGCGTAGGTTGCGGTATCATCCCCCATGGGCGCAATCAGACTTTAAGGGTTACTTGAGTGAAATGTTGCAAAACAAAAATCTTGTGCATGGTTGGCATTTCCCAAATGCATAATATACTTTTTATTTCTTGGAACAGGACCAAGCACTTGAATAGTCTTTAGTGGGCCATCGTGGCGGGACTATCTCTATGAGGCACTTAGGTACTAATTGCTTTGTCCTACCTTCGATGATTTATTGCTGGTGTTTACGGGTCCTCATTAAAATATGTTTTCTGGGCCGATGGGAAGACAGGAGGTTGGGGATGGGGGGGAGAGCAGTATCACAATTCCTTTCCCTCAAACAAGGAAGCTGAGCAACACATGCATCAATGGACCCTCTATCGCCATGTATCTGGGTGGTCGCGCGATAGATTTCCCCGGTCACTATCTAATTTTGCTTATGTCTGCGGCCTGCCGTCGGTAAATATCGTCAACAGTCTCACATCCGCGCTCAATAGTTTTCGTGTTCCCTTTTTTGGATTTCCCCCACCAACCACGAGGCCGGGCCACCGGCAGTGGAAGAGTCGGCTCGTGTCATGCCCCCGCCTATGTGAATAGGCAATTGGGACAATGAGAAGAATGATGAAAGGTGCAAAAAAAAAAAAAGAAAGGCAACCACAGAGTTCACTCGCCTCACTTTATTGGCTGGAAGATTGATGCGACAAGCTTGCTCGGAGCCTAATAGTTGGAGGCCTTATGACTTGATTGGTACAATAACTGATTTAAGAATTTATATATATTTGGGTATTTATTCACGTCGCTCAAAGACGGGCATCCAGTCCAGAGGTGCCTCAATCTCAATCTGTTGACCCCCCTCGTAACCTGTTGTATCCCCTTCGCTGCCATCAAACACAAACCACTTCCCCCTACTCAACTTAGGTAGGTACACCTGCAACTTCCGCCGATCCTCATGCAAGACCGGGCAGCACAGGTATCTGTCCCCGTACATATATTGCGTGCCAATCTTCCAGCACTGCCGATCATCCGGGAACTGGTAGAATAATGTCCGCATAACAGGGGCCCCCTTCTGATGGGCCTGTTGCATCAAACCACGAGTATAGCCCCTCAGCTTCTCTCGAAGCAGCATATACTTTTTACAGATCTCATACATTTCAGGTCCATACGACCACACCTCGTTATCGGCACCGCTGGCGCAAGAGGCACCTCCCTCCGAACCCATGGGGTCCTTTCTTGGTTCACGATCTCCATGAAGTCGCATCACGGGGCAAAATGCACCCCACTGGAACCAGCGCACGAAGAGTTCTCGGAATTTGGGATCGGAGGGATCGCCACCGTGGAAGCCTCCGATATCTGTGGTCCACCAGGGGAGACCGCATATCCCCATGTGTAGCCCAGCAGCGAGTTGGTTGCGGAGGCTGTCCCAGGATGAGGCGATGTCCCCGCTCCATACCAAGGCTCCGTATTTCTGACTCCCCGCCCATGCGCAGCGGACGAGGTTGACAATATTACTCTGTCCTTCTTTCTGCATACCTTCATAGAAGGCCCGAGAATACTCAAGCGGGTAGATATTCCCAATTGCGGTATTAGGTCCCATGTGATACCGGTAGTTATCAAAGTCGTACGCCTTGTATTCCGGTTCGGCCTCGTCCAGCCAAAAGACACGAACACCCTTGTCGTAATAATTTGCCTTGCATTTTGCCCAGATATACTCGCGTGCGCCGGGATGCGTGGCGTCAAAGTGGATTGTATCACCCTGGAAATCCATGGCGGTTCGCACCCCACGGTCCGTCCGCACGAGATATCCTTTCGCCACCATGTCCCGGTAGTTTTCGCTTCTCTTGTCGACATTTGGCCATACGCTCACCATCAGCTCAATGTTCAGCTCTTTCAACTCTTTCACCATGGCTTCTGGTTCCGGCCAGGAGGTAGGGTCGAAGCGCCAGTCTCCCTGTCGCGGCCAGTGGAAGAAATCAATCACGATCAGGTCGATGGGCAACTCGCGGCGTTTATACTCTCGGGCAACTTGAAGGAGTTCCTCTTGTGTCTGGTAGCGGAGCTTGCACTGCCAGAACCCTAGGCCGTATTCAGGCATCATGGGGACCTTGCCAGTTGCGTTGGCATAAGCTTCGACAATCTCCGCTGGTGTATCACCGGCGACGATCCAGTAATCCAGGGTTGTAGTTGAACGCGCCTCAAAGGACATGATGTTCCGCCCGAGGAAGGCACGTCCAATCGAAGGATTATTCCACAAGAGTCCATAACCCAGGGAGGAAAGGGTAAAAGGAACACTAGCCTGGGAGTTGCGATGCGCCAACTCAATCTCATGCCCCTTAAGATCTAAGAAGGGCTGCTGGTACTGGCCCATTCCGAATAGCATTTCATCGGGGTCAACGCTCTCGAAGCGGGCCGTGAGGTGGTAACTCTCACTATTGGCGATGGGTTTGAACTCGCGAGCCTCGACTTTCAGGGCACTGCATTTGGGGTCGAAGACGTCTTTGCGGCTGCGGGTGTATTCCTCCAGGAGAAGCTCTCCCCGGGAATTGCGTACGTGAATCTTTCCGGTCCTGGATATGGTAGCATTGATGTTGCCGTTGTGGATACTGCCTCCGCTGTTTTCACCGTCTACCTTGACAGTTGGCGTTACGGGGGAGGGTTCGAGGAGCGCCCAGTTCTGGTCGGGCATTTCCCCCGCACGAGTTGAGCGGATACGAAGGGCATTCGGGCCCCATGGCATAATCCATAACGTTTCTGCGTCGAAGGTATACACCAGCTTGTCGTCAACTTGTTCTAACATGTTGGGTGGTTGGAATTCGTTCGGGAAAAAGGGCAAAAATAAATGAAGCTGGATACAATAGATCTACTCGAACAGGGGTAAAACTGACCCCTGCTTTATAGTAACCGAGGAGGGTGGTAACTATGTCATAGGTAGGAGAGCTGGTTAACAGTGTTGGAGCCGCCACCGGAGATCGGGACCCCGCCGGAGAAAGTGCTGGATATGCAGAAGCCAAGGCTGAAAATAGCCCTGAGGGGGTTAGAGTTCATGCCATTGGAATTTAGGCGGCCTGGCAAAGTCGGAGCCAAGCTTGAGCGTTATCGTCCTCGTGGAGAAGGGAAGGCATTCCCCAGATTCATGCCCATGATACCTGGGGTTTAACACGCAGAAAGAAAGCAGCTCCTCCAATATCATATGGCCAGCCCGAGAAGATCTTGACCAGTTTAAGTCCTTCCCAGGCTAACCAGGCTAACCAAACCGAGGATAACGTCCGAGAAGGTTGAAACCAATTGAAACGATGGCCTGATTGCCAAGCGCCCTTAGCGTGCTCGGTTCTTCCCCCGCATTTTGCAGCTTCTGTCGCTCCATCTCCAATCCTGCAGCATCCTGAATCGAACTTGTTTTCAGGGGTTATGCCACCATAAAGCTCTCTTTTCTCCTTTGCTCCGGCGATGCCCTTGCCCAGGTCTATCCGGTGTGATGTGTGCGACGCGACGTTCACGCGCCAGGAACATCTCACTCGACATCTCCGGAGCCATACCACCGAAAAGCCCTTCGAGTGCCCGGAATGCGGCAAAGGTTTCTCGCGTCCGGATGTTCTGCACCGACATACTCAGTTGCACGGGGCCGGGAATATGAGTCCTAGACCTGTTGGATCCAGGGCTTGCAAGGAATGCGCAATTGGGCGAGTGCGGTGTCCTCGGGGGAATCCTTGCCAACGATGTGAACAGAGGGGGCTACAATGTGTCTATCCGGCCGCGAGAAAGCGGATGATGCAATCTGAATTACCTGAATCTAGGGAGGTGTTTCCCCGATCAGCTCCCGATATATATCCTACTCATAGCACCTTCCCAGTTCAGCTACTGGAGCCCCAGACGGATACGCATTCGGCCACCTCGCAGATTCCCCAGCCCATACTCGGTACAGGAAACAGTGAGAATGGCGCCGGATGGTTTGCGTTTGCACCTCAGCTGAATGTACCTCCGCCACTCGATGGCAACCAGATAATGGAGAAGGACCTAAACGAATGGGCGCGAAACATCCAGTCGATAAATTGGCTGTCACCGGACTTTGGGGACATGTCCATTCCAGGAAGCGACTGGTTGCCCCTTCCCAATATAAACGCGGAAGCCGTAGGAGCCCAGATGGAGATTCAACGCACACCCTACCAGCCTCTCCCTGATCCCCCTGCCCTCGACCAGATCACCACCACGACTACAATGCATCAAGCGGTTCCTGAGAGTCAGAGCCACCCGGCCTCGTCAACTCCCGTGGCTTCGGACTCGGGAGGAACTACGGTCGATTCTCTAGCATCGCGCCCAGCAGAAGGGGCATATTATGTTGAAGGAAGCATCGGACGGACTCCATTTCGCGGTGGGGTAACCACCTCAGCCAAATATCAGACTCAACCATCACAAAGCCCCGTCGTAATTTCTCGGGAGGCTATGATATCAGAGGGCATGTACGACCACATGGTGCGAAGGGTTTTAACTGAATGCAATGGCCAAGCCACGGGGCTGGACTTTACAAATCTCCCTCAACGGAGCGAGATGCAGGAGCTGGTCCAGTTTTACTTTGACGGGTTCCATAGATCCTATCCTTTCATACGCAAGGGACCTTTCGAATATACAGCAGATGAGAGCTGGGTTTTGCTCCTTGCCATAACAGCTATTGGTTCTCGTTATGCACCAACCGCTCGATATCACGGTACTGGATCCTTCTTAGCCTCAGTAGTCCACCATATACTAGACCGCCGACTCGGGGGCACCCAAGGAGATGAGGACGAGCTGCCGTGGAATCCTGTTGCAGGAGATCAGGGCCATAACGGGTCGGATTTAGTTACGCTCCAGGCTGGGGTTCTGAATTGCCTCTTCCACCTCCACTGCGGTAAGAGGGGAGCCACCAACCGCGCATTAATCCGGAGGTATAGCCTTGTCGAAGCTTGCAATTGCCTAGGTCTTCTCTCCTCTGTGAATCAAGAGCCGTCGAAACACACAGAAGGGATGATTTCGGATGATATTGTCCACCGCTGGTTGAACAGGGAGTCACGTATCAGGACAGGATGGATGATTTGGGTATGTGCCTTCCCCTAATTATTTTCGCGTCAACCTGGGTGTCTAACAATGTGCAGTTGCTTGATGCGATCGCCGTGTACGAGTTTTCTTGTTCATCCCTTCTGCAGATCGGAGATGCCAAAGGTCCTCTTCCCTGCCGAGAGGCTGTCTGGGACTCCCCCTCTGAGAAATTGGTATCTAATCGAAACCATCATCCTGGTCAGTGTCCGTGTTCATGGGTTGGTTTAATGAGAAGAGAGTGCTGACTTCGACCCATATCACAGTCACCTTGATCGACGCACTTGAAATGTTGTATATGGAGAAGACGTTACCTCCTGATCTCGGGGATCTCAGCAATGCCGTTATCATTTTTGCGATATGTCGGAGAACCAAGGAGGCGACCATCGAATGCCAAACCGGGCTCACCCTCTGGTCTCCGAACGCCAGCAAGCAGTCACGCTCGCAGTCCCAGCAGACGGAGGAGACATGGCCACCTACCTTGTCGTCGGTATCCAAGTGGCGAAACAGCGCGTGCGATAGCATCGATATACTTCACTGGGCCGCCAATAGCATCGCAGCGCAAGCAGGAGCTTGGGAGCATCCGACCATCTTTCACCTCCATCTTTCACGCCTGCTTCTGCTCGCCCCTCTCCAACACATCCAACAATTCTCAACCGCAGCCCCCACAAGGTCAGAAACCGAACAGCAGGAGTACTCCGAAGCTTCGACCTCTCAATATCACGTTATCCGGTGGGCCATTCGGGACCAGTACAAGGCCAGGCTGAGCGTTATCCACGCCGGAGCCCTACTTTGGCACGTTCGACGATATAGCACGAAGAGCTTCTTAGAGCCCTTCGGTGTGTATGCTGCCACCCTGGTGATTTGGGCGTACAGCGTATCCGTGCAGTTTGTGAGGAGGCAAACGTCATCAAATAGTACCTGCCACCCATCAGATCCAACACAGCAACATCCCACAGGTACTACCGAACGCGATGCTCTGGATGGTGACACCAGCGCAGAGGACGCGGAAACCACTGTCATCCAGCTAGACCGACCGTGTGATGACGAGATTGTCCAGGGATATATCACCTCAGACCACAAGATGTCTTCCCGCATGTCCGGAGTCGGGGATATCTGCCAACCATCTGCCCCAAAGAGGATTCTAAAGCAAGGTATTCGGCTGCTGAATGGAGTGGTTCATAAACCTTTGGCCAGACGTCTTTCGCAGAGCAGCAGCAATAATGGGACAATAGAAAGACCGGCTCCTAGTTGGGGAATCGAGCACTCGTTTGCTGAAACACTCCGGTCCTTGCTGACGGTCTCTATTCTCCCCGAACAGCAGGGCGTTCCCCCAAGATGACCGATACTTAGGCTAATCTCCCCGAAAGATCGGCCGGATCAGTGAACAAGGTAAAACACCCCGCCGGAGAACGGGCCAACCGCGATGAAGCTGGGCAGATGCCCCGGTGGCGGTGGTCAGACCAGGGGTACACCCAAATCTGTGGTCCAATCCTGAACCCCCGTCCGGGAGAGCTCTCCAGAGTATACGGGGTTCCCAGCTACTTAATGACGCTAGTTACCGTTCGTATGGCCTTCTGGCTCCACTCATAGACCCTCTCCTACATCCACACCTTCTGCTTGATCTCTTTCCACTGCTACATCCTCATTCCTCTTGGCTTGACGGTCCTCTAATATGGAACCCAAGGTTGAAGAAGCGGTGCAGCCCACGTCTGTAGAAAATGAAGATATCCCCGAAAAGGACATCTCCCTCGCACGACAAGCCGCTGAGCAAGAACATCATCTCGGACTATGGGAGGCCGTCCGTCGGTACCCCCAGGCCGTCCTCTGGTCGGTCCTTCTATCCACATCTATCATTATGGAGGGATACGACATCGTCCTCATCCAGTCGTTCTTTGCCCAACCCTCCTTCCGGAACCACTACGGCGAATATGACCCAGGCACCGATAGCTATCAAATCACGGCTCCCTGGCAAAACGGGCTAAGTAACGCTGTGAGCGTGGGTACCATCGTCGGTGCCTTTGCCAACGGGTACTTTGTTCACCGATACGGCTACCGCAAAGTCCTTCTCGCCTCCCTGATCGCGATCTGTGGTTTTATCTTCATCTCGTTCTTCTCACCCAATCTCCCGGTTCTCCTTGTCGGTCAGTTCCTCTGCGGTGTTCCATGGGGCGTCTTTGCGACCATGGCCCCTGCCTACGCGTCAGAGGTCTGCCCCATGGCCCTCCGCGGTTACCTCACCGTCTACGTCAACCTGTGCTGGGCATTCGGCCAGTTAATCTCCGCGGGAGTCCAATCCGGATTCTCAGAAAACACCACAGCATGGTCATACCGGCTCCCATTCGCCCTCCAATGGGCCTGGCCCGTCTTCCTCTTTCCAGTGCTTTGGTTCGCCCCCGAGTCCCCATGGCACTTCGTCCGCCGCGGACAATACGCAAAGGCTGAAGCATCTGTCATCCGGCTCGGCTCGGCCGCCCAACGCGCCCACGCCAAAGAGACCGTCGCGATGATGATCCACACCAACGAGATCGAGAAATCCATCAGCCACGGCACATCCTACCTCGACTGTTTCCGCAGCGTTGACCTCCGCCGCACCGAGATTGCCTGCATGGCCTTTGCAGCACAACCCTTCTGCGGCTCCGCAATGGGCGGAACCCCAACCTATTTCTTCGTCCAAGCCGGTCTCCCCGAATCCATCTCCTTCCGCATGTCCGTCGGCGGCTTAGGCATCGCCTCAGTCGGAACAATCATCTCCTGGTTCTTCCTCCGTCTCTTCGGCCGACGAACGCTTTACCTCTGGGGTCTGGGCTTGCTCACTGCCATTTTATGCGGAGTAGGCTTCACTAGCGTGGGAGCTGGTGCCAACAACAGCGGTGCCAATTACGCCCAGGCTGGGTTGATGCTTGGTTGGCTGGGCGTGTACTACCTCACTGTCGGCCCGATCTGCTACGCCATAATCTCGGAAGTCTCTTCGACTCGTCTGCGGAATAAGAGTGTCTGCCTGAGTCGGATTGCGTACTACGTGGCGCAGATCGTCTGTAACAGTATCAATCCCGTGATGCTCAATCCGACGGCGGGGAATTGGCGTGGTAAGACGGCACTGTTCTGGGGCGGCTGCTCGTTTGTGTTTTTGATTTGGACGTATTTCCGGCTGCCGGAGACAAGGGGGAGGACCTTTGAGGAGTTAGATATTCTGTTTGCGAGACGCGTGGAGGCGAGGAGGTTTGGGAAGTATCATGTCGATGCGTATGCGGAGGGGGACGAGGTTGTTGAGCGGGATTGAAGATATGTTTTCGGAAGGGCTTTGGGTGTGTAATGGGTTTTCATTCTACGGATCTATATTTAAACTCCAGATATATATCGAGACTTATTCGTCCTTGTAATAGTCTTCATTACTGATTCACATATCGCACTGAATAACGGCATATTTATTAACTCCAACTCGACGGCATGATGTATATATACCAAGTCTATCTAGCCTTCCAAGTCCAGCCTCCCAGGATATTCATCTTCGATCCCGATATTCCACCTCCAGGGTTGGGATCCCCATTCTCCAACCCAAGTTTCCCCAATTGACTACATCACATAACGGAAACTAGGCAGGCCCTCGATAACAGCTAGTCCCCTGTCAGCCTGGCGATTCTTCCTAGCGAAATACACCAAGATAATCGTCACCACCAGAATAATCAGCCCATTCGCTCTGTCTTTGGTTAGCTGTAGCCTAGTGGGAATAGGTTAAAGGAACTCACATCAAACAAGCATAAACCCCCGGCAAATACGTCGGCGCATCCTGGCTCCGAAACACCAAACTACCCACAATCCCCCCGGTCCCTCCAAACCCAATCAAACTCGCACTACAAAACGCCCTCTTCCACTGCCCGCGGATATTATTCGCCTGAAACACCATGATCGAGGGAACATTCGCACTGCACCCGGCGCAAACCAGTATCGCCCCGAAATACTGCACACCCGCACTAGGGCCCCACTCCATCAAACACAGCCCGATAATGGTCAAAAGCGCATTAAAGTAGATCATCGGACTGCGCAGGCGGATCTTATCACTCACCACGCCCTCAACATACATCAGCAGCATGGCCGCTAGATAGGGAGGGGAACTCAACCCCTGACTCGCCGCTTCACTAAACCCCATCTTCTTCTTCAGGAGTACAGGCAAGAAGAATCCCACAGAGTACGCCTGCATAGCCGAACAAAGATAGGAGAACGCAAACCCCCAGATCTTCGCATCGAGTGCAGAAGCAAAGAACGCCCCCCAATTTATTGAGGTGGATTCCGTATCCTCATCTCCTCGATCTCTGTTCAATCGTCGCACGATATACGCGCTCTCCCGCTCCGAGAGGAAGAATTTCGCCGTGTGACTCTGAGCCGGGAAGTTCACCATGAAGATGTACCCCGCCACCCCAATCAAAACGGTGACCAGGCCCTCCATGATGAAGATCCAGCGCCAGCCGGAGTAGTTGGCTAGTCCTTTCATGTGGCTGAAGCCGAGGGCTAGGACGCCGGAGAGGGCGGAGCCGAGGACGCCGATTAGGTAGAAGACTGAGACTCTTTTGTATAGGTCAACTGGCTCAATATATTCATTAGTGGGTATGATTTGAAAAAGGGAAGAGTGGTGATGGGCGCCACGTACAGCGTGAGTACCAGGAGGAGATGAGGTAGTACATTCCTGGGAAGGAGCCGGCTTCGAGGGCGCCGAGGAGCATGCGGAGGGGGATTAGGTGGACCCAGGATTGGGCGAAGCCGAAGCACTTTTTCATCATCCAAAATTAGCAATTATAGACCGTCTGATAGAGGGGAAAAGGTACAGGGAGGGTACCAGCATGACAATCCCCCAGAGGAAGACGATGGTTGATAGGAATGTTCGGGGGCCGATTTTGCGGATCGCGATTGTAGCAGGGAACTGGAAGACGATGTACGGCGCGAAGAACACAAGGAGTGTTATAGACTGTCAATAACTAGTTATTACAGGCAAACTGAATTGTATTAGAGGGGGCATCTCACGTAGCGAGTCCCAGTCTCCATCTCCAGGTCTGCAGTCATCCCAGCAACTGCAGCATTTGACATATTGGCTCGATCCAGGAAGGAGACAGCCTGCATGAGCCCCAGAATGATCAGCAAGCGGCGATCAACCTTGTGGATGATCTTTCGCTGCTCAGCGAGGGTGAATTCCTCGTCTGCATCGGGGTCCTGCTGCTGGAGCTGGGCTTTCTCCACCTCGGGAGTTTGCTCGTAGTGCGCAACCGTGTCTTTCTCTGGGTCTGCCATGGCGAACTCGACGCAGAAAGCGTATAAGGATGGAAAGGCAAAGAAGACGTTGAATCATGGATTGATGCAGAAACTGTTGGGCCCCTTTAAGAGATTGGCCCCCACAAGCGAACTCCCCATGGGGTAGCAGGGCTGGAGACGCTATTTTCGGCTACGAGATTCCCGAAAGTCTGTTGGATGAATTAAAGTCAATTGGCCCGAGACCTTAATGTACACGAGGCGTTCGGGTTTCCTACTTAGGTCAAGATCTACGGCAACTCCATGGTTGGCCGAACATTGGGACGATGATTCATCCACCGTTCATCTTGCCACCAATCCATAACACTCATTGGAACCATTTACTATGACTATCTGGTATAAGTCTTCCCCGCACTACCGTAAGGCAGCCACCTTACTAACAACCGGAAACTCCCAAGTGCCATCCAACATACTGTCCTCTGCCCCATAGAACCTAAAACTCGTCATGAAGGTGCCTCCTGCGCTTGGCCCGGGTAGCCAGTTCTCCCTCCACTCCTCTGGTGGCCTCACATCCGCCGCCTGGATCAGAATGCTCAATTCTCGTCCCTCCCCTGCTTTTACCTTCGTCCCATCTTCGTATCTCAACCCACTCCGATCGCCTAGGTTATACCGCCCCAGCTCATTCGGGATCAGGTACTGATTCTCGCCGTATATCGTCAAACTCCAGAATCCCGTAGGTTTTAACCTTGGCGCACCACTCGGAAATCGTACGATGTACGCTTCATCCTTTGTGATCGTAAACCGGTCGGATCCGCTCCGGGCACCTGGAGAAGTATAACCGGGATACGCGGCCTGATCGCGGGTAAGAATGAGATACCCGCGTTGAGCGGAGAACATCCGCGCCGCGTAAAACGATTGGAAGTCTCCCGAAATCTCGGCTGCAGGCTGCGTCCAGTTATTTCCGAGAGATTCCGAGAGACCGGGGCCGTTGCGGGAGGTTGCGGCTAGGGTATTTGCGGTTTCGACGGCGAGGGAGAGGGAGGTGTTGGGGAGTTGCGTGAAGGTGCCATTTAAGGATATTCCGGCGTTGGAGAGGGCGGTGGCGATCCAGGGGCGGTCGGGGAGGACTTCGGGGGGGTTGTAGCGGGAGAGGAGGGCTGTTAGAGTGAGGACTTTATTCCCAATATCCGAAGAGGAGGAGGAGATATCTGTGAGAGTGGGGAGGTCGAGGGGGGGAATTCCGCTATGTGGACCCGTTGGGCGTGGTGTGGGGGTGAAGAGCATCCGGTCTTGTTGGGCGTGGACGATGGCGAGGTCGGACGGTGTGCGGTGTTTGACGAGAATGCGGTTGAGGAGCATTCCTAGCCAACTTTATTAGAATTCAGGATGGGAGAGAGGAGCTTCGGGGGAGTGTACCGTATGGGGTTGGCGAGTTAACGTATGCTTGATACCCATCAACGTCTGCGGAGTGCACGCCAAAGTCGCTGTCGGTGTATCTGAGCAGGTACTTTCCTGGCTTGAAGCCCTGGAGACTTCCGACATTGGCAAAGTTATTGCCATACATGTCATACCACGGCCACAGCCAGTATCGGTCGTCGAATTCGGGGATCTCGAATTCTAGGTCTGCCTGGGACAAGTCGTAGAACAAGGGAGTGTAGAGGGTGTCGACATTTGGGCGGACGACTGCCAGGTCCTCGGGGGTGGTTAGGTTCCTGAAGGGATATGGCACGTTGACTTGTGGGTTGGGGATGGCCTGGACGTAGAGGGCGTAGGCGTAGAGGGGCCAGCCATAGACGTATGCAAACGTCAAGGCGTCTTGACCGGTTGTTGGAATATGCCCTGCGTCTCCCATTGTGCCGTTAACGATGTGTATAGGTATATCCGGGGGGGGGGGGGGGCAAGTTGTAGTCAGCAAACTGAATACCAAGATGTTCTTTTTGCCAACAATGTATGACGATGAAAGAGTCTGACATCAGTCTTGATGAAATATTCCTCCACGGATAAGTCGGCACCAACGATGATGCAGTCCTACACGATAATAGAGAACCGTGCCGACGGCTCGGCATCTTCTCCACAGTGAAGCTTATCCCTACCTCCATCTTGGCTTATTTCCGCCCCCACGCTCGCTGCCGAGTGGCTCTGTATCCACCCACCATACCCGATCAGGTTTGCCGAGAATAGCCAATCTCTGTGGGGTACAGCATTCCTCGTCTCTGGATAAATAATACCCCTCATCCAAGCCCACAAACATTGCCAATCCCTTGACTCCTTCTCAGGGATACAGACAAAAACCTCACCGACACAATGGCAGGCCCTTCATTTGAAGATAGACAAGACTTCATCGACGCCGACCGCGGCTTCATCGCCGCCCTCGAAACCGGCCTGATAAAACACTCTTCCGGCCGCACCGTGTGGAACATCCACGCCTGGGACTTCATGCAAGAAGAATGTCCGTCCACCGCACACCCCAACCTCTGGCGACAAGGCCAACTCAACTCCAAACACGGCCTGTACGAGATCTGTCCCGGCATCTACCAAATCCGCGGCTACGATTTATCAAACATGACCATCGTCGAGGGCAAAGAGGGCATCATAATTATTGACCCCTTGGTGTCGTGTGAATGCGCCGCGGCGGGGTTAGAGTTATACCAGACCCACCGCGGAAAGGGGAAAAGAGTGACGGGGATGATATACTCCCATTCACACGGGGATCATTATATGGGTGCGGCTGGGGTGATTGAGCCTGATACGACTATTCCGATTGTTGCGCCGGAGGGGTTTATTGAGGCGATATTGAGCGAGAGTATCCTTGCTGGACCGGCTATGAGGAAGCGGGGAGCGTTCATGTACGGCAATGCGCTTCCACGGGCAGCGAATGGCCAGATTGGGACGGGGCTGGGAATGGGTTCAAGTGTGGGCACGACTAGTCTCATTCCGCCGAACCTCCTGATACAAGAAACGGGGGAGGAACATGTGATTGATGGAGTGAGGATCGTATTCCAGATGGTACCCGGCACCGAAGCACCGGCCGAGATCAACTTCCATTTCCCTGATTTCCGGGCCCTGTGTATACCCGAAACAGCGACGAACTGCATGCATAATATCGTCACACTACGAGGGGCGCAGGTGCGGGATGCCCAGGCTTGGTCCGGGTATCTGGATGAGGCGATTGTGCTCTTTGGGGCAGGGTCGGATGTGATGTTTGGGAGTCATAATTGGCCGACTTTTGGGGGAAAGGAGCTGGTCACGAGGCTGGAGGAGCAGAGGGATTTGTATGGGTTTATGCATGATCAGACGGTCAGGATGATGAATCTGGGCATGACGGGGGTGGAGATTGCGGAGGAGATGCGGTTGCCGCCGGCGTTGGAACGGGCGTGGCATTGTCGCGGGTATTATGGGAGTTTGAATCATAATGTTAAGGTATGGAGTCTACAACATGGGTATGAGGGGGGGAGGGCTAACTGGAGCAGGGCATTTATCAGAAATATCTGACCTGGTTCGACGGGCGGCCGGAGCATCTGTGGCAGTACCCGCCACAGGCTGAGGGGCAGCGGTACGTCGAGTGCTTCGGTGGTGTCGATGGTCTATGCGACAAGGCAGAGAGCTTTCTGCAACGAAAAGACTACCGCTTCGCTACAACTCTCCTCGCGCATGCCGTGTCCGCGGATCCAGAGAACGTGCACCCCCGAGCAGCGGAACTGCTGGCAACCGCATACGAACAGCTGGGCTTTGGCGCGGAGAACGCAACATGGCGCAACTTCTACCTTACAGCCGCACAAGAGCTGCGCACCGGCAAGAAAGCAGGCATGGTAGCAGGGGGTCGCACACCGTTGGGCGAGAAGCTGAGTGTCCAACAGTGCTTCGAGATCCTATCCGTGCAGCTAGACAGCAGGGAAGCCCTTGAAACTTCCTTCTGTATCGACTTTGACGTCACTGATATCGCTGAGCGCTGGCGCGTGATTCTGAATAACGGGGTGCTCACCCGCCGACGCCTAGAGTGTGAGGCGTACCTGAAGGAGGCACGAGAAAACATCGCCGATTTGGAGCTGGTCCTGACGAAACCCCAGCTGCTAGAGATCATGCGGGGGAACCACGTCCCTGTGACAAGAGAGACCGGAAAGAGGGAAGTCCTGGATCAGTTGATCAAGCTGATTTTGGTGGATGAGAACTCCGTCCGGGGTCCGAGCCAGATATAAGCTTGTGTAATATATACGTTCGCATCTGAATCAAAACCTAGATACAAAGGATTACGCAAACTCCAAGTCATAAAATCCAGTAAACGGGGGTTCAATAAAATGCACCTGGACCCCAATCCGCTCCCCAACACTCCTTACCCCCCGCTTCCAATCATCACGCCATATATTCTCGGTGCAGCCCGGGAGGTACGTGTAAAGCCTGAACTGTTCGAGAAGTGGTGCACATTTCTTATAGTGTGGCAATCTAAACCGCAAGTCCTTCATGGTATCAAGATGAGTCCATTTGTATTCTTTCTGCCAGCCCCAAAAATGGTTGAATGTGAGACATCGAAGACGGGGTGGCAGATTCCCGTGGGTCGAGTCCAACGACCCAAATGCCAGAAGCCGGGGAATTGGGATCTCCAGGACCTCCAAACTATGTAAACTAGCCACAGCAGTAAAGGTGCCCCTCAGCTCGACATGCGGGTCCCACCCATCCCTCGGGTGCCATTCCTCCGTCCTGGTCCGAATAGTCAGATGGGTGAGTGTTTCCCGAACCGGTGAAAGAGCGGATACGAGTCGGTCAATGTCTAGAGCCTGAGTGAGCTCGGGACCACGATTGAGCCACGTCCAGCTCAGCCGTTGGAGGCTCTTGGTGGCCGATATGATCTGGCTGAGGTTCCCGTCCGTAATCCAGGGCAGGTTGAGGGATGTGATTCGCGAGGCATTGAGTGGTAGGGAGACAGGCCACGAAAATAACGTGGATGGGCCCGGATCATCGATCGGAGTCGCGATCCGCTCAACGGACGGCAGGCAGAAAAGAGGGAGGAGATCCGGGCTGTTCCCTGTGCCTGTGCCTGGGCGGCGAATACCCGTTGTGAGCCTGCTCCCGTTCATTTCATAATCCCACCACATTCGCATGGGGAAATAGTCTAGGGATACATCTCGAAGGGCGTTGAAGGACGGGATGCGGGTTGTCTTTTTGACTTCCCTGCACGCGGACATCCAGAACACGAAGCCGATGAAACGCGTCTGCCAGGTCCAGTTCTTGCTGAGTTTGAGGGAGACAAGTTTTGGGAGCTGGGTGAGGAGAATGGCAACCAGCGCGTCTGCTCCTCCTTTTCGAACGGCGTCGACCCAGAAATCATTGGACTCCTCGTCTAGTTGATAGATGTGTTCCACCAGATCTTGCGCGTCGCTTTCCGTGGTAGGGATCGTTGCCCCCGGCCCCTCGTCGTCAGGGGCTTCGCTGGAGTCTGTTTCCCCGCTCAGGGTGAGGCTGTGAACTAGGTCGCCCAGTTCAGGGCGTTGGCGGAGTCTCTGCACAAGCTGGACAATGCGGGGAGGGTGTGATTTGGTCCACACCAAGTGGATTCGCGAGTCCACGAGGGGTTGCACGATGGGATGCACCTGGGAATGGGTCCGGGACAGCGCGCTACATGCAGAGGACGGGAGGTGCTCCACAATCTGGAGCAGGATTTCCACTGGCAGGTCCAGAAGGGGTGATGTCATTTTGTTGACGAGAGCCTCATGTTCTTTTCGCGCCGACTCTGAGGCCTGGACGCGAGGTATCAGCACCTAACTCTTCGGATGCACATAATTCCGAGGAACTACCCCTCATACGAAGTGGTCAACCGCTGGGAGTTTCGCGTTAAATTTAGCGGAAGCTCGTATCTTTAAGCCGGGATGAACCGTGACACTGGGATGACTCTTGGTCACCCAAACTGAGAAGCGGCATAGCCTCTGGAACCTGCCTTGTTTCATATCATCGAAGTAATGGCGTGGGGGTCTGCTCCGGACTAGTATTTAATGTGCATGGACTTTTCTTCGTGTACGAATGATTGATGTGTCGTGGCTTTAATGTTAAATATATAACCTCAATCGCTACACTCATGCGGCTTGGGGGATAAGGTTGGTTACTAATCTGTCAAAAGTGCCCCAAGTTGTAGTGCAGGCCTTTGATATAGGTTATCAGGATTGTTCTTACGTGCGTGTTGATGACACTGCCTACTAGCTCCTTCCATATGAGTCTCATAAATAACGGTTGAGCAGAGGAGATGGTCTGCCTAGTTCCATGTACAGATGTATTAGATGACACAGAACCCAACAGAAATATATAATTCAAGAATTTTGCGACCAGACTAATGCTAACAGTGAAAAGGAGCTGTTAAAGGTTCCTGGGCAAGATAGAAAAAGAAAGCTTTAGTATACTCAGGAGTTTCACCAATATTTATATCGGCCGCTGGAGCTTCCGGAAGTTACAAGGAACAATGCTTATTCAACTATCATTTCCAGCCATTTATCCTGTAAACCAAAGATAGTTTGATGAATACCTAGGTGGATCACTTGGTTGCGTGGATAACTCGGTGAATGGGTCGGTGAATGATTCGGCGAATGACCCGGTGATTGGTTCGTTTGTTGAGAAACTAAGAGGAGAAAAACCTATTCTACGCCTAATATGAGGGCCTGAGCTGTCGGTATTTGTTACTACGTTCGTGGTCTAGTTCAACATTCATGAGCCATATTCATGGTAGCTCTGTTTGAATCCAGAATCCTATCTTCCTCCCACCAGAGACAGAACTGGATGGCCGAGACGCTGAAGCCTGGACTACATCTCAATAAAAAGGTGAACTACACAACTAACAGAATTAGTAGCACAAGATACTCTAATTTTGCCTCCATTCGATATTTACTCAGGAATAAATAATCACTTGGAAAGAAAGCGTGTAATTGGACAAATCTGCAACACATCCCGCGGCCTATCGATGACATCATTGTTCGGTGTTTGAAAAGAAGTTCATGGAGTGCTTCCATCTGGTGGATAGTAGACTACAGCAAAGGCCGATCATTCACATAAATGGGAGAGAAAGTCCTCGCTTCTGTTGCCGCTACAGCATTTAATCCACCATTCATCAATACCTATCGGCTTCACCAATATCTATCGCTAGCCAAGATCAATCGCAACCATGACTCTACACGGAACTTGCATGTGCGGTGCTATCGCATATAGCTCACCTTGTATGTATTTTCCTCTCCTACCGCGCCCGCCAATACCCCGCTGATGAAGACATAGCCGAGCCCCTTGTGACGGCGCTGTGCCACTGCCTTGACTGCCAGAAAGTGAGTGAAATTCCCTACTCACGCTCTATTGATTCCACACTAAATCATATATATAATAGTGGACTGGTGGTGCCTTTACCTCCAATGTTGTCGTCCCAAGAGACAGTTTCCAGGTGACAAAAGGTCTGTGAAATGCGATCCATATACAGATGGGGTGTCATGGTCATGTCTAATATGAAAATGATCCAGGGAAACCACGCCACTTTGATGTCACTGGTGCGAGTGGAAAAAATAATAGACATTTTTTCTGTGAAACTTGTGGGTCAAGCCTGTTCACTGAGCTAGACGTTATGCCCGATAAAACGGTCATCAAGGCAGGCACCCTGGATGGCGGAGAGACACATTTACGCGACAACGTCGAAATCGAATTTTATGTCAAGGATCGCGTGCGCTATCTTAGCCCTGTGGAATCTGCCAAACAAGAACCCCGCCTTGGTTAAATTAAACCGGACATATACTTCTTCGGTTGAAGAGTGGCTGGTATAGGAACACCTCGCAAGCCATGCCGCTACAAAAGAACGATAGATGTAGCGGATATACATTTTTCTACGTACTTGATCCTACTGGCTATGCATTATAGTTTAACAGTTTCGCGGGCTACTCCTGACTTATGTCTTGTTTTATGGCGGAGCTTAGTATGGTTTATGCCTACGTTATGTACTGAAATGGCATGTCGCGTGTACATTCAGTGTTTTGATCTTATATATATGGCTGTGGTCTAGCTCGATCCTCATATTAGTGGAATATTATGCATTTGTATTCGAATTTATATCGCATACCAAATCAAATAATTCTTTCACTGAAAAACCAGCGTATGACATATACAGGAATAAAATTAGCCAGGATCATGTAAGACAAACCCCCCAGAAAAGCTCTTCCAGCCCCCAAAACCCCAACATCCAATTAACTAATTACCCTTGCGGCACTTGACCGACCGGAAGTAATTAAGTACAGTCCCGATTACCAGTCCATTCCAGGAGAGACAATCTACCACTGTGTAGCATTCGGCACTGCAATGGAGCTCATGGTTAGCCTAGGGCAATTCCAGAAGTTCTCAAGTAAAGGGAGATGAGGGGAGACTTACCATTTGTAAACGGTACAGGTTACGGCAAAGCCTTTGCCTGAACCAAGCTTGGCCGCATTTTCCCTGTTTATTTCCACTCTTAGTTCTATTCAATAAGTGGTGAATGTCAAGATCTTTGGGCTGCTCACTGATGGTCTTAGGTGTAACAGTCTGGACCAGTGTTAACGGTGCTTGGGGCGTTATAATTGCCATTGTAGCCAGCCCACTGGGCCAGGAGTCAGAACACAATACTATATACATTGGAGAAATAGAGGGATAGTAGCACGACTAACCACTTTGACGATCCTTGCGGAGGTACCGGAGGCCAGGAGGACCACAGAGATAAGGATAGTGGAGAGCTTCCTTGTGGAAGATATGAATTGGGATATGGATGAGAGCATGAAATGGAAGTATCGATTAGAAGTATCGATTAGAAGTATCGATTAGAAGTATCGATTAGAAGTATCGATTAGAAGTATCGATTAGAAGTATCGATTGAGATGAGGAATTGAGAGGATGAGGAAAAGAATGAGAACGAGAAAGGACACTTCAGGGGGAAACAGCAACTATTTATGACCCAGGATGGCCGTCGATGGGAGAACCAGGACAAGAGAACAGAGACACCGTCCCTGAATTACAATAGAGGGTGATGAGACTCCCTGAGGCTAATGCGGTCCTATTGCATTGAAAGGCGATCAGCGACCTCGTGCAACGCACCCGAGATTAGGGTTACCCGCCGCAAAGACTCGAAACACTGCGATCAACAACTGGCGACGAGCATCGCCAAAAAGGTGAGCGCAGGAGCATCTGCCCAGTACTTGCGGCAGCTCGCCAGAGCGACAGACGAAAAGATCAACAGCGCTCACAGCATCTGGAATTGTGATTGGATGATAATGCCTGTAGAGGCTCCTCATGATCCCGGCCATTCAAGGCCCCTTTTCTTTTGCTTGGTATTATTGCAGTCAATAATAAAAAGGTCTGTGGGGAAGCTCATCCTGAAACCAGGAGAAGATCCCAGCAAAGTTCATCCTATCATTGTGCGCCAGCACATCACACGGTTCAAAAGCAGCATCGCTGACAGCATTCAGAGACCCAAGCAGACGGGAATGCCCAGAGTGGTTGCTGATGATCATCTATCCCCAGACCATTGGTTTCCTCCAGCTCATAATAGAAGGCCCGTGCTCACTTTTATTTGCTTTTTCGGTCTTATCACACTGCATCTGGCCCCCATTTGTATTCATTTGCATCCCATCGTTCCTTTGTCGCAGGAATCGTGTAACCGACCGAGTCTTTGCTTAGCCTGCTACCAGGATGGGAGACTGAAAACAATTCATTATTGAGTGGATCACCTCTGGAGATCACAATAAACAGAATCCCCCCCCAAAAGGCGCAACAATGGCAGGCTCAAATGGCAAAGAATCGATGCGTAGAGCCATTATCATCCGGGTTTTCAAAAAGATATAAATTTTACGAGTTTTCTTTGTTAATTTTTGAGGGTCCACCGTTTCAGCCTCCCAACCCGGATTGGGAATGGGATACAAAGGCTCAGGAGCCCCTTTCTACTTGAGACACTGCTGGAGGTCTAAGCGACTCCAGGATAGAAGGACGCTGAACAGCGACCCTTGGGTCCAGAAGGATCATATATTCGCTCGATCATCACGCAGAGGCGGTGGGTCCGAGGTACCTGAACATATGTACGAGTCCTTTTAGAATATTGGGAAAATCTTATCTTAAAAAGTTTAATGCTTAAAATAATACTACATATGAGGAAAGTACAGACACAATGTATCACGATCCCCGAGTCATCCAACAATAGCTAGATGGGGGGAAGAGGCGGATTGAAGAAAGAACGGCTAAAGAACAGCCCCTCGTAAAGGAGCGATTTGTCCTTCTACAATGTTGTCAGGCTGGAAAAATACCGAAATCTACTGTTATAAGACCTACCCCGACCATCTGGGTTATCGGTGACTCTTTTGGCGGAGCGGTTATTTTGGCCACTATTTTGGTCCGCCAGCGTGTTCTCTTCGCCCCCGTCTCCGATACTAAGGGAAACCGCGCATCCGACAGGTCCAGATCGATGTCTCGAAGGAGCCTCACGAAAGCCCCAAGAACTCCAGCAGGACTGGTATCTAGGGACGTTGGGGTGCGATGGCCCATATTTTCCCGGTAGTTTGTGGCAATATTGCCAATGCAGAAACGTCATGCCGAAAATATCCACCAAATAGGGTCCAGGCACACAAAGTCTCTGGGGAATAAGCTGTGGTCATGATTCTGGCAGCATGATCACCACCTTAATTTCTCTGTGGGGGTCTAGAATCCGATCGATGCTAACTAAATCTGGGGTTTGGATGAAATAAGCGATCTGCCACCCTGATTCGCGAATCTAGCTCCTGGCCTGTTGGACTCAACCTATCACGTTCGCCACTGGATCAGTCCAGGCTTTTGGGCACAGAGCCGTCGCGCAGAGGCTGGTCACGCCATGCCATTCACCTGAATTGGGGCTGATTCGTCGAGCCTCTCATGATATTTGAATAATTAATCGGTTGCGGGCCCTAGCGACATGACACTCCTGGCCGGCCCTCTTACCTATCATCACCCACCCCTTAATTTTGCTGCATCTTATACGAGGAGTTTCTACATCAAGAGACATAGGTATTTAATCAATAAAATGGGAGACACATGGCTCCGGCGGCGTCAACTCGCCCCGAAGCCGACAAGCTATAACGAACATAATGAAAAGGATCCGCCGGGCGGACCCCCTCAGGAACCACCTAGTCGATCCAAAAAACGTGCAACAACGGCCTGCTTAAACTGCAAAGAATTAAGGCGCAGAGTAAGCACCATCCACCTCCCAGAAATATACAGTTTACACAATTTTCAGGGGTCTGGCTTGGACGGATTAGCCTCCGACCCGTATTGATCATAAAATGGTAGTGCTCAGGGCCGCCTATTTGCGATAACTGCCGGATCTCCAACCGACCGTGTATCTTTAATGCAGCGGCAGATCGGCGCCGACACCTTGCTGCAAAACAAACGGCTGACCAGCTCCTTTTTTACCAAAGTATAGTGGATGATATCTTTGAGGTGGTTCGCGCCGAAGACGAATCGCTTGGCGCTCGGTTGATCCAGATGATTCGGGAGGGGTCCTCAATCGAACAAATACGTGCCTTTATAGATGTCCTATTAGCCCAAAGTACGAATCGGCATCGGGGCAGTGAAGGGTAGGGTTGGGGAGGATCTTTGGAAGCCAACTCAAGGGACTAGCGATGGGGTATTGCGACTTAGCCACTGCTTTCTAAATATACCATGTAGTCAAATCTTTACCAAGCGTTCCTATGTTAGACTTGCAGATAGCTTCAAGCAAAAGAAGAAGTCATATTTAGGCGTAGTTATGTTCCGTGGTTATCAACGCCATCTACTCCTCCCCCGACATTCCCACCAACAGCTATTATTCAAATCTCAAAAGTCCCATGTGACACTCAATCACTCTATGCTCCATGTGACACTCAATCACTCTATGCTCAGGGTTATATTCATATGGACGACGGTAAAAGTCAATGGTGTCATCCCTAAGGCTACATATATAAGAACCTTCCTTTTCTCCTTATCCTCCCTAGTTCATGGCGCACCAACGTGAGTGTCGAGTCACTAGCCATAAAAGAGGAAACCGCATATAAATTCGAGATGAGCAACGCGGAAAACTCAAAAGACTTTGTGGAAGGTTTGACCGGATATACCTTCCAGGACGAACAGATCGCTAAGGAAGCCATGAACAAAATGCGTAACCAGCGCCTTGCACTTTTGGGAGATAAGGTTGTGGCATTGGTGCTTATGGACCACTGGTATAGAGGTCCAAAGAACTGTGGTATATAATGTGTGCCAGAAGAATTTATAGTGACACGTTGCTGACAAACCTTCCTAGGGACCGGTAGCAAGGAGCTAGCGCACTATGCGTGTAATAAGGAAATGGCTCGCCAGGCTAGGAAAACACATGTCGATCGATATATTCAACCACATACATCGCGCCCAACCCAAGGTACCCATGGTCTGGCAACTGATATCGAAGCCATAGTCGGTGCGGTCTGGGTTGATTCTGGGAGGAACTTCGAGGTAGTAAAAGGGGTTATGGGAAGACTGAATATCTACCCTAGCAGGACGTAAACACTTCCCCCATGGCCCCATTGTCTTCGTTCCGTCTAGGGGGTCCGGTGGTTGTCAGCGGGAAAGGAAGTTCCCTGGTGGTGGTCTCAGTTGGCCTCAGTTGTTGATAAACAAAATGCACAAGCTACTTTCTGCTGAAAAGCCTATCCAGGAGGTTTCTTTTCCACCAGCGTTCCTGTAAAGAGCTTTGGAGGGCGTTGCCAACAAATGCCAGATCTTCGGCCACCCAACGTGTTTTAGAATGCTCAGGTCCCAGTGCATTCGTGTAGCCTGCCAATGCACGCTGGTACATTTCCTCGGCTTCTTTTAGCCTGCCTTGGTCGTAGTGGAGGACCCCCAAGCTGTGCAAACAGTTCAAGGTGGATGTGTGATCTCGGCCCAATACACTCTCCCTGCCAGTCAATGCTCGCTGATACATCTCCTCCGCCTCGTTGAGCTTACCCTGCTTCCGGTAAATATGTCCAAGATTATTCACTGAAGCAAGTGTAAATATGTGACCCGGGCCTAGCGCACTTTCTTTCCCTGCTAGTGCTTGCTTGTACAGCTTCTCCGCCTCGTCTAACTTACCCTGCTTGTCATAGATATTCCCAAGATTGTTAAGTGTGTCAAGCCTGGACAAGTGATCCAGCCCGCCGTCCAGTGCCCGCCAATACATCTCCTCTGCCTCTTTGTCCCTTCCCTGGCCGGTGTAAACAGTGCCAAGATTGATGACCGTGCTCAGGGTGGATGTATGGTTTGGCCCGAGTGTCCTTTCTTTCCCTGCCAGTGCTCGTTGACACATCCTCTCCGCCTCGTCCAGCCTTTCTTGGTCAATGTAGAGATTCCCAAGACTATGAGCTATGTCAAGGACAAATTCGCCATCTGAGCCCGGTGTATTTTCCCCTTCGGTGGCTGCTAGTGCTCGCTGATACATCTCCTCTGCCTTTTGTAGCCTGCCCTGCTCTTTGTAGAGCCTCCCTAGAAGATGAACTATATCGAGGGTAGCTGCATTATCGGGACCTAGGGTATTCTCATAGCCTCTGAGTGCCTGCTCATACAACCCCTCTGCCTCTTTTAGCTTGCCCTGATCACTGTAGAGATTTGCTATGCCATGCAAAGCTCCCCATATGATATTCCTATCATCTGGCCAATCGTCCGTCTCCATCGGAAGTAGACTCTCCCTTTGAATAAGAGCATTTGCATGGGGAAGTAACCGATGCTGAAGACTTGTATGGTCTGGAGTATCCGATAGTGGTACCATATACCCAACAGCGATCAGTGCCAATTCATACAGCTGAGTAGCATGATTATCTAATCCGGCGATATGAAGACACCAGTCCCGTACCACGGGGTGTATAGTATAGCTATCCTCCTGTTGTTTCGTTTCCACAAGGGAAAAATTAATCAGTATCTTGATCTTCGCCTTGAATGCCAATTTGTTTGTCACCGTCTTAATAACCCAATCTGGTGAAGAGGTGGTGAAGCCGGACCTAATCAATTCGTACCAGATATCCCGGTTGTCGAAGCAAGCAAGTAAGAGCAGTAAAAATGCAGCGGTGGGATCGGATTTCTGGATTTGTTGGTACGTGATCATCCAAGTCTGTACGATGTTTCCTTGGTAGTGACGCGTGGGCATGGACTGGGACTGTAAATCGGACCAGGAGCGTTGGTAGAGCTGCAGATATTCGTTGACACTAGTTCCGGTTTCACGCATGTAAGCTCCAGCAAGCACAATGGCTAGCGGGAGCCCAGAAAGCTGATCAGCAAGGTGGGTTATATCTTCTTTGGCTTGTCTCTGTGACATATCTTGTGTTGATAAGCCACTACTCTGTAGTAATAGCTGGAAAGCATCCATATCGGGAAGCTTTTGAACCGGAAATGACTTCCCCAGTTCTGTCAGTCTCTGGAGGCGGGAGGTCAGAATCATGGATCCATGATCAGCATTGGGAAAGAATTCCCGGATATCATATCTACAATCGCTTTCGTCGTTGGGTGCAGAAATGTTGTCATTCTGGGACGGAGAATACTGGTCAACATTATCAAAAATAATCAACCAGCGGTTGTTCTCCGGTACTGCTAGCCACTGTAGCACTTTTCGGGCTCTTCGTTCTGCTTCGTCTTCCTTTGTCGCTTTCATGCTCGTAGGCTGACCCTCAGGTTGTATCCGAGGGAGGTAAGAGCTCAAAGATAGTATCAATGCAGATCGATCTTTGCCACTTAGCCAGAATATCGCCGTGAAATCATATTTATGCTGTCGGGCAAAGTGGATTGCCAGCTGCGTTTTCCCTATCCCCCCAAGGCCATGAAGGACGGCAATCCTTCGTTTTTGGACTGATTGGGCCGGTTGCAAATAATCCCATAGACCGCTGAGGTTATCCTGTCGTCCGATAAACTCCTCGATCGCGGGAACTGTGCTGAGATCAAACGGGATGCGGAATTCATCCTCCACTAAAAACAGAAGCTTTAGTACAATAGAAGTGGGTCGGGGTGAGCTTACAAACCTTCTATAGGCGGCCAGAACTCCAAGAAAGCCTTGGTAGCCGCAGCCCCCGTCGCGGCCGCATAGGCCTGCCATGCTTTATTCTTGTGGCTATCGGCATAGTCACTCACTCCTTTTATAATAACACATGGGATATTATCCCAAACTCCTGCGCCTTCCATTTCAAATCCAGTCACCCTCTCACGGGTGATGAGTTTGTCCCGGTGTCTCCCTGACTTCATTACCGTATCAGCAGATGCCAATGTCCCAAAATGGATTGCAGGCACTCCCATTTCAGAGCCACTCCGCTGACGACAGATCTGACTTTCGTCACAGCCCATATCACTACAGCTTGTTTCTTGGGCTTTTTTGCAAGTCTGACCCGGTGTGCCTAGATCGAAACACACGCATGCAGAGGCAATCGCGAGGAGTTGACCAGAGTGTCTGTGCGGATAGGATGCTTCATAAACCACATCCACTGCCGAGCTTGGCCGGCCCCATTTCGATTCGGGTTGTTGGACCGCCCGCAAATACTGCAGCATCCGCTCCTGAACCCCTTTGCGGGATTGACTCGCCCTGAGACCTGCCAAAACTGATCGGATTTCCCGATTCGGTCTCCCAAGGGTCTCCTTCACGTCAGTCTTTCGTTGGAACCCCCCCGGGTACTGACTGCCAAAATCATATTCAATCACGGCGTCACTTATGATGACATCCCCTAGGAATATCGGCTCGCCAAGCGGGGAATACGGTGCTCCCCCACAGATCCCAACCACGAATGCCACCTTGATGTTCGTGTAGCTAGTTTTCATGCTGGCCGCAACACTCGCGGCGCTTGTTTTGCCCATTCCGGGCATATAGCATAAGACGACATTATGCACCCCGATCCGTCCATTTATGTATGCATTATCGTCTCCAGGTTGTTTCCTATAAAATTCACTCAATCTGTCGTAGGTCTCGTCAAAGAGCTCTTCCACGGCCTCCCCCTCGAGAGTCAATGCGCAGATAATCGCGATCGCAAAATCCTTTCGGCTGCTTGGGGCCATTGCATTTGGGGCCAAAAGAATTATTCATTGGCCTCAAGCCCTCTTCAAAGGGTTATATATCGGTATAATACAAGAGTCGAGACGAATTTGAGGAGAATGTTTCAGGAGGGGAGCTAAACATTTCGGCGCCCGCGGCGTTATCTTCGCCAACCAAATCCGTGCATTAGCCGCCGCAAGGAGGGGACGTCAGCGAGGCTATGTAAGACAATAAAAAGCAGTGCCTCCCTCGCCTGAGGGGGCTGTGATTCAGGATTGTGAGGGCACGCAAATGATGGATATGAAGCGGAAAGCATCTCTTCACGACTGAAGATGAGATGAAAGCGGGGAAACCGAGCACCCGACGGGATCGCCCTCCTGGAACAAAGTTGTTTTTTATTTGGTGTGCGTGTGAGCTTCCATTCTGGCCGTTGAAGATTACCCCCACGTGCCAAACAAACACATTATCGCAACAAAGGCTATTGTTCCCTCTAGCCCTAAATCTCGAGTCTGGGTGAGAATTAATTGACGTTATATCGATCCCTCATGACCAGTGTATGGGTATATAGACATTAACCTTGATTATTCCTCCCCTCCTTCATCATTAATATGCCGTAAAGCCAGTCAGACCACAAATCATCTTTCTCTCATATTACCCTCCATCTCAGCCGGCGCATTTACTTCGCTCAACTCAGCTCTCCCCCTTCCACTACTACCTAGCTCCGCAGCCACAATATCCGACGCCGGCAATTCGTGCCGTTCCCCCGTCCTCCCCAGCCCGGAAACCTCCGACCGTGGCTCACCAGCCTCGAGCTCGCTCCGATACTCAGGCCGTGTCCACAGAAACCACTTCTGTTTATTATCATCCTCCGCCGAGCTCATGCCCGCTCCATGGAGTGGATGACGGCGTCGTCTCCAGAAACAAAACCCGACAAACACGACGACTAACACGCCCACGCCCACCCCAACGCCGATTCCGCCTTTCGCACCAGGGGTGAGTCCGTCTCCCCCTCCTCCGCCTCCGGTTGTTGGTGGGGAGTCGTCTGTTGGGGTGGTGTTGGTGGCTGTGGATGATGCTGAGGTCTGGGAGGCCGTCGCGAACGTGATTGACTCTCCCGACAAGATTGACGAGGTGGTTGATGAGGCGGAGGTCGATGTCGGGGTAGAGGATGGGTCGTCCGCTGTTGTGTCCGTGGTCGTCGTCGTGGTCGAGGACGGAGGATCAGTGGTTGTAGATGAGGTTGAGGTTGGGTCTGGCGTTGTCGTGGTCGTGGTCGGCGTCGGGGTCGCGGTCACAGTCACCGGGGTCGGCGTGGGCTCCGGTGTCTGAATGCGAAAATAAGGGAGTTGGTCGTATACCGTCGAGTCATCGTCTGATTCAAGGAGGATGGTGAATTCCCACCCCTCAGGGTCAAGGTCAGTCGGGACATCCCAGGTCCAGAATCCGGAGTTGGTGAGGCCCTCTTCCCGTTCACCTTCTCAGCAAATGCCACATACAGGTCCAAGGCAACAGGCTACGTACCGACAAGTCTTTCCGCACGCATTGCGGCTAAATCAGGGTTTGATTGGAGGGTCAGGCTGACCGTGCCTTTGGTGGTGGGATGCCATTCTATTGACGTCTTTTGGCCTTCAGTGAACGTATAGCCTAGCTGAGGGATGATGAATTGATTGTCCAGGGCCGCAGTCAGAGCAAAGATGAGATTGAGTATCAGGAAGTATGAGTAAACATGGCCCATCTTGATAGAGCTGTGTAAGCACGATTGGCCAGGGGAAAGTATTCCGAAGCAACTCCCCACATACCTGGCAGAGAGAAAGGAAAGAAAGTTTAAAGAATGGGAAACAAAAGAGGCTCTTTGCGATTGGGCCCCTGACTGCGAAGCCAAGCGAATTGCGATGGTCCATGGTGGAAACTGTTCATGCTATCTCAAGCGAATCAAAGGAAGCTCCATCCGAGACCTAACTTCGAACAAGATGGCAGGAAGCTTGGCCCCTCTTCGCAAACCAGTCAACACGAGCTGGCTTGACGAACTAATAAAAATTCACACAACGGTAGCGCCTAGTGTTATCTAGTCTCCTGGCGATCTGCCCGTGCTGGCCTATCAGGGCTCCCGTGAGGCCGAGCAACTGGGCCCCCCTATTGGCGGACAAACCCTCTGAATGGCTTCATCTCCACCGCGTACCCCTCAATCAGGCAAAATTGACCGCGCATCTTGGCTATTCAGGTTCTCAGTTCCCGCCCTATCATTGGCTCGGCCGTATCACCAGAAGCGCCGGGATTGCGATACTTTTGTGGCGTAGTATTTTTTAGTGCTCACGCCAAACGCTGTCAGGCCCCCCAACTTCCCAGACTCTTCAGGTTCCCTCCCTACTTCTGCGTCCTCTTCCTCAGCCCTTCACGTCGGTGGTGTTTCGAGTCCGACCCCTCCAATCGGCGCCTCCCGCGTGTCAGCCTTCTCTCCTTTTTTCCTGCTTGCTGAATTGTTCTCTCTTCCTTCTTCCAACTCCCTCTCTTCGTCTCCCATCCCCGCCAACGTCGAGAGGTCGGTTTTGCGACTTCGACCCCCGACCGCAACCATGGCCATCTGCTACGATTTGTACGGCAACGAGGACGCGACTCGTCTCCCATGCTCGAATGACGAGAATCCCGCCCAATGCTGCGGCGTGGGCGAGATCTGTGCCTACAATGGCCTCTGTCTCCGACTGCCAACAGAGGACGGCGACTCGGTCTCATACTGGCAAAACACCTGCACAGTGCCCGACTGGATTGATGGTTCGGTAGACAGCTGCCCTACCAACTGTGCTCATATCAGGAGTATGTCCCCATTTATCCTCACAATCTGAGGCGTGAAAATGCCGGCTAACTTCTCACCCTCTAGACGGCGGCAACGGAGTCGACGTGTGCGGAGACGGAGAGTACTGCTGCCACGGATACACGGGCTGCGACTGCAGCAACAAAACTGAGGTCTTCACGTTGGCCCCCGTCCGCATCGCCACGACCATCACACTGCCCTCCAGCACCGCCTCGCCCAGTTCCACTTCCACTTCCACCTCCACCAGCACAACCTCAACCACAACAGGACCAACCGCCACGGACACCTCGACTCCAACCCCATCCCCATCGTCGGAAAGCAGCTCCAGCAACCTGGGTGTCGGCCTTGGTGTTGGTCTTGGTGTCGGAATCCCCCTTGTCATCGTCGCTCTCGGTGCAATCTGGTTCCTTCGTCGACGACGCATCCGCTCCCCTCCCCGCCCTCTCGACCTCCCCCCTCAGACAGACATAAAGCACCAGGGTATCTCGGAGGCATACGCGAGTGATCCGAATGACCCGCAGAAGCTCCAGCATCAGTATGCTGCCCGTGCGCCCCAGCCGCCAACGGAGCTACCCGCATCGCACGGGGCTCCCCATGAGCTTGGGTAGAGTGATGAGGCTTTTTCTTGATATATAATAGGATACCATAATGTCTTTTTTTTCAACTGCGACATCTGTATTTATGGCATGATACACTTCTTTTCCTTTTTCTTTTGTTTTATTGGGGGTTTTTTTCGTTTCAAAATGAGGGGATGGTGTCATTATGAAGACCGGCACCTTTTTGATTTACTTTTACTATTGCTTGCGCACCTACAGCCTCTCGGATCAGCGCGGGTTTATTCATTTCTATTTTATTTTCTCTGTTTGTCAAGTATGTAGACAATCGAAGTCTGTATATATGCATCTAAACCGGTTCAGCAATATGGCCACCATTCTGGTTATTTTCATTCCCTAAACTCCAATCATGGACCGGCTACAAATATCTTATGAACTTCCCAATCAAGCATCAGCTAATCTACATTAACATCTCTTCAAACCATCCCTTTAAGCTCGAGCTCAACAACCAGACAGACACTACCTGAGCCCTACAGCCCTTTTTCGCCCCCAGTCCTCTCTTCAAGCCTCCTCTTTAAATCCTTCCCCAGTTCCGCCCAACGCCCCATTATAAAGATAGGTCCGAGCATTCCGCACCTTGAACTTTGAAACTTGGCCCCTGGGCCACCCGCGGGCACATTCCACGGTTCCCTACCGCTAGCGCCTTGTAAGTAGACACATATCTCCTAAAACCATGGCTTGGATTCAGGTACCCGGATTCATCCCGGGGTTGAACTGCTGGAAATCGAATATTTGGATTGAAATATCGATGGTTCGAAGCGAGCTGGGCTGGGCTCTGTGGGACACGCTTTTTGCCGACCCGTCACTCCAGCTTTGAGTTGGGAGGGTGGATCCGATCATCACGGTGGATATTCGGTCAAATAAAATAAGAGATTAATAATAAAAAAACAAAAAAATATTCGAAGGAAAGTATGGATGCCTAACGGGGAAATGGCAGCGAATCGACTTCCAGACTCGGATTGGTACGATGTCTCCAACTCTCCAACTCTGTGTCGTCTGTGACCGATCCACATGCCAGAGCCGTGAGAGCTAGCCTCCCACCCTTTGTCTTTGATGGCGACATTTCGGGTGTGACTTGTTAAGGCTTGTTTGATTTTTAATCTGATTATAAATTAAAATTTTCTATTATTCCATGAGGCTGACGTGGATTTTTGGGAATTGGGATGCTGATCTCCCAGTGCCAAGCAACCGGTTACCCCTGAGCTGGTGAGGTGCCGATCGGGCAGTCCAGACCTTGATTCATTGCTGTTGAGTCAACAATAAACAAAGAGAAATAAAGAGAAGACACAGAGTAGATACAAAATATTTGGGACAAGGGACAGAATAGATATCGCAAAAGAAATAATCGCTGGTTGGAATCAGGAGTTCAAAACAATCTACCTCTTCGAGGGATAAATGTTGTGCGCCAGGCTCAACCGTACTCGGGTCCCAATATATATAATCCCTCCTCGACGGCGTATTTGTATATACTGATTCCATAATGTCCAAATCCCATCCAAACAGCGTCCTAGAATTCAATCTCAAACGCCCAAGTCGTATAAACATCAACCGAGTAAACCGGAAAACTAACCCTATCACCCTCGTACTTATGCCTAACCACCCCCAAATCCGTCGGCCCATCTACACGCGCATAAACATCCTCACTCCCCGCAAACTCATACGTATGGATATCAACCGAACCCTGCGCCGGTAAACCCAACGCACTCAGTCCCTCTATCTCAATAGCCCAAGTCCCCTCACTCACCCTCGTGCCCGCAAGCACCCTGACCACATTCCCCTGAACGGTGGCATACACATCCCCCATCGCATCCTCCGTAGCCTCAGACCGCGCTCTCTCACCACCCATAGACGCATAGTATTTATACACTTGATACTCAGCGGTAGGCCAGTACCCCGTTTCCTCAGGATCATAATAATCCGTCCCCGCATTAGGTTTACCCAGTAACTGGGCGAAGAAGTCATGCAGGGCATACGCTGAGGCCCAGTTCGCGCGACAGCCGTAGATATTCGCGCGTTCTAGCTGGGCGATCCACCATGCGTCGCCGGTGGGGGTTTGTTCGCGGACGGCAACGTATTCATTAATATTCACCGGCCCATTGCGGGTAGCGTTGTACTTGGCCAGGAGGGCGGAGTAGTCAGATAGCATGCCCTTTGTGGTACCGAGTGCGCGGAGACTGTGCCAGGCGTGGACGTCGGGGAGGCTTTTGTTGGACGCGGCGTAGGAGGCCCAGGCGTTCCACCAGCTGTCGTCGGGGGAGGGTTCGTGGGCAGCGGAGGGGCCGCTGAGGGGGATGCCGGGGAGTTCGGATCTGGGGATGGTTAGTGGAGGCTTGAGGGGAGGGGTAGGGTATGGGATGGGGGTAGGGACCTGAATCTGGCGCTGCCGTGTCCCCACATCTGGAGGTATTGATCTTGTTCGCGGGCCCAGAAGTTGCTGCCGTCGGGCTCGTTCCAGATGTCGATTGTGACGCCGTCGGTCATGTTGTTGGCTTTCATGTCGGAGATGAGGGTTGTGAGGAACTTGTCGTAGAAGGTCCAGTTGCCGTCGTCGCCGGGGAAGGGGGCGGTGGAGGATTGTAGTGAGTCGGCGCCCCAGAGATCGTGGACGAGGAGGATGAAGTGTGCGCCGTGTTGGCGGGCGGTGCGGTAGTTGCTCAGGGTAGACTCCCATCGGAACTGGCCCAATCCCTCAGTCAGCATGGTGATTGTTGCAGTAAATTGTGGGGAGTTTGTACCTTGTAATCCTCTGGACTGACAAGCCAACCTCCTGCCTCGGGAACCTGTGCCCCCCCCAGCCCGGGTATACTGAAAGTCAATGTCGTTGTAGAAGGAACCCGGGATCTGGTCTGCCGTGTCGGGAATGCCATAGATGAAGCCGGAAGCGTAGTGTTCTGATGGCCCGGTTGACTCGCCTAAATACACATGTGCGGTTCCAGAGACTGCTCGCTTTGCCAAGCTATGCTCTTTGACGACCCCGGAGAGTACGCCGGGGATGAGGAGAAGAACAGCGCTTGTTTGGAGAAGCATGTTGTGTCCCGGAGAAAATTGGCCCTGATTGAGTTGGGGTCAAGTATGCTGAACCTAACGCAGCTACTGTAGCGGACATGATCGTGGATTAAATATACAAGCAGAATGAAGCTGTACTTGCTCTACTTGCCATGCCAGTAGAGACACTGACGTATTCAACTGGGAAGGGTGGAGATGGCATTTCTGGGCAACCCGGCGGGGGATCAGCGTACGGGCCTTCGACACAGATTTGCGGGGAAGCTTCCTCACCTCGACCGATTGGCTTGTATAATGTGAATGAAGTATTTAAGGTTGCCCGAAACATTCCAGGGTACAGATCCCTTGCTTTCCCGGTGGCGGTCGAATCGTTGCCCCGCCGGAGAGGAAACGGTAAAGCCTGAATCTCGGCTGAATCCCCGGATTAGATGGGAGGTATAATTTTCCCTTTGCTTTTCTCCTAAGAATGTTCATTGCTGATTGAAACCATCACTATTCAGCTATTTCATTTGGGTAGAGACAAGTTCATGCGAAACTGCGACCACTCAACCGGGAGAACCGGGAGAATGGAATTGAGCGCTGTAAATGCGCCGGCTAGGCTCGCAACTGGAGTTCTTTTACTGCCCACTGCCATCCCTAATAGTGGAGGCTATCTATGATTGGTGAATATGTAGCAACATAGGAAAGGGCGGGAATTAGCTACTCCACTGCCAAAAACTCATATAGCTCCCTGTTTCGAGAATCTGAGGCGGGAGTTGGTAAGGAGGGGTGAAGGCACTAGATTGGCTCCTCAGCTGGTCTTAGGCATTGCAAAGTGGTGATTTGCCCCATGATGATTGTCGAAAAAAAAAAGCCATGGGAAGGAAGAGGCAGCAGGGCTCTCTGGCCAATCGAGGCGGATTTTTGTGCAGAAGGCGGCCAAGAAAAAAAAAGAAAAAAAGGGGCGAATCAAAAGCGACTTGGAGACTAAAAAAAGCAGAAGTTGCAGAACTGAGGCTGGGGCAGCGGCTGAGTCGAATCGCGGCCCAACGAGGCTCGCAGCAGCTAACTCGGAAAAAGCAAGCGAGGAAGATGATTTTTAATGCAGCAGACTTCCGATGGTTTGTTTTATTCTAGACCTACTTCCTATTTCCACCTTAGGCCTGTTATCCATTTTATTATGTGACCGATGTTGCACATTCCCGTCCTCCTTGCAGCTCTGCCGATCCTCACCCTCGCCCAGGCGCAGAATGACATAGCTAGCGGCGATTCCCCGCGCGTCGGCTGGGTCTCATCCCCAAACACCCGAAGCACATCCGATATCCTATGGGGTTGTTTCTCCATTTTCGTCGTGTGTTCTTGGAAATGCATGCATCTGAATATCCCAAGTCGCGAGGAGACCGAGGCGGGATGGCACAAGACCATGGGCGGCCGGTTACCATATTGGCCCACCTGGCTGTACGCGAAGGTCTTCCTGCGAAAGCTCAAGTGGATGCTTGGAATCGCGCTTGCCCCGGAACTTGGGGTCGCAATGGCGGTTGATGAGTTTGTTACGGCTTGGAAGGTGCAGAAGACTTTCAATATCAGTTTAACGCACGCGTTTTATCTCAATATGGGGGGGTTCGTGGTGGCTGTGCCGAGAGAAGAACCAAAACTCGATGGAGAACCAAAGGCAGATAAAGAACCCAAACACGACGAGGAACCTGAACACGACGAGGAACCTGAACACGACGAGGAACCTGAACACGACGAGGAACCTGAACACGACGAAGAACCTCAGCGAGACAATTCGACAGACTATGCAGTTCCGAAAACGGTCGACAAGGGCCTCCAAAATACGGAAACTGAAGTCAGTGCAACAGAAAATGACTCCCAGACTCGAGAGGAGCTTGGACAGGTAGCCTCACAGAAGCTGGTATTCCCTACCAAAAACCTAGAGTATTACTCGCTAGACTCTGAGACGCTCGGTAAGTATCCTGACAGTAGAGAAAGTATTGGCCTGTCTGATTCTGGCAACAGATACCCTCTGGGACGACGGGGTTTGCCCGCTCGCCGATGATCGCTATTTCCCAGTTATCACCGAGAACGACATCAGTAACCAGTCCAAGTCGGACCCTCTCACCAAGGCTTTCGCGCTCCTGCAGTGTCTATGGCTGGTCATGCAAAGCATCGCACGAGCCTCCGAGGGGTTACAAATCACCGAGCTCGAACTCACAACTCTAGCATTCATCGTGTGTGCGTTCGTCATGTACGCGTTCTGGTGGTCGAAGCCCTTCGACGCCCAACGCTCGACCCCGTTATTTTGTTTGGATCCAAAACGCTGGGCCTTCTTGCGAGAGAAACTCACCCCGCACAAGAGGCACACCCGGACAGACAATCTGACGGTTAAGGTATGGAGGGATTTCATCGTGTTAGCCGTGGGTGACGGGCGGTCTAGGGTCCTACGGGGAGTCGTCTTCAATGCGACCGCCGCAGTCTTCTCCGGGCTGCATATCATCGCGTGGAACTGGGATTTCCCCTCTCCTAGGGTGAGGCTCCTCTGGAGGATATTCAGTATAACATGCACGTGTACTCCGCTTATTTCAATGACGATCACGTCCCTGGTGGATACTCTCTCTCCGCCGTCGGTTCCGGAGAAGGTGGACGCATGGGTCAACGATACTTCCTTTATGGTGTGTTTTTTTGCCTATATGATTTCCCGCGTTGGGCTTATTGTGTTGATTTTTTACTGTTTCTCGTCCATGCCGGCTTCTGTCTACAAGTCGGTTGAGTGGAATATTACCTTTCCTCACTTTTCATGAACTGGGGATTCGGATTTTACATATCGATATCTACTATCAAAGTTATTAACCTAATGTAATCAAAGTTTTAATTCAAAAGTACTACCAAGAAAGTACCTCCAGGAGCAATACAAAAAGACTAGAACTCAATAACTCCTATCCAACCAGCTAGTCCAGTCACTCCCCAGAACAGTACTCTTAGTCACAGCAGCCGAGATAGACGACTCATATTTCCTCCCCGACGTATCCGACCCATCCCCACTATTATTATACTCATAATAAAACGGAGTCGCCCCATCCGCCATCGTCGTCCACCCCGCCGCATTGATGATGTTCGAGAGATCCGAGTTCTGGTAGATAACCCGCGCGAGCACCCTCCACGGACGACCCAGGTACACCTTGCCCGTAAGGCTAACCCCCGACGCAGCCTTGATATTGCAGTTATCAATCGCGTACCAGGAAGTATCCGTGGATTCCTCGCGGGAGTTGGCTGTAATCGACCCGCCGCCATTGGAGACAATATCGCATTCGCCAAACCAGGCGGAGGCGTCTCCGAAGATGTAATCCACCGCTCCTGGTACTGGTTACTAGACTGATAGTGAGTAATGATTGGGGGAATGGCTTACCTTCAATCATGCAGTTGGAGTAGTACTGCGTTCCGTGTTTTGCGTAGAGTGTGTCTTGGTAGCCGGTGAATTGACAGCCGTAGAAACCGAGTTTATCTGCGTTTGCAACTAGTCTGTTGACTGTTAATTGCTACTCTGACTCAGAGTTGGTTGTTGGCTACGTACGCAACGGCCTGTGCACCTGCCCCGTATCCGTTGGCTACATTGACGTTGTACAACGAAAAGGAGTCCGAGACAATGTTCAAGGTGGCACTCGCATCTAGCGAGCCAGCTTCGGGGGACGAGATGGTATGTGTGATCGTCACGGTATTGTGCTTGTAGGACCCTGTGTCTGTAGTGGAACCATAGATGGTCAACTTCCCGCCATAGCTAATGCGGAGTTGCTCTTTGTATGTCCCAGCGGCAATCCAGATGCATGCATCAGAGGTTGACGACCCCAGAGCCGTCACAGCTGCTCCAATTGTGGAATATGTGTATCCACTGCCCACGGAGAGACAGCCGGACGGGGGGCTGGTCCTGGCTGTTCTCTTCTCGAGAGCTACAGCAGCAGTAGGGGAGACCAGATAGCCTAGGAGGCTGAGAAGTGCGACGGCGGAGACTCTCATGTCGATTTCCCTATTTCAGTCACAGCTTTAGATTGGACATAGACAGCCTTCACCCCAACCCTGATGGCAACCATTTAAATACTCGAAGTCCCACGCTCTCCTCCATCACAAGCCACCGATCGCATTAAACACGGAGGTTGAAATTCCCCCCCGGAAACCGCCATTCCTCCCACTCCCAAATTTTCCATGAATCAACTCCACAGGGATAAACACACCCATTCTTCAGGACTCGAAACACCGGCGGGCGCAGCTAAGAAAAAGCCAAGTTTTCAGACTTTAGCCGGGCCCCGCCTAAATCCAGCCTTCCCCCTTGCCTCAGGATAATGACGCTAGGGCACTGAATACGATCCCCGTGCAAATCACCGACGGTCCGGGGAAAGCTGGAACACGCTACCCCGGAGGCACAGACGGAAGATTTCATCGACCTGGAACATGTGGCGTAGATTTTCCTTGAATTGGGTTTTGGGGAGATATTAATTTCTTCACGCCATTTTCGGACCGAGGAATGGTCTTTCACCCTGACTTTGGAAGGGGGTATTTAGGACGGGGTTTCATTCTCCCTTTGTATGTTCCGGGGCTCACTTCCATCCTCTACTCTTACTTCACGGGTATACGCAGAATGTTAACCAGATATCATCTTGTAGGGCTCTTGTCCGTCCTTGGTCTGGGCAATGCTCTGCCATCTCCCACGGAGTCATCTCCAGATTCTACCTTGAAGACCCGGGCTGTGTGTACGCCGGTTGCGGGAGGGTCAGGCTCCATCGATGATGTACCAGCCATCAAATCCGCACTCAGCTCATGCGGTAATGGCGGCACCATCGTCTTCCCGCAAGGTTCAACCTATTACCTCAACAGCGTCTTAGACCTGGCCGGATGCTCCAATTGTGACATCCAGGTGGAAGGCCTACTCAAATTCTCCAGTGACACGGACTACTGGGAGGGCAAAACCGCAATGCTGAGCATCTCTAAGATCAACGGGCTGAAGCTGCGTTCTCTGACAGGTGCTGGCGTTATCGATGGCAACGGCCAAAACGCGTAAGCCCTACACCTTACCCTCCATTCCCTCCCTAAATCTAACGAAAATATACAGGTACGACCGTTTCGCCTCCGACAGCAGCTACAAACGCCCCACCCTCCTCTACATCACCGGCGGCAGCAACATGGAATTCTCCGGGTTCCGACAGAAGAACCCCCCCAACGTATTCAACTCCGTCAAAGGCGACGCGACCAACATCCTCTTCACCAACCTCAAAATGGACGCTACTTCCAAGTCCTCCAACCCGCCCAAAAACACCGACGGCTTCGACATCGGCGCCAGCACCTACGTCACCATCACCTCCACCAACATCTCCAACGACGACGACTGCGTCGCCTTCAAACCGGGTGCAAACTACTGCAACGTTGAGTCGGTCACTTGCACCGGCTCACACGGGATCTCCGTCGGCTCGCTCGGTAAATCTAGCAGCGATATCGTGCAGAATTGTCTCGCGCGGGATATCACCATGATCTCCTCGACCAAGGCGGCGGGAATAAAGACCTACCCTAGTGGTGGGAGTCATGGGCTCTCGACGGTGAAGAATGTGACGTTTGCCGACTTTACTGTTTCTGGGTGCGACTATGCGTTCCAGATCCAGAGTTGCTATGGCGAGGATGCGAGTTACTGTAGTAGTAACCCCGGCAATGCGGTGTTGAGCGATATCACGGTGACGGGGTTCAAGGGGACGACGAGCTCGAAGTATGATCCTGTCGTGGCGAATTTGAATTGCGGCGCCAAGGGGACTTGTGATGTGAGCATTAGTGATTGGAGTGTCAAGGCGCCGTCGGGGAAGGCGACGGTGCTCTGTGCGAATACGCCGTCGGGGCTGGGGGTGACATGTTCTTCGGGGGCTTCGGGGTAGTTTTCTTTTCTGTTTAAGGTGCTCTTTTTGGAAGGGGAAGGAGAGGCGAGAATGGAGATCAATCACATCTTTTAGTATAGGGTTCGGTGTGCAATACATGGAATCTGCCTAGGAGAAGCTAGTTTCAGCCAAGGCCGGCGAGAATCAAATAATGAGGCTGTCCAGACACAGCTTAGCTACTGAGCTAACATATACTAGTGCGTAGCGGTTGAGTGAGTCATTGGACCCCTTTCCAGAGTATTTATTATATTAACGTCCAACGGAAGAGGAGGAAATAGCCGCGGGGTAGAGCCAATAACACAGAGTCGTGCTTGCTCGCCACTATCTAGCAAAGCTCATTTCCAAGAGTAAAGAGTCAGGCCGTCAACTGAACGGGACCGAACGATGGCACACCTTACAGATGTGCTCCCCTGGAAGCCCGTCGCATCACAGCTCAAATACAGTTCGCCTGCGCACGAAGAGAAGGCCGCGGCATCCAGTCTCTACTTTCTCCCCGAGTCCAAGGAGCGAAATGAGGCCCTCGAAACGTTTGCGACTTCCTTTTCCCAGACTCTGGCCCAGCACACCTAGCTGGAACGACAAAAGTATCCGGAAACATACACTACGCCAAACCCAGATGATACGCTCCTAGACGAACGCATCGTCCGTGTCATCACCCCAACAGTCCACCGATGGCGCACAGCCTCGGAATACTACCCCGATGTTTGCCCAGAAACCCTCCCCTTCACCCCATGTCCACATCGCGAAGACGCAGACCGTCGTTTCACCCACGACCCCGACAATAACTTGAAGTACGCCGATAACTTCGAATTGAGCTGCGACTGTGCAGTTCCCTTCCGAGAATGGAAGGCCCATGCCTTTCTCCGCAAATACTGATCGAACGACTGCTACGAGTTCCGCTACGTGAACGGAGCCGGGTTCTTCAACCTCGTAATCATCAAAACACTCCTCCTCCACGGCAAAATGGATCCCTTGTTCCGCATCTGTGCCCATCTACAGGTCGACTACAGGAACTGGCAGCGCACCCTGATGTGCATCTGTGCGGACTCAGTAGAGGGATGGGAGCGTTTCCTCGCTTTGGCCTTGAAATCATATCTGGCTCTAAACATTCTGCAATTTTTCCCCGAGTTGCAGTCACAGTCGCAGTCCGCGACCACGCGCGAAGACCGAGGAGACCGAGACCGAGATTATCGCGATACCAGGGTTTATCAGGCAACACTGTATGAATGCACCATGAGCACGCTGTCCGAGGTGTGTGGGCAGTGGCACCGGTGTTTTTCGGGATCCCAGACCACCACTTTGACGTGGATTTCGATGTGACACGGTGTCTGGAATGGCCCGCGCTGCGTGAGGCAGTCGATGAAGCTATTGCGCGACAGAAGTCCCTCGATGAAATTCTGGCATCGACTGGCCGGTCGATGTCCCCGCGGCGGGTGCGGGTGGATGGGGATGACTTTCCGTTCGGCAAGGTGCCTTTACGGGTTTTGTTAGAATGTGAGGGAAGGACGCTGGAGCTGCCGCATGAGTCGGAGGTTGCGGAGGCTACGAATCTACTCCGTGGGGCACCCTTACCGGAGGAGTTAAGTCAGCAGATTCTCGAGGATGCTTATTGGGATGGGGATGAGCATGAGCATGAGCAGCGATACCGTCAGCTCCCGATTGCGTATGACCCGTTGCATCAGGGAAACTAGGAGGAGCTGGACAATTATTTGAACCTGTGTTGGGATGTTTTGATCAGGTGTAGTATGTTTGCGAGGGCGCTTGGAGAGCCAATTCACTGGCGGAAGGAGGTGGCATATACCTTCCGCGAGCTATTTCGAACGGTGGATGATGAACAGATCAAGTGGTTTCCCAACAGCGATAATGAAGAGTAACACTTGTTATCCACTGGTTGTGGAGTACCGGTAGTTGAGTAATGTGTCAGAAACTAGAGGCTAAATACCAAATACCAAGATCATCAAAGCCACCATGTTCTATTGATTTATACAGCAGCCAGCTCTCCTACTCGGTTTCACAGGTAATTCACTCTCTCCCTCCTCAGAAGCATGAACGACAGTGCCTGATTTAAGGTCATCCTCATCCAGATGGACGGCCGCGATCGACCTCAGCTGCAAATCAAAATCCCCTTCCTGGTCACCAAAGAAACTAGTCCTAGTTAATACCTTCACCCCCACATCCCAGAGAGGGCGACAAACCTTCGAATCATAACCGAAACCCTCTTTATATTCGCCCTATCCAGCGGTTCCGGATCCTTAACCTCCCTCCCACGGTACGTAGCCCTCAAATCCTCCCATTTCATCACGATTGTACCACTATGAGCCACCCTAAAGTCAAACTCCCAGCTAATCCCGCTCTCGTCGCGTCCATCCGGTCGTTTGGGCGGAATAAAGTCTTTAAGGGTCAACGTGTAGAGCTTATCGTCGGAGTGGCCCACGTCAAGCTCCAGCCCATCGTACGTGGATATATCCCAATGTTGTTCGTCCGTGGTGCGTTGCGAAGCGAATCCGGCCCCTCCGAGAGTAGTGATGTCGAGGTTCCCTGTGAATTCGGCTGTATCCGAGCAGACGAGTGCGGAATGTGAAGCGCCCCCGCGGACGCGATCGGAGGAGGAAGTCCAGTCATCTGGGGACCATTTGCTGTGGGTGCGTTAAATTGTGAATTTTACTTACGTCCCTGCACGGAGTAATGGGAAGGTGCGTACTGTGGTCCGCCAAAGAGGTAGTATGGGGTGTGATGCATTCTGGCTGTCAATGTTGGGAATAAGTGAGGTTCGCGAAGGGAGATCCCGACCGGCGACCGAGTCTTATAATAATTGTTGAAGATCGATCGATCGATCGGTCTGGGGTGGCGGGAGATGACGTCTACGGGAATGTGGATATCGCATCGCGGTTCCCTTCTTGAGCTGCTTCTTGATTCGCATCTCGCCAGAGTTCCTCTCGAATCATCCATTTCTAAACTGCTCTTCTCCTGTTTCTGCTTTTATATTTCTATTCTTTCCCTATTTCATTATTCCGTTTTTTTTCCCCTGTTTCCTGCCTAGTTTAGAATTATTGTGGTGGCCTTAGCGGAGATATATATTCCTCGCAACATCCCGATCCCTGCTCTGGATGTTGTCTGTATCCTGCCTACTGGAGAAAAAATCCATCTTAAAATACTTTGCTCCGTATTCTTCCCGGATGTCAACCGGGGAAAGTGGTACAAATGTAGTAAATGCAACTTGATAAAGGTATACCCTCCGTCTGCTAAAGACAAGATCGTGGTTGTGAGAACATAAATCGAGAGAGGATCTGCTCAGTAGGCGGATTGAACAACGATTTGATATTGTCTACATCCCTACTACCTTCAAGGATTATAGCGTAGATATGTAGATAGATGATTTTATAGTGCAGCTAGTCATTGGGGACATAAGCTAGGGAAGAAGACCATAACGCGATCTATCTATTATCAGATCCAGCCTCACACCGTGGCTAGCAGTTGCAACATGCCAAAGCCAAACTCGCTTGATAGTATTCGGGACAAACGAACACCAGACACGACTCCCTGTTCTCACTCCATTCCCATCTTCATAGCGTGTCTGGGGGCTGATTTGCGGCACAGCGAGCTGACAATATCCAAGCTAAAGAGGCAGGGCAAGAAGCATGGTGCTTGCCAGAGGCTCCCAAGCAATGCGAAGAAAACTGGGGCCGTGCTCAGGGCGGATCTGGCATAACTAAGCCGACCCAGCACGGGATCCCGATCTTTATGACTATAAAGTTTGACTCCTACAGCCTTCTACTCCGTTGTCATATACATAACGTCGTAGGGATAGTGCCAGCCAGTAGGGGATAAACGTGTATCTCTTTCTTCTACAGACTATTCCGTGTCGTTTTTGTATTTGTAATTACTCGTTATTATCTTGATTGTCACTATATAGTTAACCCGGTGGCCAATATGATCCCAAGCAGTATTTCGCGGAGGGCAACATTTCCCCCATTGGGAAAATGGTTGCGTGATGAGTAGACCTGACTCAGAGACCACACACGCCTGAAGTTCGCCCTTTACGTGTCGTACCCGTGTCGTACCCCGAGGCTATTTAGGTTAGAACGATGCGAATATTGGGATGCTAGAGGTGGCCTGTGCATATGGTGAAAGTATATCAGAACGTTCATCTGGAGATATCGGGACGGTCTCCGTGGCGGCAAACACGTCGCCTTATGCTGTGTCGGCTCTATTCACCAGGAAAGATGGCGTCTAAGAGTGGTCACTACTAGCGTCCCAACGAGACGGTGGCAACCAAAATTGAAATAATTCGTATAGCTATATTGGGCGAATTTATATGTATGTTGGTGATTGGAAAGGAAATTAGCCGGGGGAGCCACCAAATTTGGGCAATACTCAGAGTAAAGAGGTTCGCCGGATATATAATCTTGAGATATAGTTCAATGAAGACGACTCGGCCGTGAGGTTTCAGGTAGCCAGCCCTACATCGTCCGACCCCTGAGCACAGTCGCAACTGGTGGTCCATATCGGCGAAAACCGCGGTGGTCAACCAGCATGATTCAAGATTTGAACCGAGGATTAAAAAGGCGCCAAGCTTTGATAGGATTTGATAGGATTTGAGGGCGGAAAACCGTGACAAAGGCTTTTTGATTGCTGCTATTTGATTGGTACGCAGTGGAAAATAATCCGAGCGGTGAAGGATGTTTTTACGCCGATACCTAATCAGGAAAGGCGACGGGTTCTGAACAAACCGTTTGAGGCAAAGGAAACTGAGACTTCAGAGGCAACATGAGAGGCAACATGAGTCCATAATAGCCTCGGGAGTGGTGACCAGTACCGCTAAGCTCGGGCAGCTCGGAAGCGGGAAGACCAGAGCCTTAGCGAGAACTTAGCTCGCGTTGGTCATAAATTAGCGATACGATAGCGTCGAAATCAGCTCGGGACCAACCGCCTCTGATTGGTGGTTTCGTGCAGACTTTCACGCTTGGTCTCGGTTCTGGCTGCTTGGGAGGCAAGCCGACAAATGCCATGCACGCCACAGTGATACAGGCCATTCCCAACTGACTCGCCCCTGACTGGTGGCTTTGAACGGAGTAATAATAAAATGAACAATTTGAAAACACGAATTAATGCTGATAAATCCTGGTACACATCCTGGACTAACACACCCCGCATCGTATCTAGGGACGGTGGATAGGACTGAGCACTCTCCCCTGCCATATCCTGGTACATCTCACTGGAGTGCGGAGTTCTGCGGAGTTCTGTTGGTCTGTGCTGGCCTGATTTGGTCAGATGCGGTCCGACCAATTGCCGGATGCCTCTCTGATGGTTGCGTTGCCGTTTGGTCTAGCGGGGTGGCTATCATCGTTCCCGGCATAGCGCCCCCAACTCTCACCAATCCCTCCTTTGTCACTTCGCGCAGAAAGCCCTTTT
This sequence comes from Aspergillus diversus, assembly GCA_027569885.1. NCBI lineage: Eukaryota > Fungi > Ascomycota > Eurotiomycetes > Eurotiales > Aspergillaceae > Aspergillus > Aspergillus diversus. The sequence goes on from JAPDKZ010000015.1 coordinate 297,808, forward strand.
TATTCGCTGTTCAAAATCCTGGGCCCTCTCCGTTCCGAGCTAAGATTATCTGGGGAGAGCCACGAGGGTGTTTGACTCTGTCGCCTCCGTCCACCCAAATTCGCAGCCGTGAATCATTGGGCGTCAGTCAATATGGTGTTTAATATTGGTCGAATTTGCCTCTACGCAACGCCTCCAATTGAGTTTAAAGTCATGTGGTGGGCGTTCGCTCCGTGGCCAAGAAGGTATTTTTATGAATCCTTCCGAGCTTGTCACTTTCTGAGTCTCTACACAGATGTCTTTCTCACGGTTCTCGCGAAAAGAGGTCTCTGGAGGAAATTTGGTGTGACATGACACAAAGAATTTCCCGGGTGGGGGATTGACTCTTCAGTAAGCAGCGCTAGATGACCTGTAAGATCCGACATGTGTGAGACAGACAAGGGTACAGAGTACTTTTGAGCACCAATAGACTGTGACTTTTCTTTTTGCTCCCTTACTTTCATTTTGAAACCGCTGATCCCGTCTCTCTCCTCCCTGCGGTGGTAAACGAGTATCTCCTGTCCGATCACCCACAAAAAGCTTCCAGAAAAATTCAAATGCTCGGGTGACAACACCAAGCAACCTAAGCAATTTGGCATAGACTCTTAACAAATCGCCCAGCCGCTTAACGGGTGGGGGCGAAAAGGCAGCGCGTGCAGGGTCCAGACTGGCCTTGTCCGTATTCCCTGTCGGCCACCCCGGGCCGAATCCCGCATTTTTCTGGGGATGTCAGATGTTCGTCCGGGGGGCCTCGATCAGCACAGGCCCCCCCTCCCTCGCTTCCCCAGGACCAGCGGCTTACCGGCTGGCTGGGTGCGAAACGCTCGATAATGAGATAAAGGGTCGTTCGACCAAAAAAGGAGGTGATGAGCGGACTCGACACGGAGCAACACGCCGCACAGGGAATTATAAATGCAGTCCCAGGTCCCTGTCCAGGGGGACTTGGGATCGACACGAACTCCTCGACAACAGAATAAAGAGTTTAGTCGATCACTTGCTGCAAGATGTCGAAAGCTGAAGAGGCCGGACATGAGATCAGCGAGGAGAACCCGCATCTGACGGTCGTCGCTGAGGGGACGGGAAAGACGGCGGAGATTGAGGGAGCCAAGCAGAAGCAGGTGTACAATGCCGAGCTCTACGCTGCTATTCAGGAATCTAATATTCCTAAATGGAGTCGCTCTTCTCTCCAACTCTACTGTGAGTTTACCGCACCCTTTGAATAGGTTTCTTTTGGAACTAACGGGTTGTGCAGGGTGCGTGTTTATCGCCTTCTGCTGCGCTTGCGCCAACGGTTACGATGGTTCCCTCATGGGTTCCATCACGGTCATGCCTCACTTCAAGTCTGTCATGAAGAGCGAGAACGACGGCTGGCAGGTCTCCGTCATGACCTCGCTGTACTCTGTGTAAGCTCAACCCTCTCATCCCCTGCACAATCCGTGTCTAACCGGCGCAGCGGTTCCATGATCACCACGCCCTTCGCCGCCGCCGTCAGTGACAAATGGGGTCGTCGCGCTGGTATGGTCTGTGGCGCCATCGGTATCATTATCGGCAGTATCATCGCTGCAAGCTCCTTCTCCCTCGCCCAAGTCACAGTCGGTCGCCTCGTACTTGGTTCCGGTATCCAGTTCATGACCGTCGCCGCCCCGGCCTACTCCATGGAGATCGCTCCTCCACAATGGCGTGGTCGTTGCACCGGTTTCTACAACTGCGGTTGGTTCGGCGGTTCCATCCCCGCCGCCCTGGTCACCTTCGGCTGCCAGTACATCGACAACACCTGGTCGTGGCGTATCCCCTTCATCGGGCAGTGCTTCGCCTGTTTCGTCGTTTTGGCTTCGGTCTGGTTCATCCCTGAATCACCCCGATACCTCTTCGCGCAAGGCCGCGAGGAAGAAGCCATCGACTTCCTGACCAAGTACCACGGTAGCGGCGACCCCAACTCGCGTCTCGTTAAGCTCGAAGTCGAGGAAATCCGCGAGTCCATTGACCAGGAAATCCGCGACAAGTCCATCGCCTGGTGGGACTACCGCTGCCTCTTCGACTCCCACGAGGGCCGCTGGCGCTCCTCCCAGGTCCTGATGATGGGTGTCTTCGGCCAGTTCTCCGGTAACGGTCTCGGATACTTCAACGCCCAGATCTTCAACCTGCTTGGTGTCCACTCCACCTCCCAGCAGCTCGGCTACAACGTCCTCAACTCCGTCCTCTCCGCCATCGGTGCCGGTACCGCTGTCTCGCTCACTGATCGCATGCCCCGTCGTAAGGTGCTTGTTATTGGTACCGTGATGTGCTCGCTCATGCTGGCGATCAACGGTGCTACGAACCACAAGTTCGGCGAGGACCAGAACAAGGCTGCTGGCCAGGCCGCTCTGGCCTTCTACTTCCTCTTCAACGTCGTCAACTCCTTCACCTATACCCCGCTGCAGGGTGTTGTTCCCGTCGAGGCCCTGGATACTAAGCGTCGCGCTAAGGGTTTGGCCTTTTACGGCTTCCTCACTGGTGCTCTTGGTTTCATCAACACCTTCTGCACGCCCATTGCCAACCGGACTATTCAGCTCAACTACATTTGGGTGTTCGTCGGCTGGGATATCATTGAAGCTATCTGTTGGTACTTCTTTGGGTATGCTACTCCCCTTAAATATTTTAGGAATGTGGTAACTAACATATGGACAGTGTCGAGGCACAGGGTCGTACCCTCGAAGAGTTGGAATGGGTCTACAAGCAGCCGTCCCCGGTCAAGGCCTCGCAACACCTCGACAAGATCGTCGAACAGGCCGATGGTACCATCACCGAGAAGATTGTCGACGACTCCGCTTAAACGCAGAACCGTCCCTTGGCCTCAGGCCGGGGGAGCAGGCTTTCGACTATTTGCATGCCAGAGGCGTCCATCTAGCTCGAGCACTGCCTGCTCACCATCTCTTTGGCGTACCGTTATTTAATTCAAACTCAACGGGCTCTAGGAGCCATTATCTCTTTGTATTTTTTTTTTGCAAATGGATACCACCTTTCTTAGGAGAGAAAATCTAAAATTTAATACCACGTTTATAATTTATGACTCTATCCAAGACCCGAATAAACCCGTAGCAATTACCGATCCACGCCCTTTCAGCCGGCGGGGACATTCCCCGGGAGTATTTCGATGGCCTCAATTCCTGCTGTCTTATTTGGGATCTCATTCGGGATCTTGCTCGGAATCATAAGGTCAACCTTTCTCGTTCGTCGAACTTCCTCATTCCGCCCGTACCAATACCTATCGGTTCGGAAACTAGAATAAAATCAGCTAGCCTGTTCATAGCTAAAAATATCTCATATTAAAAGACAGCGACAGTGTACCTCCAGTTCAGATTCGCAAGCGCTACATTGTGAACACCCGACAGGTATTGGTGTATCTGTCGGTCGATTTCTTCTCCCCAGCTGGGAAGCTCGGCGAGGGTGAGATACCAATCACGGTACCTGGACAGGAGGAGCTCCCCGGCCGTATCGAAGGCTTTTTGGAGTGACATTCCTTCGGATTTGTACGTTACGACTATGTTGTGGCTTTCTCTGAGGACTTGCTCTTTGAGGTAGGATACGATGTCATTTTGTCTGGAGAGGTTAGACAGAGGTTTCAGAGGCTGGTAATTGACGTGGTTCTGCTCACATTAACACAATATCGGTGACAATATCTTGAAGCCGGAGGACAACAGGGTGTTTCATAACATTGTCCGGAAGATCCAGGCCGTAGGCATATCTTGCATAAATGTCAGCTACTGGACAAATGATATCTCGGGAGAAAGGGATCATACTCAACGAATGCGTATATAGGGGTACTAGCAATTGAGCCGCGACGGCACCGGATAAGGTCTTCGACGGTGAGGATTTCACCGTTTGTTTGAGCGTTCACTTGCTCCATGCCGGCTTCACAGTATGTCTACATGTACTCCTTGAACCGCCTCCGCATACCTTCTCTATTATCAGTAGTGTACTGTGTCCGGGGTCAACCTGTTTACCTTCAGGCGCCTAGACGCTTGTTAGTATTCTCGACTGCTACGATTCTTACTATACTTACGTTGGAAAACCGGGAACAGATGGACTTGAACGCCTTCAGCAGTGGCAAAGTCGGCTCTGCGTTCGGGTCATTCAAAACTGACATCAAGCCGTCTACCATCTTTTGCGCCTCGGCACAATCATTCTTTAATAACCCGTTGTCAAATGCTGTTTATTATCAGCATTTGGATGCCGTGTTAATGGATAAAGTCATGACTTACCATCATCGAATGGGAAGATCTAAGGCATTGACATTAGCCGGAAACGTTTCTCACATATTCAAACCCTTTACTTACCCAGTTACCCCAGTCACACAGAGCCCTCAAGGCATCAGCATTCGCGTCAGGAACGACAACAGCACAGAAATACGAGAAATCGACACCCGTAACCACACGGCTGAGGGCCGTATCGAACTCGCCGACTCTTGCTAAATTTAACTGGTGTTTGGCCAAAGGAAGGGTTAGAAACATACCCAGATAGCCAGATCTCCGACTCCCGCTTCACGGTATGGTAGTAAGGATTAACCTCCGGAGTCCGTGCCATGAACGACACGAACATATCCGGTAGGTGGATAGAGGCGGTTTTGCTCGACTTTTCCTGGTGGGATTCCATGATTCACCAATTCTCAAATATTTGGGACGAGTCCCTTACCAGTGAGATGGCTGCGATTTGAGGTCACTTCTTATGTTAGCTTTAACCCACGTTTTGAATAAAGCCTGTTATTAGGAGAGATTGGATGTGGAGATTTTAGATACCATGGTGACACAAGAAATCCCACCTGATATTCCTCAAAGCAAGGAAAGGAGGTCAGAAGTCGCATTACCTCATAAAATCGGGTTGGATCACGTTTCACAAAGCAACAGATGGAGGTTTGTGGTCCGAGATGATAAAGCACCCCCTTGTATAATCCTAGAGTATATATTTGGCCAGAAGAAGACGGCTACTTGAGTAAGGGATAGTTGGTGGACGGCCCTTGTCATGCGGAACGTGCCGTCAGCAGTCGTTCCGGCAAGGCATATGGGCCCATATGTTATTCATTCTTACACCTTACATTTAATTCATTGATAATTTATTATGATCTAATCCACTGCAGCACTTCTAACCATATTTTCTACACTAGGATACACATTAGAGTCTTAGCTGCAAGAATTACCACTTTCTTTCCTAACCGACCTCCTTGCTCCTCCAGTATGTGCAAGCAACAGCATTTAAGTTTGCAGCTGTTGGATTCCTTAATAAGCACCGTGAAAGTTGTTAATCTGAAAGCTGCCTACGTCTCTACATCCTTCCTGATTCCTTAGCCAGATCCCACCGAGTAGCACTAGGATGCTCAAACATTGGCGGGGCTCTGGTGACACATAAAAGGTCGAGTATATCTTTCTAGGCTTGAATTGGGACAATTAATAATTTCCACCCGCACTGCGCCGGGGTATCATCCGTAATGGATACTATTTTTTATATGACAGTAACCCTTGGGGTTTATCTGTCCTGCAAGACCATCTATCGGCTTTTCTTTCACCCCTTGAGTTCCTTCCCCGGCCCAAAGCTGGCTGCGATAACCCACCTCTATGAACTTTATTACGACGTCGTCTTGAGGGGGATGTATATGCAGCATATTGGGGAGATGCATAGAAGGTATGGTAGGTTTTGAGCCACAATAGAGCCTTTCATAGGGCCTTCGGTTTGACATTATCCAGGACCCATCATAAGAATAACCCCCCACGAGCTGCACATCAACGACCCCCATTTCTTTGACGAGGTGTATACCTCCGGAGCAAGACAAAGGGACAAATATATCCATTCCGTGCCCGCATATGGGGTCCAAGAATCGATGGTATCCACCGTCGACCATGACCACCACCGCTTCCGCCGGGGTCTCCTCAACAACTATTTTTCCAAAAAGGCCGTATTGGAGTTCAAGGATATTATCGCCCAGAAGCAGGAAAACCTCATGCAACGCTTTGCCGAGGCATATGAGGAGAAGCAGATTATCCAGCTGCAGGCCGCCTTCAGCGCCTTGACCACAGACATCATTTCCCATTACTCATACGGTGTGAGCTATAACTTCCTTGATGACAAGAATTTCAGAAACGACATTCGCGGCGCCATCAACGAACTGTCAGTCTCGACGCACATAAACAAACATTTCCCCACCTTGTTCAGGTCGATCCGGGCACTCCCATTGTGGGTTCTCCGCAAGCTCAACCCGGCTATCGTCAGCTTCATCGAGATGCAACAGGACGCGGTGAAACAAAACGCCAGGAATTCATCCAAAGCCGGCGCTAGAGGAACCCTGTACGATGCGCTCACCCACTCAAGTGTCCCGGCTCATGAGCGGACCGCACAGCGCTGCCAGGATGAGGGGTTGATTGTGCTTGTCGCGGGGACGGAAACATCGGCCAGGGCGCTGTCTGTAGCGATGTTTCACATATACCGTAACCGGGATTTGCTGCTCAAGATTCGCAAGGAGCTGAAGACAGTGATGCCGGCCCCTGCCAGTCCCGCGTCATGGGTAGACCTGGGGCCTCTCCCATATCTAGTAAGATAGGTGTTATACCATAGCTTCGAAGGTGGTGCACTAAGTATAGCGCTATACAGAATGGAGCGGTTAATGAAGCCTTACGCCTGGGGTATGGCCCTATTGAGAGATCACCACGCATTGCCCCCAACGAAACTTTAGTCTACGGAGAATACCGTATACCGCCAGGGGTAGGAAAGACCTGTTTTGTTTCCCCTGAGGTAAGGAGCTAACAGCTTGCAGACACCGGTTTGTATCTCAATATATCATACCCATCAGGATAAGAGAGTGTTTCCAGACCCTGACAGATTCAACCCGGAGCGTTGGATTGAGGCTACCAAGGGCGGGAGGAACCTCGGGCGATTTCTAGTCTCGTTCGGCAAGGGGAGTCGGAATTGTTTGGGTCAAAAGTGAGTTCCTCCATTGCTCAATTTGTACCAGTCAGTTATGGACACGTAGTGCATCGTTCCGACTGACGTTTACTTTAGCTTAGCACTTGCAGAAATATACACCACGTTGGCATGCGTGATTCGCCGGTTCGAAATGGAGATTCATGAAACCAGCGAGGATAACATCCGCACTTACCGCGAACTAGGTATCCCTCAACCTAAAGAAGGTGAATTCTCTGTGCAGGTGAGGGTAACCGGGATGGTGAAGCATTAGGGGTATTCTTCTTCTGCGAACCTGTTACCCCGGGTGACGACAGTGTACACCCAGGAACTATATGGGTTAGATGGGGGTGTGGCTTATCTAGAACTAAAATGCGAAGGTTCACATTCTAAAGGCTCGGGAGAGGCATTTTAGAATGGGGTATCGCTGCTTGGGGGTGCCTATTGGAAACATGCGCTATAGAGCCTGGGGATTCCTGTCCTCTCCGCCAATCCGGGGGCTCAATCAGACTCGTGGGCAAGCAGTATCCTTTTTAAATAACTACTACATCGCTCCTAGACACGCAAGGGAGTTTCCTTAAAGGGAGGCCTGCTGCCCGAAGGTTCGACGGCGCAGTAAGGGGTCTAGGTGACACGATAGTATCCTTACTTCAAAGTCTCCGCTACAGGGTTCACATTTTGCTCCTCTTTGTCCGAGGAATGACTATTTGGGCTATTAGGTAGCGGTACATCTTCTCATTCTCTGGCTCCACTCGCGGATGTCACAGTCAGTTATTCTACTTTGGGCCCATATGCTACACAAGTCCTGCCTGAAGGCCATTCCGGACAACATAGAAAGTCAGACTCAGGCTTTCCCCGAATGATTAACCCAACCTTTAAGTAATTGCTTATCTGCTATCAAAAAGTCTGGTCGTACAGGGTGGATTTGGATTATATTTTAGATTGCTCGCAATGATAAAAGGCAAGCAAATAGGTTCCATCTAGTATGCAGGAGGTGTGTTATCTACGCGGACCTTCCTTATATTCATGGCCACATGTTCAAGAATGAACTCGAACCGGGCGATTGCGGGGTTCATACCTGCGCCCTCGGGGATGTAGATCTTGGGCAGCAGTCTATCGGTCTTGACTCGATCCCCGTATTTGATTGCGTCCAGTCTTTTGAGTGCGTTTTCGTAGTTGACGTTCTGCTGCTAGACCAGACCCGGATTCGTCGCTGATGAGCGTGTTGGGCATGCTCTTTGGGGCTGGTGGGTTGGCCATGGCGCAGGCGAGGAGGGAAATCACGGTTGGCGGGCGTGCGGCGTCGTTTTGGAGCCTTTTTCAGGGAGAAGGATGATATTTTGCAGAGCATTTCCAACAAGTGTCGTGCTTAGAGCTTGGAGACTGCCACAGCGTGTATAAAATCGAGTTATAGAAATAGAATAACCCAAGGTAGCTGAATTGAAATTGCTAGAAATGTAATTTTAGTCATTCATTTCTCGCATCTTGCTTCTTCATACGGCTTCCTCCAGTGCACTGTTTTCGACGCAAATCGATGGCGACCACCGGAGATGGCAGTTGTGAGAACAATGTCGAAACATCACCCGCGGATGCAATCGAGGCATCACTGCCAAACGATCACGGACGAACGGATGATCCCTCTTCAAAGGATACCGCGTCCCATCCTACTAGGGGTACCTACACCGGAAATGCTGAGGTCCAGTCCACAGTTCCCCCGGTTCGAACTCCTGTATCCCCTCACGGCGATGACGCAAATACCAGGCACTCCAGACCCAGACAGTCTCAAGCTCCCTACACCATTCCCACAATCGCTCCTGAAAGGCATCTGGATGTTCGAAAAAGGCGCCCGCGTCGTGGTCCTCCAGGGAACCCAGCTCCCAGAGAGCTCGATACCGGCCAATCTTCTCCGTATCCATGGCGTCAATTAGCTGGATTGGCGCATCCCCCAGCAACCCAAACAATTCAGACTCTCCCGCTTGCTGGGTAGTAGCATGAACAACGATCGTATCAACAGCCACCAACCAGTCCTGACTCTTAGACCCCAGGTTCCGGAGATCCCGAACCCTCGATAACTGGTTATTGCCAGGATCATTAAACCCGTGGAATCGTCGCGCCTCAATACACATGGGGCCTTTCGTTCTATCCCCATACGTGAAATGATCCAGGTCATGGTTGAAGGGGAAACCCCAAATTTCCCAGCTGTCTTTAGGCGTCCACTGGATAAGCACCGTGTCAAGATTGGGTGTGAACTAGGCCCGCCTCCTGTCACTGAACCAAGCCCATTCCCCACCCAAAGCTATCAGTGCAGTGCAGCTCGAGATTCTTGACAGACGTGACCTATGACGGGCATCCATCGGTTGTGATCCCTGGTGTGCTTGGTCCGGCATTCCATTTCGGTGAGCTTGCCCAAAGCCTCCTCTGGCGGGGAAACCTCGAGGATGCGACAGGGGATGCATTCTTGCCAAATCTGCCGGCGGAGGTCAAGTGGCAGCTGGGGGAATAATGAGAAGTTTTCGCACTCTTCTGCTATTCTGCCTTTTTCTTTTTCTTCTTCCTTTTGTGGTTGTAGTTGTGGGTTGGACATTGTTATGCGTTGGGTGTTGTTAGTGTTGGTTGTTGGACTCATAGTGGTTGGAATGGATACGACTGGTTTATAAGGCACCACCGTTGAACCCTGCAGGATCAAGAATTAAATGGGTAAATCCCCTTGAATGTATTTAAAAGGTAATCCCCAAAGATACTCAGTTACATCCTGCGAATATATATAGTTCCCCAGAAGCACAGAAAGTAATAAAAGCCAGAGTTCAAAGACAGCCCACCAATATTTTAACCCGCGATGGTAACCATGATCATAGAAGCTTAGAACCATCCAAATTCCCACCAGCAGGTCCAGGACTGACACCACCTCCCACCAACCCCGTCCCCCTCGTCTTCCCAATCAACCTATCTCGACCCCGGCCGGGTATTAGTCCCAGGATCCGTCTGCTCGCCCGTCACACCCACCGTCACATTCCTCACCGTACACCCCCTCGCCTGATACTTGTCCTCATACGACCCATCCAGCACACTCTCCAACCACTTCCTCGCCCTAGGAACCCCATTCGCATACTCATCCAAATGCCCGCCCACCGTATTCCTCTCATACAGAATATTCGCCCCCAGCATACAATTCCTCTCGACATAATAATCCGAGTCCTCAATCGCCGTCGCCTCATCCTTAATCGCCTTATAAATGAACACCGGGCTCCTCGGAACCCCATGATAGGTCATAAACTGATTTTCCAGAAGTGTCTGCCGAATCAGCGGGTCATGCAGCACTTCTTCTCCATTCACGAAGTAATCGTAGATATTCTGGCCTGCGTACGTCTCGAATTCGTTATCGGTGATATGATACACTGCTAAAAAGCCAGTCTTATTGTATGGCCCCCATGTTTTGAGCTTGCTGATGAGGCGCTCGTAGGCTTCGCGGTGTTGGATGAGCGGACCCATCATTGCGCCGATGGCGATGTAAGCCAGCGGACCGCCCTGAACCATATCGATGCAGTGGGTGTTATTCGCGACGAGGCCTCCCAGCGCCGCGCCGTGGATGGTTAGTTCGGGGGCATATTGTTCCTGGAACTCGAGAGCCCATTCGCTGGCGATCGAGCCGCCGGAGTACCCCCAGAGTGCGATGCGGGCGTCATGGTGAAGGCCGATGTTGGAAGATAGGGCGGCGCGGAGGGAGTCGAGGGTTGCGTGGCCTTCTTGGATGCCGGCGACGTTGGCGGCGAGGGGGCCTTCGAAGTCCGGGGTGTTGACGTACCAGCCGCGGCCGAGGGCTTCGCTGATGTCCGGGTTGGGGGCGGTGTGCAGGGTGTAGCTGGGGCTGACGTCGAGGTTGACTGTGTTGTAGGGGATTTGGTAGGAGAGGAGGGCTTTGGAGGAGTGGGTGGGCTTCTTGGGGACAAAGAGGGTGGTTACGGCCCAGGAGGGGCGGTAGCGGCTGTCCGTGGTGCGGTAGAGGATGTTGTAGACTGAGGAGCAGTTTCCGGTGATGGATGCGATGTTGCCGGGTGCTTCCCGGATTCGGAGGATGGTTCCTGGTTCGTGAAACTCGAAACCGGGGGGTGCTGTGTACCAGGGATCCTGGCTTGGGGGGAGCGGCGTCGAGGGTTTATGGGGAGGGCGTGCTCGGGAGCCTGCAACGGCTTGGGACAAGGCCATGAGGGACCAGATAATGGCATTGCGGAGAATGGCCATCGTGAATTGACAGTGATTCTGAGGACGTCTCAATGTGGATGTAGTCAAGATGGCTCTGAAGATACTCAAGTAAACGAAGGGCTTCCAAGGCCTTATATATCCATTCCAACTCGACTGGCAGCACCGCACTCCCTTCGCCTCTGAAGGTGCAGTAGTAGAATCTGGAGAACTGCAAGGTACGGTCCGTAGATTGTGGGACGAATCGGCGCATTACCGCGGTACAATTCCCATCTACCCCAGTGTCCCGCACTGTGGAGTGGCTTACTGTTCTAGAACAATCTCCTACCTAACTTGAATACAGCGATGGACGTGAAGTCGAGTGAAGTCAAAGCGGAGCAGGCGTGGAGGTAAGGCGACCCCAGGAGTTCTAAGTCCGGGGCTGAGGGGAGGCCCAAAATCATCTCCCCCACAATTATGTACCCCATATGCCATCCTTGGACCCATCTTTCTGCTAGTCCAGACCCATATTTGTGCTGGTCTGGGGAAAGCTTCTAGAGTCAAATTGTGGATGTCGGACATACCGGAGATGAAGATGTCCCGCTTGACGTCCCGCAAAGTATGTCCCGCAAAACCCAAAAATGGACCCTGCAAATCTTTCCGCCTGTGGTCAAGACTCGAGTCCCTTGCAACATATGCAGGAGGAATGCATTATGTGCTGCATTGTGGGACCCAAATGCTGGCAATCAGGGGGGAAATATAAAAAAGACTCCGCCCCGCCCTTGCTGGGTTTGCGTTTGGTCATACTCGGCAAGAGACTCAGATCTGGCTATTGGTTCAAAATGGCCTTCTCGAGGATAATCTCCTTTGCTCTCCTCATTGGCACAGCCTTGAGCGAGTCTGCTCAAGGCGACAATCCCTTTGACAAGATCGACGTCCATTCCCACTTCGTGCCGCCATTCTATCGAGAAGCCTCGATTGCAGCAGGCTACGGACACCCCGATGGAATGCCCGCGATCCCAGTAAGCCCCCACCAGACCTCACACGTATCCCAATATCCCCCCATGCTAATATCTGCTAGGAATGGTCTCTCGAGGCCCACCTCGACTTCATGAACCAAGCCAACATCACCAAGTCCATCATCAGCATCACCTCCCCCGGCACCCATCTCATCCCCGGAAACGACGCCGCCGCCCGCCGCCTCGCCCGCCAATGCAACGAATTCGCGGCCGACCTCAAACGCAAACACCCCGACCAGTTCGGCTTCTGGGCCTCCCTCCCCCTCCCAGATATCCAGGGTAGCCTCACCGAGCTCACCTACGCCCTCGATCACCTCAACGCCGACGGGGTCGCCGTCTACACAAACGCCCACGGGATCTACCTCGGCGACGAACAACTCGACCCCATCTTCCGCGAACTCAACCGCCGCAACGCAACCGTCTTCATCCACCCCACCAGTCCCTGCGTCCGAGAACAGGAACAGCGCGGACGTGGCCACTCAGCATCAACCTCAGTCACCCTCCACCCCGCCGCCCCCTTAACCGCATACCCCAACCCCATGTTCGAATTCTTCTTCGACTCCGCCCGCGCCGTAATAAACCTCTTCCTCACGCAATCCGTCACCAAATTCCCCGCCGTAACATACATCGTCTCCCACGCCGGCGGGGCCCTCCCACCCACCATCGAGCGGTTCACGAGTTTCGCAAACTCGATCCTGAATCTACCCGGCGCGATCAACTCGGAGATCGTGAAAGAGGCGTTTGCTCGGCAATTCTATTTTGATCTCGCGGGTTTCGTGTTCCCGGATCAGATCTATGGGTTGTTGAGGTATGTGGGTGGGGGGAGGTTGTTGTATGGGAGTGATTTTCCGTATACGCCGGCGGTGGGGGCGTTGGGGTTGGCGAGGACGTTGAATGCGGAGATTGGGGGGTTGTTTCCGGATCCGGGGGATCGGAGGGGGATTTTGAGTAGGAATGCGGAGCGGATGTTGGGGGAATAGTAGTTGGAGTACATGATACTGATAGACCGAGAGTCGATGGAATGAGGGTCTGTGGGTGAATGTTGGATGCGGGGATGCGGAGTTGAGGGTGGGACTATATTTGGGTCCCGCAGGTCGAAGAAGGGGTTAATATAAGTTTATCAAATAAGGTTTTAGATGTGGAACTATTTACAACTATTCTCTTGCTGGTAACGCCCAAAAAGTATGCCTATAAACACTAGATCATTGGACATGGGGCAATTCCGTAGCGAACTCTGCCCTCAAATGGCCCCCCATACGGCACCAGCTTGAGAGCAAATAACCATAATCACCAGTCCTATACATATAGTCAATGCCGTCAGTATTTAATCGACAGAAGGTCCAACCTTTGTCTGTGTATGCATTGGTTGGAAAATGTATCCACGTGGTAACCCAATCGTGTGGCGCAGCGAATCGCCTCCCATTGGACAAACAAAAACACAAAGGCTGGTCCAAAAAATGAGGAGTCATCGCCTTGATTCTCCTCACTTCCTTCATCTTAACCAACGCCCGCAAATCTAGAAAGAACCCGCTTCCGCTCAGCGTTCGACAATATTCTAGAACAACGCCTATCATTTCTGAGCCAGCCCTGTCCCCGTCGATCCCCGCGCCGATCCCAATCTACCAATCTCGATCCCAACACAGATCCTGATCCCAGATCCGCAATGCAAACCCCCCGCCTCGAACTAGTCCGCCTAACCAGCGATCACGCCCCAGACTACTTCACCATCTGGTCCGATCCCTTCACGACCCGCTGGAGTTCCCACGGGCCCTGCTCCACACTCGACTCAGCCAAGGAGTGGATGTCCGGCCTCCTCCCGGACAAGAACCCCCAGGGTGAGAACTACGCCATTCTACTGCGTTCTGATCTCGACCCCGCATCCCTCCTCTCCACCAAATCCAAATCCAACACCAACACCAACACCGACAATGACAATGACGGCACTGAAAGTGAGAAAGGAAGTAACTTCCTACAACCCGGCCACCTAATCGGCGTAATCGGCACACACAAATCCACCCCCGTGCCGGAAATGGGGATGATCTTCCACCGATCCACGTGGGGAATGGGACTTGCGACGGAAGCGTTGACGGCCTTCCTAGAGCTATTTTGGAGAGTAAGGCCGGAGTTTGATGTTGTGGAGGCGTACTGCGATACGGAGAATGGGGGGTCGATTAGCGTGTTGAGGAAGAGTGGGTTTGAGGTCGTAGAGACGACGTACGGGGATTATGTGTTGCCTTGGATGAGGCCGGAGAAGAGGGATACGATTAGGTGGAGGGCTGTACGCCCGACACACCCTAACTATAACCAGAACTAAGGGGGTAGAATTTACTGTGGGGTTTGCGCTACGGTATATAGGAAAGAAAAGAAAGACATATATTGTTAACCCGAAGCAATATTCATCGACTTTTAAATCACAGCACTGGCACCAAACCCTCTCAATCCCCCGGGCAAAAGCCTAGACAGTAAAAAACGACCCCTTCCACGCTGCCGCCACAGCCTGCGCCGTCAACTCATGAATCGCAATCCCAGGATGATAATCATTAAACCAGAGACAAGTGGTCCCATCCGCGTTATAGCACGTCGCATCCGTCGCGCCATACTTAGTGGGATTATTAATCGCCTCATTAAACGGCGCTTGCGTATCAACCACATTGGCAGTCACACCGGTATTCGACGCCTTGAAGTCGGCCAGGTAGCTAGCCACCAGGTTATTGTATTTGGTGATCACGGCTGCTTCGGCGGTGCCGACGTCTGTGCCTTGGCCGAGCATGAGGGGGGATTTTTCGATTGCTGCGTTACCCCCTAATTAGCATTTTGCGACAATGGATAGAGTGATGGTGGGGGGGGACATACGAGGAACACCAAGAAGAACAAAGTTCCTCACGCCAGCATTATACAAGATCTGCAACTGGCCAAAATAGCTATCCATGATCTGGACCAGGAGGTCATCGATCGTAGACAACCAGTACGAGTTGCCCACGTCGTTGACGCCCATCCAGACGCCGACGAGGGTGTTTTCGGCCGTCCAGGGGGCATAGGACGGTTTCGAGGCGATGCTGTTGCTAAACTCGGTCACCTGGTCGATGAAGCTGAGGACGGTGGAGGTGTACGGGGCCACGAGGCTGGCGTTGGTGGTGGCGCCGCCGTAGGCGAAGTTGTAGGACAGGGTGAGCGAGGTGTTGTACTGCGAGATCAGGAAGCCGAGCCAGTTCAGGCCGCCGCTGGTGGTCCAGCCGGGGAGGGGGGGATTGCCTAGGGGGTTGGCGGCGGAGGGGTAGCCGCTGTTGAGGTCGAAGCCGGTTTGGGAGTAGGAGTCGCCGCTGATTGAATTATTAAGCTGTACAGACTGTGAAGCATTGGAGGGTGGCTTACAAGGTGATGAAGTACTTGGTTCCGGTGGGAGCAGGGCCGGATGAGGTCGTACTGGTTGAGGATGTTTTGGTTGTTGTTGAGGTTGTGGTCGACTTGGAAGTGGTTGTAGCCGTAGTTGTCGTGGTCGTGGTCGTTCCTTTCGTAGTTGTGGTTGTCGACGACTGTGAGGTGGCGCCAGGCACACACTGGTCTGTATCTCGATGTCAGAGCTATTCTCTTTTTTGGTCTATCTCAATGCCGACTTACAGTAATAAGGGTTATACGAAGTGCACGCCGCCCCAGCGACACACGTAGTAGAACCCGTGTAACCAACACCACCACACTGTCCATACAGAGCTACCTGGGCATTCGCACCCAGAGCCAGGACCGAAGCCAGAATCGCCGATTTCCTCGCCATGCTGATCCAAGTATCCAAGACTTTGAAAGAAAACTAGTCAATTGCACAACCTCGAGACCCAAACCCAGGAAGGGACAGCAATTATATAAATTTACAGATTCTTCAAATTTTCTATGATATACCAATTGGTGGAAGTCTAAATTGGTCGCGGTGTTTACGAGCTCGGGGATGAACGGAGCCGCCCAATCCGTAGTCAAACGGGTATAAGTCCTCGGTGGCGCACTTTAGGGCATCTTAGATATTATTTCGATTAAATGAGAGTATGTTATTCACGAAGACCACTGTGAAGAGTGTGGGGACAAGCTTTATATTGTCTCTCCCCGCATTTTCATTTCTTCAATGGCACTGCGGCCCGTTCGTCCGCGATGAGTTCGAACATCAACAATAAAGGAGTAGATCTCTGAAGATGGGAGCTTCAGATTTTAAATTGCCTTTTAGAAATTAAACCACCCAAAATGCCCCTCCGCAGGGCATCCCAACCATCCCAGGATCTGTCGTCCTCGCCCAGTCGCAACCCTTCTCCGGGCCCATACTCAAGATATCTACCCAGGGACAAAATGTTTCAACTGAGCTTTCCAATACAGTTTACCAGCTTCCTCTGATCCGGATGTTTTGAATACGACGTTCCTTAATAACTGCAACGGCTCGCTTGAAATTGCCGCAACTCGTGCAGCCAATTTAAACCCGACGCCACCCCCGCTGTTCGCCTCTGTTAGCGTCACCATCCGGCTGTACCTGAAACCACGCCTCTACCAGCGAAAAACCCACCCAAGCATCCCGATCTCAACCTGCCTGAGAGTTCAAACTCCCATCGGAGTTTTATCCCATTAAACTACTCAAATACCCGAACAAATGTCTACTCAACCCACCATCGCCCCAACCTCGGGGACAGGCGCCCTCCCCAACGCAACCTCGCACATCCGCATCGCCCGGCCCTCGCTCGACTTCCCCGCAATCGAGCACTTCTACGTCACAGGCCTCGGCTTAAAAGTCCTCTGGCGCAGCGGACCCGCATCCGAAGTCGAGGGCGGCCACCAACTTCTCATGCTCGGCTGGCCGGGGGCGGCATGGCATTTGGAGCTTGTTCTTGTGTCGGACGGAGATGCAATGCCCCGACCAACCGAGGAGGATTTACTGGTGATCTACGTGGATGGACCGGTTGATCCAGGGGTGGTGGAGAGGTTGATCGCGGCGGGCGGGGCGAGGGTGACGCATCCGAATGAGTACTGGGAGGAATGGGGGGTGACGGTTCGAGATCCGGATGGGTATTTGCTTGTGTTGTGTCAGAGGGGGTGGGCCAATACTTGAAGTCTGGCGAGATATATAAATGACAATGGTGTTGATGTACTCTGTGTGTGATTCGGGGTCGTTCTCTGTGTTCTCGGTGTTCTCTCGGTAATGATAGAGCGAGATACCCCGCAGATCGGAAAAGGGACGGCGAACCCGGATTCTTTTCCATGGCTGGAAAATGGGTTCATAATGGCTCCTCTGTTCTTCAACCTCTGCGGAGAAGTCTTTTTGCTCCAGCTGGCTATACTATACTGATCCAAAATGGCACCCTCCGTCACTGAAAGCCAGGCTCCACCGGCTCCATCAAAGCCCGTCGAGTCAACCCGCGTCGAAAGCCCTCCCCAGGTGCAAGTCCTCGGCAAGACCAAGAGCGGCAAAACGCTCAAAATCCGCAGCTATCCCAAGTTCGACAATCTCGAGGATGAGCGTCTCTACCGCAAGCAGCACCTCGCAGCGGCCTTTCGTCTCTTCGCCGACCGCGGCTTCGACGAGGGCGTTGCCGGCCACATCTCCGTCCGAGATCCCATTCTCACGGATCACTTCTGTACCCCCCTCTCTTTCCCTTCCTTCTCCCCTCTACAGAGAGTATAGATATCTAACAAATGGAAGGGATAAACCCCCTCTCCGCGCACTTCGCCCTAATCAAAGTCTCGGACCTCATATTAGTAGATGAGGATGGAAATGTAGTAGAAGGCGACGAACCCATCAACACCGCCGCCTTCGCCATCCACTCCGAAATCCACAAGGCGCGACCCGACGTCAACGCCGCCTGCCACGCGCACTCCGTCTTCGGAAAAGCCTTCTCCTGTTTCGGCCGCGAACTGGAAATGATCACACAAGACGCACTACGCTTCTACAAGTCGCACGCCGTGTACCGGGATTTCAAAGGCGTGGTCGTTGACGCTGAGGAGGGGAAGAGGATTGCCGCTGCGCTGGGCGGGGGGAAGGCGGCGATCCTGCAGAATCATGGGCTGTTGACGGTCGGGGGGAGTATTGATGAAGCGGCGTTTTGGTTTATTAGTCTAGATAAAACGTGTCAGGCGCAGTTGATGGCGGATGCGGCGGAGGCGGCGGGGTATAAGAAGATAATTATCGATGAGGAGGAGGCGTATTATACGAGTTTGCAGGTTGGGGGGCCGGATAAGGGGTGGTTGGCGTTTCAGCCGTATTATGATGAGCAGGTGAAGAAGACGGGGGGGGAGTTTCTTTTATAATCCTCCTTATATTATCTATTATTCATTCTCTTAACGTGTTATATGCCTGAATCAATATTAGCCCCCATCGTAGTATCCGTATAATATCCATATATAGGAGTCTGACCCTGTGATGAAGCTTTTATCCTGCAACTTGTAAGATATGGGATGGCAGGATCGGCATTCCCGCCGAGCCGGAGTCCGGCCGAACTCTAGCGGGGTTGAAACAAGTCCAGAGCCAAATAGAGCAAAATCATGCCCGAAGAGGTGATCAAGTATCAGGTAGTTATAAGACATCAAACTCGGCCATATGATTCAACAAAAACGGATCACTACACGTCGGATCCACATACGCCGACAGAATCCTCGGCGAAAACATCCTCTGCATCTGATTCTGCATCTCCCCATTCAACGCATCACTCTCCTCAAACCCCATTGTAGCAGTACTCGTCCCCTGCCCACCACTCTTAGCCACCCTCGGCAATCCACTAACATGCGAACCCTGACTCTCCATCCAAGCTGCAAAAGTCTCCCCCGCCACCCGCCTCAAATGAAAATACGCCTTCGCCCCAATCCCCCAATGCATCTTCAAACTCTTCAAACACCCCAACACCAGCACAACCCGATTACAATGATGGTCCAAACACTCCGCAGAATGCACCTTACTCGTACTCAACTGCACCAGCCCACAAAGCAACATCCCAAACGCAAAGAACGGGCTATACCCCTGCGCACTCGGCCTCACACTCAACAGATTCGATAACTTCTTGCTCCCCTCCGTCGCTTTGATATCGTGCACGTGTCTCGTTAAGCTCGGTGAGGGTCGGAACTGTGTGGCTGGGCAGATAGAGAACCCAAAACCCAGTTCCGGGAGGTCGGGGCGGAGATTAGAACGTGGTAAGTGCAGGAGCATGGAGGCGTAGTGGATGGTTGCGTGTGCTTGGAAGAGCATTTCGTCGACGTTGCCGTACATATCGACGATGTCGACCTTGGAGAGCGGGAGGTGGTTTGTCCAGCTTACCAGGGCGTTGGCGACGGCTTGCAGGTGGTCTTCGTGCGCGTCGGGCAGGCGGTTCAGGACGAGGACGCGGGCGAGGATGCAGATTGCGTCGATGCGGTAGCTGAAGGAGGAGTACTTACATGAAGGATTGTTGTTGTCGGAGTCTTCATCTTCATCGGTGAAGATGCGCATTTTGAAGCGGGATAGGGTGGAGGAAGGCGGTATGGGGGTGCGCGGGGAGGAGGCATACACGGATTCTTCGCAAGGGAGGAGGGCGTCGGCGGGGACGTCGCCGCAGCGGAGCGTGAACTCGCTGTGTAAGGAAGCGAGGTTGATTTCGAGGATGAACAGTTCCCACCAGGTGCGGCGGAGGGACTCTGCGTCGAGCTCGGAGGTGGAGAACGTCGGGGCGAAGTCTCGTGTGTACATGCCTAGTTCGAGGGCGATGTCCGTGGCTCTGGAGAAGGTGGTCTTGGCCTGAACACTATCATCACGACCACACAGGAAGATGGAGTAGAGGAGCAGAGCCTGGACCATACACGGGGAGCGTTCGAGCGTGGAGCTCAGCTGGAGCGCGGTGGATTCGCGGAGAGGCCCAGTATCCAGTGCCTGACCGGCGAACTGGGCCCCGATGCACTTGACGACCTGGTGCAGGAAGCTCGGGTACTTGCGGTCGTCGTACAGAGACGGCGGCACCAGGATGGGATGGGCGGAGTGGAAATTCTCGTAGTACAGCCGGACCAGACGCGCATCGGACACCCCAGAGCTTGAGCTTAAGCTTCTTTCTGTCGGGGCCGACGATAAGCTCTGCGATGAGTCGCCGAAGGGTGTTGTCGTCGCGCCGACGTCATTCCCCGGGACCCCGATAGGAGCTGGAGCTGTACTGGGATCAGCCTGGATCGGGCTCGAGTCGTGTCGGCGATTATCGCGCGGCTTCCGTCGCCCTCCCCGGCGCGAAGGAAGGTAGTTACAGTCCAGCCGTGCGTTCAAGCAGCGGGAGCAGGACGGTTTCTTTGCGTCACACTTGATATGGTGTTTTCGACATTCCGTACAGGCAAGGGGCGCTGGGCGCAGCATCTTACTTTTTTGTTGCCAGCTGTCAGTATTCCTTTCGGTTGGGAGGACAGGGATCCGTTCCCGTGCCTGATCTTGCCCTTTTTAATGTTTTATGTGCCCTGTTCCACTGTGTGACATGGTGGAATGCACGAAGCTGCCGTGGCGATTGTAAAGGTTGGGAGTAAAGGTTTTGTTCGATCGCCGATTGCAGCCGTCAAAGCCCGCCACTTACCAAACTTACTTTGGTAGTTATGCTGTTTTATGTAGTGACTAAGCGGTTTATGAACACTTGTGCAACTACTCTGACAGACTCAAGAATATTTTCAGAAATAGTAGAATTCAAGAATAGAGACAAGAAATGCATTCATTAATTAAATTATCATTAATCATACGGCATGATACCAGATCTGCCATTCCCCTCTGCCATTACGCCTGGTAAACATGTGTCCGCTTCCCCGTCTCTCGCTCATACAAATTGTACCCAAAGTCTGCCGCGTTGGGAGGCGTATACACTAACATTGTCAGCGATAGAACAATTCCAAAAATTCAATGTTAATTGGAACTTACAATGAAGCGAGACAGCCACCTGACTCCTGTTAGGATTCACCACTTGATGCAACCCAATATTGTCGCTAATATACGCAACCTCGCCAGGGGTGTATATCGTCGTCTTCTTCACACTCAAAGGAGACGGAGACTGGGCGTTCGATGACGGCATATGGTACATCGTCTCCTTGAGTTCACCGGAGAGGATATTCATGATGCAATGTGCGTTGGCGTGGTCGTGGATTAGGGATCCCTTTTCGGGGTTCCAGACGAGGAGGAGCTAAGTCATGGTTATGAGTATGAATCCTTATAAACGATGGGGTTGTAGAGAATAGAGAAAGGTGCCTTACGAGGTTGGCTCGCCCGCTGATATCGGCTACTAGGTTTCTTGTGTATCCTTTGCCGGGGTCATTCCTCATATAGTGGAACCAGTCTGTGGAATCGGGGGTGTATTTCGACATGATTGAGATAAGGGTCTTGTGGTCGACGTGTTCATCGTCGATGCCCCCGTGTCCGAGGTAGTCTTTCAACTCGGTGACTAGTTGGTCGAGGGTGTATTTGTTGGCTGGTGCGGTGATAGTATATGGTTTGCTCAGGTCCGCCGAGGGCACGGTGTCGTACGCCGGGTGGTTGGGTAGAAGTAGTGTGGACAGCATTTTGTTTTTTCTTGAATTGTTCGTGTCTTGAATCGTTGGCAAGAAGTTCTCAGTCAATTGATGTTACCGAACAAAATAAAGTACTACCAGACCAGGCTTAAGTAGGAAGCTTCCCTGATACCATCCGGTGTCAATCGCCGACCCACGATCTCAAACGGCGATTGAACCAGACCGCCATGCAGACCACGCAATGCCCCTTTTTCTTATCCACCAGTAAGACCACCAGATGATAAGTCTAAAGGTGTCATCTGCCGATCCTATCCCTGGGTCCATGTTGTAACCCGGATTGAGTAGCTTTATCTAGCTTTGGGTGGAACGAGATGCACGTTCGCGGTTAGGAATGGCGGTGGCCAACCAGCGAATATATATCGCTGCAGTGAGACGAGTCTATCACGTCGGTGGCTCAATTCGGCAGGACTCACTCAGGTACTCAACATTTTTATCCCTGTGCTACGACCTTATCTCAAAGTAAGCCCATAATATTATTGGGTGGTATGGGTACACAAAGCGCCCTGTCTATCTCGTGGTTCCACAGCTGGATAGTGTTCGTGGCCTCAGGCACTATGGAAGGAAATGCTTTACATCATCATGATCATCTGGCGGCATTTCCCTGCTGGTACATGAGCCAATCAGAGGTGGGATGAAAATAGGAGCGGAATATCCCGGCCCGATCCATGTTGCTTAGGTAAGGTATCTGATTAGGTAAGGCGGGCGGCCTGAATCACGTGCCAAGACCGCATGTGAACGCCATGACGTCGGTGCCATTTCCAGCCAATCAAAGCCCAGGATCCCGCCATAACCCCGCCATCTGCCACCACCTTAGCTCAGCTATCCCTTCCCAAAGCAGTTAGTGAGGAGTATCTGAGGGTGTCCAGAATCGAGCCCCTCCACAGAAAAAGGGAACACAATTTTACGTCCTTCTTCCATCTTCAACCCTCTCTCTTCTCAACTCAATTCTACCGTCTACCACTTCTCTCTTTTCATTCCAAACTCAAAATTCACAATGGGTGTTATCGTTGAGACTATTGCGCCCGGCGACGGCGTCAACTTCCCCCAGCCTCGCGATACCGTCACCATGCACTACACTGGTACCCTCGAGAACGGCCAGAAGTACGTCACTGCCTGCAATTAACTCCACAAGATGAGGTTATATGCTGATTATTCTGTCACAGGTTCGACAGCTCCGTCGACCGCGGACAGCCCTTCGTCACCCCCATCGGAGTTGGTCGCGTCATCAGGGGTATTTCCCTCTCCTCTGCCTTTTCTTGAAGTGCTATTTTCTGATCTCCTTTTCTTTAATAATAGGCTGGGACGAGGGTGTTCCCCAAATGAGCCTGGGCCAGAAGGCCAGACTCATCATCACCCCGTAAGTAGCGATCTCATTTCGTCTCTTGCTGGAATCGATTAGACTCGACTAACCTTTTTTCTCTAGTGACTACGGCTACGGTGCTAGGTAGGCTACCTCGCCTCGCCGGCAATATAATATACTGAGTCTAGCGATTGAGTTGTACTGATTTTCTTTTCTTTTAGTGGTATCGGCGGTGTTATCCCCCCCAACGCCACCCTCATCTTGTAAGTTTGCGTGTTTCGGCTGGAGTGTTGGGATATACTAACGCGGTAGTAGCGAGGTCCAGCTCCTCAAGATCAACTAGATTTCGTGATTTATGTTTGGAGGATGGGATAACTTTCTTCGATGAATTTCTTCGATAGTGGCTGTTTGCATACCGGAACTACCTCCTAAAGAGGGTAGCATGTACTTAGCATGGAATGAAATGAAGTGGAATGGATTCTGCTGTAGAATAAGGGCGCCCCTGTCAGGGACTCGCTCTAGGGATGTAACGATGAACAGAATAGATAGCAGTGTTTATCTTGTTAATGAGCCCAAAATTTATACTGATAATGACCTTGAATCGCGGGGTATTTATATGACGTAGACTTCAAGCTCTTTAGCTCTTTAGCCCTTTAGCTCTGAGGCCTCAGGCATCGCAATGGTGAAATGAATTGCTTGTTTCCAATATTCAGAGGTGTCCTTTCGTGACACAGCCACTCTACCGTCTATAAAGAACATATTCGGCCCCTCGGTCATTCAGCTGTAGTAATCACTGCTGACTCCATGATTATCGTGATTATAAATTCTCAAAACCCAGGCGAGCCTCGAGCTACGCAGCTCGGCAATCCCCAACGGCCGAGCCCGAGCCCACCGGCCGTTCAGCACCACACCGCCGAGTGAACAGTGCTTCAAATTATTAGATAAAAAGGTTACACCCCCCTATATTTTTTTTTCAGCGTCTCCTGTCGTAATTCCAGGGGATGAATATTCCAGCATAATCCAGACTTCTCCCGCCAAAAATGGCCGCATCCCCGTCCACCACGGCCGTGAAAAGCGTTGGAGCCGGCAGTGCTGCCTTCCACAGCTCCGAAGAAACGCTGCCCTCCTCCCAGCCTGTCTCGGAAACAACAGAAAAGGAATCGGCCTGGAATAACGAAGACTCAGCCCCTGACGGCGGACTCAAGGCGTGGTTGGTGGTTTTAGGCGCGTGGTGTACGCTTTTCTGCAGTTTCGGCTGGATCAATAGTACGCACTTCACCCTGACCTGGAATCTACCAAGTATTTGTCGCTAATTAGGCTTGAAATAGGCGTGGGAACGTTCCAAAGCTACTACGAAACAACCCTCCTGAGTGAATACTCCCCCAGCACGATTTCATGGATCCCTTCGCTCCAGATCTTCTTCATGTTCGGCATGGTAGGCCCCTCCCATGCTTCCAAAATATTAGGCAAAACCAGGAGCTGATAAAGGAAAAGGGCCCCATCGTCGGCCAAATCTACGACCGCTTCGGCCCCCGCTACCTCATGCTCGGCGGCTCTTTCCTGCACGTCTTCGGCCTCATGATGGCCTCCATCGCAACACAGTACTACCAAGTCCTCCTCTCGCAGGGCGTCTGCAGCGCCATCGGCGTCGCGGCCATCTTCCAACCCGCCATGTCCTCCATACCCAGCTGGTTCAGTCGTCGCCGGGGCGCAGCATACGGCATCGTCTCGACGGGGTCAAGTTTGGGAGGCGTCATATTCCCGATTATGGTGAGCCGGTTGATTACGCGGGTTGGGTATGGGTGGACGATGCGCATTGGGGCATTCCTCATCCTTGGACTTCTGGGTATTGCGATATTGACAGTGCGGTCGAGAGTTCCGCCCAACCCGCAGAGTTTGAGTCGGGAGAGCTTGCTCCGGCCGTTCAAGGAGGTGAAGCTGATTTTGCTGGTGATGGGGTTTGTGTTTTTGACGTTTGGGGTGTTTATCCCGATCAACTATGTGGTTGTGCAGGCGATGGATGCGGGGATGAGTCCCGACCTTGCGCAGTATTTGGTCTCTATGCTGAATGCGGCGAGTCTGTTTGGGCGCATGGCGGCGGGGATCTTCTCGGATAAGATCGGGGCGTATAATATTTTTGTGGGCGTTTGTTCGGCAGCGGGGATCTTTGTGCTGGCGCTTTGGATCCCGGCGACGGGGACTGCGGCGATTATTATGTTTGCGATCCTGTTTGGGTTTGCGAGTGGTGCGTATGTGAGTCTCGCGGCGGCGTTGGTGGTGCGCATCTCGCCGTTTCAGGAGATTGGGTATCGGACGGGGTTGTTGTTTCTGTTCTCGAGTATTGGGGGGTTGACGACGAGTCCGATTGCGGGGGCGATACTGCAGCAGGAGGGGGGAAGTTATTTGGGGATGAAGATATTTTCGGGCGTTTGTTTGCTGACGGGGACGTGTTTTGTGTTGGGGACGAGGATTAAGCAGACGGGGTGGGTGTTGAAGGCGAAGTTCTAGGCTTCGGAATATATCATAGCGTTGCATGTATACATAAACTAATAGATCATCTCCATTTTGCCAATTTCTGGAAATATAGGCAGGATACGTAGCCTGTCAGGATAATGTGAGTCAGCGCGGGGTTGTGTTGGATACGACTCAATCCAACACCAGCCAGGCTGCCAGATTCAATGCTACAAAAGAGCCGCTAGCTGCTGGGCTCTTTACCCTGTACCATACTGCTGGATGCTTAGTTAAGCCAACAAAATGCCGACGATGAACGAGAAGAAATTCCTCGAGCGATACAAGTACGCGCTCGAGTCCGACTTCACTTCTCCCACCGGAGAGCCTGCGACTTGGGCTCCTGGCCACCCGAAACACTGGGGACAAGAGAAGACCACGATTCAGCTAGACGGAAAAGCAACCACGCCGACCATCAGCTCCGATGATAAGCTTGTCGCTGTTGGGATCGGGAATGAAGTTCATATTTTTGATATCGCTTCACAGCAGCGCCTCGAGGTGCTGAGAGGACATGCTGACAAGGTGGAGGGCGTGCAGTTTGCCCCCTTTATTAATAATAACAGTGACAGCCCCAACGCTCCACATTACTTCCTGGTATCGGACAGCGATGGTGAGCCCGGGATGGTGATCCTATGGGAGCTGGACAGGGACGCGAAACCTTTTGGTTTAAAAGAGAATGCCCGTCCACCAAACCCCGACTCCCTCACAGCCAAAATCCTGCAACCTCTCGTATCAGAATTAACCGCAGACCATGGCTGGGATCCAAGCGAAAGAGCCCTCCGCACGCTAGATCAAGAAGTGAGAAGTGCCGTTCAGAAGGCCATCGACGCTCACGAACGCGAACGCCGACTCTGCTTTGGCGGCCAGCTAGCTCACTGCGGCGAGCCACCCGCATTCAGCCCCGACGGCAAAACCCTCATCTATCTCAGCCAGAACGAGTCCACCCAGGGTGGAGACGAACCTCGCGACCCTGCGTCCCTCCCCTGCGTGAACCTGTGGGACGTGCAAGGTCAGTCCCTCCGCCACGAACTACGCGGCCACACAGACAGTATCATGTGGGCTGCCATCCGCCCTGATAATACCGTAGTTGCATCTATTGCCTGGGACGGCACGGCGCGGGTGTGGGATACAAGCACGGGGAGCTGTCTACATATCCTGCGCCCACCCGTCTCCGGCCAACTCTGGTCTGGGACATTCTCGCCAGACGGAAAACACCTTGCGTTCAGCCAGGGAAATCCCAAGGTCATCGTCCATGTTTACAACATCACTACCGGTCAGGCTGTCTCTGTCTTCTCAGGGTTCCAGGGCTGGATACGCTCCTTGGGCTGGAGTCCGGATGGGAGTATGGTAGCGTGCGGGGGGGATCGCGGGCGGGTTTCGATCTGGGACCCGTACAAGGGGGAGAAGAAGATGCAATGGGGTCTGGTGTTTGAGGATGGCATGATGAGCCGGTTTGCGAATATCCACGGGGTAAGGTTTGTGGATGGTGGGAGGAAGCTGATGTTTCGGAATAGAGAGGGGACGGTGGAAGTTTATGATTTTGTGGCGAATCTCAAGCGGCAGTTTACGCGGAGAGCAGAGGATAAGATAGAGAGGTGTCCTCATGCAGGGATGGTCTACTCTGATACTGCTAAGCTTCTGTTTGTTCCGGATATGGACGAGCTCTTGAGGGTTTGGGATCTCAGCTCTACTTAATCCATTGATTGAATATTTCCATAGTTACTCATGTTACAGTAGGCCACTCCATCGACCCGAGCATATTAATATCCCACCCCCCCAGATCTAAAAACGCCTCTAACCCCTCCTCCCCCCCATTCAACGCCTCCATACTCTCTTCTAGTAAACTCGCATCCCGCATCCTCAACGCCTTCGCCCTCAACTGGCTCACCATCGCCCACTTCGGCCCCGGATCCGGCCACCACGTCCCCCCTTCCACCAACGCAAAAGTGGCCTCAACACTCCGCCACGCCCTCTCCACCACCGCCCCCACCGGATGCAAACACAGATGCCACAATATGTACGTCAGCAGATGATATTGCGTATACGTACTGGTCAGCCACCTAAACCCCCTCAGCAACTCGTCAGTCTGTAACTCCAACCCCCGTTCTAGTGCATGGACGGCCATCTCCAGTGTTTCATGATCATGCCCCCCCTGTGCCTGCGTACCGGGTTGGGATTGCGAGGCTTTCTGGCGCGCGTAAACAGCCACCTTCGTCGTAAGCACATCAGCCAGCAAAATCCCATGTCGATGGATCGGTATATCCGGGTCCCCATATACAAGATACTGTTCCTGGAGATGATCACGAAGCTCTTGGGCGATTTTATCCGGGTTCAGAACGGGAGAAGATTGGCGGGAGATTTCGTGCATGCGGCGGTTGATTTCGATGGCGATGAGGCAGGAGGTCATTTCGGTCCATTTCCCGCTCTTACTTCTACTCCCTGGGGTGGGGATGGAAGAGGAAAGGGAAGGGGAAAGTTCCTGATCATCCAAGTTGGAGGGCAGGGAGGTATCGCACATTTCGGCCTGGGAGACGATGAAAAGGCCGTGGTCTTCGGCGGCGCGGTGGTCAAAGGTGGAGATGTGCCACCAGAGGCGACGGCGGAGTTCGCATTCCAGTGGGCTGAGGTTGAAGTGGTGGCCGTCGCGGTGGAGGCCGATGGATTGCGCGGCGCGGACGGTGAGGCCGTGCAGCATCCAGCTGGAGCGGCCGCTGTTGTGATAGCGGAGGCAGGTCTAAACTAATTAATCCTAGGACTGAGGATTTGGGAATTGTGGTGACTTACCTGGTAGATGGCCATGGCTTGGAGGGAGGTTAGAGTGGGAGCATCAAGAAAAGAAGAGTCGTAGAGCATGATTTCGAAGCCTTGTTGGTAGCGGCGGAGATCAGAGCGGACGTTTTCTTGCAAGGCGCCATCGGAGATCAGGCTCGTCGTGGCGGCGAAGTAGATGGCGAAGAGGAGAGCGCGGATGTCCGCTGGTGCCTCTTGGGGCCGGTTGATCGCGGCAAAGACCCGGGGCTGCGTGGTTGGGATGTGTAGCACTTTGACGACGGGATCGACGCGGCCCAGGAAGGTCTGCCATAGCTGCGTTGCCTGCCATCGGGTTGGATGCAGTGTCTGAGCGTCCATGTGGGCGAGAAGTGGGTTGGTAACGAGTCCCTCGACGCGGAGGGGAGCTGGGCGTCGCGGTCCATCGTCGTTCCGGGGCGTGGTGATCACAGACTGGAGCTCCTTATCGTGCTCGAGGAAGCGGGACAGTAAATGTTCATTGATATATCGACCGTCGCGGACTAGAAGGCCGCCCCTGGGATGCTCATTAGGGTTGGCTGTAACAGTCACAACCGGCGAGGGCTCCTCCACTGTCGTCGTATTCCTGGGTCCATCCCGCTCTTCGTCCTGCCGCTCCTGAGACTCCCTAGCATCCGCATTACCACTCCGAGCCCGATTTAGAGACCTCGTTAGATCAGCCACCGTCTGCTCCAGCTGCTCCAATCGATCGGCCAGATCGGCCGGAGCCAGCTTCGGTGCTCGGCGCTTCACTCGGCTGGCGCCCGGGTACTGGCAGGGCACATTCTGGCGCACGCAGGACTCGCACGGCGCCCGCTTGTCGCAGCGGACCTTGCGCTGGTGGCACCGCAGACACGATCGTTCGACATTGTACCGCCGGGGGAGATCCATCGCCCGATCTGTGTTACCGAACCTGCTTACGCTGTGCTTATGCTGAAGTCAAAGTTGGCAGTTTCGTGTCTTGGCGTCATCATCTCGGCGTCGGCGGTTCGCGGGTCCGATTGATATGGACCAATCCAGGCTTTGGGTCTAGCGCTGGGACGAAGGAAACTGGGTCAAAGCTTAGAAGAGTTTTTTGCCCCTTTTCTGGGGTTAAGACGGTGCTTAATTCCGGTGGTATTTTCTAGAAGGATTTATTTAGGGTAGGGAGCGGAGATATGGTGACGGCTTGCTTAAACTATAGGACAGAACTATCGAACAAACGGCCAGAAAAAGCACAAAAAAAAAAAAAGCACCACTACAATCCTGAGTCGAGTCCCTTCACAAATCCTCCCAACCCTCCGCTAGAGGTCTGAATGTGTCTACAAACACTGCGAATAGTACGAATTCGAAACCTTGCAAGTTCCAGACGCACAGCACGTCGCCCCAGTCCACCCGGTTCCACCACACTGTCCATACAACGCCGAGCACTAGCCAAATTATCAGTAAACCATCCCAAAGCTCACATAACAAGGGTAGACCACTTACACTCCCAGTCCCGGTACTCGAACTCCCACTCGAAGTCGTAGTCGTACTCCCCCCACTAGAACTTCCCCCACTCGACGACCCCTCCGAAACCGTCACCGTACTCGTCCCACTACTCTCATACCCCTCTGTCAACATAATCTGATAATTATGACTGCCCAAATTCATCCCCAGCGCCGCCCACGCATTAAAGTGATTCGCCGTAGTAATCGTCCCGCTACTCCGCTTACTCTGCCGAATCGACCAGTACTGGTTGAACGTCGCCGTCCCCGAGATAGACGGCTGGTTGACCTGCTGATGCTCGTAGATATCATACGTGGCTCCGTCACTGGTCACCGTGCCCTTGTGCGTCATGCTAGAGCCCGGGTTGTAGCTCCCGTAGCTGTCCATGATGTAGTACTCGACTAGGGGGCCGGTGGTCCAGCCGTAGACGGCTAGATAGGCGTTTCCGGAGGGGTTGAAGGTGGCGGAGTATGATATGGCACTGCACTTGTTACTATCTCCTTACCATTGGATTTGGTTTTGGATTTGGGATTGGGCTAAATGGGGTAGATGGGGGGGGGGGGGGGGGGGCATACCGAGCGCTTCCTGGGTTCCAGCCCTTGCCGCAGGTAAAGTCGCCGCCGTTCTGGTTTGCCCAGGTGACGCTGTATTCGCCGGCGGCGCCGTTGGTGTACGAGACGGTTCCGGCTCCGTTGGTCCAGAAGGAGTAGTAGTAGCCGTTGTTGGTTCCGGTTTGGCTGCTGGTTATGGTTTGGCGTTTGGAGACGCCGGTGAGGTCGCCTGGCAGTGCGAGGACTGCGGCGACGGTGGAGAGGGCGAAAGCTAGGGAGGAAAAGGAGACCATGTTGCTCTTATTGAGTACTGAAATATAAGGCGATGTTTGGCACTTTTTAACTGCGGCAGTGTCCTGAATTTATAGTCTTCGTTACCCCATTGTTTCTCCGCAGAAGCTATGTTTTACAGGTCCGGCAATTTTGGCTTCCCCGGATTGTCGCTCCGGATAATTGGGCATATTGGCCCAGCCGGGGTCTCATAAGAAAGGCTCATGTCAGGGAGATGTAGCGATTCGATGGAGAAAAACTGTCTGGATTTCATGAACCTCATGAGAGCGACTTTTACCTCCAGGCTAAAGAATGTTTCGATGTTTTGGGCCATGCCTGAAAAAAGAGTTGACATTTAGCCATCACAGGATACGAGAATATTAATAAGGATAAATTCTCGATTATGAAGGCCAAACTAGTGTTCTCTGAAATCGACCGAGTTTAATTTACTTTATTATGGCTGACATTTGTGAACGGGGTGGATCTGCCATAGTCAGGCCTCTGGTATGAGCGTTGTTTATTGTGGATATCGGTTCACTGGACATAACCAAACCCACAACCCCATAATCCTGCGTATAAATTCATATAATCATTCATCGGTAAGCTTTCTTCAAGAAATGCCAAAAGCTTGACAAAGGCTTGTAGCGCGCCAAGCATGCAGAACACTCCAGAGCGGGGGAGTCGAGACCACGCATGATTCTAAACGCCACCGGCAGGCTAGCCAGCATTGGATACGGAGATTGGACGCGTCCGGGCCGGCACCCGAAGCGAAAGCCCCAAAGACCATCTAGCCTGCGGGGGATTTTGCCTTGTGACTCAACTGACCACTGAGGGTGATCTTGAAACAGCCGTGGAGATATTTGTTGTCTGAGGAAACGCCACATTGGGCGCCACACAGGCCTTGAATTCTTCCCACTGGCGCGATGGCTCTGCAAGTTCATCCTGGAATTAACCGCGTATATTAAACCAGGGGGGTTGGCCAATGGATTGTGGGGAGTGAAAGTGTGTGGCTGTTTGAAGGAGACGGTGACATTCTGGGTTTTTGTTTTTGATTATCCGACGAGTAAAAAGGACGGTGAAAGAAGAGGACAGACTACACTAATTGAGGATAGATAAATAGGGATGGATCTGATAGATGAAATGATGCTATAGGATAGAGGGTTCAATCATAAGCTGGGCGCCTGTCTCCGCAATATACCTTGCGCAGATCGCTTAAGGAAGATACGATTTGATCTGCACCAAGCGATCAGCAATTGTTTTCCAGGAGTTAATTTACAAAAGCTTTTACTTGATGGATGCTGAAGAATGTTATTTACAATTAAGCGTGAATAATTGTTGGCCGAGTGGGGATGCTATTTGCAGCTGCGTAATTGTGTTGCCATAGGTAACTCGTAACATCTTCACTTTCTTTGAATGTATTTTCCTTTACTTGAAGGACAGCTCAATTAGACCTATTTCCTCATAACCTGCTCCTGAAGATCTTTATCCATTGGTGACGAATCCCTTTTGCCAAGCTGCTGCCTATTTCATCCGAGACCTCTTTTTGGAGTACCTTAGGCATGAATATAGCAGCCTAATAATGAAACGCCCATAAATCTACCACTGAAGTTCGCGATAAACGGGATACAACCTCACCAATATCATCATTCCCAACCCTCATAATTAAACCAAGAACACAATGCCCACAACCCGACAAAACCTCATCGACAAACCCAAGGGCAAAACCACCTATTCCCCCAACGAATCCTTCCTCCTCCACGTCTTCTGGGAAGCCCCCAACCAAGCCAAAGCCCAAGAACTCCTCAACGCCCTCTCAAAATGCGCCACCGCTACCCATCGCGACACTCCCTGCGTACCCCTCTACTTCTTCCGCCTGAGCCATAACCAAGCGGGCAAGACTCCAACCCCCACCACCTCAACCCTCGCCGACCACCCCCAACTCCAAGCCGCCATCTGGAAGATCAAGGTCGGCGTGCCTCGTCCAGCGGTTGAAGCCGACCTCCGACGTCGTGGACTTGATCCCGAGCTATTAGATCTCCCTGCATCGACACCGTTGCCCACAGAGCTGCAGGATAAACCTGTCGTCATTGAGTTTACGGAGCTGTATCTAGACCGGGAGGCATTTTACGATCATGTGGGGTCGAAGGATTACTTAGCCGCGTATGAAACTGTCATGACGCCGGGGTTGCAGAATCGGTCGTGTACGCTGCGATTGGGGACGCCGACGGGTGATCTGGTGGAGAAGATCTTGGAGCCGATGTTGAAGGAGAGGGTGGTGCCGTTGCCATCGGGGTCGTGTTGCGTTTTTAGGCAACCAACGGGGGCAAGAATGGGGACGGATGGGACGCTGTATTCGCTTGATCTGAGAAAGGGGGAGTTTGGTGAGGAGCCTTGTGCGGCAGTTGCGGATAGGTTGGTTGGTGTGCTTGGGGACGAGTGTGTTTCCTGTGTTTCGTTTCCGCATCCATGGTGTTTGGGTCTTGTGCGTCTTATTTGTGTTTCGAGTGGGCTGCCCACACGATCGTTATTGGAGTGTGTTGGGGCAATGAAGCCGGTGTCTGGGGAGGTGTTCTGTAGTGAGAGGAATACGATGTTGGTGCGGGAAATGGCTAAGGAGGTTGGCGTGGGAGAGAATGTTCTGGTTAATGCGAGTGAACATGTCGGATATTGGTTACATGACCGCGTGTTGGAGTTGAAGTTGACGGAGTGACAAGGAAGATATTGGAAATATGCCAAATTTGTATATTTAACACCAGGTTGAAAAGTAAATGATTTGTTACTCAATGCTGGCTGAAGCAAGGGATGCGGCATGCCAAGTGTCCCAGCCACCGTCTTTTTATATTAATCCCCGCCTTGAGATGGGTTCATCACCTCGAAAATATTCGCAAATTGCGCAATGGCCACCCTTGTTACGATCCCGAGAGAGCTTCTTGACGCCATTATCTCCGACCTAAGCGGCAGGAGTCTCAAAGCTCTTCGACTAACATGCCGTGCTCTGTCGGTGGATGAAGGAATAGGTGGACGTCTCTTTGACCCCTTGAAGGTGACGTCCAAGACTAGTCTTGATGGGATGAAGACCCTATTTTCCAGTCCGGTGTTTTGTAGATTGCCAAGAAAAGTGTATGTCGATACCGCGAGGTACCATGTTAGTTCCCCCAGCTCCGGGTCCCCGGCGGATAGGTAGGGGTGGTTTCGCAAAGCTGACCCAGCTAGAAATGCATGGAGGAGCATAAGATTTTCCCTGTAACCTTCAGGAAGGCGATATTATTGCTTAAACAACTACCCAACGTCCAAACTGTCATCCTGCGGTTTGAGCAAGGTGCTCGGATAGTAGACGAGACTGATTTTCGGGTCACTGAGCTACAATCAGAGGAGTATCGAACCATGGTCCTCCGCACGCTTTTCTCATGGCTCGCCGCTTCACCCACAGCCCCGCGGGATATTAGAATCTGGAACCTTCAAGACGGTGCACATTCAAGTAACTGCTTCCACTCCCTGATTGGAAAGTCCGTACGTGATCTACAGTCATTGCAACTGAGGATCACTAGTCAGCAGGACTTTGATTTTGACAAAAACAAAATCTTTTCTGTGCACCCTCATTCCCTGTTTTCGGAGATGCCATCGACCTGGCTGAATCCTGCACGTTGTCTACGGCACCTCAGCCTGGATTACGAGAAGTTTTACGGATTCTACCCGAAGCTTGACTTGCGCGACGTGTTCTTCCCGCACCTCGAGACCCTCACCCTAACCCGTTTCACATTCGCGGATGATTCCCAGAAAGACTGGATTGTGCGACACGGTGGCACCCTAACACATTTATCCCTATATCGCTGCGCCATATTGTACTGTATGGGAGTGTACGCCGATGACGTCGTTGACTGCGTGCTCAACGAAAGCGAAATGGAGCCAACTGGGGAGGATCCTGAAGGTGACCATATCGCGTACTACCGCCTTTACAACACCCGGTGGCATCACTACTTTGATGCGTTTCGGACCGGAATACCGCGTCTGCAGCACTTCTATTTCGGGAATACAGACCAATGGCTCCACCTGGGTGCGTTTAACCTTTACCCAGTAATGAATATAGAATTGGTAAAGAAGAGATATCTTATGTTTGACGGGTTCGAGGTGACGGAGACTGCGCCTGGTATCTATGAATGGGAACGGAGCCCTCCAGGATCTGGGACTACGAGGAAGGATCGCAAGGCTTTACGCCTTCTACTTGAGAAGACTGAGGAGAAGACTGGGCGGCGGGGATTGGTTTCTATAAAGGGCAAGGGAATGATATAGATAGATACGTTTGCGGTTCCGTTCTTGCTCTGTTTGACTGAATGGGGATGGAGTCTGACTGCACTAGTACGCAATGGAATATACATTATGACCCCCGCTACTGGTTTCTGAAAGGATAGCATGAATATCCAGAGAATGCCTACAGATTACTCCCCCGCTTCCTCGCAGCTGCTACCTCCTGCCTAATAGCCAAATCACTGATAATCTCCTCACTTCCTCCACCGACAACCATCATCCGAAGGTCTCTGCTAATCTGCTCAACACGACCTCCAACACCGCCCTTCTGATAGCCCGCGCCGCCAAAGATTTGCTGTGCCTCGCGGTTGGCTATCTCCAGCAACCGCCCACCATGTACCTTGGCCAGGGCAAGCCGACTCGCCTAAGACGAATTCATTAATTCGGTATTGATACAGTGACTGAGAAGAGGCTTACCAAATCCTCATCCTGACCAGTCATCTTCATATGAAACGCTAACTGCTCAATCCACGCCCAATGAGACTCGATATACCGCGCCATAGTAGCAAACTTCGCCCGAATAACCTGATTGCCAATCAGGGGTTGATCGAACGTATACCGATCATGGGCGTATTGGAAGGCATCTGCCAAACACACCCGGGCTGACTTATTCATACCCACTGCGATAATCAGGCGTTCGCGATTGAAATCTGCCATTTAAATTAACATATAGCCTTGAGGTAAAGGGAACGGTTGGGGTCTCACTTTTCATGAGAGTCTTGAAGCCCCGGTTTTCCTTCCCAATCAGATTCCAGACGGGAATTTGGACGTTCTCGAGAGTCACCCAGGCGCTGTTGGAGGCGTTGGTGCCGCTGTTATGGATTTTGCGGATAGAGATACCCTCCGAATCGAGGGGGATGACTAGGACTGAGACCCCGGCGGCACCTGACCCACCTGTTCGCACGGCGGTTGTCATGTGTGTGGAGGTCATGGAGCCGGTGATCCATTTCTATCCCCCATATTAACACATTTTGTTAGTTATGTTGAAGTTGTTGACGGAGAGGGATGTACCTTGTGCCCGTTGACAACATAACACTTTCCATCAGGCGCTTTTTTCGCTGTCGTTTTGAGGTTCGCGAGGTCCGATCCGCCTGATTCACTTAGTATACAAAACCCTCGCTAGAAGAGAGGGAGACTGACCACTAGGCTCAGTCGCTCCAAGACAGAAACTCGTCTCCCCAGTGAAGATCCCGGGGAGCCACTTCGCTTTTTGCTCTTCGGTGCCATAGTGCACGATCGGAGGCGCCCCAATCACCGAGGCACCACCGATCGCCCCTCTGACGCCGGAGCACACCTCGCCCATTTCATATTGCATCACTAGATTATGGAAGATATCCCACTCTGGCCAATCAAATTAGACAGCGAGCAGTACAAAATGGGAGAGCTTCTTACCATCATCAGGGATATTGCACGGTAAGCTGACCCCAGGACGATACTGGGCAGGCATATCCTGGAAGGCGAGGCCTGCTCTTGCAAACCGGACGATTTCCTCAAATGCGGTTAGTGAGGGAAGTTGGGGGGTATGGGTTACACACCTCTGGCGGAACGCGCCCTTCTCGCTCCCATTCCTCTGCGTATGGCTCGATATACTTCTGAACATACTCGCGAACGAACTTTCGCAGAGCGCGGTGCGAGTCGTTGTAGTACGGTGATGCTAGGGCGTTGTACCACGCGGGCTCCGACCACGGGTTGGGGTTGCCGAACGGATGGGATGCCATTTCCAACTCAGATAGGATTTACAAAAAGAGAGTATTTCTTGGATAACAATATTGTAACGAGCATAATAGTCAATATAATAAAATAGAATAAAGGAGAGTCCATGTGACGATAACGCTCGGCCTCCGCCCCAACCGACCGGAATTACCAAATGTTGGCGTAATTCCGTCGGCTGCCACCACTACCGACAGCACATCCTTCCTATATGATGAAGGACATTAATACCCTCTCGCATTCACCTCAATACCCTCTTCTGCGCTAAACATACGTTGACATTCTATACCATAATATCCAAAATGGCCACCCCAACATTCACCATCCCACCCCCCGCGGCGACAATCTTCACCCTCTCCTTCCCCCACCCCGGCATCCTCCTGGTAACCATCAACCGCGAAAAACGCATGAACGCCGTCCCCATGCTCGGCCACCACGAAGGCGCCGCAATCTGGGACTGGCTGGACGAGGAGCCATCCATGCGCGTCGGGGTGATCACAGGCGCCGGGGGCAAGATGTTCTGCGCGGGGGCGGATCTGCTTGAGCAGCGGGATGTGCGGAGAGAGGACAGCTCGACCCCTAAAGTGCAGGGTATGGCGGCGGGGGGGTTTGCGGGTCTCAGTCAGAGACGGGGAAAGAAGCCGGTTATCGCGGCTGTTAATGGGTTGGCGTTGGGTGGGGGGTTTGAGATTTGTTTAAATTGGTGAGTGTGTCCTTATATACAGGGAGGTTGGGGGATGGTTAATCTAACGAGGGTAGTGATATGGTGGTTGCGTCGCCCAAGGCGGAGTTTGCACTTCCCGAGGTGCTGAGGGGATTGTATGCGGGTGCTGGCGGGTTGGCAAAGGTGGTGAGGAACTGCGGGATGCAGATCGGAAGTGAGCTTGCGTTGACGGGGAGAAGGGTCAAGGTGCAGGAGGCGTTGAGGTTCAATCTGGTTAATAGGGTCGCGGCGTCGCATGAGAGTGTGCTTGAGGAGGCACTGGCTCTGGCAAAGGAGATTGCGAGCCTGTCGCCGGATGCTATAATTGTGACCAAGGCCGGACTGAGGGAGGCATGGGAGAGTGGGAGCGTGGAACAGGCGTCGCGGCTGACGGCTGAGCGGTATTCGAGGGCGCTGATGCAGTCGGCCAACCTGAAGATAGGGCTGGAGGCGTTTGCGGTGAAGAAGCAGCCGCGGTGGGTCGATTCGAAACTTTGATACTGTATTCTACATTTTGCAAAGTACCTGTAGGCGGAGAACTGCATATACTACTACGTGCAGATGGAGTAGAATGCAATATTGCTTTTTCTGCAGGTCAAATGTGACTGTCGTACAACATGCAGATGGACACGTAGGCCGTGATTAATTCCAGTGTATAAAATTAAGCCGATCCCTCGCACGGTCAAACGGAGTCTCGATAGTTTCGTTTATTCCGGCGGAATAACACTTGCTGGGCGCTGAATCGCCCCCTCATACTCTCTATACCATCCTCGGTCTTCTCTCATCATTTAGCAACTATTTAGTTCTCGAATCCGGACGATAACCTCCTCTGTACGGCTTTTCACCACATCTCTAACCCAGAAACCCAAAAAAATGTCCGTCTCCGACGCCTCCAACCCGAACATCTACCGCTCCACCGACGTGGAGCCCCTGATCCCCCAAAATGAATCCCTGTGGCAATTCTACCTCCGTTGCAACCCAGACCAAGTCAAAAATGACAAGATCATCCTCCAGCAGAGCGACGATCCCTCAACTTTCCTAACTTATGGAGAGTCACGCCGCAAAGGAGCTGAAGGGGCAGCTGGTCTCCGCGCCCGTCTGGGGTTGAAAGAGGGAGATGTCCTGGCCATCTGGGGAAGCAACACGATCAACTGGGTTCTAGCGGCGTACGCTGCTACCTGGACCGGTATCACTGTTTCGTGCGTTGCCTCTTTTCCTTTAAGGTCGGACTTAACTAACCAGAAGTAGGGCTATCAACCCACTGGCATCCGCCCATGAGCTCGTCCACTACCTGCATATATCTGAGCCCAAAGTTCTCTTCACAGATAGCGCAATGGTAGCAAAGTTCCACGAAGCACAGCGGCTAGATACAACCGGAAACCTGGCGGGTATTAAAGTCGTGACGTTAGATAAAGAAGTCCCGGGTACTCCCCTGGTCAGTTCCCGCCCCTCCCCCCTGGTTCCAAAATCTAGTCCCTAAGAGAAATAAACAGTGGCCGCGCGACTTTATCGGATTTGGTTCCGCCCCCGTCTTCGACCTCTCCAAAACCGACAACCGAAAAATCCCCGCCGCGATTTGCTTCAGTTCCGGCACAAGCGGAAAGCCCAAAGGTGTGCTACTCAGCCACTATAATCTCATCGCTCATATGCTGGGTATTCGTAGTGGGGGGCCTGCATCGGCTAATTCTAGTCAGGTGGAGGTGTTTTACGCCCCTTGTACGTATCCCCATCTTCCCCCCTTTTCTATTATTGGGTAGGGTTAGGGTTGACAGTGTGGTGCAGTGTGCCACATATACGGCATGGTCAAAGCTGTTCTCGGCCCAGCATTCCTCGGAAACAAGATGCTCATTATGAGAGCCTACACATTCCGTGATTATATCGATACGTGCCAGAAAGCACGGGCGACGATCCTTTCTGTTGTTCCACCGACGGCGATGGCGATGGCTAAGGATGAGAGTATGAAGGAGGTGGATTTGAGTAGTGTGCATACATTGGTTTGTGCCGGGGCTGCGCTGGGTGATGAGACGCAGGCTGGATTGCAGCGATTGATGAGGGGGGTGAATGTGGTGCAGGGTTATGGGTATGCCAATATCAAGACTAAGGTTGACTGTTTATTGATGGGCAGATGCTGATAAATTTAGGATGACGGAGAGTGGCATCACCTCTCTCAAGCCTTCGTATGCCCGGGAAAAGTCTGGCTCTGTGGGATCTTTGCTTCCGCTCGTGTATGCCACCCTATCCATTTTGGAGGGAGCTGTGCTAATGAGATATAGAAAGATGAGGCTGGTAGACGATGACCTCAAGGACGTCCCCAAGGGCCAGAGTGGTGAGATTATCTGCCACAGTCCAACAACCTTCATGTACCTTTACCAATTTCCCTCTACTAAGATTGACGACAGCTAAAAGAGTGACAGGGGCTACAAAAACAACCCCGAAGCCACGGCTGAAGCATTCCCCTTTGGCAACGAATGGCTCCGAACCGGCGACATCGGCCACTTGGACAAAGACGGTTTCCTCTGGATTACGGATCGGAAGAAGGAACTGATCAAATACAAGGGGTAGCTCTCCCCCAACTCACCAACCTACTCTTTTGCATATTAATAGATGTATTCCAGGAATCAAGTCCCCCCCGCCGAGCTCGAAGACGCTCTCCTCTCGTTCCCGGACGTCGCCGAATCAGCCGTCTGTGCTACGTGGGACGAGACGCAAGAAACCGAGATCCCGGTTGGGTACGTCAATTTCAAGCCCTCTGTAAAGGCCAAAGACCGGGAGCAGAAATTGAAAGAGGTACGGGCATTTGTGGATGCGCGTGTGGCGCCATATAAGAGATTACGTGGTGGGGTGCATTACTTGGAGGTTATTCCGAAGAATCCCACAGGAAAGATTCTGCGACGGCAGCTTCCGGCTCGGATTGAGATGGAGAGAAGGGCGGCAGCTGCAAAGAGAAAGGGGAAGCTGTAAACTGTAAATTCTCATGTGGGATGGGTTATATTCAGTGGATTGATTCAGTCTGTAGGTGTCGAAATATTATCAAGTAGAAATGACGACTCGTTCCAAGCTAGTACTGTTACCAGTATCCAAGCTATCCCCCCCGTAGCCACATATGTGCCAGTGCCATCCAGTCACAGGTCTGGATCATCCTCATCCGGCAAAGGCAGACACCCCGAAGACCACGGCCCCCAAAGCCCCCAACAAGAACACGTATCCTGCATCCAAGGCGGGGCTTCCACAACCCGTAAATTCACCTTCTCAGAAAGCTTGGCCGCGACTAGCTCCGGCATCAGGATCCCCGGTGTATAGGGTTGTACAACTCGTAAGATAACGCAGAGGGATTCCAGTCCATCTAACTTTTCCAGTTCTTTGACGGTCTCACCCCAGGGCTGCGAGATATTCGTGGGGCTGTCCATGCAAACAACTGGGGACTCGAGGTAGAGCTGCCGAAACGCAGAGAGTCGCGACTGGGGCATGACATGGGGGAGTTCGAGGAGGGTGCGCTGGTTTTCAATGTAAAATGTGTTTTTCGTATAAAGGAGGTCGATTGTTTCGGAGTATCTGTCTTTATTAGCAAGAATGCTCTGTTTCATTTGGAGGGCAAAGAAGAGGGTTGGGGAGGTACATTCTCCGACAGCTCTGGAGGAGGGCTATGGCACGCGAGTCTTGGCGTGCGTCTGCTAGTAGCTGAGGCGGGGCATTCGGGGAACTTAAGTCGGCTCGGGGCGTGCAATATTCGTGACTGATGTAGGTGTGACAATCTTTTGGGTTTAGTGGGGCGGTTTCCGGGAGTGAGCAGAGGGAGCTGCGGAACTTTCGATCCTGTGCGCCGACATCAAGGTGGATGATCACTGGAAAGGTGAAAATGTGTTCGTAGATGATCTCGCGGATTTCGCGGGGGAGACGGAAAAATAAGGACTGAGCCTGGTTGTGCAGTCGCCGCTTTGACGGTCGGGGCGGCGTCAGAGTGCGCCGAAAGCTGTTGTATATATCGCGCTTGCGCTTTCCTGGCATCTTTTCTCTTCCTTGTCTTTCCTGCTTGTCTTTCCTGCTTGTCTCTCCAGCTTGGGACAACGAGGCAGGGGAGGACGCTATTTAAAATAGGCGGGGGACTAAATGGGTTGCCTAAGATTGATCCTTACCGAGCATTTCATTCGTGGATAGGAGTTGGCGCGGAAAGAATGCGGTAGCCTATGCTGGGCTATAAATACGAGGACTATACCAGTAAAACCGGATTATATTTCAAATGAAGATATACTGAAGCACACCGACATTGAATGCATCCACCACTGCCTCTTCCCTAGCGTTGGAAAGGTGTCTCAGGTCCACAGACAGCCAAATCCTGTTTCAACAACATTTCCTCTCCGTTGCAAAAGCCGCCCTTCCAAGTCGAGTGACCAGGGGGCAAGAGATCATGATCCTGATACTCTTCAACGATATTTCAATATAATATCCTCCCATCAAAGAAAATGGACAATATCCGCTCCCGACTAGAAACCCTAATTTCCACCCTCCAATCCCACCCCCATATCCACGTTTCCGTCGCCAAAATAGGCTCCCCCGCCACTGCCGAGTCCATCGCCACAGCCAAAAAGCAGGCCAATGGTACCCTCCCCACCGGAGTAGAAGAGTTCTACACCCAAGTAGGAAGCCTGTGGGTAGAATGGCAATACACCGGTCCTAGCTTACCCAAACAACCCTACGGATTAGACGAATACTACGGCGTGATGGGCATCATCCCAATCGAGAATATCTTCCTGGGCTGGGAGCATACGATGTGGTTTCCACTGGGAGATGGCGAGAAGCCGGCCCCGGATCCTGGGGAGGATGCGTGGCGGTATCGGTTCAAGCATGTGAAGCCGTTTGATACGCATGTGCCGGGGGTGGCCGTCTGTTTCCTGATGGAGGGTCAGGATGAAGGGGGAGGAGGCGGGGCTTCAGACAAAGTTGCGGTATACCATACTCCACACCCGGGGGACCCGAAGGAAGTAAGACAGAAGGTCAGTGAAACGCGGTATACTTTTGAGGAATATATCAATTTGATGATCAATGCTCGAGGGTTCTGGAATTGGCCTTGCTCGCTCTGTGAGGAGGGCCAAGCGCGTGTTATGGGCCGCGCGTTTCGGGAACTTGCGCCGTTGATATTTAGTGATATTGACATGGGGCTATACAAGGCATAGATCTGATCCTGGCTTATAGCGTTGGCTATAGTTAGGAAAGGGATACCAGGGGAATAAAAAGAATAAAAAGGGATGAATGGTAGCCTAAGCATTTGGACGTTCTCGATCATTTAATTCACAGATGCCTGGTGCGGAAGGAAATGCGGGAGCCTCCGCCATTGAACTATATAATCCAAGCAATATACCCCCAACTGTTCCTCATGGCCAAAACCGGATATATTCCAACAAGTATGTACTAGATAAAGAAGCCATGGAACGACTCATAGCTTCGCGCCCCGTAAAGTAAAACTATTCCTCCCAGATTTCGCATCGCAATCCACCCAACCCTGTTTCCCAATCTGCTCGTTCACGCCACTCGAGAGCTCCTTCAGCGTCGCACCGTCGGTCGCATTGGCAATAAACCGGTGACCGTTCTCGTGCAGACGACCCAGAATAAAAGCGACCTGGGGAGATCCGTCGCGTGCGTATTGAACGGTGTACGTCTGTAGTGTGTGAGTTAGAGATACTGTCTGATAACAGTGAAATGCGGGCATACCTCGATAACTGCTCGCCCTTGAACATGCTCGGCTACGACGGGATGATCATCTGGTAGATGGGCTGGGAGTGCACTTTCCACTGGATAGGGTGATACATCCTTCCTGGGATATCTGGATAGACAGATAGTGTGGTGGTAGGACAAAACACCCCCGTTGGCGAGAACGAGGCCATGATCGACTTTACCCTGTCGCAGTTGACGTGTCATCTCGGTGATTGCCTGAAAGAAGTTAATTCGAGACTAAGGTGGCATAATCAATAAGATAAAACATACGTGCATCGAGTAATTATTCCCCGCGCCACCGAAAGACGTCAATCCCCCAAGTAGGGTAGTCGGCTTTGATCCACCGGTGATGGGAAGTCCGAGGTGTTCACTCGCCAACTTGGGCACAATAGGGAAGCACCTGTTCATAAAGTCAGAATACACCCTCAATGCACCTACCAGGAGGGCGAGTATACGAATAAAAGTCAAACAGGTCAATCTCCTCCTTGCCAAGTTTCGAAGCTGCCAGCGCGGCATCCAACGACTGCGACAGACTCCTGCTGCTGTAAAAGTTGGGACGGTTCCAAACTGCCATTCAATCAGCATGGGACGACAAGCGGAGTATGATATGACTCACACTGATCGTGATCTGCCGTCCCAGCACCTCCAACAGCATACACCCAGCGCAACTCGGAGATCCCAATGTCTTTTGCAAAGGCCGCAGATGTAATGATGCACGCGGCTGCGAGATTGACCGTGTTAAAAGCATTCATTAACAGGGGGTCTGAGAAGTTAGAAATGTACACAGAACGAAAATCCCACAATCGGCAGCTTACAAGGTGAACAAATGATCCGATTCCTCTGCGTCACAGTCCCAATCGCCTCTGCGCTATCCGCCGGTGCTCCATATCGCCAGGCATTGGGGTTCGCCGCCGCGACCTGCGAGAATTCAGCGTACAGCTGGCTGGATTCTTGGTGGTTGTCGCTCAGTGTCTGGCCGCGATGAGACCTAAACCCAGCTTCGTACAGGGCATAGACCTGTGTTGGCGCGCCGAGACCATGTTTACTACCAAGGTCTGTACCGCGTTAATCCTCTGCATAGCATTAACAAGGAAAAGGGGTATACCTCCTGGCCGCGGCTGTTCAAGGATCGACGTCGTATCCTCCAAATACGTCCAGTTACTCGGGGGAAACTTCTTCGCGCCCTTCAACGCCGCCACTATACATTGTTACTCCAGTCCATACAGGCTCGTAATAGTAGACTCACTCGATGCCAGAGCCTCCCCTCCCGTCACAACAGCCACCTTGCTCTGTCCCAGGGCTATACGGCGAGCCACTTCATCGAACAGCTTTGCGGGGGAGTTTCCTCCATGCTCGCTCTCAATCGTGTGGGTAGCTTGACATCCCAATCGGCCGGCGATGAGTTCGGGTGTATTAGGGTACG
The DNA here is from genome assembly GCA_027569885.1 of Aspergillus diversus. Taxonomy (NCBI): domain Eukaryota; kingdom Fungi; phylum Ascomycota; class Eurotiomycetes; order Eurotiales; family Aspergillaceae; genus Aspergillus; species Aspergillus diversus. The sequence goes on from JAPDKZ010000015.1 coordinate 342,200, forward strand.
GCCAGGTCCAGTTGGCTACAACCGAAATACTATCCACAGCTGACTGTAGAGACGAGGTAGCTGCAGCCGGGAGGGCGGTATCCTGGAGAGCTGATTGGATTGCTCGGAGCATGAGATCCAGCGGCTCGACCGCATCTTCTAGTTTGAGGGAGGCATTCTTGATGTCGCCGACCCCGATGACGACAGGGACTTGTAGATTCGACATGGTGTTTGTGATATGAAATTTTTGGTAAAGCTCTCGAATGATCAGAGAGAATTGCCTCTGGCCAGCTTACCTTATTATTGTTGCCCCCTTCGAGTATTCGTGTGTCGCTTGGTCATTGGGGTTTCCGATTAATTCCAGCCGGAAATGTCCTGGGCCGACTAATTCCAGAGCCGAGTCGCACACCGCTATGCCCTATGCACCTGATCACTGCCTCGGTCGTTGTACGATTCGACCTGTATCATGGCACAGGGACAGGCGGTGTTGTTCTTAAGATCCTTATTTCATCTTTGCAAGTACATACATCCCAATCAAAACCACTCTCAACTGTTGCACCAACTATACCCTGATTCACCATCCTCTATTACCGAACTCCAACCATGTCTACACCCCGTAAGCCACACCCCCTATATACCAACCTAATTTCCCCCTCCTAACCCATGAATTACCATAGAGAAAATCCGCACAGCAGCAACCGACCTGCTCGGGATCCGCAACCCAGTCCTTTTGGCCGGCATGTTCGCCGTCTCCTCCCCCCGCCTCGCGGCTGCCGTGACCAACGCCGGCGGACTCGGTGTTATCGGCGGCGGCGCCTACAAACCAGACCAGCTACGCAAAGCCCTGGACGAATTGAAGAGTTACCTTGTTGATAAGAACGCGCCGTTTGGGGTGGACTTGCTTATTCCGCAGGTTGGGGGGAATGCCAGGAAAACCAAGTATGTCTCTCTATATCTATTCTTCTACTCCAGCCCATGAAGGGAAAACGAGTCCTGGGGGGCTAACTGGGTGGACTTTATAATATAGTTATGATTATTCGCACGGAAAGCTTGATGAACTGATTGATATTATTGTCGAGAGCGGGGCGAAGCTGTTTGTTAGTGCGGTGGGTATCCCCCCGAAGAGGGTGGTGGAGCGGTTACATGAGGGAGGGGTGTTGTATATGAATATGGTTGGGCATCCGCACCATGCCCAGAAGGCGATTGATGCGGGTGCGGACTTGCTTTGTGCTCAGGGAGGTGAGGGGGGTGGACATACGGGCGATATCCCGACTGTGGTGTTGATTCCAGCCGTGTCCAAGGTGATAAACGGGCAGAAGAGCAAGTTTACAGGACAGGAAGTCGCGTTAGTTGCGGCTGGGGGTCTGTTTAATGGGCAGTCTTTAGCGGCGGCTATTATGCTAGGTGCGAGTGCTGTTTGGATCGGGACGAGGTTTATCTTGTGTGATGAGGCTGGTTCATCGCTGTCGCATCAGAAGGCGCTCGTGGAGGCGGGGCATGGGGATATTGTGCGGACAACGGTGTTTACGGGACGGCCGCTGCATGCCAAGGCGACTCCGTACCTTCGTCGGTGGGAGGAGGGACGGCTGGAGGAGAAGCTGCGCCTCCAGGAGAAAGGGATTATCCCGATGAGCCATGAAATAGAAACAAAGCCGGATGATGAGGAGGTGTTGGATAACGCGCACCCGGTGCTGATGGGCAAGGTGGCGGCGATGGTGACCGAGAACCAATCTGCCAAACGTATCGTTGAGGATATGGTGGACGAGGCGGCTCAGTTGATGGCCCGGGGAAGCCGGATGGTGAAGCTATAAATTAGTAAATTATGCATCTGTGGAGACTTGGATATATAAAATTCATGAAGCGATTCAGCGCTGACTCGCTTTTATGCAGCCGTGGCTTATCCCGCGTGGGCCCGCCATAACAGCCAACCAGACACGTAATTCAAGTCCAGTCAGACTTTCCTGACTGGATCTCATCGTTTAATATCTCAAACTTAATGCCTGCGATGATTCGTGATTGTGTTCTCCGCATCTTGGCTCGTTCCAAGCCACCAAAGCTTTCCCCGCGTTGAGATACCCCTGCCCATCCCATAATTTGCAGCCGCTCTTCCATATCCTCGATCTTCTTCATATGTGCTTGCAAAGAGAACCACAATCATAAAGCCTTTTATTCCGACCCTATGGATACTGCTGTAGAATCCCGTTCGTCTTCTCAGAAATCCAAGAGAACCCGGCGCCCTTCGCCAAGGAGAGGCCGTTACGTCTCCAAAGCATGGTATGTATCTCTTTGCAGTTCGTAATATTGTGGGGTGTGTTGACTGATTGTCCGTTTAGCGTGGACTGTCGCCGACGCAAGATCAAGGTAATCGCACTTCCATCTCAAAAATACCCAGTGGACTAGGACTAACTCGAGAGTATCAGTGTTCTGGTGAGAACCCCTGTCAGGGCTGTCACCTTGAGTCTCTCGACTGTCGCTACGTCGCTGGTCCGGCCAGAGTGAGGAAAAAGCCTCTGAAAGCAATCTGCAAAGCCGACCCGTCGACCCCCAGTGAAGAATCCCAATCAGCACTCAATGATAGCCTATTCGCATCCAATTCAGCCGGGTCAACATATTCAGACCTCTCCCCAGGCCGCCAAGATGACTTCTCACTATCATTTCCACCAACCCTCGGCACCAATACGCCTTTCACGACCACTCTCCCCCACCTAGATGACATCCCAATTCAATCCTGCAACATCGACATCCACAGATGGAACATCCAAGCCAAGCTGATCGAAGTCCAACGCATGCGCACCATGGTCGCCCACTACGTCATAAAAGTCAACCCCCGCATCCCCTGCCTCAACAGAGAACAACTCCACCACGACGTCGAAGCCCTCCTCGCCGGCCGCGCCCCAGCCGCTGACCACCTCCAAATGGTCGCCCTCATCGATCTCATCATGGCCCTAATCCAAGTAATGACCAACGAAACAGTCGACACAACCTCCACCCCGGCGGGCTGGAAAGAGTTCCAACACGCCGAACACCTTCTCGCCCGCTCCGCCTGGAACCGAACCTGTAACCTACGGACTGTCCAATGCCTTATCCTGAAAACCATGTATCTCATCTACGCAGATAGAGAGGAACTCGCCTATGATACCGTGTCCACAATGACGAGAATCTGCTTCCAGCTAGGCCTCCACAAACAAGACCGCTGGGGGCACTGCTCACCATTTGAAATCCACCTCCGGCAGCGCATTTTCTGGACGGTGTTTTGCCTCGAGCGCCACGTTGCAGAATCATGCCAACTCCCCTATCTCATTCGGCAATCGGACTTGGATGTTGCAATTCCTCGGCATATCGATGATACGAAACTCCAGGCTAGTCTCGATGTGCTCCCACCCGAGGACCCGGATGCGCCCATCCAGCATCTGAGGTTTTCCTGTCACCGGGCGATTATTTTCACCGAGGCGTGGGATCGGCTTCTCGGTCTCAGGGCGGGAAGTAATTCCGATGCGGCGATCGTAGCAGCTATTGATGGCCGGGTTGATGCCCTTCGCTCCGAGCTTCCTGTTAATTTGCGTTGGAGGCCGGACTCTCTTCCTAAAGTAGGACATGTTGATGCGATGCAGAGATTTCGCGTACGAGAGAGTTTGCTCCTCCACTTAGTAAGTCACTCCTTCCCTTCCCCTTAAAACAAAGTCATGGCTAACAAAATTGATAGTTACTGAACCGCATCCGCCTCGTCGTCCGCAGCCCCTGGATCAAGAGCTCGAACGAATCCTGCCCCGATATCATCCGCCGCCAATGCCTCGAAATCGCCACGGATACCATAAACTCCATCCAGAAATACTATCAGACTACCCTCCCCGATCCGATCGAACGACACGTTAACGTCCGGTACCTGCTCGATTCGCTGCACCCACTGGGTCAACTCGTTCTCCATGAGTCAGGGCCCATGACATGGACGACGCGACAGGCAAGAGAAATGTTCGATGTTGGGCTCTCGTTACTGAAGAGCTTTGCGTCTCATTTGACGCTGGCGCGTACGGCTCTTGATGGGATCCAGGGGACAGTGGTAAGGATGGCGCAGAAGACGGAGGAGGCGTTGTTGACGGGGTCGTTGGAGGATTGCTTTCAGTGGATTGACTTTTTGGGGATGGATAGCGGTGCGGGTGCGGAGTTGGATGAGGTTGAGAGGGGAGGGGATTTGGGGGGTGAATTGCTGGATGATATGGGGATGGGGGTTGATGATGATCCGACTCATTGGATTCATACGGATAGCTGGTTGATGCAGTAAATAGTGAGCAGAGGGGGAAAGATCGGGAGTTGTGTATGATAATGGAATAGGAGAGCGACGCCTATTGGATGTTGTGGGCGAAATACGAGCAGATCGAATGAGTTCCACGTTGCCAAGACTGTTTTTCTTTCTCCCCTGAACGGATCCCACTCAGCCAGCCAATTAAATGCAATAACCGGATAACCCGATCTGTCGTGTTGGTGGGATCAAATATATATTGCCTGCCTGCTGCCAATTCCAGTGATGCTCAACAGGCGAACACTCCTCGCCCCACATGTCACTCCTCACCCTATCAAACGAACTACTGCACCTAATCGCAAGGGCCCTTCCTCGACGTCGAGATCTCAACGCCTTCACCCGCACAAACCGCCTCCTCTACCGCCTCCTAAACCCCTACCTGTACCACCGCAATGCAGAAGGAGGCGAATACTCCGCCTTAATATGGTCAGCTGAAGGCCCAGACCGGGAAGCCACCGCCCGAATCGCCCTAAAATACGGGGCAGACATCAACGCCGCCGACTGCGAGGGCCCGATACCATTCGAGGGCCTGAGTGCACTCCTCCTAGCGACCGCAAACGGGTACCCCGCAGTGGTCGAGGTTTTGCTAGCACACCCGGACGTCAACGTTAACGAATCGTACGAGGGAGAGCTCGAAGACCCCTGGAACGATTTCGAGGATTATTACTGCTATCAAACGCCACTTGTGAATGCGGTACAGGAGGGGCATGTGGCGGTCGTAAAGCAGCTACTCGCGCACCCAGATATCGACGTCAATGCGACAGACGAGGGGGGAATTAAAAGGAATGCACTGATGTACGCTGCTGCCTCTGGCCAGAAGGATATAGTGGAGCTGCTACTGGCACACCCGGATATCGACGTAAATGCTCAAGAGGGTCATCACGGGAATACCGCGCTGTTGTGGGCCACAACAAAGGGCTATGAGGGGGTAGTGAGGTTGCTCCTGGCGTATCCGGGTATCGATGTCAATGCAACGGATGGGCCGGGCGGGCGGACAGCCCTCTTCCTCGCTTTAGAAGGGGGCAACGAAGGGATATTCAAGCAGCTACTAGCGCATCCGGATATCGACGTTAATGCTAGCGGGGGTCGGGAGGGAGATACCGTGTTGTTGTGGGCGGCGGACCATAATCGGATAGAGACAGTGAAGATGTTGGTCGCGCGAACAGACACGGATATCAATCACCAGGACAGCAAGGGGCACTCAGCGCTAATGCTGGCGGCAGCGTGGGGGCGTAGGGAGATAGCGGAGGTGTTATTGGCGCGCAAGGACCTGGATGTTAACGCGAGGTTCGAGTTTCAAGGTCGGAGTATATCCAGCCCAGGGTATGGAATAAATATACCGGAGACTACGAGGTTTGGAAGGACGGCGCTGCAGATTGCTGTGTGGTATGGTGATGAGGTGATGGTGAAGCTGCTGTTAGCACGGCCGGATGTGAATATTAACCTCCGGGATATGAAGGGGTTGACGGCGTTGGATCTTGCGCGGGAGAGAGACCGAAAGGGGGCGGTTGAGATGTTGGTAGCACGCGACATGGCGCATAGAAAGGCAGCGGGTCAATAGACGGCCTGCCTGTTGCGGATGCTCTATATCCTCTTGCTCCTGATGTACTTTGATGGGAAACTATTAAGCCGAGCATACATCGAGGCGAAACGGGAAATGCTCTCTAGGAGTGATTTTCCAATTATCCCAGCGATATTTGGTCTTCGACTCCGATTGGGAAGCAAATCTTAAAAACGGGACTTTCCTCCGTCAACCAATCAAATGCGACGGCCGAAAAAATGCGAATTTTTATTTGCGTGGAAGGACGCTAATTCCCGCATCAAGAACATGAGGAACACATCTGCTGTCAACCGCACTCATTAAATACAGAATAATTGCCTGATAAAGTACCCTCAAAATGTCACTTCCTTCTTTGCCAAACGAATTATTCAAGGTCACCGGGGAAAGCCTGTCACTTCCAAAAGATATTGACGCTTTTGCAAGGGTGAGCCGCCGCCTCTATTGTCTCCTCAACGACTATCTTGACCTTCACGATGCAACACGGGGCCTATCGCCGTATTTTGGACGCGTACCCTTCAAGAGCGAAGCCCTGTTCTGGGCCTCGCGTATAGGGCAGGAGGCTACGGCTTGACACGCACTCGCGCAGGGAGCATATATCTATGGTAGAAATGAAAAAGGCCAGACTCCCCTGCGAGTGGCGGCAGAAGGTGGGCGTCTAACGGTTTTCCAACTACTCCTGGCATAAAATGGTGCGGACGTTTATATGTCCTCAGACATAGGTATATGTATAGGGTACAGGGAATGGGAATGGGAGCGCTAGACGCGGCGGGGTACACACCCCAACATGAAGTCTAAATTGGCTGTATTTTCACAACCTGCTTCTCCCCGCGAGACCAGGCTCGTACAAGTGCATTTCAAATCAAAAAAATCCCTATCCTGACTGGCAGCAAAATCACAAAACCACCAACATGCCACTCCTTGCTTTACCCAACGAATTACTCAGACATATAGCCGAAAATCTGGTATTGGACAGAGATCTCAACGCTTTGGCCAGAACCAACCGCCGCCTCTATTGTCCCCTGAACCCCTACCTCTATACTCGCAATATCCGAAAGGGCGGAAGCACAGCATTACTATTCGCAGCAGAAATGGGCCTAGAAAACATCATCGAATCCATGCTGGCACAGGGAGCGAATATCCATGTTAAAAACAGGAACGGACTAACTCCCCTGATATTAGCGGCGGGGAGCGGGAATATCTGGGCTGTTGAACTACTATTAGCACACTGGGACGTGGATGTCAACGAGGTTGCGGAGTACGTAGTATATATAGAAAAAGCCGGTTGCTTTTCCTATTACGCTCTGAAGTGCGAGACGGCTGTGGTAGCCGCTGCGAGAAGAGGGCACGAGGAGATACTCAAGCTACTATTATCGCGTCGGGAAATCAACCTCCGCGATAGGCGGAGTGGTGTAGCGCTGGCACAGGCAGCTCTTGGAAACCAGAAGAGGACCATGAAAATGCTCCTGGGACAACAAGATGTCGACGTAATCGGCACAATGAGTGGGAAATGGCGGCTCCCTCAGGTGCGGCGGCCTGCGTACTCGAAGCGACGAGCTAGTGGACATTCTATTGGATGGGGATTTGACTGAGAACTCGGGATTACAATCCCCCTCTTTGGATGGGACCCGTCGCCGTACCCGCCGAGGTTAGGAAGGAGCATGCTACGATATGCGGCGATAAATGAGCGATACAGAATAGAGGAGTTGTTTGTGGAGTTGAGTGAGTCGAATTCTGCTATCAAGGAAATCTAGGCGGTCTTTGTATCCCTTTTCTTTACTTTTCTTGATACAAAGATCTTCCTCAAGGGGGGAAGTTGATATTGGTATACCAAAGAGACAATGAAACGTTCCATGTAATAGATGTACTTTGCCAGGTATACAACCTATCATCGCCCACCGCATAGGACGGGTTGGTTTATCCCGCTGGATTGGACGCAACGCTGGGCAACGTAATAAATGCGAGTAGCATGAAAAGTCCACAATGCTGTTTGTGTACCCGGTACTTGGTGAGGTAATGAAATCTTGTGAGATATATATTTTGCCCGTGTGAAGTCCGTGCATCTGGTTATCCTCTCCCCTTCGTGCAATAATTAACCAGCCTCGCCGAACAAACGCCAAGGTTGTCCATGGGCTGTTGCCAAGCCTCCTCCGTAAAAGGACCTTGGTAACCAATCAATTAGTATTGAGTAGAGCAACAGAAATGAGACGTCATATTTTTTTTTTCTTTTTCTCTTTTTTGCTTTTTGGCAGGTTGACCCCCTGGCTTCGAGGGCCTGCTGTCGAGTGTTTACTTACACCCACCACTCGTTTACAGAACGCGAGGCCAACAGAACCGCACCTCAGGGGAGACAATACTCCAGCGAGGACATTGCGTAGTATAATTGGTCGATAAATCACTACCACCGCCTTCTGGGTCAATAAATCCGTTCCATTAAAATACCATGTCACTTCTCGTTCTGCCAAACGAACTGCTGAGGATCATTGCGGATAACCTGAAATATGAGAGACGTGTTAACCGACTTGTGCGGACCAGCCGCCGCCTTTATCATCTTCTAAATCCACACCTCTATCAGTGGAATATACAACGGGTTGGCGGCTCAACACCATTATTGGCAGCCAAAAAACGGCCAGGAGAGAACAGCTCGGCTCGCACTGAGATATGGAGCCAGTTGTCGGTCAACAGATGAATATGGCAACACCCCATTACTCCTGGCGATGATCCATGGCCATCGAGGAGTTATTCGGCAACTACTGGAACGCCCGCAGCTTGAGGTTAATAAACATGTCGTGGTGCCAATCCAGGACGAGAGCAGTGATGATGAAACTTTGCCGTTTATCTTTCAAGGCCTCGCAACCGCGAAGCTCGGAGGCGTCTCTTTGGTCACAACCTCAGAAATATCGATCTAAACAACCACCCGCGGAGTAAGACACCCCTGAAGCGAGCAATTCTGAACGGGGACGACAAGATGGTCGAGTTACTGTTGGAACATCCAGCCATTGAGGTCAGTAACATATGTCCTGGATTCTGCCCAAGATTTAGCGCGCTCTGGTATGCGGTAGATAAAGGCCATGTCGCGATTGTTAGATTACTACTCGCACACAAGGATGTGGACATCAATGCACCAGCCGGCCCATTGAATCTGCCGCCCCTAGCAAGCGCGGTCCGGAAAGGAGACGGGGCGGTAGTGGAGGTGCTATTGGAGTGTAAGAACGTTGACGTGAACAGGCCCAGACATCTGACACCCCTACACCAAGCCGTGAAGCATGGACGGGATGACATGGTGGCGCTGCTGCTATCGCGGAGCGACGTTGACATCAACCGCAAAGCTTCGTCGCGCAGTACAGTGCTAGATATAGCGTGGGAGAAACGGAATAGGCGGTTGTTCGAACGCTTGCTGGCATACAAGGTTAGAACCAGCCAAGGAGATACTCATGCATACCATCGTCACTGATCAGGGGCTCGACGGGTCCATTTTTCGAGTTTCCCTTAGTTTGGAGAGTGTCGCTGAAGGAACGCCAGGGGAAAACAAATGCTGCAGTCTTCCCTCCCAGCCGAGGGACTTGTTAGCCAACCAATCGATTATCCTAGCCAAAAATGGGCAGTATTGGGCTTACAGCGCTATATCCGGCCCGAGTGGAAAGGAATTGGAGGGCAGAGGAGCTGTTGCTTGCACACCAGGCATGAATTCACTGAGGGTAAGGCTGAACATATCATGGCAATGGTGTTTGTTCTGATCCTAAATGAGGTCTTGCATGCTTTTCGAATAACACCGTAAAATATGCTGAACAGGGGATCCGGAAACCTTTTCTTCGATCTGCTTTTCCCATTGTTATGCATTGGAATGTATTTATTGGTCGAGGGTGGTTGATATTAGTATACAATGCAGCCCCGATGACAGACAAGTCTTTCAAACTCCTTAAGGCAAAACCAGCTCCTCAGCTAATCGTCACAGCATAGTTATTTAGTTTGACGATGCCAAGGTCAATTCCTCGGGCTATGCCTTCTTCCTCCACAAAATGGAATACTCGAATTAATGGTGGATATTTAAGCCCTGAATACCTCAAGGGATAACGGGGAATGCACCATGTAACCGAGGTACTTGGCCAAATATGCAAGTCATCGGTGCCTACCAATTAACGAGTTAGGAGTACCTGATTTATGTCGTCAGGGGGAAAATGACATGTCATCTTTTCTTTTTTTTCGTTTTTGCTTTTTGGGCTTGACCGCTTCGATGGCATGCTGGCAATCGTTTGTTGGCACCAGTCAGTCCCAGAACGCGAGGGTAACAGAACCGCCCCCAAGACAAAGAAATACTCCATCGAGGACCGGAGAATATTGAGTCACTAAATCGCTCGGTGAAGCTCCTCAAGCTAGCGAATTCATTCGACTCAACACCATGCCGCTTCTTGCTCTACCTAACGAATTGCTGAGGATCATTGCAGAAAACATCGCATCAGAGAGAGATCTCAGCCGATTCGCGAGAGCAAATCACCGCCTCTATGGTCTCCTAAATTGCTATCTCTATTGTCAGAATTCACAAGGCGGTTCCGCATTGCTATGGGCGGCCAAAAATGGAGAAGAGAAGACTGCTCGACTCGCGCTAGACAACGGAGCCAGTTGCCAAGCAGAAAATAAATATGGCCAAACCCCGTTGTTACTCGCAGTGGCAGGGGGACATCGAAATCTCGTCCAGCGCCTTCTGACATGCAAAGGCGTTGATGTGAACACGCACGTCTCTGTGCCCATTTGCCGCCCTGACTCCGATGAAAATAGATTCAGACTAGCAAAGGAGGGGGAGAGAACACCTCTTTTCATGGCCATGACACATGGGCACGATGAAATAACCAAACTATTACTGGCACACCCGGGTATAAAGGTCAAGGATATTACGATCGCAGGCTGCCCGGGTTACAGCGCGTTCTCGTGGGCAATACAGACAGGCCGTGTGGAGATCGTGAAATTACTACTCGCACGGAATGATGTGGATGTCAATGCAGTCAATCAAGCAGGAGTGACACCCCTGGCATTGGCAGCGCTGAATGGACGACGGGAGGTGACGGAGGTCTTGTTGGCGTGTAAAGGGGTTGATGTCAATGCTCGCAATGGACAAATCCCAATCTCCACGCAGTGGGATAAGACACCACTGCAAACAGCCCTACGGTATAGGCGTGATGCAATAGTGGAGCTGCTGTTAATGCAGAGGGACATTGATATTAATTTCCAGGGTAGCATGGCTTGGACAGCTATGGATTTGGCCCGTTATACGGGATACACGAGGGGAGTCGAGCTGTTGCGGGGGCACGAGGCTAGAATCTGCCAAAGAATAGCTTCAGTATAGAATGGCGGTGCCGAAGAAGTCCTGAGGCAAAATGAATACCGTCGAGGCTCTTCTTGCCCGGAGGGAGGTTCGTTGCCCAGTCAATTGACTCTACCGAAAGAAATAGCAGGTCTTGTTGTCTTTGTTTCCTTTGTTTTCTTTGTTTGCTTCTTACAGCGTCGACGTGCTGTCGCGTCTTTGTTTACACCTTCCTTTTGCATAACGCGAGTCTACCAGAGCCACACCCCAGGACAGACAATACAACATCGAGGACATGACAATCCGTCAATAAATGGCTAGGCCGGCCCCCTCAGCGACCGAGCTGATACCAGTCAACATCATGTCGCTGCTGACGTTGCCAAACGAGCTACTGATCATCATCGCGAAACACATGGGATCGGAGGAATATATCAACAGGCTCGTGCAAACAAATCACCCCCTATATGAGCTGCTCAACGACTACCTCTACCAATCTAACGGACGAAAGGCTCGCATTTCACCAGTACAATGTCGCGTTTCACCATTACTATGGGGACTGAAAAGAGGACGGGAAAATACCGCATGGCTCGCGGTAAAGAATGGAGCGATTCGCTGAGTAGAGGCTGAACCTGGGCAATCCCCGCGAGTGCTACCCGTAGAGGGTGGTCATCGAAGGATTGTCGAGGAAGCGCCGAAATGCGAGTGTGTTCACGTCAAGGCAAGCCCATGTGTGCCCATCGACGATGACTCCAACGGTCAGAGTAGCGACAAAGGTTATGCGGCTCGCGTCTGGCCTACCTTCAAAGATAACTGGGGTCGAATCCTACAGCAGAACCAAATTGCGTAGGGCAAAACCAGCTCTCTGGCCAATATGCACAAAATAGTCCTTCATTTCAACTATGCCATGGTTTCATATGGGCATGAAGGCTTAGAAAAATCCATGACATTGTTTCTGTGTACCTAGTCTTGATAATGACATCTTTCGAGATATATGTTGGCTCCCATGGGATCAACGCAGCCGCCCTTCCTAGACTCCCACCTACTTCGATTCTCTCGCTGACGAAGCACTGAGGTAAAATAAATGTTGATAAGCTTTGTGCCTAGAGAAGGCGATGGTTATAGTGGGATTACTCTAGCATTCGACCACTCCGAGTATGAGACCTTTCAAGCTTCACCTGATTAGGCCATACAATATAAACCCTGCCGGGCCACACTTCCCCTCCCCAGATCCCTTGAGTTGAAGCTATTTAGGGCAAAATAATGTGAACGCATCCCCTGCGATGCCTGATCATGTCAACGTAGTCAACATAGTCAGTGAAGCTAAAAGCTGGTATCCAAAATGTAAGCTGTTTTCACTGGCTTGATCTGATGTTATTCGCAAGGGCCCGGCTCAGTGTGCTTTTTGATTCCTTTATTAGGTTTAGCGGTAGCGGTCATACTCGCGCTAATCCAATCCGACTCCAAGTAGGCACTCAATCGATGAGAGCGGGAAAAGATGATATGTCAGCTTTCTTTTTTTCCTTTTGCTTTTTGAGAGTTGACCCCCTAGCTTTGATGGTCTGCTGTCGAGTGTTTGTTTCCACCACTCGCTCGCATAACGCAAGGCTATCAGAACCACGCACCAGGATAGACAATACCCCATCAGTTTGCTGGCCTAACAAACCCATTTCATTATTTGATACCATGTCGCTCCTTGCTTTACCGAACGAATTACTGAGGATCACGGCGGAAAACCTACCGGAAGGAGATATCAACCGATTCGCAAGAATAAACCGCCGCCTGTATCACCTTCTGAATCCCTACCTCTATGAGTATAACGTACGACGGGGTCGCAGGTCAGCATTACTGTGGGGATTGAAAAATGGACAGGAGAGGACTGCCCTGCTCGCGCTAAGTAAAGGAGCGAGCTGTCGGGTGAAAGACAAATACGACCACACTCCATTAATACTGGCGGTAGAAGGCGGACATCTAGAGATTGTTCGGGGTCTACTAGCACACGAGCACGTTGATGTTAATGCGCTTGCACGTGTGCCCTTCTGTGAGAAGAGGAAGAAGGAGAAGAAGAAGCACCCGCCCTGGGGCGATGACCTCTCCGAAACCGATGATGAAGATTACGACGAGGGGGAGGCGCTCAAGGCACCCCTTTGGGAAGCAATTCTACGTGGGCACGACGAGATCGCCAGGCTATTATTGGCACATCCGGCTATCAAGGTCGTTCGTAACATTAACGAAGACTTGCTCCCCTGGGTCGCGATCGAAGACGCGGTATGTTTAGGCCGTACGGAGGTAGTTAAATTACTCCTGGCACGCCAGGACGCGAAGGCCAATATGACGGAACTGAGGACCCCACTCCTAGCATTGGCGGCCGAGGAGGGGCACCGGGGGGTCGTGGCAGTGCTATTAGAGTATGGAGACATCGATGTGAACGAGGGAAGGAGCTGTGGCTACGGTCCCAAACCGCTACATACAGCAATTGTAGAAGGGCATGATGCGGTGGTGGAGCTACTGCTCGCACGGGAGGACATTAATATCGACCTCGACCCGAAACCGCTACAAACGGCCGTCTTCCACGGGCACTATGCAATAGTGGAGCGGTTGTTAAAGCGGAGCGACGTTGATATTAACGACACGAACTGGGCATCGCGCACAGTGCTTGATTTGGCCCTGCATCAAGAGAATAGAAAGGTGGTCCAACTGCTGCTGTCACACGGCGCTAGAAGGGGCAACTGGGCTCAACGCAGTGGTAAACCTTACGAAAGAGGTGCGCCTTATGAGCGACCCTGGTGATAACTAGTTTCAACGCTAAGCTCAACAATAAGACCTTGTATTTCCATTGATAGATGTTATTATACACCAAGGAAGTCCCTATGCCATTCCCATCTAAGAGCTCTTGTCCTCATTCGGACCCATCGCCTGTTGCTCAAGAGACACTCCCATTCCTTCTAGTTCAATCTGTCGGATCGGACCCTTGAACCAGCGATGCGCCCAAAGAAACCACGTCGCCAAAGTCCCAATAAGCACAATCCCGACAGCCACAGGCGTGTAGTTGAGCGTTTGATCCGTAACCGGGTTCGCGGTAGGCAGGCAGAACACCACCGTGATAAACAGCACCTATCCCATATTAGCCAAATCACTCCCAACCAAAACAAGGAAGGAGGAGATATAAGAAACCTACCCAAGCACAAGCCACAACGCCCACCGGCCACGAAAACCTCCCCAAATTAAACGGCCCCCTCACCATATTCTCTGGCCAAACCACCGCAATGAGAATCGGCAACGCATAACTCAAATACAACCCAATCGTCGCAATACTCGTCGCCGCCGAAAACGCCACCGAGCTCCCCAACGACGGCAACGCAAGACAAAACGCCAGGAACGCAGCCAACCAGACCGTGCGAATGGGGCTCTGGAAACGCTTATCCACATGGTCGAAGAACCGGGGGAGGGCGCCGTCGCGGGAAAACGCAAACATCATGCGACTGTTACTGGTCATGCTGAAGAGGCCGCAGTGCCAGACGCAGATGATGATTAGGCTGATGATGGCGAGGGCGCCGGGTTCGCCGAAGACGTCGACGAGGATTTTGAAGACGGGTTGCCCGTAGTTTTGCTCTGGGTCGATGGTGGCGTCGAAGTCTTGGATGGAGAAGAGGAGGCAGAGGAGGAGGAAGAAGCCGAAGAGGGCGGAGACGCCGATGGACATGAGCACGCCGATGGGGGCGCTCCAGTCGGCTTGGTGGGTTTCTTCTGAGAGGTGGGCGGACGCGTCGAATCCTACATGGCTGTTACTGGTGGCTTTTTTTATTGTTGGGGGGGGGTGCCTACCTGTGATGGTATACTGGCTGAGGAGGATACCGCAGATAGCGACATACGTGGGTGAAGCGCGTACAGACCAGCCTGGATCACCAGTTCCCTGTATTCAGGTTAATTTGAAATATTCAATGGCACGCGAATGTGGGTTGGCTGTCCTACGTCGTAGAAGTGCTGAAACACCTCTGCCGCACTGCGATGCGTCGGTGCCTTCGCGACCACCGCGATCGCCAAACTGCCAACACCCAAGCTGTGGAGCACAATCGAGACATTGTTGAGGTATCGCAACACGCGCACTCCAAACGTATTGACCAGGCCATGGCTGACGAGGACTGCAGCGTAGATACCAATAGTCTTGGCAGCTGTGGGCTCGAAGTCAGACTTGATCGTTGCCGCGGTCGCGATCAACCCAGCACAGCCAAAAGTGATTCCGGTTGTGACTGCAAACTAAAAGAGGTGAGAAGTGCCGGAATACATTACAAGGGAGCAAAGATTCGGGAAAGGAATTGATTACCTGGCCTACGAAGTTGAACCATCCCGTCAACCACGAGAGGAAGGGGCCGTATTCAGCTGGAGCCAGCATCGCGGACCAGAAATAGGGTCCTCCGCTGGTTGGGATAGCAGAGACAATCTCAGCCATACTGAGACCAACGGTAAAGGTCATGAAGGAGACGATTATCCATCCCACTGTCATCACGGCCGGGCCGCCGGTGTTGAGTCCAAAGCTAAGCAATCATGAGCATGCCCTCTCAGTCACATATTCTGAGAGAAAACATTACCTGAACAAAGTGGTGATACCAGTAATAACACTCTACCATCATGTCGCATGTTATTACAGTTACACACGTTCGGAAGCTCAGGCGCGAACTCACAATAATCGAAAACGACACCCCAAAATTATGCAACAGCGTCCAATCACGCTTCAGCTCCTGCTTGTACCCCAACTGCGCCAAACGGCTCTCATCCTGAATATCAACCGCCGTCTTCTCTTGAGTCATTTTGCTGGCAAGTTATCCGTCGCTATTTCGACTCTGATGGGGGTGAGGGGGGTGGGGGGTAGGTAGCTGCGACAGGGATGAGCTCTCGACACAACTAATATAGCCGGGGAAACGCGCAACACGAGATTCCAAATGGCAGGTCGATGCGATAAGGGGACCAACACAATCCCGCTTCCCTCAACTGCGGAGATTTTATGCCTATCATTACTGGCAGGATCACGGGGCCTATCGCGAGCAGGGGTTTACGACCCCAGAGCCAGTGAGGAGCGATGCGAGCTTGGCTAGTGTCGAAGTGGGCTTATCAGGGCCAAGCTCGAGAAACCGGGGAGCGCCGAGATAAGCACATGCTGGTTGGTTTCAGAAAGGGGAAAATTAGGAGAGACGGTGCGGGAGCCAATGAATTGATTTGCAGACTGAAGATTTGATGTTTTCGCGATAGGCTTGTCTTGTCTCCTCCCAGTGCTGTATCATGATAAAGCCTATTTTAAGAGATTTTATATATGGGTGTTGCTTCCTGCTCTCTGCAAAGCCTTCATCGTCTTTGACATACACGCTGCAAGGCCATTTCCCTGTTTAAAGTGATGTAATTGCAATCCTTGTCCTTGGATTATGTGGCAGTCCTCGTTGTTGTGGCCTTGGTGCCTTGCAGCACATATTGCGGCTTCGAGGCTTTGAGGGTGGCCGTGGCGGAAGCTGGTTCCAGCTTCACCTCTAGTTAAATCCCACGTGTAGATTATTAATACTATCCGAGCGGCAGGATCTTTTATATATATATACAAAGGGTCGCTCCCGACTATGTTTCCTCCGATGTTGTTCAATATCCTCTTCCTGTCCATCGAGGCACCTTGAATATATATCGAGTATGTCGCCAAGCCCACGCTATCGAACGCACTTGGAATGTGGGCTCGATTTCATTGAATTGTGAAAAAGAAACTAAATTACAAGTCCATTAAATTTTCTTAAGACCCAAGTTTAGCATACTAAAGAAAAAGGGGGGATCCGGACCAAAGAATGGTGGATGGTTGCGGTTTTGCTTTTGCAAGGCTCTAAATAATACTTGACATGAGGCTGAGCTGGGCGGTGCAACGATGAGGGGCTTCAAAGCCATCGTGTCAGCCTTACGAAGTCTTCAAAATACAGATCTCTCGAGACAAAACTCCTTTTGATCAAACACCTAAACCGATATTGTTTAAATGATTTGAAATGGCAGACCCAGTATCCATTATCGGAACGGTCGGAGCCCTCGCGAATATTATCCAACTTGCGGGCCAGACAATAACTGGCATTCGAAGGCTACAAACCAACTAGAAGGATGCGGATCTCACTTTTCTCAGTTTAACTGGCCAGTTATCTGCTCTACGGGTGGCTTTGACGAAAATAGAGGAATGGACGGCTAATGACTTAGGTGAGGTCACCACCAGCTGGTCATGGATTTAGACGTCACGATGGAATGTTGCAGAAGACTATTGACTAATCTTCAAGAGCTGGTGTCAGGTCTGCATCAGAGGCAAGACCAAAGCCCGGATTTCCAAAGCAGGGTCAAACTGGTGTTTGGAAACAGAAGCATCGATGATGTGCAGAAGTTGTTGGAGCACCAAACCAACGCTCTAACTCTGCTTCTGACGGCATGTAATTGGTATGTACTTTTTTGTGTGCAACGTCGCAAGTCAACCCATTCTAATGGAAATAATAAAGTCAAACAATGGTAGAGCAAAAGGGGCTGCTTGTACAGTCTAGTACTAGAAAAGTCATTCGACAAATTAATCTTGAGTCGGCTTCACTCATTGTCCACCGCGATGCGGGTTCGATCGTTACACAGACCACAGATGGCCTATCTAAACTGTCCCTTACTTTCTCATTTGACCATGAGGTATTCGCCTCTGGTGTATACGAACGGTACTTCCGGGGCTTTGCAAAGAAGGTGCTACGACATCCACAAGCCCAGAATAATCCACCCCAAAAAGAATACCCACCAGAATCCAGGAGTACTCCTCAACGCCAACGGCATCAACCCAAGGTACTTCTATTCGCTGATCAAAACAGCGGGGTGGACACATTTCTTGATCAAATAGTTGGCCTAGAGGGGGACCTGTCCCTCAGTCTCGGCTACAAACTTCGACGAGTTGCGGTATACAAATACGCCATTCTCAACGCAAAGGCTATGATTAGGATCCTGAGGAAATCCGGTATCGGGTTATATATGAAAGGCAATATGGCTCATTCGGCGTTCTTGTTGGATTATAGGAATGGGTTAGAGGCAACAGAGCCTCTGGATCCGCGTGTGGGGGAAGCAATACATTCATTATGGCATGATCCGGCATTACAGAAAGTAAAAAGCCAGAGGTTAATGGGTCGGGCACCTCAGTGAGTATGACCAAAGCTATGATACGACTGATCTTTCACTGACGCACATAGCTGGCTGTTTGACGACATCCGCCGCATTGCTTCCCCAGACTACACCCCAACCGTCTTAGATATCGCGAGCATGCGAGACAGGTCGCCAGCTGTGATTGAGGTCCATTTCATATATCCAGATATTGACGACTTCTGGCGAGAGGTGGAGCCACAGGTGCGACTTTCAGATGTTACGCTGCGATTCACAGAGTCCAATGTGGAATATGACTTCTGCGATATATCCAGATTTATATTCTTAGTCAACTCTAGTGGGAACTATGATGATTTTAAAGACAATTCGGAACTTCTCCAGACTCGATTACTGGAGTGCCTTCCATATATAGGCACGCTGCTAAAGGCTCCCTGGTTTCCTCGGGATAGTAGCCTTGCTGTCATGTTCAACGACCCTAGAACTTTTGACGACGGGTCGGACTCGATCCTTGCATTTATTAGACAACAAGTTCAAGAGCTGTCATCACTCAACATCCGTTCTGTCATTAGATTGGCAGGCAAAGATGGAGGAGCCGACGGAGTTTTGACCGTAAAAACGCTGCTGAAAATAGTCCAGATTTCCTTGAACCTTGTCTCCGATGGGGACGCTTGCGAAGACGTTTTTCTGGACATCCCGGCAAGACCACCGTTCTCCAATCGCCGCGCCATCGTGTCAAACCAAGTCAAGAGTGCTCAAAT
Source organism: Aspergillus diversus (assembly GCA_027569885.1). NCBI lineage: Eukaryota > Fungi > Ascomycota > Eurotiomycetes > Eurotiales > Aspergillaceae > Aspergillus > Aspergillus diversus. The sequence continues at coordinate 361,222 of JAPDKZ010000015.1, forward strand.
GCCACCCATACGAGAGTCATCCGCATAGAGTCCTTCTCATCAAGGAAACCTTTCCTGTCGAAGTTAGTGAGCAGAAGATGAAACATGGGGATCTGAAGGTTGTCAAATGTATCGGCATAGACGGGAACCAATAGATGCCTAATATTCATGGCGTCGGGGGAAGCGGACAAGAGACTCCCCGCTTGATTGAGCTGAGACGGAGGGTGGGTTGAGCCTAGGATGGTCAATGAGAGCCAGACTGGAGGATCAATGAGTATCATGGGTTTTATGTTGTTAAACCATGACCGTTTGTACATTGGAAGATGGTAGTAAAATTACCAGGTGCGAAATTGAAAACTTGTATGTGATATATGAATGATCATCGGCGCTGCTGCTTGTGTGGAACCTGAACAAGACCATAAACTAATAATAATACAAAAACTAGAGGGTTAAATATGAATAACGCCAACATCAAATCCCAAATAACGTATTGCCTTCCCAAAATATCCATCGCGATGCAAATTCCGTGCAAGACCTAACAAACAACATCCCCCGTATCTATATTTCCTCCGCTCAACCATCCACGAGATAATAACTAAGGAACATAAGCTCAAAGGTTTAAACACTTGCATGCTGATCCCTTTCCTTCACAAACGTATTCATATATCCCAACTCAGACGTCGCGTGGACGTTTCCCCGTTGCGTCAACCCCTCGTGTCAAGTTATATGGCGGCTATCCTCCTTATCATTCGAAGCAGCGATTTTGGTAGCGTGCCAATCACGCATAACATGGTTATCGTCAGTCGTGTCGATAGGGGCAACAGGCATGGAGTTGTCACGTCCAAGGTTCTGGCCTCGGGTTAAATGGCGGTTAGCCTCCCTGGTAACGTGTCTATCACGTCTTTGGGCGTCATTGGAAGGGCGCTTCCACCACCAAATGTCGCAATAATCGCCTGGATCACCGAGTCCGATGTCGCGGTTACCAGAGGCGTCGTTGTCACCTTCTTGGAGGTCGCCGGACCCGCGCTTCCACCGCCAAACGATGCAATCCCAGGTAGAACTAGCGTACCCAGAGTCACGGTCCCCAGAACCAGAGGCGTGGTTGTCACGTTCTAGGACCTTGTGACCCATGCAGAATGATCGAGGGACTAGTGTTACTGAGCTCTCTGCGAGGCGACATTGAACAAGTATATAAATATTCGAGAAACAAGAGTTTGAACAATAGTTACTGCCTGTGACACATCTAGTGTCATTGGTCTTCCTTGCTATCTGCGCCTTATCATCTTTCAATGAGTCCTAGTAGCTGTAATTAGGATCTTGTGAGATCCTCAGTACTTATTTTAGGTACGCAGGTTTTGCTTCCTATTTGGTCTGCTGGCAAAATGCCTGTGTGGGATACATGCTAAATATAATTTGACAAACCTGATGGCTACTAGTTAAGTAACTAAATGTCCCTAAACTTTTGTAGAGTTGTACGCATAGGAGAACTCTCTAGAATCCTGCCTCTCAGACATCTTGTACCATGCAACAGTATATCTGCCCATTCACCAGAAGGTCGATTCTACCTTCATCGCAGAGGGGCCGTGTTTTCACTACCTCACTACTACTACTCAGCTTAGCCCGAGAAGCTTGATCAAGCTCGTGAAGATGGCCGAGATGTGGATTATTAGGTCTGCTCCATCAAGCTTCGGAATATTAGTACCCCAGTACCTACCACTGCCAACTAGTAGTGCGGCTCAAAGGTACCGTGCTTCTCAGAAATAGCAATACTTTGGCAAGGCTGAATAGACACGTGCGCTACCGTGATTGGGTCGTTCCTTCCATCCGCGGGGTGAGGAGTGGGAGACGAGGAAGGGACGACATCTTCCCTATCCGAAAGCTGATCGCATTCCCATCCAAATTTCCTATCTGACCTTTCTCCTCGATGTTGTCCTGATTCGCATCTGCTCCATTAACATTAACTCACCCAATAAAATTTCCGTAAAGATGAAATGATATGCCTTTATCGTCGAACTGCTGCGCCTCTCGATGACTTCAGCCTCGTGCTGGTGCGGATGACAAGGCTGGCGGCATTCAAGAATAATTAAACGCCCACTTCCCCACGGAGTTGGAGAGTAGCCCAGTCTGAGGAAGACACAGAAACTCTACGGCCATGACACAGTTCACCTATTGTACCCACCATGTCGGATCCTTTTTCTGTCGCTGCTAGTGCCGCTGGCATCCTGTCACTTGGCATCCAGGCATGCAGCAGCATTATTTCATACTACGACACCTGGAAAGGAAGTGACCAGGATATCAATAATATTGTCACCAAATCGAGCGACCTTTTAGATATTCTACAGCAGTTGGAAAAGCTAAGTCACACGAATGCAACCAGTCCACGTATTGCGGCCCAAGCAAATAAACATCTCCAAGCATGTAGGGAAGCCATCGATAGGCTCACTGCCATGGTCAACAAATTTCAGACTACTAGTACTGGACAGCCCGCTGGCGCCAGGGGCAAGCTGAACATTCATGGGAGACGTGCACTGTATCCATTTCGGAAACAGACTTTGATGGACACAGTCAGGCTTTTAGACGCGCTACAGTTGAATTTGAACACGGCACTGAGCTTGTGAGTATCGGGAATGGAAACTAAATACAGCTGTATCGTAGATTTACTAACGGAAATAACCAGAGCCAATTTTCATCAAGGATCAGAAATCCTTTCTACCATCATAGAAACGAATAAAAATACAAGAGGCTGTGGTGAACTTATTGCTCGCCTCAATACACAGGTATGGTAGTAATTTGCATCCCAACATCTGTATCCGATCTGAAAAAAATAATAGGAGGCTACCATAAAGAATTTGGGCCCCATTGGCATGATTAAAAAACCTGCAAGCTTTCGAGATCTATACACGGAGCAAGAAAGTATCCAACGGACCTTCGAGACCGGACAGCGTGTGCTTACTACCCCGTGCACTTGCCCAAGTCCCTCGCTTTCTCAACGGGCACAATGGTGTGATACGCCCGGAATCCAAATAACCAAACCTGCGCAGCATTTGCAAACTTGCGTATACTATACAATACGCAAGGAGAGGCACGTCGTGAAGCGAAAAATTCAATATTGCAACGAGGCGCTAATGGTTTCCCTCGCCTTCATGATTAACGTAAGTATGGGCGCTGGAGGCTTCTCCATTAGCCCCTCCATAAAGGTTCGTTGGATAGTTGATAGATACTGCGACTCTCTCATGGGAGTTTACCAGTTGACCCCCCAAACCTCACATTGGAGCGAATATATTCCACGTCTCATTTCCAAACTTCAGCATTTGTTTGCAGATGGGAGTGCAAGTGCTGCGGACAGTGCGTCAGACGGCGTGACCATTCTTGCGGTACGTTATATCATCACGAGTGTAATTCGAAACTTGAGAATGAGGGCGCAATGGCTAAATCCAGGACCTAGGCAGCCTGTTGGAAGGCCAGAGAGATTTATAAAGGAGAAAATGACAATAAGACTCAGTCATATTACAAACTTATTTCGTTTCTCCTCGAATCCGGAGCCCAGCTCGATACCATAAATAGTCGGGGAGAAAGTGTGCTGGACTGTATGGTGAATGGGCTCCGAAAATGGCAAGAGCTGCTTCCATTAATTCTAGATCTCATTGACCGGGGAGCGTTCATTACTGACTGCGGTCTCACTCCGCTCAACAAACCATTGATAAAGTTTCTTTTGGTGCACCGGGATGAAGGTACTTGTTCTCCAGCCCACGGATGACAATAGCCCGTCTTCTGACAATCGAAGCATGCTACATCACAAATCTCGCTAGATTCCTTATCTTGGAGTCGGCCGATGATCTTCAACTTATGCTATCCTCCGGATCGGTGACTCCCAATGATCTCATTGGCGAATATTCTGCCTTTCAACTCGCAGTCGGCTGGCCCGAAGGCCTTGAGATTTTGCTAAAAGCTGGGGCGGACACCAGTGGGTCCCCCCAAGGGGAAATCGGTGACCCCCCGGGGATCTCGAGAAGCGGTCCCTTTTTTGCACTTTATTTCGCGGTTGCTCTCGACTGTACAGCTTCCGCGAGGATTTTGCTGAGAGCTGGAGTCTTATTCAGTCCTCTCTTCATTGCCTTATCATCTAGCGGGTTTATGGAATTACTGTTGATTGAAGAGCTTGTTTCACGAAGACAACGGCTCAAGAAATTGGGAAAGGAATTTTTGCCACACGATGAGCAGCGTGAAATGGGCTTACTTCACGACGCTCTGCCAGATTTGAGTGCTGAACGTATTTACAGGGCCTTGCTTGTTCGCGGTGCTCCTGTCAAGCCAGCCCTTGATCCTCGATCACCTTTATTCAGACAAACCGGCGGATACCTTCACTTTGTGACATGTTATGCGTACTGTGGGACGGTATTCCACTGTCCGATTCTCACACTAAGCCAGATGCAACAGCTGTACGAAGCAGGGTTTCATGACTGTTGCAGCCAGGACCAGTTCCAGCACACACCATTGATGTATTATGAGAATAACACCTCGATTACGAAAGCAGTTGACAGGGCCATGTGGCTTTACCTCAAAGGCGAAAATCAAGTACATGAGCGACCAGACGAACACCTAAGGGGCTTGTCGTGTTTCGTTGATGCTATAGTTGAGACGCCAGATCCATCTACGCATTCTGCCTCTGGTCATTTAACACGCTGCTTTCACATGGCTTTCCATAGTCTCGGCCCCGAGAAAAAAAGATTTCTCAAAAAGGTTCTTACTACGGAGCTCACAGATTACTGCCATTGTGCATGCTCACCGGAAGGGTGTACCGTACTGTCCATTACCTTGAGACAGGTACTACGCGATTTATCCCCACCCCATTCCTCCGACAATCGCTGTTTGTTCGACAATCTGCTAGTGTTATTGTGCTGCCTTGGTAACACCACATCCAGCTGCCATTCAGTAATTCGCCTTTTGACCTTTCATGACCTACAGTTGACTCATACCTGCTGTAAATGTCAACGTGATAAGCCCTGTCATCCGACCCTGACCGATCTTGATGAAGCATCCCGGATTCCGTGGGAGGAGGAAGACCTTCTACACCAGCTGGAGCAAAAGGTCTCTGAATTTCAGAATTTGTATGATCGGCTGAGCCTTCCACTTGTCGAATACCTGAAGCTCCACTGGAGTAAAAAGATGAAAGAGTATTTACTAGGCCGGGAAGTGCTCTCAAGCACGAGTTTGCAAGGATGTGAAAGCATCGGCGTATATCTCAGGCCTGATGTCTCCCCCATTCTAGGGTCAATCTGCTTCCTCCTTCAGGGCCGCGTGGAAGAGGAAGGGGATTAATTCACCTAAAAATTCGTCTATACGTCCTGCCACAGCGGTACTAGGCACACATCTATGTTATTGATTTGGGCTATGACGAAATAATGCTCGAAGGCTGCAGAACAGTCGTATGAATTTGTCATAAGATACTAGCGGTGGCCAGAACTCGAGGTTTGATCCCTGAAGGGTCCTAGTCTAGTATTCATCACTGGGATACCTGTGAAACTAGCAGCTTTTTTCTCGTCAGATCTGGGATACTTTTCCGCGCACCAATCACCACCAAGCGATTTAGTCTACCGGGGAATTATTAATCAATCAGGCCCATCCCTGTGAGATTCATGCAGTGACGGGAAGATGATAGCTCCATCACATCTCGCGTCACAGAAGCCCAACAGAAGATGCAAGTGTGCCCTGCTATTCATCTCCGAGCTAGACACACACAACATGCGAGGGCCACCCATACCCCTATCCGTCCTGTATTAGAAAAACAAAATGTCGTCCTGGTAAGAGACTCTGAAAATAACGTAATACAATCCAGAGGTGGGACACCTACAAATATATAAGCCCCGTCCAAGACATCGAAGAACACGGAGAATTCTTCGCACTACCCCCAGAAAAGAATTAGTCTGGGGACCACCGGATCCATGGACCAACCCAGACTTGACTCAGGATTTCTCTTCGGTTGGATCTGTCAACGGCCCTAAAGCCTCGGCAACGGCTGTGATTGGGAGCCGGACGGAAAACTCTCCACCACCCCACTCCTCACAACTGCCTAAACGGGAAGCTAAGAGGAGGCACTACGGGGGTCGCGTTCCCTGGGAAAGGGTCGGGTAGACGAGCTGCGATAAAAACCTCGACGACAGGGCTTTCATGATATCTCTTTCACCAACCTGCAGGAACGATGAAACCTCACGAACATTAGTAATTCATCCGGATTAGAAATCCAACTCATCCTGCGTGCTCTGTGCAGATAAGGCCCTGCGTCTGGGGGTTGGGCAGATAAAAAGAGGGATATCATCCCAGCTTAGGGCCGTTGATTTCTAGCCTTACTTACAATATCAGCATTTACTTCATACGCGATGGGGGCAGAGCAGCCCACGGGCCCAAAACGGGAGGGTCACGACACAGAGCAAAATGGGGATATGGCAGAAACGCTCTCCCTCGAGAGACTCGGAAGAGAAAGGCCACAATGTTTTAGAAGCATATATACTGAGCTATTCTTCTGCTTCTCCATCCTCATGTCCCAGATCCTGGCCGTGCGTCTCCCCTTCCACCTTGCAACGCATCGCACTAACACACAGCAGGAATATTTCATCTCTGGCTCCAACATCCTCCTCCCAACACTAATGAAGGAACTGGACATCCCCGCAGCCTCTTCGATCTGGCCCGCTACCGCATTATCCCTGGTCGTCACCTCGACCCTCCTCATCTTCGGCCGCTTAACCGATATGTTCGGCGGATTCATCATCTACGTCGCCGGAGCAGCCTGGCTAACCATCTCCTCCATCCTCTGCGGCGTCTCCCAAACATGGCTCATGCTACTCATCTGTCGAGCACTACAAGGCCTAGCCCTAGCCGCCTTTTTACCATCCGGAATGATGATCCTCGGAAGCACCTACCGACCTGGACCCCGAAAAAACATGGTATTCAGCGTCTACGGCGCCTGTGCCGCGCTGGGCTTCTTCGTAGGTATCTTCTTCTCCGGCCTCTGCAGCCAGTATCTCAGCTGGAGGTGGTACTTCTTTATCGGGGCCATTCTTGCCGCTATCACCGCTTTATCTGGGTACTTTTCTATACCGAAGGACCACGCTACTACCCGGAAAGCGGGTATTACGATGGATTGGCTGGGGGCTTGTCTATCTATTCCAGGCATTGTGTTGACTGTTTTCGCAATTGCTGAGAGCTCAGTCGCCCCCAAGCAGTGGGAGACATCGTATATCATCGCCTGTCTCGTCCTCGGTGTCACTTTCCTCTGCGCCATGGTCTACGTCGAGGGCTGGGTCGTGGCAAACCCGCTTTTACCAGGGGACATATTCTCCGTCAAGTACATGAAGCCACTCATCATGTCCTTGCTCCTGCTCTACGGTAGTCTAGGTATATTCCTCCTCTACGGAGTCTTATAGTACGTCCCCTCCCCTCCCTTCCCTTTCCTTCCCTATAACCCCCGAACTAATGATAGTAGTATGTCCAACATAATGACCGCCACCCCCCTTCAAATCGTCGCCTGGACCGTCCCCATGGCCGCCGGCGGTCTCATCCTCTCCACCCTAGGCGGGCTAATCCTCCACAAAATCTCCGGCACAATCCTCATGCTAATCTCGTGTCTCGGGTACGTCGGCTCAGGCCTCTTCTTCGCCGTGATGCCCGCAGGCGCAAACTACTGGGCTTTCGTATTTCCCTCTATGATCTGCAGCACGATCGGGATTGATATCAGTTTCAACGTGGCGAATATCTTTATCACGACGAATATGCCCAAGGCAAGGCAGGGGTTAGCGGGGGCTTTGATCAACTGTACGCTTCATATGGGGATTGCAGTTCTGCTGGGCTTTGGGGATATTGTGCAGACGTGGACACATCACTTAGAGTTGAGGAAGAGTTATCAGGCGGTGTTTTGGTTTCAGACGGGGTTGGCGGGGCTGGGGTTGCTTATTGTGCTTGGGTTTGTGAGGATAAAGAATGCGGAGAGTGAGTTGACGGTTGATGAGAGGAGGGAATTAGAGGAGGAAGCTGCCCGAGGTACACAATCCTCAAATTCATAGAAAGAAATCTAATTTTCATTATCATTATTTTGTTTTGTTCACCTGGCATATGGACTACGTGACACTCGGCAAAAACTCCGTCCACTCCACCTTCCGATACGCTGTAACAGGCAACCACCTCAGCCCAATCAACGCCTCAATCAAAAAGTAGCACCGGGCCATCGTATACGCCACCAATATCATAAAAAAGAACGGTGCAGCTACAATATCCAAATCCCCATTTCTAATCAAATACAGCATCCGATGCTGCGACCGCACCCCCATCCACCAGAGAATCCAGAGCGCGCCCCAAATCGGCACCGTTACCAGAAACAGCGCCGAACCTCGCCACAGCCAGCGCTCGATATCCGTGGGGAAGAACGCGGACCATGCGGCTAGATGCAGGGCCCCGTAGAGGACGTTGAAGATGACGTGGAGGCCTTTCCCGGTGCTTAAGTTGTGGTCGACGTCTGTGCTCCAGCCGCCCCAGACTTTGCGGATGGTGAAGTTTTCGCTGCTTTGGCGGAGAAGGGTTAACTTTCGGGACACTGGTTGGAAGGCGTGGCAGCCTGCGCGTTCGAGGGCTGCGAGACCGGTTGTGGCGTGGGAGGCGAGGGAGTGGAGGATATACCCCTCCTCTGCTTCGGTCGAGAGGGATGGTTGGGCTTGATACTCGGCTAGGAGTTCGGGTAGGGACATAAGCACTGGTGGTCGGGGGGGCGGGTTCGTATCGGATGCCCCGTGCGATGCTTGCACGATTCGTTGCTTCCAGTAGACTATCCTGTCTTTCTCGTATTGCTCTAGTCTTTGCTTAAAGACCTCATAGCTGATATCGTTGAAGTAGAATAGGGCCGCGATGGATTCCATGTCCGGGCCGGTGACCACGATCGATCGCGTGAGGTTATACGGTTTCTTGATCCAGATGGCGTACGCCAAAATAGCGCAGCCGACGTGGATGGCTGTGTGTGTCTCTAATGGGGTGACGGGGAGATGCTGCCCGAGTCGGCCTACGACTTGTAAAGCAAACCAGCGGATCTGGCTGATGACGACGATCTTGGCGAAGATATCTGCTTTGCTCCGCTCCTCGATTTCGGCTTGGTCGACGACGGGGAGATACCCGGTCTGCGCGAGGATGGATATCCCCTGCGGTGTGATGATGCGGCGGAGAAAGCGATGTTCGCCGGTTGGACGGGTGTATTCGATCTCCATGGCGAAACCGCCCATTACCGCGTAGCTAGCCTGCTTAAAGGACCATGGCTTGGGTTTGGATTGTTGCTGGTTGAGTGAGCTGAGAGAGGTGGTACGTGTACGCCAGCCTTCTGCAGAGAGCGGGGAAACATCACGGTAACCCCCAATGCTATTCGGACGGGATATGCGCCCCCTCCATGCGTGCAATCCCCCAGATCGAGAACTTGCATCGGGCTAATGGGCTTGGTTATCGCCTTGTTCTCCACTGCGGAGGCGGATTACATTACATACCTTGGAATCTTTTCTCCTCGAGCTATACCCCAGAAACTTATTCACATCGCCCTGCAGCCGCCTCGCACATCGATCCTCATCCCAAGCAGTCGTCAGAATGACCTCGGGAAAGACAACCGCTACCCCCATCAACCCCAATCTCTCAAAGAAATTCGGCCAGAACCGATATGTCACCGGGATATTGGGATGCACGGCCGTCCACACACACAGACCCATGGTCGCCACACACATCCACAAAATATCCATCGTTCCCCGTGTATCCGGCCCGTCGTCCCATCCTTGCATTTGAGTCATGTCAAGGCTCTGCACGGTGTTTGGATTCCCTTTGCTTTGCGTGGCGGTGTCCAGAACAGGCGGGAGGTTTGGATTATAAGGCTGAATGACGAAAAAGAAAAGAAAAAAGGGACACGGGAAGAGGAAAGCGGAGGTCCAATGAGATGCTGGTTGGACTCAGCCCCCCGCTAATTTTGGATGATCGACATAGGCGGCCAGCTTCGGCCCCTGGCCATCACGAATCAGAGGCATGACGGGATGTCGGGCCCTTCAGCTGGAATAATTTCGTGTGCTGCGGATGATTTAAATGACGCGACATCTCCCCAGGCATCCATCAAACGGGCTGCGATAAGTTCACCCAGGCGCACGCATTCCGGTGTTTCCATAATGCAGCAAAATGTTGTATAGGCCAAATTCGCGATGGACGTGGGTGTTCTTCGCCACGATCTTCGTCGAAGCGGTGGTGGTCATCACTCTCGAAGTGTAAGTTACCCCATCTAACTACCCCCAATACACACATACACATGTTAACCCCAGGCAAAAAGGGTAATGCTGGGGGTCTTCCGGAATAATTTGCAGTACGACTGGGCAAATAATCCGGGCCTCTATAGCCTCCCCGAATCCAAGCCGATCCCCATGTCCTGCAGTCTCATTTTTCTCGGTTGCGCCTACGAGCTTATCCTGGTTTATGACACGATGGCCCAGCAGAATACGATCCAGATCATCGGGCTCTGCATCTATTCCCTGACGCTGTGTCTCTATAGTGCATTGCAGCTGCCCCAGGTGAACGAGATTTCGGCCGCGCGTTCGTTTCCCATCCAGCAGAGCGCCTGGCCGGTTCTGCGGGCACTGGCGCTCGCGAGTGTCGTTATCACGGCCGCAGTGACCCCGTTGGTGTTCTTCCTCGGGCTCCAGTTGTACCGGGAGTTTGCCTGGGTGGTTTTCCGGCAGGTGGAGGCTGATTTCGCCATGCGGAGGAGATATCTCTTCTTCCAGGTAGCTCCCCCTCTCTCTCCCACATTCCAATAAGTCGAATATATGTTGACGTCTGATACAGGTGTTTGTTTCGTTGCTCAAATTCGACGCCTTCTATTTCCTCGGCACTCTGGTGCAGATCATGGTCGCGAGAAGAGTGCCCAAGAATATGGACGACGTCTTCTACGTCGCTGCCGCTCTGATTCCACTTGTTTGCATCCTGCTTTTTGCGAGTGCCTCGATGGTCAGGCGCGAGAAGCCATTGGGCACGCTCATTATTATCGTATGTCCACTTTTTCTTTTTCTCCTGTGTTACCATGCTGATAATGACACGTAGCTACTCCACTCCACGCTTCTGGCGTTTTTCTTCTGGCAGCTTACCAGCTGGTATCGGGGCAAGAGAGTCTTTCAAATTGCGCCCGTGCGACGCACGCTCACCTTCTTCGGGGTGATGACGACCGTTCTCTCGATGTGTACAGTCGGGATGGCGTGGGTGTGTTCGCGCAATTTCTCGCGGGGGTTGAAGCCGTACATCATGGGCGATCGCAAGGCACGGCAGATGGGGGATTCGTTTGAGATGGAGCCGCAGGCGTACGAGCGACCGACCTAGTATCATACATACCCCAAAAATAAAGAGAGATAACGAAGATAATACGGAGTAAATAAATATAAACAAGAGAGAACACGATGAACCCCGCTTTAAACTTGGCGTGACTCCAATTCTCCCCCTCTTTATTTCCCTCCCCGGTCGCTCCTTCACTTCCATCCCTGTCGCCTTTCTGCACACCATCCATCGTTTTTCATCTTTCGATCTGCGAATACAAAATGGCCATCTCAGAAACAGCTCTAAAGTCGCTCCAGGACGGGCTCAAGTCTACCCTAGTCTTCACCCCCGACACCCCCGGCTACCAGGACACATTGCGGAGATGGTCCGATACCGGCATGAAGCAGGCCGTACGTCACTCTCACCCCTACCAAAAAAACCCCTCCTAACCACCCAACCAACCAAATAAATATTAAATAAACATATTAACCATAAACAGGGCGTCGTGGTCCAACCCACTGAAATCCCCGACGTCCGCACCGCCCTCCTCTGGGCCCAATCCCACACCATCGACCTCGCCATAAAATGCGGCGGCCACTCCGTCTCCGGCACCAGCTCCTCCTCCGGCGGGTTGGTAATCGACCTCTCCCGCATGAACTCCGTCACCGTCAACACCGCCGCTAAAACCGTAACCGCCGGCGGCGGCGCGGTCTGGAAAGACGTCGATGAAAAAGCCGCCGAATACGGCCTCGCCGCCGTCGGAGGCACCGTCAACCACACCGGCGTCGGCGGACTCACCCTCGGCGGCGGCTACGGGTGGTTATCCGGTAGTCACGGGCTGACGATCGACAATCTGCTCTCTGCGACTGTTGTGTTGGCGAATGGGGAGGTTGTTACGGCGAGTGAGAGTGAGAATGCGGATTTATTCTGGGCGTTAAGGGGGGCGGGGTATAATTTTGGTGTTGTGGTTGATTTTACGTTCCGGGCGCATGAGCAGAAAACGCCGGTTTATATGGGTATTATTGCCTTTCCGCCGGATAAGGTTGAGGCTGTGATTGGAGCGTTGAATTCTATGATTCTTGATACGCCAGACCCAAAAGCGGGGGCGATATGTATCTTTGCTGCGCCGCCTGGTGCGCCGGTGCCCATGGCTAACGTGCTAGTTTTCTATAACGGCACGAAGGAGGAGGGAGATCAGTATTTCGCGAACCTACTGGCACTCGAACCAGTGGTCAACATGATCGAGATGATCCCCTACTCGAAGGCAAACACGCTCCAGAACCCGATGGCCACGTACGGCGGCCGGAAGTCGTTCAAGGGTGTATTTTTCCAGCCTCCCCTATCTCCAGCTTTTGCGAAGACGATGCTGGCTGATTTCACGGCCAAGTTGGCGACGGACCCGGATTTGGGGGCCAGTGCGCTGCTGCTGGAGTTTTATGATATGAGGAAGATTTGTGGGGTGGGACGGGATGCGATGGCGTTTGCGAGTCGCGGGAGTACGCAGAATGGGATTATTACGTTAAGGTGGACGGATGAGACCAAAGATCAGGAGCATCGGGCGTGGGCGCGGGAGGTGCAGGCGAGGTGGAAGAAGGAGTTGGAGATGGCGGAGAGTGATGAGATGAGGTCGGGGGTGCCACAGTATATTAACTATGCCGAGCGTGAGTTCCTTTCCCCTCTTGAATTGCATTTTGTTTGCCTGTTTGGGACTGTTCTGAAGCTAACTTGGGATCACAGCTGGGGATTCGATTGTGGGCAATATCTATGGGGAGAATTTCAGCCGGCTACAAGGATTGAAGGCCAAATACGACCCGAAGAATGTGTTCTGCAAGATGCATCCAATCACGCAGTAGCTTTGAGAGTTTATATAGCTTGGCGGCCAGATAGAATCAAGATATGACAACTAAGGGTACATATGTCGTAGCAACATATCAAGAGATCGACTATTCCACCCCCACTCCTCAGCCACCTGCACCGCTGTCTTCCCTTCGTCGTTTCTCAAGTGGACATTAGCGCCCCCGTCCAGCAGCGCTTTGACCGTAGCGTGCCAATCCCGACTGACGGCGTTATGCAGCGCCGTTCGCCCCTTTTGATCCACCTGGTCCGGATCAACTCCACGCTGTAGTAAATATTCCACCGCCGTTTCTGCGTAACTGATACCGGTTGGGTCCACCGTCATCGGGAGCAAGGTCCAACCACCGTCGTAGACCCTGTTGAGATCGGCACCATGTTCGATCAGGACATCTAGAATGGCATCTAGACGTTGCCGTCTATCATCCTCCCGCAAGGTCATCACTAGCCTGTACGCTGAATCATTCAACAAGACTGCAAGAAGAGGTGTAGTTGTGGGATCCCCACACTCAGGATTTGCACCTCGTTCGAGGAGAAGCTTCACTACCTCCACTCGGAGGTGTTCGACCGCGAGGTAAAGAGGGGTTTGACCGTTGGAATCCTTGATATCGACCATAGCCCCCATATCGAGAAGAAGCCTCGTGGTCTCTAAATCGCCATATCCTGCTGCGGAGTGCAGGAGGGTTTGACCCTCTGTATCCACCATGTTTACATCTGCAGCGCTGCCAGCATACTCAAACAGCGCGCGCACCACATCCGGCCTGATATCAGTAATATGCACGAATAACCAGGCGACGGCATTAAACGGGTCCCCATCCCCGTCGCCCAGCGCCAGGACCATCCTATACAGATCTCCGATCTCCTCTGCGGGCAGATCCCGTCCTCGCTTCCCCTCCCGCGCTGCCACCATGAGACAGAAAGTCGATTCCGTGTCCCGCTGCAGTCCGGCGTCCAGGATAAACTGGAAACAATCCTTGCCTCCGAGCGCGGCAAAGTGTAACGCCGTGTGGTCGCACGTGTGGCCCCCGTTGGAACAAAGCCAGGTATCCCAGGGATGCTCCCCTTGAACACTCGAGGTTATATCGGCGCCACGTTCCATCAACCATTTCGCAGCCTCAACATGGCCCCTCCCCAACGCGATATGAAAGGCAGTGAAACCCCCCTCCTTCGACCCGGGATCAACGACCGCGCCCCTCGCAACCAAAAACGCCATCATCTCAATCCTACCCTTGTTCGCAGCACGAGCAAGCGGCGTCCAACGACCCGATCTCATCCGTGCGCGTCTCCAGCCCACCTCATTCACATCTGCCCCCTTATCCAGAATCTCACTCACAGTCTCGATATCCCCATCCTCCGCCGCAAGCCTCAACGCATCCCCACGATCCCACGCATCCAATACCGCTCCATAATCCAGCAACAAACGCACGAGGTAAAAGCAACTAGCCCAAATCGCCAATCTCATCGGCGTGCACCCATCCCGATTCCGAATCTCAACATCACACCCCCCACTCTCCAAAAGCATCGTCACCGTCCCCGCCCAGCCCATACTGTTATCAGCAAGCGGCGGAACAGCCGCACACGCTATATGCAACGCCGTATTCCCATACCGATCCGTCGCATTCACATTCGCCCCCGCAGCTAGAAGCATTTCCACCGCCCACGCCCGTTTCTTCTGGGCTGCAACCATCAACGCCGTCTCTCGACTATTCCCAAGCACGATGTTCACATCCGCCCGCTGCTCCAGCAAGAAAGCCAGCATTTCCTTCTGCCGCTCTTCATCATCGCAGTACGGCCCGCCCCTAATAACGCCTATCAAAGGCGGTCCGGATGCATCCATCCCCCCTGAATGTTTCAGCACTTCCTTCGCGGTCGCCACACTTCCCCCCCTGGCAGCCATATCCAGAACCTGGTACCGGTCCTCAAGCGTTAAATCAAAACCATACCCTAGGATCAAGGCAACGATCGACACAAACCCATGACTCGCAGCTACTTTCACCGCAGACACTACCCGTCGAATCTTCTCCCTGTCCCCGCCCTCGTAATAGGGTAGGAGGTAGGAAACAATACCCTCATGGCCCCGGTCAACAGCTAGATCGAGGACAGTACTACTCCCGTTCTTGGTGTAATGGGGATCGTAGCCGTACTCGCTAACTAGCTTTTGCAGGGTAGATAGTTCCCCTGTTCGGGCTGCATGTTGGGCGATTTCAATTTTGGAAAACCCTGTGGCTGTTGCGGTGCCCCAGAGGTGGGTGTGGAGATGTCGGTGCAGCGACCGGCATGTTTGGGTTAGGCGTTTGATGTGGATGGGGCGTAGGCGTTCGCAGATGAGAAGGTGTATTTCTAACGGGAGATCAAGGATCGTGGGCATTTTTGACAGCAGTGAGGAGTGTTTTTATTCGAGATGCAAGTTTTGTGCTCTCATGGTGAAGGAGGTTGTGGTTGCCACTCTTGGGCTGCCACTGGTTTAGGCTGCGGCTTCTCGTGTTCGTGCGCAGGCAGCCGCCAATCATTGAGCGGGAGGAGTTCCTTTGGTGAGGATGAGGCTGAGCACTTTGGAGATCCCGAGAGGGCGCTCGAGCCAGTTGCTGATCTGGCTTTTTCCACTTATTGGAATAGCTGAGGGTGACTGCTGCAGTAAGAAAATGACCGGGCCGGCTATTAATCATGTATAAGCCCATGTCTCCATAGGGCCCGGCGCATGGGCAGCATGAAGTTCAATTTAAAATTCTACCATGTCACAAAACCTTGATCTAGGTGTAGTGTTGCAGATAGTTCCAACATCAGCTCATGAGTCCCATCCACATCATATGGGAGGGCTATGTAGTGAAGATCGACACGGACGTAGCCCAATAACCGATAACATCTTTGTTTAAAATTCAATTCCACTCAAATGCTGTACTACACTGGAAGGTAAAAAATGAGGTAAACCCCGCCCCCTCCATATGATGTAGTGCTCGGCTACACTTGGTTTAATCCAGCCTCTCAATTTCATACATTATGTTGTCCAATCACTGTTCCTGCACTCGGACTATCTGAGGGCCAACATTTATAGGTTCGTGTGGGTAACCGCCAATCAACTCAGAAGGACAGCAAGGGGCATCCACAGCTTAGATGGAAGTTGTGGACCAAGCACTCGCATCATTTCAAGGCATTGTTGCACAGGGAAATACTTTCAGTGAGCCTTGGATATCAACTTGAACCTCGTGCCCTTACGCTTACAGGGTCAACACCTACCAAGGCAGGCCCCTTTCAGTATACACTGCGATCGATTCCGCCTCTCAAGTCGTGTCGTGCAGGTAAGTTCACACAATACAAAGGCCCTATCTCTCCCCTTCCACCTTGCTACTCGAGCTGTTAGTTGGATTATCCCTTGCCCTCATTCTTTCTATTACTCCATCCCTCCTGATTGAAACTCCATCGCCATGGCCCCAAGGCAAACCCCTCTTACCAAAGCCCAACATGAGACGGTCACCAGACGACTACTCCAAATCATATCTTATAACCCTCCCCTGCCACCCAAAGATCCAGCCCTAGAGGAGCTCGTATCCAAGCATTTCACCAACCTGGTCCATCTTCAAGGCTTACATGTCGAGAAACTCCCCAAATTCCCGAAATAGCCGTCGGAATGGCCCTTCTCCTCTTCCCCCTCCGCATACCAGAGATCCAAAAGCTCATCAGCCTCTACCTCGGCTACTTCCTGATCGTTGACGGCTACGCCCTCATCGAGCACCTCCGCAACTTCCAACGCAATCTAATACTCGGAAAGCCCCAACCCCCAATCCTCAACGGGTGGCTCCACCTCCCCGCACAACTAAGAAACTACTACGGCCCCTTCAGCGCCGACATGATCTACACCGGCACACTCGAGTTCATCACCACCACCGTCTTTGAATACGAGTCAGGACACCTAGAATGCACCCCCTCCGCCCCGAACTTCTCCCACTACCTCCGCATAAAAACAGGCGCCTTGGAATCCTTCGTTTGAATGATGATCCCCGAACACCATTTCCCCGAGAAACTATATCTAAACAACTGCCTACAGGCCGCACCCGACCTTCTCAGATTCACCGGCGTAGTCAACAACATCTTCTCATTCTATAAGGAGTCCGTGGTGTCGATGGAGCGCAATAACTATGTCTATAACTATGCTGTAGCGCATGGGGTGGGGATCTACCAGGCTTTGGAAGCTATAGCTGAACGGCTCATTGAGTGTATTTGTCACGTGCAGGAGGTTCTGGCGTCTGAGCCGGAGATCTTGAGATATTTGGATTCTCCCCTGCAGGGGGCGATTGCGTTGCATACGTTGCCGAGATAGCGGTTGGATGAATGCGATATCCCTGCGCTTCAACGGGGTTAGCGGATCTTTGATCTTGGGTTCCTTTTGACTGTGCACAAAGGGATGGATGTATATAATCTTTCCATATGAGTTTGGTTTCTCATGTTAATATCGCGTATTTCGTGATTTGGGTGGGTTGTAGACTAGGATTGAGTGCTCCGTTCAACATATATGACGCTCACCGGAAACCCCCTTATATTTTTACTAAAGCTGTTTCTCTCTTAGATTCTTTTAAAGATCATTTTGGCGTTTCTCACGTACCTGCCCTATTAATCATTGAGAAATACCATGAGAGGTTCTTTCCTTTGGTCGGCTAGGTAGATTCCCGAGGAAGGAGCACTCGTTGTAAGACCCTCAACTCAGCAATCGATATACTATCCGACCCGCTTTCCATCTTTCCTAACTTGGGGGATCAGAACTGTGTACGTAGATCGGGGAGCCCCCCTCTGACTGTGGGCGCGCCCCCTACCATGTGTTACGACACTCCAGCTGCCTGAGGTATCTAACTCCGTAATCTCTTTGTAAGCCAAATTATTATTAATAAGCATAGTTACCATGTAATAAATTAGCTATTAACTTCTAAGATAGTTACTTATTATATAATGCAGTAATATTCCTTAAACATGATGATTCTTATTAATTATTAATTTATTTAGTTTAAGAATAATTAGCTACCAAGTGTATGCGCATCAGTGAACTATACCAAATAAGGCTAGGCTATCAGGTCATAACAATCATTCCCTTTGCAAGCTTTATAGCAAGCTAATAGAAAGGTTATGTGTAAATACCTAACATCCTTCTGGGCCAACGCTAGATCTTTTATCTATTGGTCACTCTCAGCTGGCCCGCGAAAATATCGTCTAAAGGTTAATCACTTCTTTTCATCACACTATAGATGTGGGTGCTAATTCATCTTATACATCTTTATCACATAACGAGAATCACTGTCAGAACAATTTACATCCTCCTTCTAGCCTGTCATTTGCTCGTTGGTGCGATCACCATGCGAATTTGTTAGACTCTGCCTCACATGGCCTCCTTTGGTCTAGACCTACTCCCTAAAAGGGCAGCTGAAAGTAGAATTTACGACCCTTCAAATTTTTTACTTCTAGAAACGGACGTAATATGAATAGTGCGGATGATCAGGATACCACCATGTATTTATTTACTTTGCGAGTCATGTAAGTTATTAAGATAGCGCACTGCGGAACTTGCAATTATTGGGGCCAGGGAAATTTTGATGACGGGTGATTTGTCATTGTGAGCTTGAAGAAGCTCTCAATGATATTTTTTAATATCACTAGAAAGAAAAGGAAGAGGTGTTTATGGACAGAGGAAGCACATGAAAATTACTCGCAAGAGGGAGATATGATGGGAATATTTGCCAAACAATGCGGCAACTTAGGAGCACAGATGATATCCTCTCTCATGCTATTATGGATATTATTACTACCTCGTCTTTATCAATCCCAGGGAGGAACTTCAGCATATATTTCATGCCTTGGTGGCCACTATACTTGAACAAATCTGTGGGTGTACTCAAGGCGTATAGATGAAAAACCCATAGCACTTGGGAGCCTAAGCCAGGCAAAACCTACATATTTTATAGCTGACAACTTCATGCTACCTTTGAGTGGCACTGAAAAATCTTCCCTAACACGATAATAGCGCAGTACCCATGCCGTCACCTACGTTTCCTCAATATTCGTCGACTTATCTTGTCAGCTCCACCGTTTGCTTTCCAGACTGCCTAGTGAGTAAATAAATCACTTCAGGACCCACCCTTAATTGCGGATGTAAATTTTGTATAGTTGAAAACAGAGCCTTTCGGCTCCGCCGCCACAAGAAAATCAGCGGACCTACGTTCTTTCCCAGCGTTACTCGGTAATCATTTATTTAGCTATGAGCTCAGCGAGAGGTACACGCCACCCTCGCGGGTTCATGCTTGGCTGTACAACCAAATTCGGCAATTGCGACCAGCAAAAGGGCGTAAACACCAAGATGGGATTAGCGTGGCTCTGCGATTCTAAAGGTGGGCGCAAGGGTGCCTAAGCGTGCGATATAAGGATGGGAGGACGCTGTAGGCAATTTGGTGGCATTATAGAATTCATGCACCAAGCGAAAACTTATGAGTTATTAGAACATATCGCGGGCTAGTAGCAGCTTACTGTAAAAACAACAAGCCAAAATGGATATTCCTTGGTGCCGTAATAGGGGTGACTTACTCCGTTGGTGAGACTCCTTGGACCAGGTGAAGGACAGAAAGGCCGCCGCCCCCTCCCATAAAAAGAAAAAGAGAAAAAAAAAGGCTCAGCAACGGGGACCGAACACAAGCAGTCAGTTATATCCGAGAGTACTTGACAGTGCAACTGGGTTCTATTCTCTCATTTGGTTTACATCTAATTTGGATAGCTTGATACTCAACTCAGCGCCTGTACCGCACTAGCCTTGGCTGTCGTGATTCAGGGCATTTGGGAGAGCCAAGATATCCCTTCCTAATGAGCAGTTGTCAAAGCACCGTCAGCAGCCGTACCAGTTGGACGTCATATCGGCGACAATATAGATACCAATTTAGCCGCCATACAATGTCCTTGTTTATTCAACAATGTAGCTTTCTTAGATAATGCAGAGTTCATTTTGCCCAAACCATGAGCTTTGTTGGACCTTCGTCCTGCTCTTTTCCCCCTTCACCGCCTTGATTCAGCGCAGTGACTTGGAATATGTAGATCATTGCGCTGAGTCCGTGTTGTCACCTCTCCTCTTGGCCTTGACTCCATCCATGTGAACCAGCCGCCAGGGCGAACCCTAAGGTCAAGTGTTCAGCCCGCCCAACATTGAACGAGAGAATTAAATTAAAAAAGTTTCACACCCTCGTCCTCCGTAGGCTCATCTTCGCTCTCTGGGTCAACGAAACACTCGCTCGAGATTGAGTGGGAGCTAAAAGAGAAGCTAGATGAATCGGTGTTCAGATCATCATCTGATCTGTTGGGGCGGCCCGCGTCGTTATCAATCATGTCGCGCAGCTCCTCAAAAGATAGGGTACTGAACGACCCGACCAGCTCGGCGTCAATTTGACAAACCGTGGTAGTTCCACAAGCTGTTGAGTCCTGGAGTGGAGCCCTTTTCCCAGTGCGGTTGGCGATATCATTGTCTAGATCCTTTCGGATATGTTCCGTGATTCTTTCAAGAACAGTTTGTTGATCCTTAAAACGCTTAGCCGCTAGGTATTCATCGATTTGGATGTCGGGAAGACGCCAGTTCACGTAAAGTTTCTGGTGCGATGCAGGGCGAGCATAGCAGCCAGGATGATAGAAAATGAACAGGTAGCAAAGGTAACAAGCTGGTTTACTGCAGCCTATATATTTATCATTGTCATCCAGGAAGCTGGCACCCGTTTTTTCGAAGTGAGCAATAATTGATAACTCCGCATGGACTTTGGTCTTCTTGCGCAGGTGTTTTTGAGCAAGAGCCCTGTCTAGATCATCCTTGGGGTATACTGTTGACAGTCGTTCGCGGAAGCGATTTCTCTCTGAGCCCGTGCGGAACATGCGATTGCTAATTCCGTCCACATTATACTTCTTTTCCAACAAAGGTATCCTGCTCTCCGGATATGGAGGAACTGCTTTAACTTGTAAAGGGGAGGTGAGTTCCGAGCGTAAAAGCAAGGTAGCCTCAACCAATCGCCTGGACATGACCACGTGTTTTCCGAGCTTTCCAAGCAACTTATCCAGATGCTCTGATGCGGTGGCTAAGCGCGGCCTTTCAGCCAAGCTTCGGAGAACGTGGAATCGATCACGGTCATTGTAGCACTTAATGGCTAATCCCGGCATACTTGTTTCCAGGAGCTGGACTCCGTCTCTGTATAGAGTGTCCCGCATCCATTCTTTGAAATCAATAATTCCGGGCTCATCTGTAGGCCGAACGTGAGTTAGATGGCATGTACTGTAATTAGGTATGGGACGAACGAGGCATACTGTGTTCTTCCGCAGTCAGGAGACCGATTAAAGCTGGAGCAGCTGTGTTCATTATCATCTGATAGTAGGTAAATATTTTGGCACGGTTGAACTGAACTATTTGACCAGTCAAATATGATAGTGTGCTCCTGCGGGTATTATCGTCGAGCTTGCTGGGAGGCCGTTGTACCAACCATTTAATCACTGCCAGCACCTTTTTCTCAACAAAGTCGATCACAGGGTGATCGACTTTCTTGTTTGTTGCAAGCCAAACAACTATCTCATCCGGCTTTCTTTCCAGCGCGGCCGCGGTAACATAAGCAGGATCTTTTTTGTAGGCACAAATGTAGGCTAACGCATCTACAAATGCCCTTCGATTTTTGCCCGTACTAAAGCCGTCACCATCTTCGGCTGGTAGGTTGGGCTTGATGCGGGTGCCTCTGGTTTCGCCTAAGGTCGAGAGCAGTGTGAGAGGCTCATACAGTCGCCTCAACCTATTCTCTTGGTGGCATAACAGCGATTTATCGTTATGTATTTCCTCCATTATTTTCTTTGCAGTTGAGAATTAGAAAAAAGGCGGTGCAAATAAAGTAGAAACCAGAAGTTTTAGAGCTAAGGCAGTATGTTTGTTATTGGTCATGATATCAAAGATATCTCTCATTATATAGCATAGTTTCGCTGGGTAAAAAGACCAAGTTAAGCCACCCTCTCCAGTGCCCTTGACAAGAACTTAATGCCCAAAAATTATCTAGAGAAGTTTTACGAAGTCTGAATGCCTAATTCTCGCACTGTTGCTAATCGATAAGCAAAATATGTCTCGAAGCTGCGTTATTGTGTCATCTCACCTGTTGATCCTCTATCACGTTAAGCCACACTTACTTGTGAAGTAGTTTGAACACACACTAACGCAACTGAAAAGGACATTGCACGTCAAAGGTAACTACCGCTAAAAGCCAAGTTTGCTTAAAACCCGCAGTTTCCCCCTCCCCATCGATCACGTATGACCATTACTGCGGGGTAAGCAGTTGCATCCACAGTAGTCGAATCCCCCTCCACTAAAAACAAAAAAAAAAGGTATTTAAGCCCAAACTAAGGATGTTAGCGGCTAAAACATCGATTGATCCGTTTAATTCCGTTATTCCTGGACATAGCCGGAAGTATAAGTTTGTCAAACCCAGAAAGTCAAAAGTCAGATAGCAAGACTACTACTGAACCACACCCTATTAGTTAGTTGGGCTTCATTAAGCTATCAAGGACAATATACATGCAGTGAGTTTAGGCATCATAAGGCACCCATGCTGGTATAGTCTTTGTCCAGACCTTGGCCTGTAATAAAAATGTATCCCAGCACGCCGTGTGCATAGACGCTACAACCACTGGAGACTAATGCAAGGCTGAGATATTATGAACAATCAAAGCTGCCTGAAAATGTGTTTAATGATAATTGGATACGATACCAACCCATGTACAATTGAAGATTGATTAACAGAAGTCACAGCTGGATGGCACTAGGTTGGGCATATGGGCGGAAGCCTTTGGGGCTGCTCAGGGTCCATCACAACATAGGCCTCTCCCCTTGCTAGCCATGCTTAATCTTGCAATGATGCTACTCTCGGTAGACTCACACAAAATACCACGAAATTCAAATTCAATATACAATCCATCCGCTGGTCTTCATCTGCAATGGCCCCAAAAACCGGCAGCTTCACCGTTGTTTCGGCGGGTAAGGAAACAAAAGAGCTGGAGGTAAAGGCATACCAGCTTGAAATGTTCCATGCAAGTCTTCAGCAAAATATAATTGTAGCTCTTTGTGATCCCAAATCCAGATACTTGAAGAATATAAGATTGACCTCTAAATATCAGATGCCAATCGGGACTTGCAAGACTCAAATGTTAGAACTACGATGAATCATGAATATCTGTCTGTTAAAAAGCTGACATGATCCAGTGCAATATTCCTATTGTGAAAGTACGTTCATTGAGTAGCAAGAACAATGTTGAATTCTGGAACGACCAACAGACGTGGGATATCGTCCTCCGAGGTGTTCGAGTTGTGGTCTCAACATACCAAGTTTTATACGATGCTCTGTCCCATGCATTCGTGAGCATAACCAATTTATCGTTGCTGGTATTTGACGAGGGTAAACAAACAATCCACCACCATGGTAAAATTCCTACGGCTAATGATCCTCAAAGCCCACCATTGCACTGGAAAGAGCGCAGCGAAAAAATCATGAGCGAAATCTATCACCTACTAAAGGCGAGTGCGTTTGATTACCTACCTAGAACCCTAGGGCTTTCTGCATCTCCTGTTCAGACAGGTGTGATTCCTTCAGCGCCCAGTTGTTCGTGGTCGAAAGATCGGAGAAAAATGAGGCCTTCTAACAGAATCCTTCTATTATTTTTGTTCAAAAAGTTGGACTGACCGCTTCTAATTTCAAGACAACTCGAGCGATGTCTGGAGAGCGTTTGCAAAACTCCTAATCAGCACTATGCTGAATTACTGGATTTTACGAACCGCCCGGAGTTTTTAATACACGAAAACAAGCCGGTCGAACGATGTGAACAAAAGCGGCCAAGAATGCTGCTCGATTTACGAGCCACCGTGTTTCCGTCAAGCGAAGAAATATATGGCCCACGACTTGCTTCGGATAAAGAGTCGTCTTCCAAGCATAAGCAGCTCATCCTATTTATCAATAAAGTTGAAGCAATTAATAATTCGCTTGGCAGTTGGGGTGCTGCGGAATATATGCGAAGGAGCATCGTCGAATATAAGCAGCGAGCAAGAGAGAGTGCGGAGCAAGCCCGGATACTAAACAGTAAGATTTCACAATGAAGACTCTTTGCGATCTGGGGTCATTGGATCAGACTTGTTCGTCGATTTAATTCGATGACATTTCCCCAAAATGCGGCGAGCTCGTGGAACTGCTAGAAAGCTTGTATGATCCTGATTTCTGCGGGCTAATCTTTGTCACTCAACGAGCCGCCGCGATGACCTTAAAAGCGATCCTTGAGAACCTCGAACGCACCAAGGACCTTTTTCGGTGCGGAACCTTTGTGGGAATGTCTAACAGTCAAAATCGCCCTGCACCTCTCGGGGAGTTTCATAATGTGCGGAGTCAATGGGAGACTCTACAAAAGTTATTACATGTGATGACATTGGCCCAATTCTGCGACTTATGGAACCGTACTGTGAGACTAATAGAAATGAACACCTGAAGCGCCAGTGATTCGCTCGGAGGAAAATAATATGCAGTCCCCGGTACTGATACGAAAGTAAAAAGATATCGAAAGCAATACTGACCGATTTAAATCGCTGGACAACAAACGCGACCGGGGCAACAAGAAAAAGGAGTTGAACTTGATAATAACCACAGACGCTCTGGAGGAGGGCATTGATGTCCCAGCCTGTAATACCATAATCAATTACGACCGTCCGATGACCCTGAAATCCTTGATTCAGCGCCGAGGCGTGTTCGCATGGGCCATTCTAAATGTCTCACGTTGGTGGAGGACGACAAGGACAAAAGCATATTGGGGAAACTTCAGGTTGAAGAAGCTGAACTTGTCCGAAAATATGGAGAAGAAGGGAGGAGTGTGCGGAAAGGTGAGATTGAAGGTCAGAGAGAACCTTTGGTGGTCGAAGTTAAGAGCACAGGTTCGTAGCACCCGTCCTAAATTGGAATCGGACCTGACCGGCCTGTTAGTGCTCGATTGGCGATGACCGATGCCGTTAGCCATCTGTACAATTTTTGTGCGAGACTACCATCCCAGCCATTTGTCGACAACAGGCCGCTGTTCCTATATGAGACAACTCACAGTCACCGTATCACGGCAACCGCTGTATTGCCCAGCAACTTACACCCAAGTCTTCATGATATAAAGGGAAAATATGACTGGCCAGGACATCGGCGAGCGATGGCCGACGCTGCTGTCCAAGCGTATAAGGCTCTTCTAAATGCTGGACTTGTGAATGAACACCTTTTACCACTTCAACCGGTAGATATGCTGTGGAAGGAGTGCTTCGTCGAGGGGATGTACACGGTACCGCCTCCTGCGTGTTTCCCCCGGGACGCCAGTGTGTTCGATGGAGGTCTCAGCCTATCGCAAAATAACAAAGTTACTCATTCAGTCTGCACGCCCCAACCTTCCGTCATCTAATCAAGATGATTTCGTTATACCTTTTGTTCCGGTACAGGCACTTGATACGACAGAATCCTTCCTCGAAAATTTCAGTGGCCGTACTAGTTTACTAGAGGCGATACAGAGGCAAGATGACAACCGCTCCTTACCAGGGTTGATACGGAACACGACTGAATGCTGCCGCCCACTTATGATGGAGTCGTGGCCGTCAATTATTGACATCAAAATGAATATGTTGGTGTTCTCCTGCCACAGGAAAAGATATATAGCCTACCAAGGAGTAGAAACTTACTTCATCAATACGTCAGACGAGAAAACGGCAATGCTGAAAAGAGAAGAAAGAATTGTCTAAAGCCCCAGGTGCCGCCATTGAACATTCAGAGTTACTCTATCAACAGGTTGCCATTCCCATTCACACAGGCTGCTCTTTGTATCCCGAGCATTCCCTACGAAGTGGGCATGCACCTAGTGGCAGAAAGATTACGCTACGAGATTTTATCAGAAATTACATTAACCAGACTGGACTTACCTGCCACCGCGATAAGGCTGATCTCCATTGAAAACCAACGCCAATTTCGCACTCTCGCGTTCTGGGGACACATGATAATCAAATTTACCGTCAGCGAGCAGTTGTTTCTGCATCACACCCAATGGCACCAAGGACTACTTCCCAAGGTGAGGGATGAAATTATCTCAGATGTCGGCCTTGCACGAGCGGCATTCAAATCTCGACTTGGAAGGTTTCTCATCACTCAGGGGTTCAGTGGGAAGAAGTGGAAGCCAGAATATACTTCCCAGCAACTCTCGAATAAATCATCAACTGACGAGCGAAATGTTAGCATGTCTGTCCTGGTAAATATGGTCAAACCAATAGTTGGAGCCACATATATAGGTAATGGTATCCAAGAGGCTACGAAATTTGCAACGACAATTATCTCACCGATAAAAACCTGTGGTGAAAGCTCGCTTCATGACAACACGTACAACGAGACACGGTCGTCACTTGGAGAGACTCTTGATTCACCATTTACGAATTTATTGGAAGACCTACTGGGTAGGCAATTTGAAGACAAGAGTCTACTCGTCAAAGCAACCAGGCATCCTCCTTGCACTTTACGCTCCCGGACGACTTCGTATAGGGGGTTGGCCTTTCTGGGTGATAGTGTCCTGGATATTGATGTGGTGGATCATATGCGCCACCATGAAACACAGATAGAACTAAACAGATTGCAAAACCTGAAAGCTGTTGTCACGAATAATATGTTCTTGACATATCTCTGCCTGGAACCCCATTCAGATAGTGAAACAAACAATTTGAACTCCATGGGTGGGCGTTCCCTAGACGATAGAACGAGTCCCCTAAAGCCTCTGTGGCAATTTTTGCAATGGGAGAACGAGCACATGTCGGATATGCTGCAGGAGGTCGGTTCGCAAGACCACTCGGCAATCAGGAAAGCCCTCTGAACAGGCAAAGAATAACCCTGGGTTGAGCTGACATCGTTGGATGCGGCAAGTGGCCTTTCTGATATGACCCAAGCCATTCTCGGTGCAGTATTTATTGATTCCAAAGCCAGCCTGGATATTTGCCGGGGAGTGGTAGATAGGATGGAAGTTTCAAGCCTTATCGATCGTTTCATTGGTGACAACACTGTTCTTGATCACCCTCGGATGATCATGCAGACTCTCTATCCGAATGGACAAGTTTCATGTCATTTGTTTAGTGAGGATGGACGGGGCCGAGGGTTTCGATGTGTTGTTTCCATTGACGGTGATAAGGTGGCCGAGATTCAAGGGGACGGATATTCGACTGTCATGACTTCCAGCTTCAAGGTTGCGATCGGGGTTCTCGGACAGAAAGCCTTAGCCACCGTAGGATGAGATTTCTCTCTCTAGCTTAGCTGTGAATTTACAACGAATGACTAGATAGTATGTGATGTTCATCATACTAATTAGTAGTGGAGGAGGGTTGGACGAGGTTAAAGGTCTAGTTAATGGTACGCTCTTTGTACATGGGTGATTGATACTTGGAATGGAAAGCGAGTGGGATCTGTATTTATCTTTTCCTACATTGTGCCATCGAAATTTACATATATACTACGCTCTTGCGATAGTATATTTCGGGGGTGTGTTACGGCTGTTTCTTTTTGGCATGGACAATACTAAGTGCGGTAGTGGAAGCGGACTCAAATAACAAAAGTGGAATATAAGAAGATTATGTAACGAGCGTTGAGAAATCTCGGTTAAAACCACTCGGCAAAAACAAATGGGAGACCTAGCGAAGGGCGTCCAAAAGCTGTGCTGACCCCTTGGGATACTGACGAATGGTGGCAGGTTCCAGCTCATCAACTCTGTATGGGTCAACGTTGGGGCGTGTACCACAGAGAAGCGGTTGGATTAATTCAAACGCTGCCGTGCTGAACTTTCTTAAAGAATCTCCGTCAGAATCATCAAGGATCCGGATAAATTCAGTAAAGGTCTTAGGTGGCAGGCAGCTCGTCCTTCATCCTGTTAGCGTGGAACCACAATACAATGCCAAATATGACCTGAACCACTTACACGTCTGAAATCCCGATATCTGATACCTTTGACGAGCCACTGAAGGGAAGGAGGGCTAAAATCCCATCATGAAAGCGTTGCACCATGTTGTAATACTGTAGGCCCAACCTCTGCAGGTCTGACACTTTTTTATACCCTGCATCATATTTTCGAGTACCACGCTTGAGTCTAGGAAAGATTTCTCGCATCATTATGTGCCTGACATCTGCCTTTGCGGCGTTTTCGGGATTTCCCGGCCCTTTCGATGTTCCATCACCTGGGTTTTCCACAATGAACCCTCCATTTAACCGACTATCCGCCGGGACACATTTCCTGTACAGATATAAAACATGGTATCGGCGAAGCAATATTGACAGGGCCATGTTGTTGCTCAGTCTTTCGATTTGATCAAAAAGCGATGCCGCCGAGGTTTGTGGCGTTACCCGAAAATTCAGCACCTGATCCTGCTGGTGGTATGAATTAATCATTTCATGCAGGGTAGCAACGGTATCGCCATTGGCAAGAGTGAGATGAAGTAGCATGAGGGTGCTAATGTTCTTAGTATCCACACACTTCAAAAGCTTTACCGTCGGAATTGCGAAGAATGTATGCTCTGGAGGAGGATGGTCATAGGCTTTGCACCTTTCCTTCTCTTCCTGCCAGTATTTCATGATTGACGCATTCGTAAACCTCTCGGGTTCCTTATTTGTAATATTTTTGGTATTATCCCGGGCTGTTCGTCCTCTTTTGTCAGGTTGAGCCGGCATCGGTTCTGGTTGACTTGCTAGATCTTGATTATCAGGGGTTTGTTCAGCTGTCCTACTGGGCCCCGGGATTGGCGTTGTGCTCTGGAATTCTTCGGCACACTCTTTAAACCAGGCATCGACGACAGGGTCGTTCTGGATCCATATATTCAGGTTATAGGTGTCCATGGAATATTCTCCTGGTACATCCATGATTTGCACTATTTGGGACTCATCACAGTTTCCTTCGTCAATCTCCATGTGGTCAGGAGGCGGCAAGCTTTGCCTGGAATCGCCTGGGCGTGAATAAACAATCTTGGGGACAATAATATGCTGAACTGAACGAGGAGGAACGACTTTCCCATTTGAGAATAACCTCGGTATCACCCCGTATTCTTCATTAGCAAAGAATCTTTGTCCTAGATTAGTACCTTGCGTCATGAATATCAGAAATATAGCAACAAGACTAACCCCAGTGCCACCATTGCCTTGACTACTTGATTTAAATCATTCGAGTCGAGGAGAACGGCCGCAATAAGAGCATTCATAACCCTCTGGAGCATCTCAGCACATCCGGGGCCTGGATATTGGTGTTTCAACCAACTACCAAGCTGAGTCTGCTCTGCTACCTTCATGCAATGGTCCACTCCCCCAAATTCAGTTCTCAGATTCGTTAGGGGGTCTTCTAGCAAATCAATTAGGGTTGCAATCTTTCGTATATCAAAAGTCCTACTGGGCTCTCAAATACGCACCCTGGTTTGGCTCATCCTGGTACCCGATATAAGCCAGGACTACTTGGAGAACTCTCTCTCCTAACTCAACCAACTGGTTGATGTTGTTTCTATTGGTTCCATCTTCGACGCCTTGATTTCGGGTGAGAGAGAGGGCAGATTGAGTGAATGATTGGTCTTTGAATGTATAATCTAAACTGCGTTGAACAAACTCAGTCTGTCCGGGGTCCGCCATCCTACCAGTAATGCTTGATTTAGGCCTGGTGGTGATGTTATTGTGGTAAAGGTGTACTGAAGTGATAGCGAAGAGAGCCTAATGGAGACAGTATACAGAAAACTGTACGACCTCCTTATATATGTAAAGGGAGAATGTTACTCGGTTATTCAAGCGAAGCTCATCATTGGTCGCACTCAGTGATGTTTGGTAAACTTCCCTACTAATGACTCCTTGGCCCAGTTTACCCTCTTGCGGCGGTTTGGGCAGCGAGATCTTTTCCCCCAACCAG
This sequence comes from Aspergillus diversus, assembly GCA_027569885.1. NCBI lineage: Eukaryota > Fungi > Ascomycota > Eurotiomycetes > Eurotiales > Aspergillaceae > Aspergillus > Aspergillus diversus. Next base: position 391,306 of record JAPDKZ010000015.1, read on the forward strand.
TGACACGTCGTAGCTATTGGACTACGGAAGATTATTCTTCTCCTTAGGACTTCCTATTCTTCCTTTATGGGGGGTAGGTGTAAAGCAAATACCTAATATGCAGTTGCTTGACAATGATACAGTTATTGGTTTAGGTCGCAACCTCGCAGCTACAACAACTCTTTTTTGGCATCTCTTTCTGATATTTTTTCAATCTGGATGCTGTACATCTTCTATATCACTGATTGGTTACTGGTGGAATGGCTGATTGTTGTGGTGTTAATTGCGCGAGGTCCTATTTTCGCACTATTCCTGATTTGGAGGCTACCCCCTTTGATGTTGGCCTTTTGGGCGATTCCAGCCCCTCCGGAACGAAGATTAAGGCCTGGTAATTTCCTCATTCCAACTTTGTAGATCAATGGTAAAGAAAACAAAAGGAACAAAGTGGTAATAAGAATAAACATACAGGGAATTTTGGACCACAGGCCATATTTGTCCTGTCTGCTTAATGTTGACTAGCGCGTCTCCAACTAACTGAACAGCTCATCACTAACCACCAGGATGGGGATATTGTGGTACATCCAGAGTTCTGAGTATGGTCAGTTAGTTGGGTTGCGCACTCAAAGCTGATGTTGACGCGCTAGTCAACATTAAGCAAACAAGACAAATAACCCAAAAGGGTAATTTCCCACATCAAAGACAGTAACCCCCAAATCAGGAATAGTGCGAAACTCGGACCTCGCGCTATTATACAATGACAAGCCATTCTACCCTATCCGTGAGTCACGTGATTATAGTCATATAGATATTCCGTTCCGGAAGAGATGTCCAGGCACATCACGCCAGCACATTGTTAAATACACGTGACCACACACGTGACAGAATCAACACCTCAATTTCCCCGCTAAGGACCGAACTCTCATCTGTAACAGGAACTTACGACAACATTGAGGTTTGAATTATTTAGTGCCAAGAATAACACCAAATGGATAGAACTAACTCAAGTAATACGGCCCACAGCACTCCAGCCGTGTCTGAGCGAGTGAATGTATTTGAAGATATCCACGCAGATAACAATGTATTTCAATTCATCGGCTCTGTGAATGCCCACATAACAACCGCCAAATCGATTTCTGCCAAGTCACACACAACACAATGTTTTGGAGACCTATCTGATACGACTGTCAAACAAATTTCCAGTGACCGTCGTTCTGCTCTCCCAGAAGGTGCGGCCAAACAACCAAGTGGCGACTCATTCCAATCTCATGGACAAGGGCGAAGACTAGGGACTATATCCCAAACGGTGGATATAAGTAACCCACAAAGCGATTAATGTGAGTACATTGTGTCAATTCCTAGTGAATTGGTAATGAAGCTCTTCTGACGTTCAGGCCTTTATCCCTGTCAAAGAAATCGCAATCTCCAAGTAAAGAGATCTATCATGTTCACGTACATCATGACGACATCATGGCGACATATTTCCCAAATGTACTCATCGTTTTCGATAATTTGGAGAGGATATTATTGGTAGAGAATAGTGGATTTCCCTGTCCAGTCATGTCTTATGTTTGATGCGGGTTCAGCTGGGGTAATTCCGGGGAGGCTTGACATGTTAGTAATTTCGAAGCTATCCCCAGTATAGGCGGTGTTTAGGTCAGTGTCTAGTAATCAACGGGCTTGTCCTCCAAACTTTGTTTTAAAAATGTGCTTACTTTGCTCGTACATGGTATTTTGAACATGTAGCTATATTTCTCACCTCATAATTTATTTAACGTAATCCACGGCCGAGCGGCGAACACGACCGAGCGGCGAACTTGCACCACCTCCATCAACATTACAACTTTGACGTGTCTTTATCAACCAATTTAATGCAAAAATGCCTTTATCTCAAGAATCCCGTATGCAGATGGCCATTGCCACTTATAAGCAACAAAAAATTAAATCAAAATTAAAGGCTGCTAAGATCTTTAGTGTCTCTGAAACTTCCCTTCACCGGCGCCTTGCTGGAATCAAACCATGTCCAGAAACATAAGCAAATGGCCATAAATTACTAGCTAATAAAGAGGATACACTTATTAAGAAGCTGCTAGATATAGATAAGCAAGGCTTTTTAATTTAACCTGAATTCCTGAAAATAATAGCTTAAATTCTGCTCCATGCATCTACTCAGGACTTAACTATAGTTCTTGAAGTAAACTAGACCTCTTTCTTTACTAAACATTACCCTGAGCTTTATATAAAATATAATTAAAGAATTATTTATCAGCAGGCTAAGCAGGAAGATCTAATAATTATAAAATAATGGTTTTAGACTGTATATAAAGCTATTTAGGAGCATGATATATATAAAAATAATATCTGGAACTTTAATAAGACTAGCTTTACCATGGAACTCTGTACCTTATCTAAGGTTATTATTACTGTTAAGCACAGTAAGAGACTTTATATAGTTATCTAAGAAAACTATAAATAGGCCACTATTATTAAATATATTAGCTTTAGAGAAGTCTCTTTACTACTAATATTTATTCTTAAAGAACAAGAATAACAAGCTGCTTAGTATTAAGAGCCTAACCTGCAAGCTAAGACAGATTAGAAGCTTGCTTTAAGCAAGAATAGATAGACTATAGATAAGATAGGCCTTTACTAGCTTAAGAAGCTATTTAAACCTTTCTCTAAGCTCTACTCTACTAGTATAAAGTAATTACTTATTCTAGATAGCTATTGTAGTTGTTATAGGTTCTACCTCAATCGTACGAACCGATGATAGGGCTCGGCTTGCACTCAATTGAGCACTAGCACTTGTCAAGGCAGTGAGGCTTTCATCTCCTTCACCAAATCATATTTCCCCTGAATTCCGGCTCCTTAGCAATTCCTTCTGTACGTACGGCATAGCTAGATTAGTTTAATCTATGTTTATCCCATAACAGTAGTTACCAGGCTACAGAGTTTGATACTTTTCATACAGAGAGTAGAATTATCTGCTTATATATATTACCTTATACCTCTCATCTTCTTCAGCCGCTTGATGTGGGTGTTTTTGGGCCTCTTAAGCATGCATATGGGAAGCTAGTTAAAGATATAATGGTGGCCAGTAATAATCATATTAATAAGCAGGATTTTCTTCATCTCTACCTAGACCCCTCAGAACCCTTATCAGCTTGATTATAAGATTAAAAGCCTGTAAAAAAGTCTTTAAAAAAAAAAAAAATCTCTCTAGTAGTCTGGTCTCTTATATTTAATACCTTGAAAAGGCAGCGCAGATGGTAATAAATATAAATCTTCTTCTTCAGCAAGAAATTAAGGTTCTCCAGGCTAAAAGTGAGCGGAAAATAAAGAAAAAGGCAAGAAGACATGATATACTAGAAAGTAATATTACTTTATCTGTATAGGAAGGCCTTGATCACATTTAGCACCTTGGCACTGGTTGAAGCACATGTTGAGGAGCCTACATCTAGGCCTCAAAAGCGCGCTCCACAGCGCTGTAATGGCTGTGGGACAATTGGGCATACAATTCGGAATTGCCCTAGTAAATAGTCTTATAATGAGCAACTAAATAGTCTACTTTAATGCTTTTTGGTGGTTGAAAACCTTCAAGATTAGGGTGGCTGGCACCGATTGCGGTAAAAATTCGCCGCTCGGCCGTGGATTACGTTAACAAGCCTAGTGACCAGATCTGCACCCATTTCCCCATTTGATTTTAAAAAATTTGCTCCAGTCTGTTATCATCAATCAGCATTCTCTCTCTGTTGCAATACCGAGTTATTGGTGCTTGGGTACCCTATCTTCACTACTTCCCTACGCCTCGTCCATAGGGAGACACATCCACGGCCACATACCGATGTAGGCGCTGCCAACAGGCTCTCTCTCATGAATTCCGTCAAGCAACAGACAAAGTCCAGACTACCATTAAAGAGAATAAAATCTTATGGTATGCGGGAACTGCGAGACGACTGCATGAAGAAGGGAAATATTGGTTTTGCCTCTTCGTCAGCGCAATATCACGAACGATTCTGTTAATTATCATTTCACTACCCTCCCAAAATAATTTAAGTTCAAACATCATAACATCACTTACGGGTCATTAAGTGAGAAGGTTCTGGATTTCATCTTAGGAAAGAATCTGGTTTAACTAGATGGCAAAAATGAAGAGCGGAAAGGCCTCCCTCAGCGTGCATTGAAGGCGCTGAGTAAACAAGAACACAATCATCATTGCAGCACTACACTGAGCTTGGGCAACTGGGAAATTGACCATAAAATTTCATAATGAGGTGATTTCCTGTTAAAACCCAGGGAGGAGAATGATATATTGAGGACAGTACCTGGTCCCTAAGAGCAACAGAATAAGAGGTTTAGGGGCTGTAGGTCATAAGAGGCACCAGCTCAACTCAATGATGCCCCAAGCCACAGCAATTTTATTGGCCCCTCATTCAGATGTACCAGTGGTTTTCCCCTGGTGCTCGGCTTGAAGTTGGCGCCCTACCCCATATCGATTTTGGAACTTGCTTTTATGCTGGGTGTCAGGCATTTTGGTGCTCTCAGTCGGGCTACTATGGCGAATCGACAAGTTTTGCAGGGTATCATCAGACATTTGTCCAAGCACCTGCAAAGATCTCATCCCAGTAGAGATCCGCTTGATATTCAACAAGTCTCCAATTGTTGACACTAGGACTTGTTGTGAATCGTCGAGAGAGGTCACATCTTCAAAAATATTCACTCGAGAGCTGTCTGCAAGGCCTGAGGCATTTGTACAGATATCAAGGCAATGTGCTATAGTTTCCTTTTCTTCCATGACCTTTTGAAGTTGTTGACGCACTTCAACTGTAGCCGCAGACTGCGAGCTATTCTGTAAACTTGTTTCTAATAGGGACAAGTGCTTGTGGAGGCGTGATGACGCCGTTCTAATATTCTCAACACACCCACTTAAAGATTCATCAGTGATTTGCCGTGCGGTGCCTGCGTCGTAGCTGCTCTCCGTCGTGCTCTCTCCTAACTCCTCTCTTGGTGAGAGAATGGCTTGGGACTTTTTGCGCAATCTTGGCTGATAATGCTCAATGTACTTTGATACCAGATCACAGATTTTCAGGCACTGGGTAGTACTGCTCCTCTCCTCCTCTATCTCCTTCAACTCTTCCTGTCTTGATTGTGAAATAACCTCCGGCTGCCCAAGGACTTTAAGTCTTTCTTCAATTTCGTCTAGCCGTTCTTCAAGGTCTGAACTGGTATCTTTGATCATACTTTTATATTCCTGAAGGACTTGGCTTGTAACAGCAACGGTGCGGCTGGTAAAAGTTAGATTTAGGCAGTTAAGATATCCTTAATCCTACTCACAATGTTGCCCCGCCAAGTGCAATGTTAATTGTGGCTTTGTAGTTGGCTAGAACATCCTTGAAATGGGAGATATTATCACCCAAGTACTGAACTTTGGTCCAGTCGCGCAGACTGGTTTTCTGCCCATCGGAATGTTTTGTACAGTTGCTAATGATTTCACTCAGTTCCTTGCATGCAATGCCACATCGTAATAAAGGTAATTTCAAGGTTGAAAGCTCCACCTGAAAGTCGGCAGCAACCTGTTCCAGTGCCTCGAGAGCTTGTAACAAGGCCTCAACTTCATCTCGTAACTGTCGGGCGACTCGCTTGGTATTCTTAAAGCTCTCGATGGTCTGAAAAAGCAATTTGCCAGTCTGCAATGCAAATGCGGCAAGCGTTATCAAGCCTGAGGCAAGAGATATAGGTTCTGCCATCATGCGTCCATAAAATTTGGTTAATGATCAAGTTGGGCGGGTCGCAAACTGACAGCCAACTGAAGCACCAGCGGAGAGGGGCAATCACCTGGCTGGGAGGCTCTCGGATTAGCTAAGTTCCGAAGAAAGCGCCTAAAGCCTTCCCAGCACGCCAAGTAATAAGGATATTACATTATCGTGTCTCTCGCATATATAACCGACCATTTCCATGTAGTCTTGCAAAATTTTGGGAAGAAAATATAATGACATTGTTGCCTGCGAATAGGGTACTTGGAAGTTCAGTTACAGTATTACTGTTACACAAACCTTTTTGTTCTATGATGTTATTCCAGGGGATCACATGAAATGTTTGCGCGAGGATGTACTCACCAGTGGCGTTGAATAATTTTGTAAAAATTAAAAAACTTCTATACATCGCCGAACCTTTAACCAGTGATACATGTATTAATTTCATAGTATTTTACCAGTAATTTGAGATGAACGCTGGGAAGCAACAGGGGCTTTGACTCTAGAAAAAGGAGATGCTTTGCCTGATCATCCTCTCAGATTCAGCACAGGAGGAATGACATATTTGCCAAGAGGCTAAAACATGACCTCATCACGTGCATGACATCATTGAGATAAAAATAGAGTTAGGACAGCAAGCCTCTTTTTAAAGCCTAATAATCTCTTATCATCCATCTGGGCTATCAGCCCTGGAATATCAGTGATTTTAACTTCTGCCTTACTGCATGTTACTTAATGAAGTATAATTTACGTTGCAAATCTTGTGCAGAGATCACTAGCTATTGGGAAAGACAGCCCTGTGATTGCTTCTAGCAGCGAGGAGTTCCCACTAGACTGATCTCGCACCACAACGAGCTTCAATCCCTGTTCCGTCAGCTCAGGATCTAGTGACATGCAAAAAAAGACTTACTTGCGCTGACACCGAGTTCTCGATGTCTGTCAATAACTCCCAAAATTTTGAACGCGATTGTCGCTGTTGAGGCTATTCACCCCGCCAAGCAAATGGATTTGTTTCCTCGTCATCTTGGCAGTACCCACTTCGATCTGTGGAACTGTCAAAGAATCAGGCAGCTGTCAGCCAATGAACCTACTGCGCCGCAGCTAGCGCTGTTACACCTACGGAGTACAGAAATATGATATTCCACTATCATAGCAATACAGCTGTATCAATATAATGCCAAGGATATTAGCGCCATAGCAGGTATAGTAGAACAATTAGAATAATATGACGGCTTGGATAGCAAACATAGCAAAATGCTATGGTAGATATGATGGACTACATGTATATAAACCCAGTCATTACCGCACGTAAGATTAGCTTACCATGTTGAATCTTCAGTAACCAATATAGCCTGCCTTTCAGTTTACTAGTACTTGTGCATTTCATACTATTCTCTCAATTGTTAACAGAATACCTTAAGATCTTCGATCCAGCTTAGACCCTTAAGAAGGATTGACAGGCCTTATCTGACAGGAACTTTGTTGTCAGGCCTCATGATGGCCGAATGGTTCAATTTATGCCAATGGAGAGCCAGAGTGGTTCCTTTTAGATTCGCTCGGCATCATATTGTGGAGGGAGCTAACAGCATGCCAAAGAATAATAATGAAAGTGCATAACTCAAGATCAAGTCCAGCCTTTATTAATTAATACTTGGATGGTTGGCTGTTGAGTGCGTGTCAAAGAGATCTTGGTGTCGCGCGTTGCCCAAAGCGGTTAGACTTGTCAGGTCATCACGATGTTGGACAGCTCTGTCCTCCTTCGAAGGATCATCGTATCTCCGACATATGCCCTGCTGGTACCCACTCCTTTCGTTTAGCCCATTTCAGCCTCACGAGGCTGTCGCCCCAGCGCCATTTCACCAACCCACCGAATTCTCCGCCCAACATGAAATTTATCTTTCTTTAACTACCGTTATTGCCATGATTTCGATAGTGACATGAATTCAACTATTTGGGCCCAGTGTCTAGGTAAATACGGTGACGATGGCCCCCTCACTCGAAGAGTACCAAATCGGTTGGATATGTGCATTACCCATCGAAGCAGCCGCGGCGAAGGAAATGCTTGATGAAAACTTTGGAGTTTTGGAAGAGCAAGATAGCGCAGACATAAACTCCTATACGCTAGGTCGAATAGGCGTGCATTATGTGGTGATTGCCTGTCTCCCAAGCGGGCAGTATGGGACCACGTCCGCCACCACGGTTGCCAATCATATGATCCGGACGTTTTCCAAATCACTGAGAGTAGGACTGATGGTTGGGATTGGTGGGGGGATTCCATCGAAAGACCATGATATTCGGCTCGGTGACATTGTTATCAGTCACCCTGATGGGACCTGTGGCGGGGTGCTGCAGTATGATATGGGCAAGCTGAGGAGCCATGGTAGCGACGGTGGTAGTAAATTCTACAGAACAGGGTCGTTGAATGCGCCACCCAGAGTATTATTGACTGCTGTCAGTAATATGAGAGCTGCTGAGTTGACAGATGACCCGTCCTATCCCGAGTATATTCAAAAGGCGATCGGGAGAACGACACGCACACGGAGGGCTTTTAGTCGACCTGAGCAAGATCGATTATTTCAAATCTCTTACGAGCATCCAAATGATGCTACTACCTGTGATCAATGCCCAGTTGACTCGGAGGTTAAAAGAGAGGCACGCGAGGATGACATCCCACAGCCGCACTACAGTATCATTGCGTCGGGAAACACGGTTATGAAACATGGAGCAACGAGAGAACATCTTTATCACGAGACCGGGGCATTATGTTTTGAAATGGAAGCCGCAGGCCTGATGCTGGACTTTCCTTGTATTATCATCCGTGGCATCTCGGATTACGCTGATTCGCACAAGAACAAACAATGGCAGGGATATGCCGCATTAGCTGCCGCCTCATATGCTAAGGAGTTGCTTGGATATGTACCTCGGGGCCAAGTGTCTCGAGAAAAGCTAGCTACAGATATCTGTAGTAAGTGAGATCTTTCTGTGCTACACGCTCAGCAACATCATCTATCTAGATACCAGATCTAATATCGTAATTCTTTTCCCCCAGCTCAAGTTTTTGACGAACTGAAAGACCTGAAATCATCTACTCGCCAAGCAGCTCAGGGTATCGATCGGCTAGAACAAGAAATCGACCTGACAAAGCTACAAATCGCTAGTGACGCAATATTTGATGCATACGCAAACCAACATGAACCTGAATGTCTTCCAGGTACTAGAACCGAGCTCCGTCGTCAGATTGCAGAATGGGCTGTGTCACCAGATGGCAAATTTATATTCTGGTTAAATGGCATGGCCGGGACCGGAAAGTCCACAATCTCCCGTACAGTTGCAAAATCCTTCAAAGAGTCAAACTTGCTGGGGGCAAGCTTCTTCTTCAAGAGGGGCGAAGACCAGAGAAATGCAATGAGATTTTTTCCAACAATTACACGACAGTTGCTCAGTAGCATACCTCAGCTCAAGCCTGGTGTGAGGAGTGCGATAGAGCAGGACCCGGATATTTCCACAAAGTCACTCGGGGAGCAGTTTGATAAGCTTCTCCTTCAGCCCCTACTCGGTTTGGAGCATCTTGATCGCGAAATCACAACGGTTGTGGTTGTAGTTGATGCGTTGGACGAGTGCGGCCAAGAGGAGGACATCCGAGTCATACTCCAGCTCTTACCGCGGTTACAGACGTCAACCTCTGTGCAACTACGCATCTTCTTGACAAGCAGGCCAGAATTGGCAATTCGCCTTGGGTTCGCCAATCTACAGCACAATGACCATGAGGATTTCGTCCTCCATGAGATCCCCGATCACATAATAGAGCATGACATATCCCTATTCCTGAAGGACAGATTCTCCCACATCAAAGACGAGTACTCACTTCGAGGACGACAGCTTCCTCCAGACTGGCCAGGGGAACATAATCTTCAGAAAGTAGTTGAAATAGCTGTGCCGCTGTTTATCGCCGCAGCCACCATGTACCGTTTTGTTATGGAACGAAACCCGGAAACACGTCTCACAGCAATTCTTAATGACCCAACAACAACATCCGCTTCCCAGTTAGACAGAATCTATGTCCCGATATTAAATCATCTTCTGGTGAGCCAAGGTGAGGGCAATTCCAAGGAGCTGGTGCAAGAGTTCCAGGATGTTGTCGGCGCTATTGTGGCCCTTGCTACTCCACTCTCAATCAACATACTCACACGTCTTCTTGACGTACCAATAAATACCATTCTTGATCAGCTGGATTCACTACATTCTGTCCTGAGTATACCAAGTGACTTTGATGCACCAGTTCGGATTCTGCATTTGTCATTTCGAGATTTTCTTCTCAACTCCGATAGCTTGTTTCGCGTGGACGAAAAGAGGATACACCAGAAAATAGCTCATCGTGCGTTTACCATCATGCGTCGCCATCTGAAAAGGAATATTTTCGAGCTTCCAAACGATGGAACAGAGCTCACGGAAATTGATTTTTCATCATCTGCCAAGCAGCACTTCCCATCCGAATTGGAGTACCCCTGTGGGTATTGGGTCTGGCACCTTGTGCGAAGCCAAGACCCGTATAATGAAATGCATAATGCTTTATCCTTCCTCGAAAAGCATTTCCTTCACTGGGTGGAAGTAAGGGGTATTATGGGAGTGATATTTGAATCTACACTAATCATTGAAATGCTGCAATCAGCGGCACAAGTAAGTTTCCGTGGAAAGTAGTTGGTGATCTTGAATAATAAGAGGTATAGGAAAACAACAATCCCAAGTTATCGGAATTCCTGCGGCACGCCAAATCGTTTATGCTGAAGAATAAATACATAGCTGAAATCGCTCCACTTCAGCTATATTCTTCAGCACTTTTGTTTTCACCCAGGACAATGTTCCGGACTACATTTGATGCAAAGCTCCCGGGCTGGATTTGCAGGCCGCCAAAAATAGGCGATTCCTGGAGCGCAGAGCTACAAAGTCTAGAGAGCTGCTCGAAACCCGCTTCATCCGTTGCATTCTCACCTAACAGCCAGTTACTTGCAGGTTCTCAATCTGACACGGTTAGGATCTGGGATGCCACCACATGGACCGTGATGCATAGGCTAGCAGGTCATGGGCCTGTGGCTTTTTCACCTGACAGTCAACTACTCGCGGGCTCTCAGTATGACACAATTAAAATCTGGGATATAACTACCGCGGACCTACTACAAACCGTGGAGCAAAGTGATAGAATTGACATTCAATTATTGGCATTTTCGCCATGTGGCCAGTTCCTGGTATCGGGTGGTGGTAATGGAATAATTTATATCTGGAATACTGCCACTTGGGCCCTACTTCATCGCCTACAGGCCCATTCAGATAAGGTTCTCTCCATAGTCGTTTTACCGGACAGTCGACTCATGACGACGGGCAACGATGAGGACCGTGGACTAACAGTCAAGCTGTGGCAGACTACCACAGCAGAGCCACTGCAGAATCCGGCTATTCGTTCACCCTATGCCTTCTCTGCCGCATTCTCCCCAAACGGCCGGTTACTCGCATTAGGCTGCGATTTCAAGAGCGTCGTCCTCTGGGATACTATGACCGGAGGCGTACAGCAAATTCTCTATGGCTTACAGGGATCCCGGTTGGAATTATCACCTGATGCTCAAGTACTGGCCGTCAGCGATAATGAAACAATCATTATCTGGGATATCGCTAGTAAAACCACACAGGACATCCTAGAGGGCCATTCACATCCAGTTGAATCTCTATCATTTTCGCCAGATGGTCAACGGCTTGCATCAGGCTCTCTTGATAACACAATTAAACTGTGGAGTATTACCTCCGGGCCTCTGCAACGCACGTCCGAGCACCATTCGGTTTGGGTCACCTCTCTGGTATTCTCTACCGACGGCCAACTCCTGGCCTCGGGCTCTGCTGACAGGACAATTAAGATCTGGGATACCAATTCCGGAACCCTGAAGCAGACCATAGAAGGGTATACAGAAAAGGCCCTGGAGGCTACTGGACCAAGTCATTACCATACCCCTCACGCCATGGCGTTCTCGCCAGGTAATCAACTCCTGGCTACAGGCTCTATTGACAACATAATTAGTCTCTGGGACACCACCTCTGGAGCCCTACTGCACAGTCTAACTGAGCCGCTTCACGTTGGGTCGTACGGTGCTCGATATTGGGATAAGGTTCTGACATTTTCACCAGACGGTCAGCTCATTGCCTCATGCAGCAATGCATACCTTATTAAGCTCTGGGATACCACTACTGGAGCCCTACAAATGACTCTAGGTGGCAAGACTCACATATTTCACTCATTGGCATTCTCCCCAAACGGCCAACTTCTGGCATCAGGCACGGATTCTAGGATGGTCATGCTCTGGGACACCACTACTGGAACATTACGAAAGAGTTTGGTACTGAGAATCAGTGACTCTGGATTCAGATTCAAACCTATGGGTCCAGTTAAGTTTGTGGCATTCTCACCAGACGGCCGGCTTCTTGCAGCAAGCTGCATGGATCAAACTGATGAAAAACAGCCAGACCACCTCGGGGAAAGGGTCTTCCTATGGGATATCGCTACTGGGACTCTGCAACGGACTTTGGCTCTCGACTATAAAATCACTTATTTAGAATTTTCTAAAGACAGCACATGCCTAGAAACTAATCTAGGATGCTGGAACCCTCAGCTCCGGGGTAGCGATTCCGCTCATTGGACGGCTCAGACGGGTATTGAGGTACTCCCGTCAGGTGAGTGGGTAGCTCTCCAGGGTAAGAGGATGCTATGGCTTCCTCCAGAGTATCGACCCACCTGTTGGGCAGTTAAGAATGGGACCCTTGTTCTTGGAGACGCGTCTGGGCGGGTTTCTTTTATAGGGTTTCGTCCAGAGACATCCACTCTTGAAACGGGCACATAGCACCGCAAACATACTGTAAATAGTATCATTAGACTTGGGCTACAGAAACTCAATCGGTTAAGCCTTGATTTTAAGGCTTTAACCAATTGATGTTTTGGTGGCCAAATTGGGTTTGACATGCAAGATATCCTCCTCCAATTCTATTTAAAGATCATTTTATCATGACTTAATAATTCACCGATCCCCTTTAGTACTCACTTGACTCAAAGCTATTTATTTATGCCGGGGGCGTCCTGACTAACCGACACATAATGGGCAACCCGGAGCGCTTATTCGCCAGGTTTTAACTCATTCCGTTCCCGCCACAAGCCACAATCCAAGGCCCTCATCTGCATTGAAGACACCAGGAATTATGGGATGACGAGTCCTATATAAGACCTCAAAAACCCACACCCCGGATTTGCTTGTTCATATTTCGTGCCTGTTTGAACTATCAACGACTCGATGAAACTTCTTCAACAATTCCCAACATACCTCGCCTGCGCCTGCTCCATTGTCGCAATCATCCTCGTCTGCATCATCAACGCAGCAGGCAACAATGCGAACGTAACCGGCAGTCATGCGGGGAGAATCCTCTCCCCGGGCATGAACATCCTCGAAGTGAGTCTCTACTCCTATCTCTCCTTGTTCATGGTGACCTTCGTCTAACCGTCCAAGCTCCACATCAAAAACACCACCACCAACCCCCCCAAAATCTCCCCGGACAACGACCCCTACTGGGCCTGGAAGGAAGGATACATGTTCCGCTGTTACCTTAATAGCGCCTGGATGGAACCCGACTTTACATCTACCGAGGTCGGCGCACAAAATCTCTACAAGGGTATCGGACATTCCTTCAATCTTACCGAGATCATAACCCTTGGCTTCGAGCTTGCTCCAGGACACCGCGATAACACCACGACTCCGACCCTCGACGTGCAGATTGATGTTGTGTCCACAATTGCACCATTCGCCTGTTACGTTGCCGGAATCATTTGTCTATTCCTGGGGTTAATCCTGCGGGTCGCGCTTTGTTGTCTCGGGCGGAGAAAAGGGGCATCCACTGCTGTTGTGGGGGTTATGCTTGCCCTGTCTGTTATTGCATTTGTGACCATCACTGCCGCGTCGGGGTATCTCACTGCGAAATCACGGACAATTTGTAATGGAATCCTGTCCAGCGCGTATGTCACCAGCAGCTCGATTGGCTCCTCGTTCCTCGGTCTGGCGTGGGGTTCGGTCGGCGTCGGCGCTGTTAATATTGGCGTTCTGGTGTTAGATTCTATGATGTGGAGGTCGCGACATTTTCAAGAGGCTATACCACTGCTAGATAGTAAAGTAGATAATTCGAATTGATTGTGTTTTTTGGTTCACAGAAGGGAGAAAAGGGGGATATTGTAGGTTTCTTAGGTTATAGGGTCTAGATGTTGAGATCCTAACATCCAATCCCCGATGGTCTAACGGTCATGATTTCCGCTTGTCATTCCTAACAGGAAACGAGCGCGGGAGACCAGGGTTCGACTCCCTGTCGAGGAGATTCTTTTTTTCATCATTTTTCTTTCCTCGCTCCTTCTTTTCTTTCTTTTCGTTCGTTTATTTTTTCTATTTTTTTTTTATTCTGTTTTCTTTTCAATATCTGTTGTTTTTCGATATCGCTTTGAATCGTAGCTTAATGGAATTGAAACCTCAGTTGTTGCAATCGATCGATGCCGCTCACGCCTAAAATATATAACCGTCTTATGTTGAATCCCTATACAAACTACAACCATGTTTTGTTCGAGTATTAAGGTTGACCGACGCCCCAGCAACTGTATTTTTCTAGTCTAACAGTACTAGTATAATTCAAACCTTTGGCATTTCAGAGACTCCAGACTGCTAGATCCCTTACCAACCCCATTTAACTAACTCCCCATCATAAATATAACTCCCATTCGGCGACGTGCACTGATACAGCGAGAACGGCGGCGCACACGGGGGCTCCATCCCCCTCGGCTCGGGCCCAACATCCTTCAACAGCAGGGCCGCAACATCATGCGGCTCCAGCGTCACCGACCACTCACGCGTTGCAACCCCAACATCCTCATGCTTCCACAGATCATACACCTTGTACCTCCGCCCAGCCCGTACCGCCCAGTTCTCCGTCAGATTGAAGCTCATCGTCTGCCTCGTCTCCTCCGTATTGATAATCATAAACACCGGGCCATACGTTGAGTTCCCACCCCAATACGGCGGCGGGCTCGTTGCATTGTAGGTGAGTGTCGTGACAAAATCCGGCTGATTCCCCACTCTGAACGGCACAACGGGCGCCCCCTCATTCGGATCCTGGTTAATGCGAATAAGATCCCTATTCCCCAAAATCTCCAACGTCTCCTCCGTCGCATTCCTCAAATCCGTACTAATCAGCAAATGCGACTTCAGCAACGCCCACGCCGTAAAATGCGTCCGCTGCTCAAAATAATTCATATCCCCCGCCGGAATCCCCTGCCCATTATTCCCCACCTCCAACATATCCAAATCTGCATGCTGATAAAACCCGGACACATGCGACGCAGTACTCGCCAGAAATAGGATATTGGCAATATTCTCCCAGAAGGGTCGGATGTCCGGGTCGATGCGCCAGGCCTGTGAGATTCGGGGCGCCCAGTTATGCGGGTCCTGCCACCCCCATTGGCAGATGGAGTAGATGAAGGGTTTTTCGTGGTATTTGTGGGCGAGTGCGGTGATGGCGTCTTGCATGCGTTTGAACCGCCCGTATTGGTTTTCCATGGTGATGCCGTCGTACGGGATGTAGCAGTTGTCGTACTTGAGCATGTGGTTCCAGCCCCAGGAGCGCCAGGTTTCGAGGTCTTGGAGCTCGTGGCCGTAGGAGCCCGGGTGGCCGCCGCAGGTTTTGTAGCCGTTGGAGGAGTAGACAGAGCCGGAGATGCCGAGTTTGTTCATGGTTTTTGTCCAGTGGGGCCTGAGGACGGTAATTAGTGTGAGTTGTTTAGGTTAGGGGCTTAATGGGGGTAGGGGTACGTACATTCCGTGGGGGAACTTGACTGGGTCTGCGACCATCTCGCCGGTTTCCGATCGGTTGGGCAGCGCGTAAAAGTCGTCGAGGATAAAGGTCTACAGAATTGTGAGATTGGTTTGGGTTAGGGAGGAAAATATCTTGACGGCACTCACGTTGTAGCCAGCGTCCACGAGGCCATACTTTTTCATCAATCGGCCCTGTTCAATGGCAAGAGCACCATCGAAATGCTTTTCAAAGGCATTGTAGGTATCATATCCCATGACGGGCAATTTCCCGACCCCTAGTCCTTTATTTAGTATGTTCCGACCACGTCCATTGGAGCATCCATACCATTGTTTAGACAGGCGGCCGGGGTCACCAGCAGAGTAAGCGCTGCCAGAAGCATTGTTTCCGATGCAGCTATACGAAATCTGTAATTGAATGGCTACCCCAGCAGAGAGCTAGGGGTTGGTATTTAAGCTCGGTATGTAGCTCCATACTGCTCCGGGATCAGACTATGCGGAGGAGTTGGACGGAGGCCCGCCCGTTTCGAAGAAGGACAGGAGTAAATACCAAACGATGGCGGCGACTCTAATCTGTCGCTAAACCCCGCGTGGAGAACTGCAGAATCACTGCATAATTTCGTTCGCTCGTATTCACATCCAGCCTTTGCCCTGGTTCTCTTCATGTTCTCGACAGGCTTGATGTGGTATTTTTACGGACGAGGTGAAAGCCTGTGCTTAGATTGCCATTGAGGAGAAATTAACTCCTAGCTAACCTCCGTGGGATGTAGAATCAAGCGTTGTTCTTGATTCTGGTTCCAAGGGACCAGGAATAGCCTAAATCCACCCGCACTGCATATGGATGGCAAGAAACTTTGGGGAGCTTGGCTGCTTCTGCCTTTTTGATTGGCTGATATATTCCTAATTTCCGCCAGAATCAAAACAAACTCCAAGTGGCTTTCCTGACCGCCTACTATTTCCGATATCCCCGCTCTTCGCCAGATATGCGGGCATTATTTCCCACCGCCTTCTACGCTCCGCCAGTCTGTCTGTCGCAAAAACCACCTATTGACAACATCCCAGAATTTTCTGATATCAAAAAGTACATCAAATCGAATTGCCACTTTCTTAAACGAGATTTGTCTAGCTACTCAGCCCATACATCATAATCCGGAATATCCTCACGATAATACGTCTCCTCAACGTGCCTAAACCCAACTGTCGGCCCATCTCGCGGCCACGGCTCCCCATTCCCACTAGCGAAGAGACCAAACATCGCCCCTTCAAAGACAAACCATCCTTCTGGGGCGGTGGCCATCCACGAAGACGGGAACGAGGTCAGCCATGTAATTGGTGATGAGCCCGCACTAAATCCAAGTTTGTATTCTAGGGGTTCGGCGCGGATGTGGAATGTGAGATCTCGGAGATTGGATTGGCGGAGGGGGTATTGATGGTACTAGAGGAAAGAAAATGTTAGGTTTGTGTGTCTTAGTGAAAGGAAGGGGTAAAGGGGAGGGCACAGGGGGAGGGGGAAAAGGGGGGGGGGACGGACCTCAGTTGTCGCGTTGTTCATTAGAGAGGTGTAGATACACATTCCGATGCTGTTGGCACAGCCGGTGAGTCCGATGTCTTGGTGTTGGAGTTCGCTGAGATATGCGCTTATCCCGATGGTTTGTCTGGTGGTTAGACTTCCATCGATGGGGAGAAGGGTAGCAGTGAATGTCATGTTCAGAGAACGTTGTTTGCGCAAGATGGCGGCTGGGACGTCGCGCTCGCTAAGGGAGAATACATTCCCGTGCAGGATGATGCCCAATCCATGCCCATGCCCATGTCGTCCGTGGCCGAGTGTATAGGTCTTGGTATACGGAGTGCGGAGTTGGTACCACGATGGATCGAGGGTGCCGGTGTCGAACTCATCCCGGAAAGTGGAGGGCTCCAGACGTCGGGGACCGGGGTTTGACGAGTCACTGAGCATTATGGGCTGCCCGTCATTGAAAACCGGCCATCCGTCGACCCATTGCACCGGGCAGAGGAACGTCTCCCGACCCAGTGGAGAAAACCCGTTGATGTTTCGACGGGCGATGAAGACCGCGTAGGAATTCCCATCTTTATCCCAGAAGATGGTTGCGTGACCTGTTGACTGCACGGTTAGGCTGCTGTCGGCCCCGTTGTACATAAGTGGGTTATTGGGGTTCGGATCCCACGGTCCTTCGGGGGATTTCGAGCGCGCGATCGTAGCTCGATGGAGCTCGTCCGTCCCACCTGTCTACCGTCAGTATACTTCCAAGTTATTTGCCGGTGGAACACCAACCCTCAGCAATGAGAAGATAGTACCAATCGCCCAACTTGTACATCTTGGGCCCCTCCGGACGCGCATCAGGTGTATGCGGCATCGTCCCATTCCATAATGAACGGTACGCCCCCGTACACAGTCCACTGGCCAAGTCAACCTCGCATTGATAGATGCCCCAGATTCTGTCGATATTGTTGTTCGGAGCCATCAGGTTCAGATACACTTTATCTGTCGCAGGGTCCTGGAACAGTTCGGGATCAATACCCCACGGCTCAGCCCAGACAGGATCAGTCCAATGCTTCATGTCCGTCGATGAAACCCAGAAAATTCGCGGCCAGACTTTAGCCACGGGGTCGTAGGTCCAGCGGACCATGGTCGCGAGGTAGAACCGGCCATTGATGTAGCTTAGAGTTGGGGCCCATACGCCTGGGTTTGTCAGATAGCGTAAATAAGGGGATTGTTTCGGGGGTTGTCCGTACCTGCGCTGGTTGGGACGCCATAGAGCTGCAACTGCTCTGGCCGTGTGAGGGCATGCGAGTAGAGCTCCCAGTGGACGAGATCGGTCGATTTGTAGATTGGCATGCCCGGCCAGTACTCGAAGGAGGATGTGGCGAGGAAGTACTCATCGCCAACACGCAGAATGGAGGGATCGGGGTTCCATCCTGGGATGATGGGGTTTTGGATCGCTAGGCTGTGTTTGTTTGCGAGGGCTGTCGCAAATAGGAAGCTAACGAGGTATAATATTGTTGCTCTCACCATTGTCGCTGGTTTGCTTGCCCTCTCGCGAAAGCCTTTGATTCCTGGTCGAATACGAATGGGATTTCTTCATTGCGATGTGTTTCTAGCCCAGGGCTTTTATTTACTTGCGATAGGGACGTGAGGGGTGGAGCTGCTCCGGTATTCAGGCCGGCTGCCGATCCGGGGAAATTGGGGTGCGGAGAGTTTATTCAGCGGAGGACCCCATAAATTGCCTTTGTACGCGCTTCACACAGAATGATGAGCTTGAACAAATGGATAGGATATCTCTATCCCTTCAGCAACAGGTTGAATAAGTATCTGCCCACCTGGGCTCGAGTAAGTATCCCTGGATAGGACAGCTATCCAATGGCATGCGTTGTTCCTGGTTTTGCGGGGATAGTCCGGGGATTGACCCGCGTAGGGAAATGAGGAACGCCTCATAACGCTTCATTTCCCCGGGGAAAAATTTCAAACTCAACCCGGCTGGGGTCGCACTGACGGCTGTGCCTTTTGCGTGTCCTTGTGCTGTCGTCCTGTGGTCAACTGGATTTCCTCTTATCCTCTCCGTTATGAGGGCACGGGCTTCTTGCGGCATTTTCTAGCCGTCATTCGTGTTGGTAACCTCACTGGTACATTTGCATGCCAATTATAAGACTTCCAACACGATCTCTAAATCGCTCAGTCTATTCTTAGGGCCGTCCAATCCCTGTGTGTTGGTCTCGGCTATAGCCATACCTGCCACTCATTTGTTGGCCTTCTGGTGGGTGGCCGGGATGCTTTGAAATCCGATTCTGCTCTGTCCCGGATCGCTGCAGCCTAGAGATCGGCCGATGAGAAAGCTTGAAACAGCTATTGTATGCATAGTGGGGAGCAACCTCTGATATGGGTTGTCGATGATTCCATCCTATAAGGCAAAACAACTGCGTACAAGAGCTAGAATTAATTCTCGACTTTCTCCACGGCAGGCACTCTCCAGTTCCTCGAATTAAGAGCATAAGATCACTCACAACCGTTGATCAATTGCGCCCCGGAACGCTCGGAATGATTGAACCTTTAGTTGTCAGTTTAGCACTGTTAATCCCAGCCCACAGCCCACTCTTAATTAAGCCACAGAGACCTGAAACCCTAGCAGGCCATACAGAAAGACATCAGCCAATATATTAAATTAAACCCAATAAGGCTGAGCCACAGGGAATGGGTCCCCACCGGCCTCCCCGGCCCATTCATCCTTCTTCAATTGTGCTGGAGCTCTTGTCAAGAAACGGCCCCCACGCCTGGAGTGGAACGGAATTCGGGGTCTGATGTGACGTTATTCGCTAACGGCTGCCAGAGTCGACTTAGTGGGCGCGAATTTCCTCGGTCAGATGTCGGCGCCCCGGTCGATCGGCGCGAAAAAGGGACGGCGGTTCTTGGCTCAGCCCTGAATTCCTGGCCCTGATGGGGCTCTAGGGGGTACGGCCACCAGCCAAGGTGAGGCTGAGCATTGGTTAAGCTGTTGGGTTGGTCTCGGCGGGGACCAGACTGGCTTGGGTTTATTGTTTACTGTGGAGGCAGAAATGCCTCGTTGTTGGGTGGCTGAGCTGGCTGGACGAGAGGCATATATAGGCTGAGATTGCCTATTCTCCCTCGACAATTATATTTCTTGTTGCTTCAAATAGAACAAATACGATCTCCTTATCTCTCCCTCTGCTTATAAATTGCACATAGAACCCTGATTTAACAAGTGACACAACCAAAATGGCCTATATCAAAGCGGCCGCCCTCTCCCTCCTCCTCTCCCAAACCCTCGCACAAAGCACCGACCTCCCTCAACCCATCGTCGGTTGCGAAGAAGTCTCCTGCCCCAGCAACAAAACCGACTACCACTGCACCGTCTCCGACACCAACTTCAGCGGCATCGGGCTGGCCCGCATCCCCTCCGTCCCCTCCGCCCTCACCGGCCTCTCCCTCGCCAAGGGCGTCAGCGTCGAAAACGGAAAAGTCAACAACACCTGGAAGGACGAGACGCGCTCATTCACATCCAAATTCTACCTCGGCACACCCTCCGACTTTAAACTCGACGATATCAGCGGCTGCGCAGTTATATTCGAAACTGCACCGGCTAAGGAATTCCAGGCCTCCGGTCCCTCTTCGTGGGAGAGCGCCACGGGGACGTGTCCTGATGTTATTGATCAGGGTTGCCTTGATGACTTGGCTTCAATGGCGAGACATGTGAGATATAACGAGACGGTACCGAACAAGTGTGATGCGCTGGAGCAGGAGCTGAAGAAGAATCCGACGGTGAATTGTCTCGATATGATGGGTAAGGGGAAGGGGCTGGGGAACTTTACTGTGGTGAGGCTGGATGATGCGGAGCCGATTACGGGGCAGAAGAACTCGACTTCGGATTGTTGGCCCATTGAGCCGAAGACGGATGGGCTTGCGGAGATTGGGGAGGTGACAGCTTTGGTATGTTTACACTCTCTCTGTTTTTGTGATTGCGACTTGGACTCTAACGGTGGGATTGTGTTTAGGGTGACTATGGGAGTGATGCGCTCATTAAGGAGCTTTACAAGATCACGCCTGTCCTGACGGTGTTCCTGGGTAACGATAGCGGCTTGTTTGATGTCGGCGACTTGCTTGACAAGACAGTTGCGCAGTTTACGTGTCTCAAGGTTGTTGATAACCCGCAGCCTGATCTTGATGGTGAAGAGGACGCCGGTGATAATGGAGCGGCCGCGCAGATGGCTAGTCTGATGGGAGTTGGAGCGTCGGTGCTATTCTCTGCTCTATTTATGGCGTGGTAGATAGATTATGGGGGTTTGATTAATGGTTTCTGTACCATACCTGGTTTATTAGATATGAGACTTTCTAATGAAGTGTATGAAAATTATAGACTTTGATTGTGTTCTTTATGACTTTCTCTAGTAAGAGAATACATGGGAGCAGAAATGACAGGCCTGACTCTATAACCTCGCAAGAGGCTTTTCAACTGCGGGCGATTTCAACTCTTTCTTCAAGACCTTCCCTGTGGTGCTCTTCGGTAAAGCATCCACGATGACCACCCCTCCCCGTAGACGTTTGTAGTTGGATACACTGCTAGCGACAAAGTCCATGATTGTCTTTTCCACCTCATCCGCTTTGGTCGTAGGGCCACCCTGTAGAACGACAAACGCCTGCGGAACTTCGGTAGCCTCCTGCTCATTCCACACGCCAATGACCGCAGCCTCCCGAACCAAGGGGTGTTGAATGAGGAGATTCTCTAGCTCGGATGGCGCAACCTGGAATCTGTAACATATATTATTTAGCAAAATGTATAAACTTCGGAATAGAGGAGTGTCCTACCCCTTGTACTTGATGAGATCCTTGATTCTATCGTATACGACGAGGTACCCGTTGTCGTCGATGTAGGCCAAGTCGCCTGTGCGAAGCCACCCGTCTTCAACGATGGTTTTTGCAGTCTCTTCGTCATTGTCCTTGTATCCCCTGCGATAGTATGTTAACATTTGACGTTGTGAATATAAGTATCTGCTCACATCATAACATTGGGCCCCCTGCAGGCAATCTCCCCAGGACCCTTTGCGCCCACATCATTTCCATCCGGGTCGAGGAACCGCAACTCCGTGTTTGCGATGAGTGTTCCAGCACCATTCAAAGGAAGGAACTTATCCCGGACTCCGCTCTGAACACAGGGCCCAGACAGCTCCGTACATCCATACGCTGTACGAAGTTAGTAAAAACGCTCTCCCATCCCCTTATCCCTCACTTACTTTGACAAAGAGCCACACCGGGAAACGCCTTGCTCAGCTTCGCCGCCGTTTCCTCCTACATCCCACACCCATCCGTCAGCCATCATCATCATCTCTTCCCCCCCCTTCAAAAAGTAAAGTAAAGTAAAGGTAAAACTCACATGCAACGGCGCCGCCGAACAGCTAAAATACTCCAGATCCGGATACCTATACCTCCTCACAACCTCCTGCTCCCCCAACATCTTCGCCACGGGGGGCACAATCCTCGCCAGCGTCGCCTTCCTCTCTTGCAGCAGCCGACAATACAACTCCAAATCAAACCGTGGCATGAGACACACATACGCGCCGAGCCAGGTACACATGGTGAAACACACGTAGAGGGCGTACACGTGCGAGAGCGGCGGGAAGAAGATCTCGCGTTGGGTCCCGCGCCAGTTCGCCGGGTTGTGGTCGCGGAGCTGGTAGCAGGTGGCGACGAGGTTGTGGTGGGAGAGGAGGACGGCTTTGGGCATGCCGGTTGTGCCGCTGGAGAGGAGGATGGCGGCGCATGTTTCTTTTGCGGTGCCGGTGGAGTTGCTGCGGATGGGGTTGGGGAGTTCGGGGGTAGATGGGGAGGGGGATGGGAAGGGGAATGCGGGAAAGTTGGGGGAAGGGGTGGTGCCGATTGTGAGGACGCGGAGGTTGGGGAAGTGGGTTGATTGATCACCGACGGAGGGGATTTTGGTGTATAGGCTCGAGTCGACGATCCAGAAGGAGGGCTGGATGAGATCGAGGGCGCGGGAGAGCTCGTGCGGGTGCAGGCTGTTGTTGATCGGGCTGACGACTCCGCCGGCCCACCATACGGCCTGCGCGACGAGGATGTAGTCGATGCAGCTGGCGGCGGAGATGGAGACGATTTGTCCGGGCTGGAAGTTCAGGTTCTGGCGTAGGCTGTGGGCTGTTTGGCGAATTTGGCGATGGAAGGACTCGTAGCTGGCTGTCTTGCCGGTGTGCGCTTCTTCGTAGATGATCTTATTGGGTGGGGTGTTTTCGACATTCTGCTGCATCAATTGCGAAATGAAGATGTCTTCTGGGATCTTGGACCACACTTCCGACCGGTATATCGACATTGTTGCTGTTGGTTGAGGGTTTTTTTTGGGATGTAGCCTGGGGTTGGCGGTCTTACTACAACTCCAGGATACGTCTGGGGTTCTACGCGTGGGGTTTATTTTTACTTTTATTTCACTGGCTTTAGTATGGAGACATTGGCTCATTCGATATATTCCACATTCTTCGGATTTCTGTAGTAACCGTGGAATAAATATTGAGGTGGTTCGGAATATTCTGGTGTGGCCGAAACAATTCCGAATTTATTTTCCGACCTCAACCACGGAGGAGCTTGAAGAGCTTCATCGGCAGCTGGTGCGGGGTAACATCCGACGTTAATGATAAAAAGGACCTGCAGGACTTGATAATGTCCATCAATTTTTTCCTTCGACTGCACCTTCTCTGCCGGTTCCCTGTCTTCGTGGCTGCTTGACACAATCGAGCAATTTCACATGCCGGGAGGAAGGCACGACCTGCAGCTCCAAGAAATATCTCCTTGGCTTCGGAAGGCACAATGAGGACGATCATCTAATCTCAGGTGCAGATAAGAGTCCACGAGTGATAATGTTGTGCTATGTGACAAACCTGCACGAGCGGAGTGGCTGCATCTCAAGGCCTTGCACGGCAGAGAGAGGGGAAGGACGTGGGATGGACTGCAGGCTGCCGGCTTCATTTCCAATCAAAGAGGGTGTATTATGCATAACTTGGAGGAATTACGTCTAATGAGTCCCAATCCTTGCAAAAAACAGCGGTCAGGACGCGGCGCGGGGGCACCATGCAGTCCAGCACAATTTCTGCCGGATCCCTGTAACATAGCTTTCTCGTGGTGGGTGGAGAAGCAAACATTCTGCTTTCGGGCCATTGAAAAGGCCACAATCCAGGCCCGGAGAGTTGGCAGAGAAGCATGTCCGTTGTTTCCATTCTGTAGCAGTGTAGTTGGCTACCAAAACTTTATCCTCTTTATGATGGAATCATCGCTCCTGTTGAGCCTGGTGGACTCAGATCCCCAGCGCCTTGCCCCTCCTTTTCTTGCTCTGGGCGTCGCTTTTCATCTCTGCATCCGCAACTACGAGATCGACTACCAGATCCTTCGCCTCTCGGTTGTCTATCTCGCCGCTTGGGCGGGACTGGTATGTGCCAACGTAACTCACCATGGCTTGGGGCTACTTGCAGCCACTGGGCTGGCCTCTCTGGCTGGAGTCTCCTTTATCACGGGCTTAACCATTAGCATGGGAGTTTATCGCTTTTTCTTCCATCGCCTGCATCACTTCCCCGGGCCTTTGGCTGCGAGGGTCAGCAAGCTCTACGCATTCTCCCTGCAAGTAAAAAACCTGCAGCTTTTCCTTGAACAACAAAAACTCCGTGAGAAGTACGGGGATTTTGTTCGTACCGGTAAAGATCAGAAATTGAACGAAATACCTCGATTTTGAGGGAGACTGACATGTATCCAAGGCCCACGGGAGCTCACCATCTTCCGTTCATCGGCGATCCCAATAATCTACGGCCCACAGTCCCCCTGCAGGAAGTCCACGTGGTATCACCAGGTATCTGGAATTGACACCGAGAATAGTCTCAACACTACACGGGATGTAAACTCCCATCGAATGCGACGGCGGGCATGGGATCGCGGGCTGAATCGTCAAAGTACGTTCCTTCCTTGGCCGAATTTATGATAATAGCACTAAGACGCCCGTTTTCCAGCAATTGATAATTACGAGTATAAAGTCAACGCCAAAGGCACTGTGCTATTAACCCAACTAAAGACGCGACTCAATAAGCCTCTTGACATTACCCAGTGGGCCAGATTCTACTCTTACGACGTCATGGGGCTGGTCGGACTGGGGGAGGACTTTGATCAACTGCAGTCCTCGACGGTACATTACGCAGTCAAAGGCGTTACTGACCAAATGAGCGCAGCCGGGTTCTTGCGGGATATCCCGTGGCTGACGTATAATCTGAATGTTTTTCAGTCCTTGACTGCATTTGGTGCGTTCAAGAAATATTGCACCAATGTAGTTCACATGAGCGAGGAGGTGAGTAGAGAGATAGTTATCAGTAACGCAAAGAGGGACAAGAACATTGCTCACATTGCGCGCATGGGTAGAGATATAGAAAATCACCGGAGAAGATCCCGCGGGACCTCATATCCTGGCTGTTGAAAGCCAAATATGAGAATGATCCCACCGCTCCTCCCACGGACGCTGCCATGGCAGAGGATGGAAATCTCATCATCGTAGCCGGGAGGTGGGTGTTGGTGTTTATCTTCATATCTTGAAGGCCTCCTTCTGTTCTAACAAGTTGTGCAGCGATACAACAACCAGCACCCTGGCCAGCATGATATACTATCTCATCGCCAACCCACACGTCTACAAAGAGCTCCAGAGGCGCTTAGATGAGATCTTCCCGAACGGCAACGACTCGTTCGACTACATGAAGATCCGAGACCTGGAATATCTAACCGCAATTATCAAAGAGACTCTCCGATTGAAGCCAGTCACCCCAAGCGGCCAATTCCGAATTACCCCACCGCAGGGCATACACATTGACGGTGTCTGGATCCCGGGAGACACCATTGTCCTAGTGCCCCAGTGGGCAATCCACCGGGACGAGACACTCTTCCCTAGACCGGAGGAGTTTGTCCCCAAACGGTGGCTTGAGGGGAATGAGGCCCTTCTTCCGCATCGTGAGGCATGGTTCCCATGGCAGATAGGACCGTATGGCTGTGTCGGGAAACAGTTAGCGATGATGTCGATGCGGAGCTTCTTAACCCGGATCGCCTTGAGCTTCGACGTTGCCTTTGCCCCTGGGGAGGACGGAGTTAAATTTGACACTGATGTGAAGGATTATGTTGCGCTTCATGTTGGTTCGTTGGATGTTGTCTTTTCGGAGCGAGAGAAATAGCTGCATTGTAGTTGGGTATGGAGGTGATCGATGGATTCATTGTACCAAGTGCGTCATACTTTGGTCTCTCTTCATTACGCATCATCTTGTCTGTAGTCACCACGTAGACATTGCTTTGGACTTTTTTTGCTTGGAATATGCTTCTCACTATCCCTACGGTTGAGACCACTCACTTCAGGGTGGTGCTGCAACATGCATGGGATTAGAGAATGATCAAGTTCCTCCAATTATTGAAGGCGTATATCGTGAGAAATCAAACCGAGAAAGTGGTTCCTGTCGTTCTTCCCTTGATGTAGTGAGCGTCAGCGTCGGTGTCTGCCCTACCTTACAAAGGGGCAGAAACCTTTAGACAACTTGAAGCTTCTCCTATAGAACGCTCGTTTAAAGATCCTATTCTGCAGTGTATGATACCCTTTCCCCATTTATCCCTCCTTCACCAGCTCTCGAATATCCAATTATGCAAAAAGCGCCCTTGACTAAACACCCAAGCAATCACAATTGTGCAAAAACCACCCCACCAAAAACACGAGTGAAGAAAGCTTAACCTAGCTAACCTCCCTCTTCCTCAACAAAATCATCTTCGTCGGATCCGGATAGATAAAGAACCGATCAATATCACTCTGCGGTCTTCCCTGCGCCACATCCCCAAGCGCAATGTCATATCTCTGCAGCAATAGCCCGAGGAACAACTTGATCTCAATGGCCGCAAACCACCGCCCAGGGCACGCTTGGTGCCCGTAACCGAAATGCAGCGACGTCTCGTTCACAGACGCGTACTGGTATTTGCTGTTCCCGGTGGGTGGCTTACCGTCATTCTCCTTTTCTTGGAGGTGATGGAAGCGGAGGCCGTCGAATCTCTCGGGATCCGGGAAGTATTTGGGGTCGCGCCCGATATTGTACGAGGGGGCGGCGACGTGGGCGCCTTTGGGGATGTGGGTGCCGTCTGGGAGGGTGACGGCTTCGAGAGCCTTGCGTTCGAATGACACTGTAACCTGTTAATAGGGGATTCTGATGGGATATTTGAGAGGGAAGGGGGATGTGCATACCAAGGGCCAGGGGTGTTAGACGCTGCGATTCCTTCATAAAACTATCTAACTTGGTCATTCTGTTGAACGATTCCTTCGTAAGACCCATGAGCCCAGAGTCGGAGTCAGCAACAATCGACTCCCATTCCTCACGGAGAATCAGGATATATTCCGGCCGTATGGCAAGATCGAAGATACACTGGGTAACAGCAAAGGAAACGGTGTAGGTAGTAGGCACCGTCGCCAATATCTGAACCAGACTCTGCGTCTCATCGTTCTGGTCTGGTTCCGCGGAATTATCCCACACCCATTGGATCATGGTTCTGATGTTGCTCCGGGAGCCTTGTTGGGGCTTTGTGCTTCTGCGCGACTCGAATTCAGGAGATAGGATCTCGGCCATGCGGGTGCGGATCTTGCGGACTTGGCGGAGTTGGGGGACGGTGTATTGGACTAGGGGTCGGATGTAGGAGGGCCATTTGGTAATGGCGGAAATGGCCGCGAAGAAATTGATGGGGTAGGCGGCGTAGAGATCGAGCCATTCGTCTTGACGGCTGATCTTTTGGCCGACGTTGACCATGCCTGAGACCAGGGCGATGATGCGTAGGGTCTTTTCGAAGGTTGGGATTGTGGTGAATCCTGCGCAGATGTTAGATGGGGTGGGAGTGAGGTGGGAGGGTATAGACGTGCTTACCTGTGGAGTTGGGTAGCTCGCGATCGAATGCGTACACCATCTCCCCTATAACATCGGGGAGCATCTCGCCTGTCCGGTTTTATTAGCAGCCGTGAGATATGAAACACGGGAACATATATCATACCCATATGTTTGTTTAGATCAACCTGCACACTTCTCATGAAGGCCGAGTTGCACATGGCTCCAGTGTATTTGGTTTGGTATTGCTAAATATCCTTTTTAGAAGGGCTGGTACAAATGCCAATGGGTCTGGACATACGTCGTGAACGTGGCTGGGAAGGTCAAGCTTCCTCTCAGTCCGTAGGGCAGTGAGAGCATCGGCGGGCAGGATGTGCAGCGGATACTCAGAAGTCTGCATCGTCCAGGTTTTGCGGTTCTGTATCCAGGGTTATGACGCCGGATCGAGATGGAAACCGTTCCAAGCCAATTAACATACCTTTTGGTACCCATGCTGCAAGACATCCTTTTCATCGGGGATATTCAGAACTAAGGCTCTCTTGATGAACCGCGCGAGGAATATCAACGCGGGGATCAGGGAGAAGTACACCATTGCTCCCGGCTGCATCATAGTTGGGAGGACGGTTTCCAGACCCATGGCAAAGATATGATGAAGTTGAGTGTGAGAGAACGATGTATGGATTGAAACTGAAGGTAGAAGTATTGCCTTCTTCCTCGGTGATGGAACACGGTTATATACTCCCCCCTAAAGCGGAATGTATTCTACGACGGTGTTTCGGGTCCTCGTGCGCTGAGAAATACGACGCCCCATAGCAAATCTGAGCACGAGTGGTTTTCAGTCCTCCTGGCCCGCTTGATGATAAAGGAAAGACACGAATGCACGATTCGCCTGCCCCATATCTATGGGGCGCTCAGCTGGCTGCATGGGCCCTGGGGGTGGTTGTAACGTGTACACGGAGTATGTGATAGTCCCTTAATTTCCCTGGTAGTTGCGGTTGGTCTGTTGTGCAATCAGCAGGTGGGCTCTATCCATCACATATCGCTCGCTTGGAATACTCCAAATATATGTAGGCAGCGTCACACGATGGTATCGGCCAAATGCAAAATGATACGGTGATTGACAACAGAATGCTCACATTGGGTACCACATCAGCTGAAGCCAGTTTATGCACGGCGAGATGGTGTGAGGGGTATATGCAATGGCTAATGTGTGGCTGGCTGAGGTATGACGGCGTTGCGGTTTCGATCTTGACTGCCTGATATGGAAACATGCGCAAGATGTTGGCGGTAATGGTTGGTCGGACTGAAATTCGCCATTCAGCAATATGTTCAATGCACGGTGAAACAGGTAGAAGGGCGATGTTCAGCAATATGGCAAATATGAGTGGGTCGATCTTCTCTCATTTTAGACGAAATAGGTGCCTATCACTGGTGGTAGAGCAGGCAGGGGATTAGCACGCATGACAGGCTGACGGGGACGAGAAATCCTGACTGGGATTCCAATATTTTGGTTAATTCTATTGCTGAGAGGTGCTGGCCCCACTCACATCAGACGGTTCAGGTATATTACCTGGACATTAAAGCATGCAGGAGGAGAAAGGTTCCGACGCTAGGGGAGGGCAGCCATCGTGATGCCAATCAAAGTACTGGCAAAGGCTGGATCCACCCCTGACAAGGAGAAAGGATTGTTGTTTGAGGGAAAAAGCGGTCACAGTTGAGATGAGAATTCGGAACGGAATCATAGATGCTTTACTGCCACTCGACGATATAAATTGTGCACCCGTGTCGAGGAGAGCAGGAACGTAGATGCCTCATTATCGCAATATTTCTCCCGGATCTCACTAGATACTAACTGAACCCACAGCGAAATAACCCCAATACCATCTTGTCTCTCCAGTTATACTTCTCAAAAAATGTTATCCAAAGTGCCAATAACATGGGACACAATCGACGCTTTTGAAGTCCCGGAGCACTTCAGTCGATTCCCAGCCGGCATCGCCCACAATGCGGGAGAGGTGGTGGACGCCCTGCAAAAGGTGATTGCGCTGTCCTGTGCCCCAGGCTCAAAGGAAGGCAAGAAGGCCTTTGTGCGGCACATGGAGACAGGCAATGAGCCGTTTGCCATCTGCCACTGCACCGCAATTCCAGAGAGGCTGGTGGTTTTGTCCGCAGTCGTTGAACTGGCCTGGATTCATGACGGTAAGGGTTGCACGGATCGCCCCTTAAGCGGCCGATCGACCATAATTACTAACGTATAATATGATCGACAGATATTACCGAGGAGATGAGCCATAAGGATGCCTGCACGAGGCATGATGTGCTCATGCGGGCGATGGATCTCCGGCATCTCATCGATTCCGACATCGGCCAGTTCAGCACCCGGGAGACGATGTTCAGCCTCATCGTGCAGAAGGGGGTGGCCATTGATCCAAAGGCGGCTCCAAAGATGCTTGAGGTGTTGTCTAACTACCTCCTGACCTTCGACAATAGCGATGAAGACTTTCTTACGATTGAGAAATATAACCCGTACCGGGTCGCGAACTGCGGATATTGGTACGGCCCTCGTCCTTCCATCCCCTTGATTTTGTTTTCTTCCATTTGTAATGCAAACCAGGCGTTTTTTTTTTTTTTTGGACTCATCCACTAACATTGACAAGGATCTCCTCCTACTTCATCCGCTGGGGCATGGGCTTGACACTCACGGACGAGGAGTACGAAACCATCCGCGACTTCGACTTCAGCATGGGCATCATCCTCGGGCTTACCAATGATTACTTTAGCTGGGAGGTGGAGAAGGACCAGCAGACCGATCGAATGCGCAATGCAGTCGGGATCCTAAAGAGGCAGTACAACGTCGAGGAAAGGATCGCAAAGACGCTGCTGCGGGGCATCATTGTGGATGAAGAGGAGAAGGCCTGTCGGTTGAAACTTCAGGCGCTAGCAGGGTCTCCAACTCCAGGGGTTGTGCAGTACATTGACGCTATTGAGCTGTACGTTGGTGGGAGCTGCTACTGGCACGCCACTGCGCCGCGGTACAAGCGAGATTACGCCTGATTTTTTCTTGTCTCTGTTCTGTTCATACGATGTTAATTTATCTCCAGATTGTTAATGATAAACCAATGACATGACCTGGTTAGCAAGTGAGCAATTTCCAAAGGACAGGAGGAAACGGAGATGGAGGACGGACTCATTGGTTACAAAATACCCTGAATGCAAGGAGGTGCAGAATGCACGGGCATCACAGCGCTAAGGCATGCCATTTGTCGCTTATGGGAGTCATTCCTGCAGGTCAATCAAGATTGGCCCATTTTAATTTCACCAGATCGCTAAGGGGGAAAAGGTCTCCGAGGACCTATCAGGCCGCGCGCTTTATCAACGCACGCCCGGTAACATGGAGATCCATCGATACAGCCACTCAACAATTGCGGATTCTGGTACTGCGACTAATTGCCACTGGTGCCAAAATTCATCGCTAGCGAAGACACCTGGCACAACAGGAGGCAACAGAGCTGAGCGCACTACTGATAGGGTCGTTTCGACTCCAAATCAGCGATCTGTGTTAGTGAGTACCTGACTGGCGAGGCTGCTCCACTGCGCGGGAGGTCCGACCCGCGATTGCCAACGCCCAAGCTTGCACAGAAAGGGTAAAAGGGTATCTTTCTAGTCAACTGTGCCCCTATTGCCCATAGTGGACTGGTCATGTTTCGGGACGGCCGTGACGTGGATCTTTCAACTTTCTTCACAAAACTGTCCCACCAAGGGTGCGCATCCGATACCAGAAACGTCGCGATACAGTGGCGGTGAGCGACTGCATGTAGATTGCCCCTGTGGTTTACATTAAAATTCTGCAACCCCCGCGCGATGATTATTGCCGGTTATTAGTTTGGTATGCACGTCTGTACAGTAGGCACTACGGAGTAAATGACCTCGCAAGGTTTACCATTGCTGTCGCGGGCAGCCGGAAATGATCTCCGGAGAAATTACCTAGCCTTATTGGCTAGATATTCACCACCAAAAAAACTGTCGAGGAGTGTACTGTATTTTGTCCAACCCACAAAAGTCAAGAGAAAAATCATTTAGATAATCGCAAAGGGAAGGAAATAGAGCAAATACCAAGGGAGTGAGAAACAACGGAGCGAACGCTCAACTTTCTGGAGGCGTATGAAGCTGGGTAGCGGGGTAGACCATCCTATCGTTCCGTGGACGCTGGACTGAGTTTTCCTCGAGATGACAATATATAAATCCTGACGTGAAACAAGAGGGCATGGCAAAAGCAAAAGATGTGCTTAATGCAAGTGATGTGATTGGGGGTATGGCAACAGCCCCGGGAGAAAGGGAACACCTGAGTGGGTACTGAGTCTCACAAAACATAGGGCTCCAGGCACTTGACCATGAGATAGCCAACGACATCTAGCCCCCCCCCATATACACCCATCACTTTGCTCGGGACAGGAGGATTTCTTGCTGTAGCATTCCTCGGGTGCCGCGAGAGCACTGGCGATCTCGACTATACCTAGACCCAATCGCCAGTTAAACGCACTGGCCAGCTCCCCAGCATTGCAGGCGAGAATGGCGTATCGAACGGGATCGTGATCGCGGGGGTCCGCTATCCGATCAACAGCCCACGATTGTCGCGACTGGTACCAGAAGTATTCGACCACAGCGCATATGTACTGATAACGGCGCGCAGTCGTTGCCTCGTATATTCGATAAAGGGATCGGATAGAAGTATCCCTTGCACGCCAGATTGGCGAGAACCGCAGAGTCCACTCGGGATTTAAAAAAAAGAAGCATTATCTAAGATAGTTCTGAATGGAATTGGGTCTGGAAGGCGGAAATGCCATGTGGGTAGTGGTATAAAAAGGCGAAGAAGAGCAAAAATGGGTAGCGGTGTTGGTGGCGAAGACGGACTAGACTGCCGCGTAAACAGAGCGGCGACTCGAAGTAGTGGATATACCGAAGTACGCGCATCCACCAGGTCCATGCCGCATCTGATAGGAATGTAGAAACCCTGGGATGCGGTTGTGAAAGTGAAGTTGAAGTTGCGTCGCGCCCTCGTAAAAACACTAGGTGACTTGTGCCGCAGCATAAATCGCTACCTAGTTCACTGTGCTTTGATTAGTCAGATATGAAGAGCAGGAGGATAAAACAAAACAACAATTTCTCCTCAACTACAACATAACTACTAATGAGGTTATAGGATTTGGATATTAAAGGATAGATATAAATGAACGTCTTCATATTTAATATTCCTTACCATGTATACATAATAATCTGGATTGTATTATTCGACGCCCACAGGTAGCCCTACCACATCTCTCGGAGGATATATATATAATTACATATCTTTTTTGTCATCTTAACTTAGTACCATGGCGAAAGTATAGGTATGTAAATGATCTACTGATACGATAGCAATGTCCATAGAAATGTTTCCTCCCAGGGCCACTTATGATATTTGTCTACTCCCTCTGCCGACAGTCGGCATTTCCGTGTACATGAACATCAACACGGCGACGGAACTCACGTAAGCCTGTCTGTCATAGTTATCCAACTCGGAAGGTGATTACTAGTAGGTAGTAGGTCGTTCTTGTAGGTATGCATGTAAGACCAATGTAACCATGGTAGGATGACTGTGTAACAACTGTGGTCGTTTTAGGCAGGAGAAAGGGTCCATTAACCGTACCCGGGTTGCCCGGAAGTGGAAATGATAGCGGTTATAGCCAATATGGAGGATTATGCGTTGGAAATAACTGCTCTCTTTAGTTTTGAGCTTTATAAGGTAGCACGGATTCAACGACCAAGTTTCGGTGTGCGATATCTCGACCGACTCATGCACAGCGGCCCTTCTCAACTACTAGTCCATGTTATCCGGTTTCTCAGTACATAAATTTGGATTATAAATATCTTCGGGGGCTGGGTTTGGATGAATAGGGTTCAACCTGGACGTCTGTACTTCCTTCCATTATCCCGAATCGATAAACCCTTCTTTGAGAAGTACTTTGTTCGCGGAGCACAGATCCGTCTAGAAAGGGATAGAAGCAATGGGCCACGCGTAAGCTCACCCGAGATCAGATCATCCCCATTGAGCTCGAAAGTTAGCTAATACCAAACAAGTGTAGAAGGACGTCCCCTGACATGGAGCGAGGTCCAAAGAGCCAAATATATTGCCCAGGAATGGGCTATCAAGGTAGTATCCTCGCACACTCCCATCCCATGCAAAGCCATCACTGCGCCCGAAATCCGGCCATGCTAAATCTCACTATTCAAAGCCTCCGCGATACTGCGCAAACGTGACATATATCTCGCAAGACAAGCGCTGCAAGGACGAATACCTCCCTGAAAACCTTCTCCTTGACCCCAGTGTCAAGCAACAGCTACTCGAGTGTAAAATGGACGACCATCTATCGACACACTTCGCATACATCCTATCCCGAGATCCAATCTACCTTAGCCAATAAGATATTATTGATCCTTGTGTGGATAATGATAACTTTTTCAATGCGTTTTAATTAGGCGTTTGGCACCATGTCCGGTTGAAACTACCCCCACCTGGACGGAGTGATATTGGCGGGCGGGTCGAATTTAGACCTATGGTGGTGCAGCCGCTCGATTTCGAAAATGCCGCCTTTCTGATTTTTCTCTTTTCATTGTCGCGGGCGACTGTACTGTTTGAGCCGGACTTTTATGTCCCTATTGATAAAGTGCGCGAGTCGATGGATGTGGCTCACAAGCGGGATGCTGTCTTGTCTGAGCGACTGTGGTTTCGGAGGAGAGGATGGTCGTCGGAGAAGTTTGATAGGGCATGCGAACAGCAAAGGTGCACACTGACCAGTTGTACAGGGATTAGCAAACCCGAGGAAACCTCTGAATTGCAGGAGCTGCCATATAGGTTGATGACTGCGACGGAGATTGTCAACGGAGAAACAGAAGGAGAAACAGCCTGCGCCTTCCCTGGGTTGCTTTCGATCGTATGGGCTTATCTCGACCTTCCGGAGCTTTCTATCACACAGAAGGAGCAGATGTCGGTTTACCTGGATCTAGTCAGTCGGAGGACAAGCGGGCAGCTTCCAACACCAGCAGGCAGGATGTGCTCGTTTGTACGGACGCATTCCGCGTACCAAGGGGACAGTGTGGTGCATCCGGAAATATGTCACGATTTGATTGATGAGATTGTCAGGCTCTCTAAGATTTGATCAATAGCAAACCGGGGGATAGCTACCAAGATAGGGGAATCAACGGTCTTTTGTTCCAGTAATAGAAATTCGAATTGCATCTAGAGAAACAAGAAACATAAAGGCAACAAGAATGACGAGTAGAAAGGGCTGTATATAACTCGAAATTAAAACATCAAGACATCGAAAATCCACTAAACATAAATACCCCTCACAAATGAGTATTAAACCACTCTAAAGCCTGCGTCATCGAATCCTCCAAACACTTCCTCTCCTGCGGATCATCCGGATTCCCCCTAACCGCAAACCCATGCCGTCCAGGTTTATACACCTGATGCACCAACTCCGGCAACTTCCTCCCGGCCTCCCTCTCCTTCTCATGAATCTTTTCCGTCTTCCCCTTCTGCTCAATCTTGACCCCGATATCCTCCAACCCCCACCCAAAGGTCACAGGGACAACCAACCCCTCCACATCCCCGGGGAAGACCAAATTACTCGGATGCAGCGCCACCGCCGCATCCACCAACGGCACCTTCTCCCCTCCCTCAAGAGAGATCATATTACTCTCCTTCGCCGCACGAATCGCATACCGTCCTCCCCAGCAGAATCCCGCAATGCCGATCTTCCTCTCCCGGGGCGTCTCCCGCCTCAACGCCGCCAAAAAGTCCATGCAGACTTTATTCGTCGGACCCTCTTTATGCCGCATGAACCACATAACCATAGAAGGCGCGCTGGCTAGCATCCCCGTGTAGAACGCGAGAGAGGATTGCTTTGATGCGTCGACGGGGATCGCGACGTCGGCGAATTTCAGGGCGACGGGATCACCCTGGAAGAAATCGGGGAGGTAGACGAGCCATTCCCCGGATTTGGCGTAGGCGTCCGCGATGAGTTTGTTGTTGGGGAGCGCGAGGCCGAAGATGTCGGAGTAGATGACGATTATGCCGCGCGGGTTGGTGCGGTTGCCGATGACGTACGTGTTTAGGCCGTGGATGGTTTCTTCGGTGCCTTGGGGGAGGCCTTTGTGGATTGTGCCCTGGAGATTTAATTAGATGAGATGCGTGGGATGGGTTTTTGAGGGGGGAAGTACCTTGATGCACTCGGTATGGCAGGGGTCCATTTTGATGGTTGGCAACTTATTCTGATGGAGAGGGGTTTGGTTGATGATTTGGAGGAGTTATGAAGGAGTTTTTGTGGAACTGTTGTGGAACTGTTGAGGTGGTGAAAGATGATGTATCGATGATCTCAACTCAGCGGCGGGAGGGGTTGTTTATATAGCTAACGCAGTCATCGTTGCTCGCGCATAGCTCGGACCACATTAGGCAGATTGCATATCTCTAGTTTCTGCTGTGTGACGATGATAACCCGAGGAACGCCGGGCGAGACAACGTGATGGCTGAGTCGAGAGTCGAGACTCGATTGGGTCGATTGTAGCGGGTGGGATATCCCGGTGGGTCTGCGCGCACGGACGCCGAGAAAAGCGCGAGATGAGGCCATTCCCAACGGCACCAACAACAAGCATCGAGCTTCCTTGGACACCGTTTCAGCCGCTAGGATGATATCGCGAATCAAGGGGCCGATAATAGAGGCTTGACACCTTTCCCGGGGCTGAATTCATGTTTCGGATTATTGGAAGCGAGGGCGAAGCGATAAGGATGGCAGCTCCAGGGACGTTTAGGTTCGTAGGAAATTATTTGAGTAAGTAAGAGATAAAGACTATACGCGAAGCTAAACTAAGCAGCTATTAGGCATGGCGACTGGCATTCGGAACTGTTTCCCATTCCATATTCTTCGCAGACTCGACCCAACCGTACCAGTTCACCTGTTCGCCATCCAGATCAACAGACGGGTCCGAATCTGTCCCGAGCCACGGCACAAAGTCTTCCCCCATGGGATGATCAAACGCAAAATCCTGGGGCACATCCGGTATCTCTCCTTCAAATGATGCCCCAGTCCGCTGCAGCTCCGAACCAAACGCCAACGGATCTACGCCTGCCTGACCCTCACCAACCCCCGGTAGCGACCCCGTATTCCCGATCTCCAAAGCTTGACCACTAGTAGAAAGCTTCACCGGCCCAGCAACAAGCTCCCTCCACCGCCCCCTCCACAACTCCACAACATCAACCCCGGTCGGCAACGGCCCCAAACTCCCCGGCTCAGGAATCCTCTCATCCTCCCTCTCCAGTCCCTCCACAGCTGCCGGATCCCCCCTCAGCCTCACAAGCTCCGCATCCCGATGCCTCCGCGCCTTACTCATCAACTTCCGCAACGGCACCCACGTCCTCGTCTTCTTATCCGTGTACGCCTTCGCCGGAATCAACCAAGTGCTATGCAACGCCACCCACGCCCTCTCCACAATAGCCGACCAGGGCCGTCTCGCTATCTCAATGAGCAGATACACAATAGCGTACCAGTGTGTGTATGTCTGGAACGCCCAGCGCCAGTGGCGGGCCCGCCGTTCAGCATTCAGGGCGTGGTTGTATTCTGCTACCTCGATGGCGGAGGCGAATAGCTTGTCGCGGATTTCTGTGCTGTGGGGTTCGTTTTCTGAGTAAAAGAGGACGGGGAGGTAAATGAAGAGGGTCATTTTGGCCATTGTGATGCGTGCGACTGTGATCCCGATCCAGGATTTTAGGTTAGCGGGGTCGGTTGTGTCGCCGAAGTGGTGCCGTTCGACGGTTGCGTACATTTCGCGTAGGAGGTTGTTTTGCTTTTCGAGGTCTGGCGGGGTGGGTTGATTGATTAGGGCGATTATCTTCCGAGTGATCTCGCAGATCTCGTAGCAGATGAGTGGGAAGGACATGTCGGTTAGGCCCTCGCGGTCTGTGGGGGGTTGGGTGAGGGATGACGGGGATATGTCGGTGTCGTTGATGTTGAGGGGGATTTTGGTGTCGAAACTCCCGGTTGTGATGGTGAGGTCGGCGCCTTGGTCTTCGGATGAGCGCACGTCGATCATGCAGATGGCCCACCAGAGTCGTCGGCGCATTTCGACTTCGTAGGGGGTTAGGTGGGGGAAACGGGCGCCGTCGCGGTGGAGGCCGAGGGCTTGGCCCATCCGGATGAGGAGGCCGGTCATCATCCAGACGAAGCTGGGGGTTTCGTGGCGGCGGAGAAGGAAGAGGAAGATCGTGAATGCTTGGACTAGGGTTAGATTGGGGCAGTTGAGGAAATCGGCCTTTGCTAGGGCGTATTCGAGGCCGACGCGGTACTTGAGATAGAGCTCGGTTTTGGTTACGCCAAAGTTGGTCAGAACCTGCATCGTTCTTGCGTCAGTAAATAGTCTCAGTCTGTTGGTTTAAATAGATGGACTAACATCTTCTTCCTCCATGGAGGTAACGGCTGCGTAGTAGATTGACAGCAGCAGCCCCTCGTTGGATGGAGTCAGGCTGGAGTTATCGTTGCTGCGCAGATCACGTACCATCTTCGTAATGGTAGGCATGTGAACGATTTGAAGTGGGAAGTTCACATTTTCTGCGAATATATCAAGCAGAAAGGGGATTTGCGACGGTAATGGATGAACCTCATGGGCGTCAGGAGCTGGACTCAGATTGTGCCCGAATATAAAAGCATGTCGGTCGGATGGTGTGCGGTCGACTCCCTGAATGTTTGACGGAACATCGCCAGTTGGCACCTCTTCCTCTGATGTCTCCGTGTCGTTGTTTGTGAGATCGCGAGTGCCGATCTTGAGCGCGTCCAACTAAAATTCAGTTAGCTTTTTTACTCCACTACAATAATAACGTTAGACAATTAGGGAGAAAGATAACTCACCTCATCGCTAACACGCGACCAAAAACCACTACTAACATAATGACTCCGACTCGTATCCTGCTGTATAAGCCTCCCGAAATGCCCCGAAATACTTCCACCATCTCCCTGATTCGAAGCCGGAGATAAACTTCTGTCCCCCGTCCCACTGCGGTCCCCAGCCACATTCGCGTGCGATGGTTGGTCAAGCTCACTGCTAAGCTTCCTCACTAGTCCCTCCAGTGTACCCAGCCTATCCATGATTTGATCGACGCGATGATTCTCAGCCATCTGTGGAGTCCGCACCCCCTCCTCATTCATCGGGTCGCGATCCAGCTGACGAGCCCATCGTGGCGGGCGGTCGGTCGGGGGCACCACGCAGGCGATATTGGCCCGACGACAATTCGAGCAAGGGGAGAGCTTGTCGCAGCGGACCTTGCGGGTTCTGCATGTCACACAGCTCCGAAGTCGGGGTGCTGAGGCGAGGCTGCGGATGGGACGCGAGTTCGCGTTTTTCTCGGGCGCGGAGGCCGAGATCGTCGCGGGGGCCGAGTGCGACATGGCCGATTGGTTATTTAACTCAAATTATCTTCTAATTATATGTGTGACTTGTTTCCAGCTGTCCCGATCGGCAGCGACGAACGTATACTCCGAGTAGGCCCGAAGCTGTCCAGCTGTTGGGTACGGGGTGTTGGAATTTGGGTGACATGGCGGATGGCGGGGTAAGCGATTGAAGCTAACGGGCGGCATCAGCACCGCGAAAACAAGCCGAACGACGAAAGAATCCGTGATGTGACTCGGAATGAATTATGCTCTTAAGATTGAATAGAGGCATTTAAGATTTAATAATATTATGGAAAATAATATTCGAAACCGCCGGGACTTATCCTTACTCTTCTTCGGACCATGGGCCGACAGCATCAGCTTGGCTTCTTTACGCGGCGCCGTGAAGGCTGATGCTACCACATCGCAAAGAAGTAACCTTACTCGCTCCGGTTTCTTTGTGAAGGCTTAAAAATATGGCTAATCCACCCACGATGGAATGGATTTGCGGTTGAGGCCCGACGAAAACGGTCCCATCTCTTGAAGGGTTGCCGTGATAGGGATTCCGAAGAGGTTCGACAATTCGCCCATGGTTCTAACAGGATACAGCCATAATAATTCCACTTGATTTATTTTTCATTATCCAAAGCGTTGGCTGCAGCCAGTAGTTGTGTAGCGAAAGGTTGGTGGGGGGATTGGGCCTGCGTTGTGCGTCAAACAGCCACAGAGCGAGATAACTAAGAAAAGAAGCAACGTTATATGCGCTCGCGGTGGGAAAAAGGGCGAAGAGCAGCTTCTTCATCTACGGCCCCTCAGGAGGCACTGTAAAGTGAGTATCGACCTTGAGTTTCGGTTGAACTATGGCTGGATTGCCGTGACTATTCTTGAAAGCGTCTGCCGATGATCAGTTTCTGCACTGAGTCGTATCTCAGTGATGTCTTCTCTGCCCAACCAGGCCCAATATTGGGATGATTAAACGGAACCCCAGAAGGCGTGGGATGGGCCGAATGGTGGCACGGAACACGTAGGAACTATGTATGCGTTCGCATTAGTGTCATGCATGCATCTTGAGTCACGTCACGTTCGCTGGGAACCCATCCTCCCCCGCTTCCAGTTAATCTCTCACCATCCCAAACGCATTTCTGGCGGTCCCTCATACACAAAGCGTGAAAATGCTGCGGAATTTGTTCGAGCGTCTTGGCCGTCGCAAAAAGCGAAGGGACGATGCTGATGATCATGGACCCCGTTCCCTATCTGTCAATCTGAGTGGAGAATTAAGGAAGGGGGAGAGCGCAGGAGAAACGATTAGCAACACAAGCCCCCCAGCACTTGGCCGAGGGAATGGGTTGTCATCAAATGCTGCTTCCGTATGCGACGCTGCGTCGACGTCTTGCCTTCCGCAACGGGGAGCGGACAGCAAGCCAAGAGGCCGGAATCTTTGGGCTGTGGCAAAGGAGAGACTGGGCTCAGAGGATCAAGAATGCTTCGAGGTCGGGGACCAGGATACGATGGAAAACACGCTTGACAATGTTCAAAAATTGATAGAAGAGAAATACCGGGAGTACAAGAGGGGTGAGCTCCAAATTCGATGGAGACACGGAAAAAATATCAGCTTTCGAGACTGTGCCCATGGAATCCTCACATCTGTTTTGCAGATGCATGAAGTTATCAAGAGTGTGGCGTTGTTTGACCCAACGGGATGCGGTGCGTTCTCCTATGACTACCATACATCAAATTAGGCTGACGAACTTCTAGCATCGCGGGCATGGGCCATCGTTTCGGTTGGACTTCAGGTACGGGGGATATTACGATGGCAGAACAAATGGTCTAACATAGCACAGCTGGTCCACAACGACCTTCTTCTTCGCGACGAGATCATGGAAGCATCGTGTTTTCTCGCCGATAGTCTCTGCCATTATGCCATTGTTGACAAACACCACCGAAATCTCGGGGTTGAAAGTGAGGAGCATCTCGAGGAGGCACTTGTGAAGGTTTATACGGCTATACTCGAGTACACCACTGAAGTTGAACGGGCGAGTCGGGAAAGGCCAGCTGGTATGTTTCCATGGTCAACAATTGTATCGTAGTCTAAGCATAGAATTACAGCTCGCACCCGGAAAGTCGTTAATGTTCTGGTCAATCAACCTCTACAACAGCTTAAGAATGCCCTAGCGCTGGAAGGTAATAGCGTCAGGAAATGGATGGATGTTGGTACGCATCTCGGTAAGATTTCATTCGTCTCGACTGCGACATTTGTCTCATCCACTGCAGATCAACAGCGAAACGCAGACAAAATCCTGGACAAAATTGATGAGATGGCCAGCCCAGAGCGGGTACTCCATACACGGACTAAGAGTACGATTTCTAGTTTTACCTAGCAACCACTGAACTGGCTGCTAAAAAAGCCCTATAGGTTCGCGGGAAATGGAGATTTTGGAATGGCTGTCACCAACAGATCGACCTGGGGAAGAGCAGTCCGCAATTCACAGTAGGGCTCGAAATGATCGAAGCCCACAAACGGGGGATTGGTTCATTGCCTCACCAAAATACCAAAAATGGAAGGCTGAGCCGGGGAGCATTATGTGGCTCCATGGAGTTGGTTGGTTTTCAATCTCAAGTACAAGGCGCGCTTCACTAACAATACTAGCGGGATGTGGGAAAACAGTGCTTTGGTAAGTAGTCAATATCCCAGGCACACAGGTCATGATCTCTAGTTGATTCCCCCCCGGCTCGAGTATTATAGTAGACGTTCAGAAGAGCTGTAATTGCGATCCAAAAAAGGCACTAGCCTACTGGTACTTTGATTTCAACCAGAACAGACAGCAAGTCCTTAGTCTAATGTTAAGATCTGTCATTCGGCAACTTTGCCCCGATCAGGTTCCAGAGTCTATCATCAGGCTAGAAAAAGGACGTGGTACCTTCGA
Source organism: Aspergillus diversus (assembly GCA_027569885.1). NCBI lineage: Eukaryota > Fungi > Ascomycota > Eurotiomycetes > Eurotiales > Aspergillaceae > Aspergillus > Aspergillus diversus. Next base: position 433,692 of record JAPDKZ010000015.1, read on the forward strand.
TCAAGAACCGGCATGGAAGAGCCTGACTCATGCCCTTGAACGGATTATCGAAAGTTCCGAGGGAGAAACATTTCTTATCCTTGATGCCCTAGACGAATGCCCTGAAGTCCCGGGGAACCCTGCACGAGACACACTGTTGAAGTTTCTCGATGGGCTGATTGATCGAACCAAGAAAAGACTTCATATTTTGGCGACAGGTCGACCAGAGCTTGATATCCGGGGCCACCTGAAAAACCACCAAGCCTTGGACATAGAAGAAGGCCTAAGCCACGATGTTGCGAGGTTTGTCCACGACAGACTTGCGCAGGGGAAGCTGAAGAAGTGGCTCAACGACAACTCAGCACTGAAGAAAAGAATTCACAAGAAACTACTGGATATAGAAAGACCGTATGTTATGGGATGATCATTACTTGGTGATTTTAGGATGCTGAGAGATACTAACAGCGGTTTTCGATGGGCCGACCTGCAAATCACACGGCTCGAGGAGTGCCGCACTGAAGGCGCTATGAATAATACACTAAAGACGCTGCCAAAGGACCTGTCAGAAACCTACCGCGCGCTCTTCGACGGCATGCCAGAGTATGATCGAGAGGCTGCGCGCACGATTCTCATATGGGCCACTTTTTCTCAACGCCCGTTGGCCCTGGAGGCTCTGGCAAAGGTTGTCCGCTTCTTTCGGCCAGAATATGTGCTGGATGTCTGCACTACATCATTAATTAGGGTATCGTCAGATAATGGTGTTAGACTGGCACACTCCTCGGTAAAGGAATTCCTGGCCCCTGCGGATACCTCAGGCGAAGAATACTGGTACCAATTTTCAGCCTCCTCTGGGCATCTCGCGATTGCTAAGCTATGCATTTCTCTTATCCTTGAAGCGGATGAGAACCTGACTGAAGCCGCAGCGTTTGACCAGCCACTCTTGGTCTACGCAGCACATAACCTCAAGTATCATCTCTCCGAATTAGAGGAGATCGAGGTTCGGTTTCCCGAGCTACATGAAAGCGTTTGGCGCCTCTTCCATTCTTACGTCGCCTATACTAACTGGGTGCGAATTGATAACGTCTGCACGAACTTGAGCCGCTGGGATATCGCGCCTGATGAGCTGGAACCTCGAATACGCAGAGCCGCGAAGATAGGGTTAACAAAGATTATGCAAAGTCTGCTCAAGAACTCTGCCGACCCTCTGACCAACTTCTGGTCGCGCGTACCTGGGGAGCCGCTGACTGCAGCCATCGCAGGCAGCCATCTCGACGTCCTGGAATCACTGCTGCAAATGAAGGTTGTCATCAGCAAAGAGGTGGGGTATAGCATCATGGAGAGCATCCACCATGGTGACCAAGAATGGGAGAGGATTCGCAAAATACTCATCTCGCTCCATGACAAAATATCATTTTACGACCATCCGGAAAACGACAACACCCTTGACAAGCACATCATTGCAGCGGCAGCGGACAATTGGGAATCAGGAGATATTCTCATCCAAATACTTCTTGGCTGGCCGAATAGAGCACCCATCAATATCTCGTGGGAAGTTATGTATGCTGTGCTCCTGAATCAAACGTGCGGCGACATAATTATGAAGCGGCTTCTGCAGGAACAGGAGCCGCCCGGCAAGATCGACGATGCTGGGGTTGACCAAATGATTTATAGCGGATTTCTCAACCCCGATGTGGTCAAGGTTGTCCTCGAAATTCGGGGCCGTGAGATCCGGTTTGATGATCGGCGATTAGGAAGCTTTGCGAGATGTACGAGCGCAGAGGAAATGAAGTTACTTTTTGCATGCCGAGATGACATTCACATCACGCCAGCGATGCTGGAAGAAGCAAGCATCAATGGAAACGGCTCAGGCACGCTACGTGCTCTGATGAAGAGAAAAACACCTGCTGTTAGCGTTACCACAGAAATGCTGGTGGTGGCGGCGTATAATTCAATAAGTGGCTTCCCAATAATGGAAGTGCTGCTGGGGGAATGGAGTCCTGATAGTCCCATTGGCGAGGAAGTCACCTCTCGTCTTGGATCGAACAGGGATCACGCCCTGGACATACTAAAGCTGTTTTTACGAAGACAACAGGCGGGTGTGACCGTCTCGGAGAGGGCATTTTTTGACTTTGCGAGCTGCCAGAACAGGCAGCTGATTGAGCTTCTTGTGACCAATGCAGAGTCAAGCCTCGAAATCACAGATGACATTCTTGCTGCGGCAGCGGGTAATATCTCGTCTGGGCAAGCAGTAACAGCGTATCTGCTCGAGGTTGGCGGCACAGACCTGGAAATTTCAGAGGATGTACTGGTTAATGCTGCCTATAATGTATTTTTCCCGAACGTAATATCCGACATCCTGGACAGGTTTCCAGAAGCGAGAGTGACGGACCGAGTTTTTTCAACGGCGTGCCGTAATCCGGAGTGCATGGCAATACTACTGAAGCGATTTCCGGATCAATTCCCCACGGAAATGGTGATTCAAAAAATAGCGAAGGAGTCAACAGAAAGACGGGGCTCCCTGGAGCTCATTCTGGAGCTCCTTATTGACCAGAAGGTGGTAGAGATCAATGAAGCTCTGGTGGAGAATTTGGCAGGTAATTCCTACGCTTTGCAAACCCTTCGAAGCTTCAAGCAAGATTTCCCAGTCTCGCACAAAGCTCTGCTTGTAGCAGCAAGGGACTTAGATTGCATGACTATAGTTCTGCGCGCCTGCAAGAGGAATATTGTCATCACGGAGGATATTGTCCAAGCAGCATTGCACTCGCAAGACTTCAGCGTTATACGTCTACTCTTCGGCAAGCACAGATCAAAATTCCCCATAGGAGAGATGGTATTGACACAGGCAGCTCTGTTTGAATTTGGATATTATGCTCCACTCGAGTTCCTCCTCGAAAATCAACCCGGGGTGAAGCTTCAGCGAGTCTGGGAAAATATCTGGCAGAGCAATTCCCCTGCAGCGGTCAAGTTTAAGGCGTCCGAGGTCCTTATCAAGTGGGCTGATTTCAAAGTCACGGAGCGTATGATGGAGAACATGGACTCGAGGACCGTTCAAGACAAGGATGACTTTGACTACTTGATTTCCTTGTGCGTGGGTCGGAAGATCCCAATGTCTGGGAGCGATAAGGCAGTGTGGATTCTTATCCGAAGATGCCAGTCTACGGTGGCTCTGGGCCGATTTTTTTACCACAAAACAAGTATCAGAATTGACTCGGAGCAATTCGACGCCTTGGCGGCGAAGGATGAATGGCTTGCAAGGTCTTTGATGAAAGCCCAGCAGCGTAGGCGCAACCAACCATGCTAGTAATACCTACCACAGTTTACTATGATTTGGAGGCAAATTCAGCCCTGATTGAAGATTCTGGATGTTACAGTCCGGCGGTCTTGCATCTTCAATGACCGTGGTTCGGGTCCTTGTATGTTGCTGGTTTGGGAGTGTCTAATGTTTCGCAAGCAAGGAGAGAACCGCAAAGCCATCACCAGCTCCGCTTAACCCATTCCTGGCAATATTAAAAAGTTCATCCGGAGGATTGCAATACTGCCCCAAAAACATGGCAAGCAGACCTTGGAAACGCTGGAGCGTGTCAGGTGGTCCGAGCGGGGGCCTGGGCGACGCTTCCTGTGGTATGGCGAAAGGGCTGAATCTTGATAAACATGCTGGGTGTCCGACTGACCTTGAATAATGGACGAGCGAGTCCGAAGCACAGATTTCGCCTTCGCAACCCCATCAAATATCAGATCTTATTATACTTTAAGCAGTGGGGGCTGAAATGGGCAAGGCACCATGAAAACAAAGCGCAGATATGAAATCATCCGTGATATGACTTGGGATGGCTCTGGAGTGAGGGGTTAAAAGAAGATTTCATAAATAATTTTCTATATTATTAAATATCTTCATGGAGCAAGATTACATTGACACTAAGGGTAAAATTGCGAGTTGTCTTTGGAGCCGCATGATACATATATTACCTGGCACGATAACTTCACTCGTGTGTGTTTCTGTTGAATATTAAAAAGTTGGAAAAGTTCGCAGGCTGTGTTTTACTCCATATTATAAGATAGCAGGGATGCTATGGTGTCTCTGAATGGTGATAGATGGATCCTGAAAGGCTGAAGAGACAGGCACAGAGGGATCAGCACCTGGGGGCGGCTGCAGCCGATTTATGGCAAAAGGGACGGCAGAGTACGAGCCTGACCATGGGTTTATATTGAGATCTTCACAATCCCATCTCTTCGCACTCTTAACAGGCTCGCCTTATTGGTGGAACCCTTGACACTTGAAACTACCATGACATGTCTTGAGGGGCTGGCGGGTCGATTCAAGCTTTGGGCGGTTTTCGAGGAAGATCTTAAACCAGCCCGATTTCCACAAGACAATTTGACAAAACGATATTTCTACCTCCTTTTGCTTCTGTCTGTGATAAAAACTCCCACCTCTAACTACGCAAAATGAAGACCGTCCAGCCAGTCATTATAACCCTTTCCGCCGTAGCTGGAATGTCCAGCCCCGTGGAGGCGGCAAACTTTACCCAGCTGCCTCTATCAAAACCGCTCAACTGGCTTGCTGGTCCAAGCCTCTTTCCAGAAAATCTGATTGCAGGAGAGACTGCAAATTATACTCAGTACAATGGTTCTTCCTGGGCGACCCATGTTCTGGATAAGTGTCGAGAGTATGCGGATTGCACCTCCACAATTTCATTTTCTGGTGAGATTTCCTTGAACCTGTTTTTTCCATTACTCTAACCCCTAACATTCATGTCTCCCCTTATAGCTATAAATAGTGGAATTGGCGGCCCTACCGATCACGTCCGTTTCTGGTTTGGATATGTCTTTCGCGGCGGTCCCACCGACATCAACGACTATGAGAGAGGTCCGGAGACTGTGACCGACTCGGTGGTTTATACGATTTAGGAGGGAGTCATGTCGGGCACTTTTACTATGCGATGGACGTAAAAAAACTGGAATATTTATTGATTTGGATTGTTTAAATTTGGCTGTTTCAGAGTATGTATATATGGAAAGCTCATCCACCTGGCGAATTACTCGTATTGGGGTGGCGACCATGAAAGTTTAGCAAACCGATCGCTGGGCTAAGATGGGGAGAGCATGATCAATTGACCCAACTGCTAGAGCCATCAAAGGCCATTTTCCTTAATGCGACGAAGTAGGGGAACTATTATCCATGGTACGAGTATCATGCTTGTTCGGATCGGGTTTTCCGCTCTTGCTATTGCAGCGGCGAACTCTGCTACCCTGTAAACCATGGAACAACTTCACTGACGGTTTCATGACCACATTAAAAGTATCACATTTTGCATACAGCCAGTTTTTTGCGTGTGGCCACATTTGACTACCTGGACTATGCTCAAAACCAAAATCACCCTGGATTGGATGACAGTTAAATTGGATGGAGGTCATTCAACTCACCCACTGATGCGGCTAATAAGATTACAATTGGCTTACTAGGGGCATAAAAATAGCCTAATCAGTGGTCCAAAGTCTTGCTGGACCTACGTGCGTTTGCATAGGATGCCTGATCCTTTTAACTCTCCTCGTACTACCGATCGCCACCCCCCAAATGCACGCATGGAATCACTTGATGGTTCTAGATCGTGAATCGAGGGTAGTATGACATATTATTCGGATAATGAACTAGACCCCACGCCAACATTTTTTAAAGATTACATCAACAGCAGTAGAGGTCTAGAGGTGTCTAGACGAGCGGTGTCAGTGACATCGAGATAGTGGCAGCTGACGCCTCTGCCGAGTACAAAAATCGCCATCGTCCTCTATCTATCAAAGCTTCACGGGAGACCATCTCTAACTCAATCAATTTCACACAACCCCCAAAACCGCAAGCAAGTCAAAATGGACGCTACTAGCAATCTCCACATCGAGAACTACGGTCGCAACACCTATCTCGTCGGCGACTGCCAAACCGACACTTCAAGCGTGTCCAAGAGCTACCTCCTCCTCGATGAATGCCTCGGTGATGCAGGTGGTATGTACTAGCACTGCTCAGTATTTCATGCTCTACTCCCGTTCTTATACAAAGTGCACAATGGCTAATAGTTATTCTGGTAGGCCGCTTTCAATGGGGCGGCAAAGAGTTTACTGAGGATGCCCAAAACATCAAATTCAATCCCGAGGAGGGTGCCAGTCACGTCCCTGTTCTGCGTGCCGATCTGCGTGACTCGAGAGGCAAGTACGTTCCCAACAGAGATGTGAATTTGGCGGAAAGAATCAACAATTATAATGGCAGACTGGAGTTTCATTAGTTGGTTTTAATAAGTATTCGATTAGTGTTTAGCTGATGTCACCTTTGGGTTTCAAAATGCATGCTATCTATTGGTATAATGGCACCTAGTCCGAGGCAGGACACTTTTAAAAATAAGAAGAGTAATTTCTTTTCCAAAGGAGGAGAGAGCACATTCTCTAGTCTAACATTATCTAAAATTATACATTAACGTAATATCGGGACGGTCATCTAACGCCACACGGGCATATCTATCGATCTAATCCGTCTCCTCATCCTTCACCCCCCTTTCTTCTCTCAGTGTCTGCTTACTCTCCAACGCCCGATTCAAATCATAACTCTGCGTCAACAAGCTCGTCAAAAACCCTACCCCACAAACCGCACAACAAACCGCCCACACAATCCTCAAACTATCCGTATACGCCGTCTGGAGGGCCAACTTCTCCGCGCCCGCCGGCATAGCCTTCAACACCTGCACCAGGCCCGCCGCATCCTGGCTATACGCGCTCGCCATAGGCGCCAAACTCGGATACTTGAGCAGGTTATGATACATCTGGTTCTGGAAAATGACCCCGCCAATGGCCACGCCGATTGCCTGGCCCATAGCGCGGAAGAAGGAGAACATGCCTACCGCGATGGCGAGGGTATCGTTTGTGGCTGAGGCTTGGATTGCGAAACCCAGGGAGGGAAAGAGGAGGCCTAGTCCGATACCTGGGATGATGTTCATGAAGATCCAGGCTGGGACGGAGGTGTCTACTTTAATATAGCAGATTAGGCCGGTTCCGAATGTAGACAGGGCCCAGCCAAGCCAGATGGCCCAGCGGTAATGGCCCCATTTGGTGGTGAGGATGCCGACGACCATTGCGGAGGGGGCGACGGTGAAACTTTCAGGGAAGAGGGCGACACCCGAGAGGATGGGGCTGTAGCCTTTCACTGCCTCGTAGTAGAGGGGGAGGTAGTACAGGACGCACCAGAGGACGAGGCCTTGGAGGAGACTGCCGATGAAGGAGACGGTTGCTGTGCGGTTTTGGAAGATGGTGGGGGGGATGATTGGGTCTGTGGCGTAGCGGTATTCGTAGTAGGAGAAGATGAGGAGGCCGACTGCGCCGATGATGAGGGGGACGAGGGTCCGCCAGGAGGACCAGGGGTAGAGGATTCCGCCCCAGGTGAGCGGGATGAGGAAGGAGGAGAGGCTGCCGACGAAGATGATGGTGCCGATGTAATCGATTTGGCGGAGCTTTTGGGCGAGGGAGGTTGGGATGATGTTGAGTTTGAGGAAGAGTAGGACGGCGACGGCGCCGACGCCGATAAACGGGAAGTTGATGTAGAAGATCCAGCGCCAGGTGACGTCTTGGGAGAATCCGCCGCCGAGGAGGGGGCCGGTTACGGATCCGATACTCCACATCGCGGAGAGGATACCGAAGTATTGGCCTCGGAGGCGGAGGGGGACGAGATCGGTGACGACGACCTCGCTGAGGGCGATGAGGCCGCCGCCTCCGACGCCTTGGATGGAGCGACCGACGAGCATGTAGGTGAAGTTCTTCGAGACGGAGGCGACGACGGTCCCGACGAAGAAGAAGAGGAGCGCGACTAGGACTAGAGGTCGACGGCCGAAGATGCTCGAGAAGGAAGCGAAATTGGGTTGGAATACTGCGACTGTTAGCGCGGGTTTGGTAGTGGGATGCGATTGAAATTAACTACCCGTAGAAGATAAAAGGAAAGAAGTCCCGCTCCAGAAGGCTTCGATTGCTGTTCCGTTTAGGTCTTGTGTGATGATCTGTGTTGGAGGTCAGCTTCATCCAGCGACACGACTAAAGGTTACCAACCGGTAAAGCGACAGAAATTGAGGTCCCATCGAGGGCAACCATTAGAGTCAAAACTGATAGAGTGAAGAAGGCTAGGATCCCACGCTTCCCCAGAGCAAATTCTGAGTAGTCGGGAGTTTCCTTTGGCCCCGTAGGAGTAGCCTGGCCAGAGCTTGCCAGGCCATCATCTGTTGTTTCTTCCATTTTAGTCATTGTCATAAAGGTCTTGGCAAAGCTTCTTTGAAGTAGATATGATTAACTTGGTTTATTATTCTGAGATACATCAATTATTGCTGACGATAGCCGGATCCTTAATATACTAATCCTGCTCAGGCATCCATAATACGCACACGGAAAAATCTGACGTCTGACATGCTGTTGTCGGATCCTTTCGGGGAAAGGAAAGGCGAGAGGCCGACTGGGACCACCCGTGGCCCGAACGGACGCCCGGATTCGTATGGCCGCCGGATGGTTTGTTCCCCCGCTTCGTGTTCCTCTCCAATCACAGACCCCATCGTCATCCCTCCCGTTATGCTGGTGGAGCACCGAAGGCTTATCTGATTCCAGTCGGAGGAATATGTACCAACCTTATCGGATGAGCTAAATACATCAGCTCGTGGTGGAGCTGACACGGTTAATAATAGCGTCTGAGTGCTGTTGATGACTCAAACCCACCCCAATATGACGCTCTAAATTTGTGCCTTATTCAAGCTCACTAACATCGACCGATATTTACATGAATACATATTCAAGACATTAGCTAGCTTCACATGAAGGCTGACCTCATACACTAAGAGCCCGCCAACCCGAATAATTGAGTGACACGAGTTGGACGGAATCTGGCTGATATTCATAAGCTTCACTATGAAAGATATACCATTAGGTTTCCCTCTACTGTTTACCACTAGCTTTCCCTCCGCGGCTGATTAGGAGCTGAACTACTGCTTGATGTCCCCTCCTCAACGCATTATCAAGAGCTGTGCCGCCAAATCGTTCAGTGGCGTTGACTTCTGCTCCTTGGTCAAGAAGAAGCCTTACCACTGCCTCGTGCCCGAAGTGTGAGGCGCGGTGAAGTGGCGTAAGTCCAGAGTCTTTGACTTTGGTGTTTACCTCCGCTCCATGGTCAATAAGAACCCTTGCCACTGCATCGTGCCCTCGTTGAGCGGCCGTGTAGAGTGCTGTCACTCCATCTTGACTACAGGCATTGACATCTGCTCCTTGATGGAGGAGAAGCCTGGTTATTGCCTCGTAGCCCTTTTCTGATGAATGGTAAAGTGCTGTCTTTCCCGAACCCCTAATATCGACTTCTGCTCCATGGTTAAGAAGAAGCCTTGCCACGGCCTCATAACCGCCCTGTGCGGCGAGGTGGAGTGGTGTTGTTCCGAACCCATCCCTGGTATTCGGCCACGCTCCCTGGTTCAGTAGAGCATTTACTATCGTCGTATGGCCATTCCCTGATGCTCGTAAAAGAGGTGTTGATAATCTCTTACCCAAATCCCTGGCATTGACAGCTGCCCCCCGGTCGATCAGAAGCTTGACAATCCCTTCTTGGCCATTTTCGGCGGCTATTGAAAGCGGTGTGCGCCCGTGCCTACTCTGATAATTGACATCCGCTCCGTGGTACAGGAGAAGCTCGGTGATAGGTCCGTTCATTTGCCTCAAAGCTAGTGAGAGTAATGTATATCCATCTTGATCCTTCCGGTTAATATCAATTCCACCCCAGAGCAAAAGCTTCGCAGTTCCTGTTCGGGCGTTCTGTAGAGCCCAGTACAAAGGTGTTCTATTTTTGTAGCCTTCGAGGTCTTTCCTGTGATTCAGACCCTCTGTGACATCTACCCCATCAACAATGGTTGAAGGCACGCTCAAAAGAGCCGCAAAACTAGCTGTGTCTCCGTGGGACAAGGCGGCGAACAGTGGGCAACTGTACCTTTCGCCAGGGATATGAGTTTCGGGGTCACCTTTCAGTCTTGTGCGGATGAGCTCCGGATAGCCCTTGTCTGCAAGGACGTAAAGAAAGCTTGCATGAGGAGTATATTGGCAAGGCTTTGACTTTTCAAAGAGGTTGTTGATTTCAATCCAGTTGGACAGGGGAAAGGAGGAAAGGAAATCGTCTTGAGGAACTATTTTACTCGCCGCGTTGGCATGATAGAGCACATTTTGACTGGCGTATTTTAAAAATGGGAACTTAGTTGAAAGTTCGGGTAAGCTTTTTGGCGAGTCCGGATATACCAGCAATGATTTGCCGACATAATTTGTATAAACGTAACAGCAATGCTTGAGCTTATCATGGCTGGGGCTCTCCCAATCAAACCCAAGTTCCGGCCACAGCTCATATAAACCCCTGTCCTTGATGAGGAAATCCCGCACAGACTCATGAATGAACTGAACTGCCGGCCCCTTAGATCGTGTGACCTCAGCAAGTCCTTTGGAGCAGCTGATGACATATCTGTGAGATCTTGGAATGCCATCATTAGTGTCCTGGATTGAATCATCCGGGATTCTGCTATCAGCCAGACCCTGTGATGACAAGCCTGACCAAAGAGCATGATAAAATTCTCCCGGTTGCAAAGGATGCTCTGCGCAAAGGATCCAGAGAAAACAAAGTAGCAGCTCCTCCATATTCGCGTTATCGCGTCTCAGTATATCCTTGAACAGGTCGCTCAATCCGCTTGGCAATTGTTCAATTCTCCTGCGAGGAGACATTGCACCACGTGCATACTCTCTGTTGAGAATGTCAACAACCAAGACGACCCACATAAAAACGCCAGCAGATTTATCCAGAAGAACTTGGACAATTCCCACGTCTTTGGTCCGGAGGTGGCCCTTAATGTAAGCTTTTAAGTCTGCTCCATGGCCTGCCTGATGTTCCAGTGTAAGTCGTGTCCCCCAACGTATGAGAATATAGGGGTAATGCCGACTGGAGAAGCAAATTCGAAGAGGCACTCCTTTCGCTGTAGATCTTTCTGCAAGGTCTTCGAAATACTGGATCATATCCAGGACCTGCTGTTCGTCACACTCGTCGAGCGCATCGATAAAGCACGTAAATGATCGTTGGCCGAGCATGGAAACCGCTTCAGAAAGTAGCGCTTTGAGGTCATTCAATGAAGGACCGGTAGTGAGACTCTGGGTCGGGCAGAGCTCGGGATCGTCCAAGACCATCTGCAGATCAGGGTACCCCTCCAGTAGCTGGAGTAATAATGATCTGTACATTCCGGAAACAGACCGTTCTAGATACTCGCCACGAGCGTTAAAGAAAAACGATGCAGTGACAGACCTGTTTTGGGACCGCTTCTTCTTAGTCTTCACGTAGGCAAACTTCATGATTGTCGATTTGCCAGCACCCGGCTTACCACTGATCCACAGAAACCCATGGTGTTGGGCCATCTTCCGTGGGTCAAGCCATGCTTTATAGTCAGGGTGACTAAGAAACCACCGACATGTTTTCCCATGGGCTATTTTAATAGTTGATTTACGCGCATCGACTTGCTCGAATCCGAGGGAATTCATAAGACCCTCCCGGCGCTCCTGAGATGGCAACTGATCTACGGATTCGTCAGTCGAGTTCTTTTCTTTTCAACACCGATAACGATGCTTACCGGGAGTAATTTCTGTGGTTTCTCTTGTATGGTCTTCACTGAACGGCAGCTCCTCGACCAATTCTCTTGCAAACGCGGCGGCAGTTGCCGCGGCATACTTCTGCCATTCTTTGCTCTTGTGAGAGTCAGAATAGTCGCAGATACCTCGAACCGGGAGACAGGGCAGAATATCCATCAGGCCAGCGGCCTCCATTTCGAAACAGATGACATTCAGTTCTCGCGCAACCTCGTCGCGGAAAACACTATTCTTAATGACCTGGCTCCCTGAGGCAATAGCACCATAATGCACCACGGGATCGTTCGACGTGCGAGTGCTGCGCGGTACTAGTTTCGAATCGTCGCATTTCTCGCAGGAAGCCGTTGGATCTTCGTGACGATAAGTCGCACAAAAAAGGCGATCCGGTGAGGTCGGGCGACCGTACCCATGTCCTTCGAGTTTCAATTGCAAAATAGATGGAACTCGACTTGGCCCAAGTTCGTGTTTCGCACGGAGGGCAGATACGGCTGTCCCGAGCAATTGGTGAGGAATTCTGGGGATTGCTGTTCGCTCCAATTGTTCGTCACCGATGATTTTCCCCAAATCAGTTGGCATGACCCTTGTTCCGACGACAATATCGCCCAGTCGTACATCAACCTTGCTCGGAACACCGCCGCCAATCCCAACCATCAAACCCACGCGGATTGAGGGGAATGTTCGCGTCATGTTCGTAACTACACTTGCAGCGTTAATTATCCCATACTGGTCCATTGGTAAGCAGGCAATAACTACGTTGTGTTCCTGGATGTTGCCTAACACATACGTGTTGCTGTCGTCTGCCGGGGTAGGCAGAGACGTGTGGATTTCATCAAGAACAGCCTGAGCCGCTGCCATTTCAATCGGCAGCGCACATATCCAGGCGATCTTGTAGGAATCGTGTCGCAGGCTTTGCAAATCGCTTCGGTAGGAAATCCTTTGTCGTTTTGGCAAATGGCGGAGTTCCTCTTCATCCTGGGAAGGAATGTCCATTTTGCAACGCCAGAGGGCCAGAGTGTAGCTGAGTGTGGCAAGTTATGAACCTTTTTCAAGGCCGAAAAGGGCGTCGAACAATTTTGATGGTCATCGATGGTCATAAAAAGTGGTATCTCGGTATTGTCGCAATGTGACAGAAGTCGATAGAGACATGAACAAGGGAATATTATGAATGCGCGGACTTGAAGAAAAATATCCGAAGAATCGTGGGTTGGTTAGTGTGATCGATTCCTAGTATCCGGGGGCCAAGTGGGAGAGGGGTGGAAGGAAAAAAGGAAAGAGGAAGGAGGAAAGCGGGTTGAACGCGCCTTTCGAGAAGGCGCGATTCAGCCTCAAGCCTTTTTTTGAGCGGCAGACCCTCTGGACACCGCTCGTTTAATGCGACGAGGTTATTCGCTGCTCTAAACCATGCTGTTTCCTGGTTGGTTGGCTCTCCGCGCCCAGCTGGCACCGCCTTGGGGCTATGATCCGCGCGAAAGGCTGAAATCCCAAATCAGGCAAGGATGACCTTTCCACCCCTGGTCAGGTCCCAATCTGCGAGGCGACCATCTCCAGTAAAAGGTGGCTATATTTATTGTCAAAGTCCGTTGTCGAGCCTTGTAAAAGATCCTCATATTCCGTCCCTAGCTCCTCAACTACTGCCCGAAGCATATTCCCCGGCATATATTTACCGCTCTCACTCCAGAATGTGTTTCCTGCTGAATTTCGAAAAGAGACTGCCGTTTCCGACCCCGGGTGTACCTGCCATGCGCGGTATATTATCTGCACACAGTAATGAAAGTACAGGTATTGTTTCGAGGGCCCAAAACCCGACTGAAATTGCAAACGTCGACCATCGAGTTCGCGCCATGTCAAGCCCTTAAGCCGAGGACTAATCTCGTCATCAAGATCCTCCCAAGTCGGGTCAATAACCTTGATCATGTACTCCTGCTTTTTAGCTTTGAATATCTTCAAAACGTCATCCTTCAGACATTCGAGGATCCCTTGAGGATGAGCATCAACGTCCGGTACGACGACCAGTTTCCCGGTATCCAAGTGCGACGCAACAACACCAGAGACAAGAAGGCCATTCTCAGGCGAGAAAAGCCTCAACGGTCGCTTATTCGCTTTTGAGCCTCGTTCTTTTCCGAACACCGCATCCATCCGTTCCTGTCCATGGGCCGCAGGGAATATGTGCAGTATCTGGGCAGAGTCCGCTCTAGACCAGCAGCGAAGAATAGGACACCAAACCCATTCGCCCGTTTCATCCACTGCATCATACGAGTACATCAATAGCGTCCTGAAATGATTCAGTTGATACCTGACATCGATGCCCTTGCTAAGAGTAAATTCTCTGGAGCCTGAGGCACTTGGTTGTCCGGCTTCTCGTATAGCACGGTGGATACACAGTTTGATAACCATCTGGTCGGCTCTGAGCTGCTCGAATATAGCTTTTGCTGTATCGCTGTAGATCCACGTCGGGTCATATCGTGCAAGACCTCTAAGTGCGATCTTTGTCTGGACATCGGCTAGTTGGAAGGCGAGCTCCTCGGCGTAACTGGCCCGTTCCCAGAATTCGTTATCGTAGATTATATACGTCTTGATTTTTTGCTTGGCGCGGCAGAGCTTGACGGTTAGATTCTTTTCTAGTGTGTTGAGGTCTCGCAGCTGTTGGGGGAATGGGTACCGTCTTATCACGTACGGCTGTTGGGTGCGTTGTGACATTGTTGTGGGCATGGTCGACTCGGCTTCAATGATCGAGTTCGGTTAATATAGACTTAGTGAGGGGTGTATTTTTCGTAATCCTATAAACCAATAGTTTAGGTTGTAAATTTCGTTATAGATGGCGTTATAAAATATTTGCCCCCGAAAAATGAGTGAGTTGTGCTCTCGCAAAGTTCCCATTTCTTTGAGAAACCCGTTTTGTTGTTCAGTGGCAAATGTGGTGGAATCAACTTCCGCGATGATACTTTATGACCCCGTGTTGCTGTCATGAAAAAACAGCTGACAGACCAGGTAGTGAGTCTGCCCGGTGTGTCTTTTCCCATTCCCTACACATTCGTCCGTACCCCACAAGAAACCATCCATCAACTCAACACTCCGGCCACAGCGCTATTATCATGCAACTTCCCCCTTTCAGCCGGCATGTTGTTTCCCCCGAATCCCTCCCATAAACAACATCCCCCCCCCCCAACTCCGGCCAAACAACCAGCCCCTCAACAACCGTCCCAAACGGCGCATACAACTTAAACTCATCCCTCCACGCCCTCGGCCAAGCCGGCAGCAACCAAATCTGCGAATTATTCCTCGCAAACCTCTGCACCAACATCTCCTGCAACCCGATCGCCGCACTCCCATAATGATTGATATCAGGTGGCCAGCCATAATTTGGTCCCTTGAATACGGGGAAGCGGTAAGATGTGCTATCGGAGAATCGATCGATGGTGTTGGTTTTTGTTTAGCCGATTAGGCCCATGCGGCCTTGGCGCCAACCACCGCGGTAGATACCAGTTGGTTAGTTGTGTTTGAGTTTTGGTTTAGGATTGAGGGACGGACTAGTTCTTGTGGTGGGCGGCTGATTGGCTATCGTTGAAGTAGGTGTACAGGGCAGTGTTGAAGTCTGTGGGTTGTCCGAGGCCGTATTCGGCCCATGCTGGGAGTTTGTTAGTGGTTTTCCTTTCCTTTCTTTTGGCTAGGGGTACTCACGAAAGACGGCGTACATGGCAGTTGTATGAGACTAGTTTGCGGCGGGGACAATACACTGAAGATCTGTTGTGAAATATCATTAGCACAGGATGCGCTTGGAGTAGGGAGGGAGGGGGGATGCGCACCTGTTGTTCCCAGGCATCGCTGCAGCATTGCTTCCGGGAGTCAGGACAGGAAAGTCCCTTGACAAGTCCAGTGCTGCGCAAACCCGAGATTGTGGAGGATAAATTGAGTGCTAGTTTGTAAGTTTCAGTTCCAGAGGCCAGATAGGGTTTGGATCCATTGCCAGCCGCACACGGCCCAACTTGAGGAGCGAGTTGTTCTCCTCAAAAGCCGCACTATGCGCCTGTAGAACAGAATATCACCTAGGGTCCATGTTAGCCCATGGCCTGCCGGGGGGGGGGGAGGTTGAGCTTTAGAATACCAGATTCCTCCCAAAAATTCAACCCGATATCTCCACCTCCTACTAGAGGCATGGGCCCAGCGGAGTTGTTGCTCTGTGTAGTCCAAACAGTATCATATTGTGGAGGTAGAGCAATACTATACCCCCATTGGCTGAAAAGTGCCAAGACTCCCCGCACAACATGGACCAGAATACAGCTTCATGTCGATGGTAGGAGAGTGTATATCATCGCTAGTTATAATCCTTCCTCTATTTTTCCTCTTCAGCTATCACCGGGGGTCGTGGTGCGAGGGATGCTTTCAAGTTTGAGCCCAGACCAAGTCGCCCATGGCACAGTATTCGGTAAGCCGCATAAAAGGGACCGAACCATGCCTTATTTACAAATCAGGCTTGATGCCCAGTCTGCTACACTCAGTGCCCGTTTCCCTCCATCTTCTGACAGAAAATTAAGGTATTTACGGTTTAGGTTAGTCCCGGCGGCGATCCCTCTTCCTCTCGCGCTGGTCGAAAATTTTCAGTTCACCACCGGAAGCGCCGGAACGCCCGGATGGCCCGGATGCGGGGAAGCCCCTTTGAGATCAGCTTCAACCAATAGGCAAAGCTCCATTCACATCTTTGGGCCCCAGAGTGCTAGATCGCAGGGGATCTGAAGAAACTGACAAATGAGATCTATGAATGAGAGAACGATGGGGAATTCCTGGCCAAAGCTGCGCTTGACGATCGTGGCTTTGAGCTTGAGTCAACGACTAGGGCCTATACACGACCGAACTCGAGCATCAGACACTTGAGCTAGGATCACTCGAAAGTTCGCACACGACCCCACAGTCTGTGAAGAGAGTACAAAATTTTCTACTGGTTGTTTTTACCCGTTATAAATCGCACCTTTTAATATGTCATTACTCTGTAGGTTTGTTGTCCAACTTTCTATCGCCCAAGTGCGGTCTCACAACGTTGGTGGAGTATAGATTTGCTTTACAAAGGACTTCGCTTTTAGCAGTATTTACAAATATTAAATTTAGAACGCATATATACAAGTCAACAAACCTCCCCCTCTAAACCCATTGTCTATGAACCCACCTCTCACTCCACCTCCCACCCCAAATGCAGTAATCTAATGATGATGATCCCCAAACACCCCCTCGGCCGCACAAACCTTCCTACACTCCTCCAAAATCCTCGCCTGATTCGCAATATCCCCAAGCCGGCCAATAACCTCCTTATTCCCATCGTAAAACGTAAACACCGCATACGGAATATCCACCTCCTCACAAAACTCCTTAACGAACTTTTGCGTTTGCCGGAGATTATGTCTCGGGATCCGCGGGTACAGGTGATGAATCGCCTGGAACTGGAGTCCGCCATGGAACCAGTCCAACCAGGGCGGGCACTCCACATCCATAGTTGTGCGGAGCATGCGTTGCGGGAATGATTCCGTTGGGCCCAGGTCAGCGGTTGACATGGCGTAATGGCTTAGTGTTATCTGGACGTGGAGTGGTGCGGTGACCATATGCGAGATAAGTACGAATGCGACTCGATTCCACCAGTCGGGGATACTTAGAAACACGACCCCGTAGCCGAACCAGGTCCAGAAGAAGAGTTGGCCGGAGAGCTCGAACCAGCGGTGCCACCAGCCCGCGCCATTCCTGGGCCCAAGACCGAGGTAAATATGTTCCCAGGAGAGGAAGTACAGGTTGAAGCGCCCGAAGAGAAGGATGGGGTAGTACATGTAATTCTGGTATTTGACGGTGAATTTGGCGAAGGCGTCGTATTCCATTACGCGGTCGTAGTAGGTGCTGCGGAGGGAGGTGAAGAAGCGTTGGGAGAGGGCGAAGAAGGGCATGAGTTCGATGTCGGGATCGTGTTCGGGGGCGTTGGTCACGATATGGTGGACGTTGTGGCTGCGTTTCCACCAGCCGAGGCTGAGCCCGCCGAGGTGGTTGGCGATGATCATGCCGATTATGGTGTCGGTTTGGAAGTCGTGGGTTATGCCCATGTGGCCGGCATCGTGGGCGGAGAAGACGAGTTGGTGCCAGAAGCAGCCGAGGAAAAAGGCGGAGAGGCAGAAGTAGGAGTTTTTGAGGAGGAAGAGGAAGAGGCTGAAGAAGATGGTGTAGCGGGCTATTTCGATTGCGTAGGCGCGGTAATTGCAGTTGTAGAGCCCGGCGGCGCGAATGCGGGCGTCGAGTTCGCGGTATTTCTGGATGATGTTTCCTTGGTGTTTGGCATCGAGAGGGGGGTATTTGTCTGTGTCTAGCATGATGTCTTCTAGGTTCCGGGCGTCGATCACATAGCCGCACGATTTGGTTTCGGGTTCTGGTTCAGCGATGCTAGAGGCTGGGGATGTGCCTCGTGTTGACCTGCTTCGCAGGCTGGATGAATCATCGGCGGACTCAGAAACAGCAGACGATGAGGACAAAAGCTCTTCACAGGATGACTCTCGATCGAAACGACTCTCCTCGGCTTCCTCATCCTCATTGTATGGGCGGAAAGAACCACCCTGAATAGGAGGAAGGAAGTTCGTCCATTTTCCCTCGATTCGACCGATTTGGAATTTGCTCATGCGCTGCCGTGTCTCCTGTGAATGCATTCTTTTGAGCCACTGGTTAGTACCGGCGCAAACAATGTGCATAAGAATGGGGAGGCATTGGAAACTCACGCGTTGACTTCGTCCGTCGCATCTTTCCCAACCATATGCTTAATGGTCATGTCACCTCCAGGGTGATATTTGACCCAGGAATCCAGCCTCAGCACCTGGTTGTCGACAATAATGATCAAACTACCCCCCGCGATCATACCTTCGACCTCCCGCCTTGACAACACCTTCAATTTGGCCTTTGCTGTATAACCCATTTTGCTCTCTGCGATGCCTCTCAAAGGCACTGGAAAAGAAAAAAAGGTGAATATGAAATGATCCTCTTCAATGGCTAAATTCCAGCGCAGAAACTAGCCACGGTCTTTTGATATATATGGCTGGTACGGTGCGTAGACTGACCACTTCCGCTACACCTCTCTGCTCCTCCGTCCCATATCTCTGCTACCTAGCAGCGCCACAACGCTAGACCCCCCTTCCTCGTTTCACCCCACGGGACATAGTTAGGGGGCCATTAACCCAGCGTCGTGAACTGGGGGTTTGGAGCCGACGGGCGTGGACGTGGCAGAACTCAACCATGGTGCAACCCCCGGAACCAATCCGAGTCCAATGCCAGACCTCATGGAGACAAAGACGGAACTAGTTCCCTTTTGCCCCCTTTCTTCTGCGTTCTTATGGAGCATACGTTCCAGTTTCACTGGCAGCACTATGAATGATTTACCGTCCATCACTCATCCCAAAACCAAAAACTTCTCATCTTTGTCGCAGCTGATTAGGATCATCTGGGTTATCTCTTCACCTGCCCCAGTGTCAACGAGACAGGGGTGATTGCCACGCCAGTCGGAGGATGTGGGTAATATGTATTCCTGGTTTGGGGTCTCATTGGTCCTAAAATTAGTGGGCTGACTCCAGAGTTTAGTGCCTGAATCCTATTTCGAGGATTGGGGTTAGTGAGGTGTGTCTTGGCAGGCTTGGCTGTTGAGGTAATTGTCATGAGTGGTCCACTGCAATGAAGCCAAGCGGAGCTCTATTGGACACGGGAATTGGGCCATTCATCTTCCCAAGTTCCCAGAGACTTGTGGACTTGGGGTACGAGTTAGTTACTCACCACTTGTTGGGCTAAATACGTAAGTGGGAACGGGGTTTGGGGCGCAGCACAGTCGGATATTCCGAGACAATTGGTTTGGGAGTTTGGTACGTACTCCTATTCATCATAGGTTACGGGGGAGAAGTACGTTGCCTTTTGGAAAAGGAGTGGAGTGGACGGGAAAGGGGGGGGAAGAGGGCCCACTGGGGGCAACGTTGTCGCTTTTTAACTTCTGACGCTCCTCCTAAATTTATATTAGGCATCTTCTATTATGACATAATATGGACCCTGTCCTGCTTTACTGTGAGATCTGCTTGAACAAAACTCCTCTATACCGGTGGCAGCTGAGTTGAAATCTTGAGTAATTTGACCCCAATATTGTTCTCAAACCCCATATTAGTTATTTGGAGAGAACACGAATAAAGTGGGCGATGGTTTTGACCCTGAAAGATTAAGTTTACTAGCGGAGGCGAAAGCAAAAATAAAGTGGGCACTGGCGTTGAGCTTGAAACACATGGAATGAGCAGCAGATGCCAAGCTCTCCTAGGCCACGTTAGGGTCTGCCGGTCGGGAGACTATTTTGTCTTAAAAGAAGGGGGAAACCGTAAAGAAGTTAAGAACAGATCGCTTGACTCTGTCCCTGACTCCTTCAACGAGAGACGGCATCGACATGGATTCTTTCACGCAGTTGTATCAATTGGCTACCCCCCGCCGGAATATAGTAAGTCCGACAATTAGGTAACAGCAACTGTCAGGAACCAAACCTAAAATGCATCAGAAGCCAAGTCAATCCCCTGCCCAAACTTCCAGGCTTGGCCTGCTTACCTGCGTTAAAAATAAAGACCAGAAAGTATTTCTGTTCGCAATCCTATCACCGGGTAATTGCAGCAGAGAAACAGAGAACTAACTGTGAGTGTTACCTTTTCCAACGCTTTGACCGCAGGCCCGGCAAATTTTCGGCAATTTAATGGTCAAATTTGGTAGGCCTTGGCGAATATATTCCACCATCCAGGTGGAAGGTAGCGTTCAGCAGGATTGGCCGGGCCGGTTCATGCTGGAGTGTTGAAGCGGTTGGTGCGTAGTGAAGTCCAATCGCCATACTTTAGCACCCTCGGACCACCTCTTATGTGGTAATTGCACTGCGTAGGTTTATTCCGTCTAGAAGCGGTGGGTTGAGATTATCCATACTCGATTCCGGATGTGAGGGCCCTCTTGAGGTTGATGTAGGCGGCGGGATTGGACAGGATATAGGGGAGGCGCATCCAGCGACAGCGGGGAGGTTGTATTTGGAGGATTTGCCGGGGGTAGCTGGGTTGAGTAAATTGGGTGAGGGGTGGAAGAGGGCGGGGTATGAAATTTTACCCCGCAGCCCGTTAAGCGGGAGATTCTTTCTCTATTTATGCTTTATGCGATGATGTCAGGGGGATTGCTGGTGTATTGACTCTGGTTTGGGAGCGCGAGTGTACTATATGCACTCGATTTTACATTGTTGGTTGGATGGGCACGCTCGGAATATATTAGAGGTGCACAAGGATGCTCTTACGCCTGACTACAGCAGTGTTTTGACTCACGATTTCATTCTCCCTGGCTCCGGGCCTTATGACCGCATGTGATATGCAGATGATGATGCTGGGGAGCACAGAGAGAACCGAGCTGGAATGGCGGAAGGTACTGGCTGGCCTCTGCGGGTACGAGATTGTTCAGATATGGAGCTCACCTTTACAGCATATTATGGACACATGGCTCGCTGTAGGGGGTATCGTTTATCAAGTCTCTTATCCCTTTGGCTATGAATGGAGAACTTTCTTAATTTGCAATAACTAAAAAGTGCCAAAGAAGCATTTAATCATAACAGCATTCGCACGTAAAGGAGTGTCAAATGACAAGAAGCAGCAATCTCACAAATAGGTCTTCCGGCCCTCAGCCTTATCCTCCCCAAACTCCTTACACATGGCATCCTCAAGTTCCTCCAACGATTTCCTCAGCCGATCTCGCGTCCCCGGAGCAGCCTTACCGGTGCGCTCTAATAATTCGACCAATTTATCCAACGTCCACTGTCGTCCTTTGCCGACCTGAAGCTCCCAAAGGTGTCGGGACCCGGGATACTCGGCCATGATGTACACAATCGCCATGATATTCAGACGGACGGCTACGAGCTTGCGATCACTCTGATCACTGCCGAATGCAACGGACAGGAACCGCTCTAAAAGGCTCACCTTGACTTTCATTTCCAGTTCCGTTTGTTCCGGGGTGCCTTCTAATCGAAACATACCGTTTGCCGCTTGGGAGTACAGGATGTCATTGAGGAGAGTCTTGTCAGATGGTTTTGATGAGGTAATTCCGATGGACAGGTCGCTGAAAGATTCAAAGGAACCCGGTGACTTCCAGAGCGATTGGTTGTACCCCTGCAGATCGGTGGGGTCCTGCCACATCGGGTAATCAAGGTCCACTGGCGCACCGCAGTTGAAAGAAGTCCCGCATTCAATTGCATGAGGCTCTGCGCTTGAAGTATTGTCCGCAGACCGTGTACCTTGAAACGGGTTTGGGGCGGCGATAAGAGGAGCAGTAAGTGGTGTGAAGTGCTCACCCGGGCTAGTGTAATCAGGAAATTCATCAGAGGTGGGTGTCACTGCGGGAGATACGAGGGGCGTAAATCTGGAAGTCGTCCAACGGTCCTCCACAGCCATCCCCTGGACCACTGCGTTAGGGACACCGGACCATGGCAATGAATTAACCCCCGGGGATGCGGACAGCGGTGGTGGCAAAGATGCAGACTGATACTGCTGCGGGTACTGCTTGTGGACTTGGTCGGAGGGATCCGTGTCATGGTAACTATTGGCAATGGATACGTTAATGTGATAGGCTCTGGAGGAGAGTATGCAAGGGTGGGAAACTGACTCGCGAAATACAACCCGAGAATGCCACTCTTCTATGGGCTGGGGCGTAGGACCTTCCACCCCTGGCTTGACCGCGGATGCCTTCTTCCCACGTCCAGGCCCGGCCTTTTGCTTCCTACGTGGGGGCGGGGGTCGGCGCCTCGGGAGACAGGGAACATCCACTGAGATCCCAGATAAATCGGGTGTTTCAGATTCGGGTGCTGCACTTGGGAGAAATTGGCCGTAGGAAGCGGAAGACGAAGACTCCCCAAGTGATCGGTCATGCAGCGGCGGCTCAGGGGGGAGGCCCAACATCGGAAGCTCCTCCTCCGACGAGGAATCCCGGCTGCTTCGGATAGCCCGACTATACTGACGTGAGGTCTCAGCGGGGGTTATTTTACCTCGAGAGGGAGACCGAATGGGGTATGGGGCCGTATAGCTATCCCGAATCGGCGTTGAGTAGAAGTCATCATCAAAGTTGAGCTTCTCGGCGCGATTTTGTGATAATGGGGGAAGGTCTGTGGAAGGTCTGGGGTTGTTCTCAGGCATCGATCTTGTCTTCGTAGAACGGTCACGGCTAACATCACGAGGTGTCCAGCCTTCGTCATCGGAACCCTTATTCTCAGCGGGGGGATGACCACGCGAATCCGACATGGTCACTCGAACAAGCTGCGGAGGCGGAAGGCTTCTGCTTGTAACAAGGTTAATCTAATATCTGTCTTAGTAGGCTCCTTGGGATCCTATAACTGACCTTTCTGGCGAATGATCCCGCGACGATGGTGCGGGGGCATAATTAGCATATGGAGGTCCAGCTGCTGCTGCTGTGGTTAAGAGAGCGAAATGGTTAGAGTATGATCATCTCACTAGGAAAGGGTATTCAGGCATACCACTGGCGATTTTACTGTTAACCAACCAGGATGGCGGGATCTCTGGGGGAGGTTCATCATCATCGTCAGGCGGACTTTTAGTACGTTGTCTCATGATATGCCTGAGCTGAGGGTCCTCATGACGAGGTGTCTCTATTGGCAATGGGGTGTCACTATTCATAACGGCGTTAATTTGGTGTCCATTTAAAAGGCCCGCTTGGGATTCTGTGAACTCACTCTGAGGACCCGCTCGAGACAAGCGGTGATGATGATCCCTGATCACGCCAGTAACTGCCTCCGGGGGGGCCAAACTCGGGTTTAGTCAGGCGACTCTCGTCCGACCCGCAGGTCACTGGGTCAAATGTATGGGGCCAGTCCACATTCTCTGGAGAGGAGGCACAAGCTGCATTTGCAAGTGGGTGTGTACCAACGCCGGAGATATCTCCCTGCAAAATGATACCCTTCTGGGGGGTGCCTGGGGCCGCAGCGAGAGGAGGGGTGTTTGCATTGGTGGGGGGAGCTCCCTGTGGTAAATCTGGGCCTGCGGCTAATGGAAAACAAATGATTAGAACAGGGTCACCGTGAGGCAAAGATTAACACAAGCATACATTTAAAGGTAGGAGGTCCAGAGCTGTCGGACTGCGCCCCGTGCAAGGGACATGGCAAATGATGGTCGACGATACTTAGAGGAGGCCTGGTTACAGTTAGGGCAGGCCCAATATATCAATGGGTCGCGGAGGCTCACCTGGCTCCCGGGTTCCCTGCCGGAGAATACAAGGACGGGCTGTCATTCGTGATATCTGTCTGAAGCTTCAGGCTAGCATTCCCACTGTTCGAGGCTGTTAGAAGAATATGTCATTAAACCGATTGGGGGAAGCCGCACCTGCTACGCGACGGTAAGCGGCGGAGAAGCCCTCGCATGCCGCCCTCCCGTGTTGCGCTCAGTTCTCGTACAAGCCCACTACCCATCGTTAGGCTGCTAATGTTATATTAGGTCCATTGGGGAAACTTACGCATCAGGTCGTATTGACGACAAGGTAGACGGCCTAGACGAGAACGTACTATTCCTGGATGGTCTAGGGCAAAGAATATCGGGACTGGTTAGCTACATTTCTCATTCAGGTGGTATCGTAGATCTCACCCGCTTTCTTGGAATCTCGAGAAATCAGCCGGCGTAAGACTGATTTTCCTACCATCGCCACCCTTTTTGTGGGATTTCCTCGGGGGCCTCGGCTGTGTCAGGGAAGAGACCTCCAGCGCTTCAGCCTTGTAGAGTGCGACATCGTTATGCTGGGTGGAGGTTCGGTCGACGGCTACGTAACTCGTCCACTTGCTGGTGATGGACCATTTGATGCCAAGGGACTGTGCTTCCCGGGTCAATTTCTGATCGAACATCGTTGGGTACTCTGCGGCGAAGGTCGGGTTGGCAGCGTGCAGCCAGCTTTTGCCGGTCTCGTAGTCGTTCATTACCGCTTTAGCTGCCAGATAATGCACGCCCGTTTCATCTGTGACCCGGCGGAGCGGCAGCTGAGCCCTGAGAACTTCGTTGCTGTCTGTTGTGGCGGTCACATCCACCATCTCAGGGAGGGAGTCTAGAGCTTTCTCTAACATAAAGTAGACGGTGAGCTCGGAGAAGGTGCTGAGGGAGGGAATATGGTATGGTGCTTGGATGCACGATGGCCGTGTTAGGTTTTGCTCTACTAAGGTAACAGAGCTAGGGTCGTCGCCGGTGGCCTCTTGGGGTTGTTCTTGTCCAAGGCTCAGGCTGCACTGAAGCCGATGCACCGATAAGGCTGCCTTCAGCATCTGAATGACCCTCTCCTGCCAGTGGCCAGTGCCTGATTCCGGGACCACCTCTGCATACCCACCACCCTGTTTGCCGATGCCTTCGACGAGACGGTGAGAAACGGCGTCCCCAATGCCAAGGGAGAAGAAGCGGATATTATTGTCCCGGTTTAAAGCGGCGGTTCGCACCAACTCAATGACTTGTTCAACGCCCCAGACCTCCCCATCCGTCAGCAGGATCACACTTGTCGGGACAGTCTTGCTCTTATTGAACCGCCGCAGCGTGTCGTCCAATGCGTAATAGATCTCCGTTCCTCCCATATTCGCAGAGAACGCGTTGACGTGCTGCGTGGCGATATCCAGGGTGGTTTGGCTATATGCGTTCGATGATTCCCACAGCCATTGATGTCTAGACCCGAATGACCCGATATTGAATGAGCATTTTTGGGGCAGGCTCCTCAGAAAGACATTCATCGCGTTGATCAAGGCGGGGATCTTCTCTTCCATAGAGCCTGATCTGTCCGCAAGGAAGATAATCTCTCCCGAAAAGTCTTCGGGGCGAATATTGTTCACAAACAAGTTGCCTGGGTTGAGGGTGACGGCCACCGTTGAGCACTCTGGGCTGTCGGGCTGAGATGCGGCAACTGCCTGGGATTGCATAAACTCGCGTGCACCGCATAAGGCATAGAGGACAAAGTCTTTCTCAAGGACAGCGGAACTGCCCGCGAGCGAGGCACGGCCCTTGGACGGATCGAAGACCTCGGACGCCGCCGCGCCAGCAGCAAATGAGCCAAAGGTCTGATGAGGAACCGTCCCGATCTCAACAGAAATTGGATGGGACCGGGACTCGAGCTTCCGGATCGCTGCGGGCATCGACACCTGCACATTCACTTTGAGTCCCTCCGTCAGTAGCTTCTGGTTCGTACTAAATCCGGCGGGGGCGGCTCCATAACGCGGTGCTATCGAGGTGGGGATGGTGAGCACTAGTCCGCCCGTGCTGGTATCCACCTTGAGCAGACTGGTGTATACAATCTCGATCTTGACTGTCGATTCAGGCGGGATGTTGCCCACGTTGGTCTCGAAGACCTCCGGCGTCAGCTCGTCGACTAGAACCGCTGCCTTGCGCTGAGCGACAGCCTGCTGGAACTCGGCTTTTGCCGCTTCTTTCGCCTTGACCCCGCCCTCGAGAAGCTTATCGGGTCCGACCCAGCAGCGGAAAGACGTGACGACAGAGCCATCGTATACGGGAAATACATACTGAGCATCCTGGGCCTCAGACGATGAGGCGTTAGTAAATTGTTGGGTGACCTTGGTAGTACAAAGTCGGCCATTAATGTTGACATCCACAGAGACACCAAGCAGAGGCAAGGGAACCTCTTGCTTCCTTTCGCTCTCGACCCTACAAGCTGCATAGGCTTGACCTGGAGCGGCAGGAGCAAGAGGCACAGAGGGAAAGCCGGTGCGGCGTTTGAAACGGGGGACAGGAAGGAGAGGTTGACTGCTGTCCTGAGGGCCAAATATGTCGCCCACATGGCGGACAAACAGCCCAGATTGCAGTCTATCCAGAACATCCATCGTGGATGATGGAAAAGGTAATTGTCAGCACAAGAGACGCAAGAAAGAAGGCTCGTCAACGGCCTTTTGAGTGTTTCAGCTGCAGAGCCTCGTCCTGTCGCTTCTGTCTGCCTTGCACTGCCCCGCTCCGTCAGACGATCATTCGTCCACCTCTGCGCCCCGAAAGTCTTAAATCACCATTCATCCAGCATTATTAATCTCTCAGTCTCAGTTCTCCGATCTCATTCCTCACTTTTCGAAATTAGCGTACGTCGTCATGGCGTTCCAAATCTCCATCGGTGATGTGTTGATGCTCAGCCAGCTGGCGTGGGATATCGCACAGGCTTTTACGTCCGGTCGCAAATCCGCCCCAGCTCAGTTCCAGGAGGTGCAGAACCAGCTCGTATCGCTTAGCCATGCGCTGAACTCGCTGAAGGTGTTATCCTCTCAACCGGTAGATGACATCGATCCGGGGCTTGGGGAACGCATGTCGTCGATCCTGGGAAATTGTCAGAGTACACTGCAGCACCTCCGGAACCTCGTAAATAAATACATGGTCATTACTGAACCAAGCGCTCCTAAAGGATCCGGTAGCAGGCAATGGCGATCGGAGATGAGCAAGAACTGGAAAAAGGTGCAATGGACGAGGGAGGGCGGGGATTTGACGAAGCTGCAGCACAATCTGGCTGTTCATGTTAACAGTTTGAACCTCACGGTCGCAGTTATGAACAAGTAGGACTAAGCCCCTGTATCCGTTCGTTCATGACACTGATGAAGATAGTCGACTGAGTAAAAACCTCACCGATCGCGTAGGAGGGGTGCAGGGGATGCTGGAGGAAATCTACACCTGGTACTCGAACAACTTGAAGGGACGCACAGTGGGAGTGCAGAAGCAGGTGGAGAGTGGCTCCTTCCATCCAGAGGCAGATATGACCAATGCGTGGACCTTCAGTCTGCATGCCGACTCGGCTCAACGGGGAAGGAGCGATGCCATATGTGAAAATACCTCCTTTGCCCCGGACTGGTTACAGGCGCGCGATCAGCCCGTCTTCCGGTGTCAATGCCAACGACGGGGAACTGGAACTAACTATCGAGGTATCCATGGTGGAGAGTTGGCGCAATATTTCCGTAAGTTTGTCCCATGAGAGCGCCGCGGTGAATCTAACCGTATTCTGTGTCCAGTATCCCCGGTGAGCCTGATCGTCGGGTACAACGACAACAAGTCGTGGAAGATCTGGGTGTCGGACCAAACAAGGGCCACCCTGACCTCTCTTGTCATCTCGGATCTATCCTACAAGAGTGCGTAAGCCCCTCTGCATGCAACCGAGCGATATCCTAATGGAGGCCCAGATCTGGCAGTAATGGAGGAGAACATATCCCTTCTTGCCCGTACCACAGCCCAAGAGGCCACAGAATGCGGGCTAGAATCCTCCATGGTCTTTCAATCCGTCAATCCATACACAAGTGCACCAGTAACTTCGGTGCTGAATATGGCGTGGGACACACGGCCAGCCTACGGCAAGATCTCCAACCTCATATTCGTGACTAAGGGACACCAATTCTCAACGGGTCCCATGCAAACCGTTCAGCTGCTGCATTATCGCGACCTCAGCAACGGGGGTCACTGGAACTTTCACGAAACTGTACGGATGGTCCTACGTCCCTATCCCCCGACGCAGTCTCCCAAGACGGGGGATGAAATTGCCGAGTACACCGTGATAAGTACGCGCATACCCATTAATAACCCTTTCTCAAACACTCACACATGTTCAGTGAGCCGCCAAAGTACTTGCATGTGGATTGGCAGCGTCGGCATCCAGATATTCAGCGCCGACTGCCTTTCGCTGACGGAATCTGGCCAGGAGAATGTGGTCCATAACGTTGACGTCGACGTATGGATATCCGACACCGAGGGTAAGGATCCCCGGTCCAAGGGCGTCTATCCACTAATATTATTCAATAGCGACGAGAGAGCTCATCAGGGAAATTCAGACGATACATACCCACCTACGTTTCGGTCAGGTTCAAGAGCTAGAACGAACAGAGAGGCTTCTTTTTGAGCTGTACGTTTCCCAACCCGGTGTCCCCAGAGGGTATAGATCTAAATAACATTGCACTCCAGACCACTCGGCACAGTCACCGTGGCCCATACGCTCCTAGTGGACTCCAATATCAAGGTATCTGCTGATGTCCAGAGCGATCTCTACTGTATGCGGATTTGGAACGGGACTGGATCACTGGGTTTCCTCATCCAGGGTAGAAATATCCCTCATCCCTTCGACATATTGCCGACTAACACAGTTGATAGTCACTGCGACCGCTCTATACGAGGCCGCATCCATGAAATCTACTCACTCTTTCTGTTTTTCGGGGAAGTATTGGCAAAGGATAGCTGAACCCCATCCTACCATCCCCCGCGCACCCATTGCCGATTTTCGTCGTGATGCTATCGTCGAATGTCAAGATGCAGAGGGTATGCTCACTCACCCTTGATAATTCCATTTATCTTGACT
The DNA here is from genome assembly GCA_027569885.1 of Aspergillus diversus. NCBI lineage: Eukaryota > Fungi > Ascomycota > Eurotiomycetes > Eurotiales > Aspergillaceae > Aspergillus > Aspergillus diversus. The sequence goes on from JAPDKZ010000015.1 coordinate 462,693, forward strand.
AATGTTCCTGCGCAGCACACCAAGTCCTAGGCTTGATGCTTCAATCCGCAGTGAGAGGTGAGCTATCCCTACTCTATCTCCACCCATTCACTAACTAAAACCAGGCGACCACGCCCGGGAGCTACCCTTTCTTGCAGGAAGTAAAGAGGTAGAGTAACCTACTTCATACAATACTGTCTTTAATAGCCATAGAATAGCTAGTTAAAATAATTGTAGGCGTACATGGAGCTAAATCGGTTAGCTATGCTATCTAGTTTCTTGACTCGCTTTCTATATATTTATCATCCTTTTATTCATCCCTGGCCTCCGGTATTTCCTTTCTTATTACTATTCTGGGTTTTTTCGTATGCCCAGAATTAGAAATACTTTCTCGGTTTCAACTACTAGTAGCTATATTCACAGCATGGGTATCAATATATTACACCCAGCACCCCCCCGAACCATTAAATTATATTCAGAAAAAATTGGCCTTCATGTCTCATGAGATGGCCGAATCAGTTGAGGGCATCTCATGCACGTTATCGCGACTCCTGCCGCCTGTCCCTAACTCAGCCACCGCACGCTCCGTTGCAGCCACCTCCGCCACAGTATTACTGACTGCTCTCCCTTCAAGCTCAGGGTATTGGCTATCGGCGTCTCCTTCAGCCGTTATTTCCCCCTTCTGTCGGCGCCGTCGAACCCACCACGCCAATATGAGTATCAAGACAAACCCGACCAATCCCCCAATGACCGGACCAGCAATCCACGCCTTCGACGGCGATCCCCCCGAAGGCGAATCTTGGTCTAATAGCATTTCCTCCCCTGCTGTCTCCGACGGTGATTTCGCCGACGATAATCCAGACGGCGATACGGTAACCGTGACAGTTGCAACCCCGGTCTCCGAGTCAGTGCTGGTGGTAGACGTCGGAGTGGGCAACATGTCCAAACCCCCCGTAACCGTGAGGGTATTATAGTCCTCGACCCGGGCCTTCGATAGCCATGTAGTCGTAGATGTATCAGACTTAGTCGGGGTCGAGACAAAGTTCAGCCATGTGTACGTTAAGCTGCATTCCGCGGTCTCGGTCGGCGGGGCACGGCAATCGTATGTGTACTGTTCTATCTCCGTAGATTTCGGCGTGTATCTGGCTATCACGGTCGAGGAATATCGAAAGGTAGCAGGCCCGGAGGTGAGGACTAAGGGGAGGCCTATCAACCCGCAGTAATCGGAGGACTCGGTATCGCATTGCAGCAATATCGTTGTGACATCATTTTGCTTGTCGACGGCCACGATGCTCCCAACGGCTACCCGCAGAGCGTCCTCGGATATCGCATCCAGGATGGCGAGCTCGGTTGTTCGAGCACTCATGGCTGCGGTGTAGGGCGGGCGGGTCATTGATGAGGTGCGAGGGCAGGGAAGGAAAAGCGAGTTGGGGGGAAAGGGGTCTTCCAAACACGAAAGATTTACCAAAATACTACCCCGGTCAATTTTGATTAAGGAGCGTTCATGTTGTGCCTTTGCGTTGTCGCATCCATGCAGCTGGGACGATCAGGCACGAGCTAGCCTGCTACCATGCGCTGGTAGCCCCAATCAAAATCGAGAAATGCTGAAGATCATCTGGCACCATTCGAGGCGAGCTCCAAGGCAATGCCCGACTTTTCTTGGCAAAGACAATGACTGCTCAATCTCAGTGAGGTAATAAATAGGTAACCCGCCACCCCAAACACGAACCAAAATATATATTTCAAGAACAACTCAAAGTACAAAATATTCTTTTGATTCAACTCATCCGCCACAACGGACAATGCATTAACTAAAGGAGTGGTATATATAATTATAAATATCATGAATCATCCATGCCATGCCATCTGACATCACCCATTCATAACCAGTCATTAAGGAGCGGATTAGCGTACACTTTCCATAAGCAGTGTACGGATTATTATAAACCCATCATATCAACACCGAAATATCAATCAAACAATTTCAACCAAATCAAAACCAAACCAAAAATGGGTAAGGATAAAGGGGGGAAGCGGGGAATCTATCAGAAAACCAAAGCGAAGACCAGAGCTAGCAAGCTCCAGTGCGATGATGGGGCGGAGAATGCACTAGCAGCACCGGTGAAAATCGGACTTGACGGGCTAGCGGATGCAGAGGGGGTAACTGGCGAGCTGCCCGTGGGGATGATGGGGCGGGAGGTCGTGGCCGTGCTCGTGGTTGAGGAGGAGCCTGTATCTCCGTCAGAAGGAGTAGGAGGGGAGGAGACGGTGATGGATCCCGAATCCGAAGCAGATGTCTCCGTGGGTTCAGGCACGGATGGGCTAGTTTCGGTTCCGGGTGACACTGAGGAGGTAAAAGAAGAGCTAGAAGAAGAGGTGGACGTACTTGTCGGTACATCGGTTTCTGTCGAGGAGCTAGAGCTGAAGGTTGTGGAGGTAGAGGTGGGTTGTTCTGTCTCGGTGCTGGTCGGACTAGGAGTGGGCTCTGTGATGGGGAGATCCGTGGGCCCCGTGGTAGGCTGGTTATTCAGACTGGCGCAGTAGCCGAGCCACTGTCCGAAATCATCAGGGACACCGGCTGTGAATGTAGCAGCCTGGGCGGGGGCGAAGTAGGCGAGACACTGGCGGCAGCTGTCGACTCCGTTCGTGAATGCTGAGGTTTCCGCGCAGAGACCGGGTGTCTTGCCCGTTTGCTGGGCGTTGATGATTGGATCGTTGCATTGATCGAAGCAGGCCTTGAGATCGCTGACGTCCTGGCGGGCGACGAGCGCAGAGTCGTCGACGAACCACTTCTTGCGGTAGTAGTTGGCGTCTTCGGCAAGGGTGGTGTCGTCGGGGTAGGTGAAAATGGAGTAGTTGAGGCCGAACTCGCGCGGGTCGAGGTTGAAGTAGCCGGGGGAGACCTCGTAGGTGCCTACTTCGTTGGAGGTGACGGAGTCGCCCCAGAATTGGTTGTGGATGTACTCCGGGCTGGCGATACATTCATCGGGGCTGCAGACGTAGTTGTCGGATGGGAGGCCTTGTTCGACGCAACCGTCGTTGGTGCTCTCGTCCTTTGGCTTGCAGACTTTGCCTGGCGGGCATCCCCAGGTGTAGTCGTTCGGTAGAGCTGTGGGAGGGGTGTAGTCGCTGTTGGTAGTCCGGCTGGGGCAGAGATAGATGGTTGTTCCTATAATCATTAGCTTACACCCCCTAATAGATAGACAGGATCGGAAGAGTGAGACGTACCTGGTAGGGTGATTGTTGTTCCAGGCAGTGTCTCGGTGCTTCCAGGAGAGCTTTCCGTGATGGTAGCAGTCAGGGTCGAACCTGGCACTTATAAAGGTTAGCATCATTCTCTATTCGGGTAGAGAGGGGGAAACACACAGGAGGTGGTGACGGTGTCAGTAACTGTCGCCGTACTGGTAACCGTCTCGACATCGGTGATCGTCGTTCTAATAGTTGTGATCTCCGTCGATGTAGTGGTGGACGTAGTAGTCTCAGTCGATGTAGTAGTTGACGTAGAAGTCTCCGTTACAGTGGTGGTCGGGCCTGTGATAGTAGTGGTGCCCTCCCCGATTCCAATCGTCACCGTAACTGTCAGAGTAACCCCCACTCCTATTCTAGTCAGTACACAACATTCCTTTTTATATTCCTCGAAACGTAAAATGTGTGAGCCGGCTTACCAGGTTCTGTTACTGTCTCTGTCACCGGCGGCCCAGTGGTTCCAGGCAGAGTCGTTGTCTCTGTGACGGTTGTCGCAGGGATCGTCACCGTAGACGGGTCCTCTGTAATCGTCACCGTCTCCCCATTCGTCGCCCCAGGAAGTGTTGTCGTTTCCGTGATGGTAGTCGCCGGGATGGTCACCGGGACGGTCACCGTCGACGGAGGCACCGTAATCGTGTCCCCGGGAAGAGTCGTCGTCTCCGTGATAGTGGTCCCCGGTATCGTCACCGTCTCCGGGGGCTCCGTAATCGTGACCGTGTCCGTGATAACCGGCGGCGTGGCAGTATACGTGGGTTCTCCCCCATCACCAATTCCAATCGTGACCGTCACCGTTACCGTAATCCCTATCAAATCGCAGTCGGTCTCTGGCACTGTGACGGTCGACCCGGGGAGCGTCTCCGTATCGGTAACCGTGACAGTGGGGCCAGGAGTCGGTGTGATGGTCACCGTCGCCGTGGACCCAGGAGTTTCAGCGCATGTCGTGGGCTGCGGGACGGTCGGGGTGGGAATTGTAGTCGGAGGTACGGACTGATTCAATTTTTAGTTTTTCTTTCCCAAGTTCGTAAGCGCGAAAAGGTTAACTGACCGAACAATCCGCTGATGCGGTGACCGTTTCCGTCTCTGTGCAGGTGATTGTCGTCTTCCAGTGATCGTGATCCCAGTGACCCCAATCGATCGGAATAATATTACCAAAAATAGGCTGCGATAATGACGCGACCACCGCTAAACGGGCGGCTGTCCGCGAAAATCTCATGCTTAACGGGCTCTAGGATAAAACCGCGTTGGTCGCGAAGGAGACAAGTCGAGTCAAGCTTCGGGTGCTGGGTATAAGTACCCTTTTCAGCTCGGATCAGCCCAAATCGCCCAATACGAGCGAAAAAGAGCCAAACAACAGCTCCCAGTAATACTAGGATGACTTAGAACAACCTCGACGAGGGAATAAAACGACTCTCCAGCTCAGTCCACGCTGATTGCTTGAGGCTTGTCCAGGCAGCGGGATGGAGAAAAGAGGAAACCAGAGGCTCTCGTCATGGCTTGGGCTCCGGGAGAATAATAACACAGGCTAGCGGGCCTAGCGCATGGCAACCAGTGGAGCAAGTGAGCAACATGGTAGCCTCATGAGCTCTTCCAGAGTGGGGGTTGGGAACACTTGGACCCAATGGTACTGGTCTCTGCTGACGGGTGCTATTCTGGCAGGGATTGACGCCAGACTAAACCATTTTTATCTTCGTGTAGGGCAGATGGGCAGAGGCTCCAGAGACGAGAGAGGGGAAGACTCAGAGTATCTGCGTGTTGGGGACCTGACCAACATCATGGCCGCGAGGCATCATGTCATTTGCGGGTAAATACGATGTCGTTTGACTCCAAAGGCAGCGTGGGATTGCCTAGTGGGCTGATGGGCCAATCGAAGCTGACAGAAGGCCGAGCGTGAGAGCTCCAGCCTCGTTGTGGAAGATGAGTGAATCGCGGCAGGTCCGGCTGGCGACTCTTCCACTCCCCGCTAGATCCTCTCCGCTTAGCGGTCTAGCGGGGTCGCAATCCACGGTTACCTTCCCAAGTCCCTCTCCACCGTTTACAATATCTGGAAATCTAAGATAAATCGAAGATAAATTAAATGTGGTTCTGCAGTCAAGCCAACCGACTCCAATATTGCAATATGCCGTCCCGTCTCCGTGACACATTCGCACTGTGGCACTCTCTTCAGCTCAACGAAAACAAATAAGCAGCCCAGTGGATTCAACAAAGCCGACTCTTCCCCATTCGGCCCTGGCGCAAGCCTCGTTGCTTCTGCTCTTTCTTTCCCCTTTGCCCGACTAGGCACTATTGGCTCTAGTGCTCGTATCCGAATTTTTTCTCCGAGCCACCAACCCAATCATGGCCAGATCAAAAGAGACCAGCTGCTTTGAAGCCTTTTGTCTGGGCCCAGCGATCAGCCTCTCGCATGCCACATTGAGTATTGAGTTAGCGTCGGAGATGTTCGATAGTTCGGCCGGTTTCCATTGGCGAACGGGTTCGGTGTGCAGGCTTAGGCTCATTTTTAGTGCACTTCGGTATTCTGAGTCTCTGAGGCCGCCAGCCCCTCCTCTTTGCACTTGACGAGCGGGGAATCGTGCTTACCTGGAATCATGGGAGAAAATAATAATGAATGAGTCGATATGAATGAATAATTAAATCATACCGTGGGACGGGAAGTGTCTGGATGGTGTCATGTCATCCCAACCCACCATCCTGGTGATACAATCAATAATTGTTCTTTTGTTCTTTTGGTGGTCATCGCTGCTTGTCACTTCGGGTACCAAAGCCTTGCCCTCTGTCTGTCGCTCCTCGCACTGTCCCTCGCAGTCCCTCATCCGGTTCCCCCGTTGGCCCAATCGAGCGGGCGGAGCGCAAACCATTCGTATTAGAGCCATCATTATCGCTGTTATTATTGACATGTCCTATCGTCCTCTAACTGGAGCCGCACTTCGCTTGGAGAGAAGTTAGAGCCGCCTCTTTTCTTTTCTGGTGTGCTGGCTGACACAGTGACCCCCCCAAGCCCGCTGGCGCCCTTTTTTGCTTTCCTTTTTTTTTTAGTTTCTTTTTCTGCGCTTCTTTCCCAAGGCTAGCCTTCCCATTCCCGAGAAAGTAAGACTGTGGCGGGCGGCCTTCTTTGTCAAGTGTCCTTTGTGAAGACTTTCCTTTCTCATAAGCATCACTCATCGCTCCTATTTTCGCGCCACTTTTTTGCGGGTCGAGAAATTGCGACTGTTACGGTCAGAATTTAGGGTAGAATCGATAGCCAGATACGGCCGTAAATACTGGAAGACAAAAAGGGGAAATTCGGAAACGAAATCTGGCAAAGAAATCTGGGAGGAAAATTCGGGAAGAGAAAGAAAGGGCGACAGCCATGACTACCAGCGGCAGGAATCACGACTGACCCCGATCGCCATTTATTGATTCATACTCGACGTCGCACCTCGACCACAATGACGCTGCGTAAGGCGCAAGTGGCCCTTTCGTTGGCTGCGCTGGTTCCCCGGGTGTTGGCGCAGTGGCAGGGCGACCAGATCAACACTACGATCTGCTCGTGGGGACAGGTTCGAGGTATACATCTCCTAGATAGGCTGTTCTCCTAGAGCAATATAAGTAACGGCGTGCAGTCAACACGATCAACGACACCGTCTATCTCGATGGCGGATCGCAACAGTGGCTGCGGTAAGTCTTCCTCCCCTATCCTCAAAGAAAGAGTTGCGGAAAGAAGGCTGACTGGACAATAGAGGCTACTCAAATGGCGACACAGACCGGGCCAGCGACGACAATTTCGGCGGAAACATGTTCACCCTGAACCTCGGAACCACCTTCGACACCAGCACAGACAACCTCACAGCCCTGTTCGGCACACTCGCAAAGACCGGGGGCGGCGCCGCGAACAACCTCGCCCTCAACTACCGCGATGGAGTCATGTTCGCCAATGACGACATGCTTTGGCTATACGGGTTAGCCCTCTCCCCCTCTGTCACCACCCTGTCGCAGAACGAAAACTAACAGCAGCGAAATATGACTTAGTGGCCTTCCCCGCGAACAGGCTACCTTCTCCGCCCCTCCGGAGGGCCTGATCCTCGGCTACGAGAAATACCAATACGGCCCGCATCTCGACATGTGGGCACCTTCGTTCCAGTACTACACCCTCGAAAACGGCATGACGAATTACATCACGAGCGGCGCCGGTGTCTCTGCGCCTAGCGAGAACCTGGGATTTTATATTGCTGGCATGCACGGACAGAATTGGGGACCGATTTATGATAATACGTCGGCTATTGTGCCGTCGAGCAACATGATCAAGGTGGATATGAGCGAGATGCGGAGTCCTGTGTGGACTAATACGACCATCCCCAGTTATGTCCCGTCGCGCGCGAATGGAGAGGCGGTTTGGATTCCGGTCGGGGATTCGGGGGTCGTTGTGGTTGTGGGTGGGGTTGTCAATCCGGTCGCTATTTTCACTAGTGGGTTGAGCTCCGATCAGCTGGATGAGAGTAAGAAGGAGAGTCCGGCGTTTATGGAGAGTGTTGGTGTCTATGATGTTGCAGTGGACGAATGGTGAGCTCCCAATTTTCTTTCTGTGGCCCTTGGTTAGGGATGAGAGGCTGATATGGTGATAGGTATATCCAAGAGACGACAGGCGACACACCACCCGCTCTCACCCTATTCTGCTCTGCCTATGCCAGCGCGTCTGATGGATCGTCGCATAACATCTACATCTACGGTGGATACGATGGCTTGAATCCCTACGGCACTCCATCGGACGATGTGTACGTCCTATCCTTGCCGTCTTTCGAGTGGGTGAAGTTGTACAGCGGCCAAAACGATCACGGACGCTGGGGCCACCGCTGCGTGAAGCCATACCCAGACCAGATGCTGGCTCTAGGCGGAGTGAACGACGGTACCAGCAATCAATGCATCGAGATGATCCAGGTGTTTAACCTGAACACGGGCAAATTCCAGAATACCTACGACCCAACTGTGTGGAGCGAGTACAAAGTACCTGACCTGGTATTCGGCCAAATTGGCGGAGAGTACGTCCCTTCCCTTCCCCCCTATCCCCCATATAAAGTAGTATTAACGGTCCCAGCGCCTCTGGCGGTGCAACCAAAACGGCCCCCGACTCCTGGACAAACGCCTCCCTCGCCTCCGTCTTCAAAACCACCTACACCAAGCCCATCGCCACATTCTACCCCTACGACTCCACCCTCCCCCCAACCGCCACACCCACTTCCCCTCCCTCATCTAGCTCCGGATCCAGCTTCCCCCCCTGGGCCGGCGCCATCATCGGCGTCCTGCTCGCCCTCCTCATCTTCGCCGGCATCTTCATCTGGTGGCTCCTCCGCCGCAAGAAGCGATTCGAAAAGAACCGCCGCACTTCCACCGCCTCCTCCGGTAACCGCTTCCGCGTACTACAGTGGATGTACGCCGGCGCCGAGCCAAAGGACAACGTCACCACCGTCTCGAATACGTTCACGCACGATACGGCGGTTGAGCAATCCGTCGCGACGGAGACACAGGGCGAGCCTGTTTATGAGATGCATGTTAATAGCTCGAATCCGCGACTTCCTGTTCCTCTCCGCGTACCCAATAGCCATTCTAGTCACCGCGACGTTAGTAGTACAGCAACCCACCGGTCCCCTCCACCATCAACGAACACCACCAACGCCGACCCCGTCGAATTACCAACGGAGTTCAACGACAGCGTACTTCCCAATATGATTCCTTTGCCTAGTCCGACTAGTATAAATACATCCCCTACAAGCCCCCAGGGACAAGGTTTCCTCTCCTCCCCTGTGAGCCCGGATCTAACCGGAGACCATGATGGCCATGGCTCACCCACGAGACCTGTACATCATCGCAATATCTCGAGTATCTCGAGCGCACGATCGATTGGGAACTCGACGAATACGTATGAGGATGAGGATGGGCGGTTAGCGCAAAGACCGAGGTATTTGTCGGGTGTGTCGGATGTGAGTAGTTCGGAGGGAGGGTCGAGGGGGTTAGGGCTGGAGGATATAGATGAGAGCCATGGACGTGATTGATGTTGATGTTGATGATTTATGATGATACATTTGAGATTGCGTTGGATTGGATGTATCTTTTTTTGGTTTGTTATTATTCCCCTGCTTTTGTTTGCATAAGAAAATATGAATGCTGGTGCAAGGATAGTTTTTATATAACAGGTGTTGAGGACCAACCCCCCTTTCCCCCCAACCCAGGTTCAACAAATCGGGATAATGGTAGCCGGTTTAACTCAACTACACCAAAAAACTCAAGTCAGTACCCTCCCCAGGCCCATCTGGAAGGAAAGAGGAAACACACCATCAAGCAAAATAAACATCAAACGCCGACCAATCAGTCCCCTCATTACACCCATCCCCTCCAATATTAACCATAACCCCATTCTCATCACAGTTGCTCCCCCCCTGGTACCCGGTCACATAGGCACCGTCTCCGCCATATCCTTTAGTCGCGCGGACCGGGGGAGTGAAGGCCGGGATAACGAAGCAGGCTTGGGGGTCGTTGCCGGAGTAGCTCTGCGCAACGGTCTCGCAGTTTGTGTCTGTGTAGGTGGTGACGACCCATGCGGAGGTGACTGGGAGGAGGGAGGCTAGGGCGGTGATGAGGCGCATTTTGACTTTTTTTCTCTTTCCTTCTTGGTTTGATTGGTTGCTGTAGGGAGTAGATGGATGTGCGTTGGGTTGGGTTAGATTGATTAAGAATTAAAGTGAGGAGAAAGGTTGCGGTATTCTCTCTGTGAGTGGGTTTTTGCTCTACTTTATATATAAGTGCTATTGGCATCTTCTGCTAAGTAGAGAGATTTCTACCTAGGTCCTGTGTTATTTTTGGCCTTCGGCTCGGCGATGCTGTCGACTTGGGCTGTCGGGTCGGTGATGCTATCGAATGGAGCCTCAGATGTATGGAGCCGTTACCAATGCCAAGGTGATGTCAATTGGGATCATCCGGGGCCAAAATGAAATAGCACACGAACGAGCTGCATCTGACGCTTTCACGAGGTAGTTTTATGCTCTCATGATGGTGTGCTATTTTTCTTCAACAATTTCTACCCGCATTACTTTCCGATGATGGCTTTGGGGAGATGCCTCGCCCTGTTGAAGGCTAAGGAGTCTGTTTGATCTATACTAGTTTGCAGGAACACAACTGTTACTTTTATATCAAACAATGATTCACAACGCCTCCAATTCATCATATCAAAAAAGCTTCACAACTTATTCGAATCCTTAAAAACTCCCCCCCTCCCCTCGCCATCCCTAAACCTCCCCGCGCCCGCAATACTCTCCTTCGTAATCGCCTTCACCCCCTCCCGAAACTCCCTCCCAAGCGCATCCTCAAGACTCCCCGCCTCAAACGCCGAATAGTAACAACTCGCCCGATCCAAATTCATACAGAGCTGCGGAAACGTGAGCAACTGCTCCGCCAACCTCGTCGCCTCCTCCAACGCCTTCCCCTTGCCCACAACCCGATTCGCCAACCCCATGCTCAACGCCTCCTGCGCCCCGACCGGCCTCCCCGTAAGAATCATATCCAGTGCTCTCCCCAACCCGATGATAGCCTGCAATCTCACCGTCCCCCCATCAATCAATGGCACACCCCACCGTCGACAAAATACCCCGAATACCGCATCTTCCTCGACAACGCGCATATCACCCAGGAGAGATAGTTCGAGTCCACCGGCAACTGCATACCCCGACACAGCAGCGATAACCGGTTTTTTGATTTGGAGGCGGCTGGGGCCCATTGGCCCTAGGTTGCCATTGTTCACGGGCTGTGTGTTTTCTTGCCCTGGGTTAGAGGTGGAGGGGACGGGATCCATCTCAGCAACGCGGTGCAGGTCCGCGCCGGAGCAGAATGTGCCGTGGCTCCCGGACAGAATACAGACTTTTTGGGTAGGGTCGTTTTCGAAGGCGATGACCGCGTCGTAGAGCTTTTTGGCTGTGGCGGGGTCGACAGCGTTGCGCCGGTGGGGGCGGTTGAGGGTTATGGTTGTTATTCCTGACGGGGTGGTGGTTACGAGCACGGCGTTGGGTTCGGGGTCCATGTTGGCTTTTCTTTTTTCTTCTGTATTCTTTTTGGTGGTGTTTGGGGAAGTAGGTGGAGTGGAATGAAGAAGTTGTCGGGAACATGAGGGTGAGGGGAGTATAAAAGTGGTTGATGCGGGGAACCGAGGCTCAGGATGCTCGTATTGCTGGGGGGCTGTCGATCCACAAACGGTCATATAATAGTACACATATATGCCCTAATTAATACTTTTATATTCATTTGAATCAAGCTTTCAATAGTTAAATAGCCATTCTAGCCATTCTATATACAAATTGATTTAAAAATATAATGCTCGATGCTAACTGAGGGGGAATTTCAAGAGTGGTGCACATGTTTTGAATCCACACAACACGAGCTTATTAAGACAGTTGATTGTGACTCAGTCTGTTATCTGACATCATGGCAGGAGACAACATATATAACCAATCGATTTCTTCCCGTATCCAAACTCCTCTTCCCGCCAGGAACTCTGATACACATGAGTGGCAGGCTATTTTCCCCAACTCGATCCACAACTTGACCCTCTTGGCAACATTCCACTCACCACCCAATCCACAACTACAGCATAATGGAGCAAAGCACCCAAGCCCCCGATCTATCCCTCCCTCCCGGATCCACCGCGGTCCAAGTATCCGTGATCGACACGTAAATCCCCTCCCCCATCCTCCCGTATCAACCCATAAATAAACTAAAAAACGAACAGAACAACCCGAATGAAAATACCCGCCCACCAAATGCTAACCCCGCACACCCACCTCCCGTCCAACGCAACCATCACCGCGCCCTCCTACGCCTTCCTGATCCAACACCCATCGGCCCAAAACCTCCTCTTCGACCTCGGCCTCCGCAAGGACTGGTGGAACCTCACCCCCCACACCACCGACTTTCTCAATACCTCTGGCTGGGAAGTCAACGTAACCAAGAACGTCGACGAGATCCTCCGCGATGGCGGTATCACCACAGATCAAATCAGTTCCGCAATCTGGAGTCATCATCACTTCGACCATAGGGGAGATATTACCACTTTTCCGGAAAGTACGGAACTCGTTTTCGGGCCGGGGTTGGAGGGACATTATCTTCCTGGGTATCCGGGGAATGCGGAGTCGACTGTGTTAGAAGTGGAATGGAGCGGGAGAAGGAAGCGGGAGGTGAGTTTTGATGATTCTGACCTGAAGATTGGGGGATTTAGGGCGGTGGATTTCTTTAAAGATGGGAGTTTTTATCTCTTGGATTGTCCGGGGCATACGCATGGTCATATTGCGGGACTTGCACGGATAAAGGCTGGTCAGGGGGATACTAGGAAGGATAGGTGGGTTTTGATGGGGGGAGATACGTGCCATTTTACGGGGCAGATTCGGCCTTCGAGGTTTCGGCCTTTACCCGGGGATGAGGAGGGGGAGGCGGGATTTATGTTGTCGGGGGTGTGTCCGGCGGAAATGATGGAGAGGGTGTTGTCGAAATGTAACCCTGATGAACCACTTTTTCAGATGCCGGAGCCGAACGCGGTGGATATCAAAACGGCCCATGAGTCGATCAGGAAGCTTCAAGCGTTTGATGGGGCAGATAATGTGCTGGTGGTCATTGCTCACGATGAGTCCTTGCTGGGCCAAATGGACTTCTTTCCAAAGAGTATTGGCGCGTGGGAGAAACGCGCCGTTGGGGAGAAGGCGCACTGGGGTTTTTTAAATATACTGAATGACCAAAAATGAGGGATATATATCATCAATGAATTGTAGGTTTCATTTGGATACGGAGGTGCTATTGATCCGTAGCTTTCTGGAAATACCCTCAAGATTAGGCCAACTGCCAAGCCGCTATGGTGCACATCCTGGCCTGAGCTATAAAAAACCACAAATAAGCATATCGGCATCCGCGGGCACCGTCTTACTCAGAGTAGGAAGGAATAATGACTCACTCAGGAGTAGATTTACATATAATCGAGCAAGTAGCCAAGGGATGAAACCCCTTCATGATATCAGCCAAGAGGTGATTCGTAAGTGCCAAGGTAGAAAACGAGGCTATACAGACTTTCTTTCTCTTCACATAGCAACCATCGAAAACATTCGAACTCGATTAATAATGGCTGATTTGAAATCGATCCGAACAAGCCAGATACGCACTTCCTATGAACGCCTGAAGGGAAGACGGGATGTATAAAGCCATGCTTCCGCCATAGACATAGATTCTGCAAATCAAACCGACCTACCTCATCCACGACAAATCCATATCAGCATGTCCAAGCAAATCACCATCATCGGCCTAGGAGCCATGGGAACAGCCCTCGCCTCCAAATACCTCGAAGACGGATACACCACCACCGTCTGGAACCGGTCCCCCTCCAAAGCCGACGCCCTCGTCGCCAAAGGCGCCCAACTAGCCCCAACCATCAAGGAAGCCCTCGAAGCAAGCCCCCTCATCATCATCTGCGTCCTTCACAACGCCGCTGTCGAAGAGACCCTCTCTCAATCGACCTCCTCCCTCCCGGGAAAGGTAATCGTCAATCTCACAAACGGCACCCCAAACCAAGCCCGCAAGCTCTCGGACTGGGTGACCTCGTTCAAAGCCGTCTACATCCACGGCGGGATCATGGCCGTGCCCGCAATGATCGGTTCTCCGCAGTCATTCCTCCTCTATAGCAGCGCATCTACTGAGACATTCCACACTATCGAAGCCGACCTCTCACCCCTCGGAACTAGTAAGTATCTGGGTATAGATCCCGGCTCTGCTTCTCTGCATGAACTGGCCTTGTTATCGGGTATGTGTGGGCTCTTCTCGGGTTTTCTGCATGCAACCGCTATGGCGAAGTCGGTGGAGGGGACGAGCGCAACTGGGTTCCTGGAGCTGTTGGTTCCGTGGTTATCGGCTATGATGGGGTATTTGGGTCCGATGGCGAAGCAGATTGATGAGGGGGTTTATACGTCCCATGGATCGAATTTGGGGATGCAGTTGGTGGGTATGGAAAATATTAGAAATGGGAGTGAGGAGCAGGGGGTGGATTCGGGGATGTTGGGGCCGTTGCAAGGGTTGATGGAGAGGGCTGTTGAGGGAGGGCATGGGGGAGATGATTTGTCTGCGTTGATTGGGTTTTTCAAGTTGGGGGATCGTTGATTGGGGGCACCCTTTGGATAGAAGTGTGTGGTAGTAAGTGTGAAGTGAAGATTGGGTCGGGGGTTGATGGATGTCATTTGAGGATTCTGTGTCAGTTGAACAGTTTCGTCGCTCTTTTCTTGCTTGTTTTTCTCATGCAGTCGTTATTTTCACGAATAAAGGGGATACAAATTCGCCCAAAATCAATTGTTAGCGACGAAGGTGGTAAACAGATAAACCTCACTGTTGACGAAACCGATCCCATCCATGTGTAGATCGTGTCAGTCTCTCATGTCAAAGACTCAAGCTAACTCCACTTTCCGCTATTTATCAGATGTCCTATTCCCAGACTGTGAGAAACCAGGTGGGTCTTGCTTCGCGTCGGTGTCAGTCCAGCCGGGGATGCTTCAAGTTGAGGTGGATCGTCTACACCCAGAGAATAAAACGACTCAAGGGCCAACCAACCATTTCAAGTGAGAAGATGTATCCATAGATCAGCTCATACTCCGCTTGACGATCATAACTCTAATAATGCTGTCACCCGCCAGAACATGCGCTGCAGTCGTGTATGATGGGGCAGTGAACTGGATTGCTTCGCCCTATCATGACTCGCAGAACGAGGCAAACATTGAGTCCCCGCATATTCAGCACGCCACGAAGGAAACGAAGAGGGGTATCCACTCCCCACTTGCAGTCCTCCTTAGATCCGAGATGACGTATATGGCAACCCATAGACCCCCAGGCGCGGAAGCCTCCCACGGCGGGCCGGCCCATCCCATCCTGAAACCATATACCTGTCATTTGACCGACGGGGTGGAACACGATAGGCAGTCATTAGCCGTCTTAGGATTTATTTACCTGAAACAGCCATCTTTAAGGAGAAGAAAGTTATCCAACCCTGGAAGCGTGATTACAGGCCACATTGGTCCACGGTGGTTCGAGAGCGATGGAGAATAAAATCACCATTGCGTGTGTGGCGGGCTGGGGTGCAGCTGTCTCTTCATGCCCAAACCCGGACACTTCAACCAATCTGTTCTGTGTGGTCGGATTTCCTAGAGGTCCTGACACGATTGGCTGTAACCTGTACGGAACCCACGGGAGGGGCGTCGTTCTGGAATGCACAGTGATCAAAGTAGGAATGTTGCTCGCTTCGCTGATATCCAATAAGAGATGGGAGGGGAGTTTGCCATGTTCGTTCCAAGCCTGGTACTCCACACTAGCTCCACAATGTCGGAAGCCCCCCCGCAGGTGCAGGACGAAATTTTCAGATCTGAGCTGTGCTGCGTCTGCTTGGTTGATGTACGCGAACGCCCCGCCAACAGGATTATCTTGCAGAATGGAATGTGGAAACAAGCGAAAGGCAACTAATGTGTGGAGACACGGATGATAGATCGACTCGATCTCTTCAGCTCCTCCGACTTTAGCGCCAACAAGATGTAACCTTGGGCTGTGATAGGCTAGGGCCAGGGGGCAACCGGAGTCCCCAGGCCAATCATTTCTCCCCGAGGATGAGTTTACGTGAGTGATTGTGAACAGAGGGCCATTTCGTGCAGAAGCCATGTCGATCTTCTTTTCTCGGAGGATCGCGTCAGTAGAAAGTGTCGAACCATTCAGCTGCCATGGCATCCGTGCGGACCGTGCTTTGTATGCGTGTATGAACGTATCAAGTAATGATCTAACGCCAGCCAGCCACGGCACCCCCGCCAAACCCCTCACCACCCATATTGAGAAGGTGATCTCGAAGCTCTGTGGTTTGCTTTCAGCACACCTCAATGATGATCGTGGGGGTGGTGGTTCGTCACAACAGATAGCCTGGTAAGGTGCGAGAAAGCCCAAAGTCGGCGAAATGAGGGATGGATGACTTGTCTGAATCCGTCCGAAAGCTAGTAGGTGAATATATAATGTCCCTCAATCCCACGCCGTACGGGTTCCGAATTCGCATCCAAAGCCAGAAACAAAGAAACAAAGAAAAAAAGCAACATGACATTCAACCCCGATCGAGAGTTCAACATTATCAATGCCTACTTCATCGGGCCCAAGGGAGCAAACCTCCCCGACTTCAGAGCAAACATCAACACAATCCTAGACGAACTGCTCGAAACTAGACTCGACTATTTCCCCCAAGACAATGCAAGTCCCTCTCCCTCCCCCCTTTGATCTCCCAAAACATAAAATATACATCTAACAACCCTTTCCTACAGACCAAAAAGTTCATCACGAAAGATGTCCGCAGGTCAACAAACTTCCGCAAAGTCCGTGATAACTTCGGCGATGCAATCCGAATTTTCGCCCAGCTTCTCGGGGAACACTCCGTACCCTTCTGGTCACCCCGGTACCAAGGGCACATGTGCACTGACTTGACGATGCCTTCCCTGCTGGGCTATTTCATGACGATGCTCTATAACCCGAACAATGTCGCGCTGGAGGCGAGTCCCCTTACCACCGTTGCGGAGTTGAAGGCAGGGCAGCAGCTGAGCGAATTGTTCGGGTATAACACCGACAAGGACAATAAGCGTGAGCCGTTGGCATGGGGGCATATTACCTGTGATGGCACGGTGGCCAATTTGGAGTCTATTTGGGTTGGTACGTACACTCCCCTAGCCCCTCCTTCATTCGACGTGAGATGTTAAAATAGAAGCTAGCGCGAAACCTGAAGTTCTACCCCCTGTCTCTTGCGTGGGCGCTGGAAGACACCGAGGACCTCGAATTCATCAGGAAGAGCTTCAAGATAAAAAACTGCAAAGGGGAGGAGAAATTGTTTAAAGACCTGACGACCTGGGAATTGCTCAACCTGCGCCCTGAAACCGTCCTTGGTCTGGGTGATGCGTTGAACCAACAGTTTGGGGTCTCGGGTAAATTCCTGGAGAAGTCCTTGGAAAACTACAACATTCAGACCGTTGGACGTCGTGCGTTGGAAGAGAAGTTCAACATCCAAGTAACCCAACCGAAAGGGTCGGAAATGAAGCCTAATGGTCCGTTTGGGCCGTTGAAGTACATGCTCTCGAAGACTCGTCATTACTCCTGGCCCAAGGGAACTGGTGAGTCGCTTTCCTCCGGGAGCGGTTGGGTATTATTGGAACTGAAACTGAAACTGAATATTGCAGCTATTGCCGGGCTTGGATCGACTAGCATTACGGAAATCGATGTGGATTACGATGCCCACATTAATATCGAGCAGCTTGGAAGCGCGCTCGAGTCGTACGCCATCAATGGGACGGCTGTGTATGCAGTCGTTGCAATTATCGGGTCAACCGAAGAAGGCGCAGTGGATAGGTTGTCCAAAATACTGGAAATTCGAAAGTGGTTGCAGGATCAGTATGGGTTTTCCTTCCTTGTTCATGCTGATGCAGCCTGGGGAGGGTACTTTTCCACCATGATCGACCCAGACTCCAAGAAGAAGTACCGGTTTGGAATCCCAGGCTCTGTCACAGAACCCCAGCCTCGTGATGGGTTCGTGCCGGCCTTGTCCCTGCGAAAGGAAACTATGGAGGATCTCATGGCTCTTAAACATGCGGACTCTATTACCGTTGATCCGCACAAGGCTGGCTATATTCCGTACCCGGCGGGAAGTTTGGTGTATCGTGATGGACGGATGAGGCACTTGGTTACCTGGTCGAGCCCATATCTATCGCAAGGGTCGTCCGAGAACATTGGCATTTATGGTGTGGAGGGCAGGTGAGAGGAACTTTTCCGCTCTCAAAATGTCCCTCAGGACTATCTGACCAGTTACTAGTAAACCCGGAGCCGCGGCGGTATCAACCTGGCTATCGAACAAGACGATCGGTCTCGATCCTGATGGTTATGGGCTGCTCCTTGGTGAAGCAGCATTCACTAGCGCTCGGGTAAGTCCTCAATACAATTACTGATCACACCATGTCACCGTCTGACCTTACCAGCTATCCGTGCGCTATGCCACGATGACCGACTATCTTCTCAACGGATCAAGAAACAAGGACTTCATCTGTGTCCCCTTTAACCGATTGCCCGCTGAGACCGGGGTAAATGGGGAGACCCATGGCTGGCTCTCCGACGAAGTCGCGTCTCAGAGGGAGTGGATTTTCAACAACATCCAGGGCAGACCAAACGAGGACATCAGTAACAATGTTGACGCAATGCTGATGCTCCGTAAGCTTGGCTCCGACCTGAACATCAACTGCTTCGCACTCAACTGGCGGTATGAAGGGGAGAACGGCGAGCCCGGCCCAATCAACACAAACATCGAGGAAGCAAACTATTTCATGAAGAGAGTTGTGGATAGACTCTCTATCACTTCTGCTAACACCTCCCCGAAGGAAATCTCCATGTACTTGACTTCAACGATGTTTGAGCCCAAGTTATACGATCAATGTGCCCAGCGGTTCATGGAGAGACTGCAGTTGACGCCTGCCTTCCAAGACCTGTTCGTTATTCGCAACGTAGTCATGAGTCCGTTCCCGAGTCAAAACAACTTCATCTGCGATATCATGCAGGGCTTCCAGGATGTGGTCCTTGATGAAGTCCAGAAGGCCCGTGCCCGTAATGCTGATTCCCATTATGTGGAATTCCTCGTGCAGGGTACGGAACAAATCTACATCGTGCTGCAGACTTCATTCCACTGGGCAACGCTTCGCCAGCAGCTCATTATGAAGGCGGAGCTCGTTGGTGACCTGAAGCACGAATACAAAAGACTGAGGGACGAAAATCCCGGCAAGGCAGTTCTCCTAAGGTCGAGCCAGAAGATCAAGGTTCAAAAGCTTGATGACGACCTAGGAAGCTTCGAAGCCAAGCTATACGTCAAGGGCGGTGACCAGTATGTCTTTCTCAGTACCTGTTAGTAAACCATCTGGACCGTGCTAACTGGATATAGGGCAACCGCCACGACAGGAACGGTGACAGTGACTGAGGTCGTCAAAAGCTGTCCCCTCAACCACCCCAACAGGGACGAGAACTACCCTAAGTTCGGCATGCCATTCTACCTGTACGGTAACACGGACGAGGCGCACATTTCGCACGCCCTTCTTCGCGCTCCTAACATTGCACTCTCAGCCAGCAAGATTACCCTCGCCGGAGATCTGAATGCAGCTATGGCATCAGAGGAGGGTGAAGGAATGATCCTCGTCCTCCCTCGATATCGAGAATCCACCATGCAGCCATTCCCAGGGAAGAATGAGGATATCGGAGACGATTTTTTCTTCAGGAGTGGTCAAGAACTCGACGTCAAAATATACAAAGACCCCAAAGGAAAGAAAGCAGAGGGCCCGGGGCTCCTCGACGACCTGAAGGATTGCATCTGGGAGGGTAAAGTGACCTTGGGGGTGGTGGAAGTCGACGTGGAAGGACCGAACCAAGAGCCCATTGAAACTGGCTCTGTCAACCCTGATGATTGGGAAAAGGAACTTGACAAAATTGGTAACGTTCTCAATCGCAGGAACTACGAAGGCCTGTAGCGGAAAAGGCCGGTCGACGGTGCTACCCACGTCAGGAGGGATTACGTGCTTTATCCAGGCCTCAGGGGTATCAGGGCGCTCTCGTGCAGTGGGTATGACCATGATCTGTAACTAGGTTTTCCGTAGTGCTATTTAAGTGGGATTCATTTCAACTCAGGCCCAAATCAGCAGCTTTTTCACATGCATCATTTCTCTCCTTGCTGAACGTAGAAAGCTCGCGTCTCCAATGGCTGTAGAACGCGCAGCTCTAACGCGTCGATCCACTCAGGGACTCAGTCTGTGTCGGTTCCTGACAACCGTCATACTGGCCCTATCGTCACGACTAATTCTATAATGTGGTCCCCCAAACTCATCACGGTTAATAGTGTTATCTTCTTGGCTGGCTTCCATCGGGAAGGGTGGGTGAGCAGATGAAGTCTGTTAGTCGCGACGGATGTTGGAGAAGGAAGGAGTTCTGGACGAAACAGGAACCCAAGACCTCGCACCGCGAAAACATATTTCCGATTGGTGCCCCCGGTGTGAGGCCTGAGGCAGCCAGCCACCCAATAAACAACCAAAAAGGGACGGAACTACAAAGGAGTCTTGATTTTGGGAATCCTATCAAGATTAAGGAGTATTTACAACTGCCCACTTTGTAATATCGCCCTTCAGCTCCCTGCTCAATATCCAAACTTTAAGAAATCCCATACTGTCCAAGACTGCGAAGCACCGTGAGCCAAAAATATATTGTGCTGCATTTAACCCCTATTCATTGAATTGCCCCCTTTTCGACACGCCAATCCACGTACGGATGTATATATTCAGCACTGTAGAGCTTGACATCAGACTCGTCAACCGTCACCCCCGCGAGCCGCCCCGACAGTGTTATATAAAACTGGAGGAGAAATACAGTGTTACCGACTTCTAGATGAAGGGGAGGTCTATAAGAGGCACCAATCTCGTTGGGAGGGGAAGGTTCGGCTTTAACACCTGGTTCTGCTCGAGGAGGCGTGGGATCAGTTGGAATAATGCTAGTTTGTTACATTAATAAAGCTATACCAAATATGCGGCAGGTATATGGAAGAGGCGAGCAAATTTGCATGAAATAAAACGGGTGTCCTAGGGGCAAGATTCGGATTATCGTCTCCCGGACTCCAGAAGAACCAACCACCAACTCTAATATTTCAGCGCTCGTCGGCCATTTTCGAAGAGCTACTTATGGGATCCACCCAGCATCATCTACCTCAAGCCTCGTATTCGTCGCATGATACCCCTGCGGCCCCAGCGCCCCATCCACCCATATCCGATACTGCGCCCTGGTCACAACCTCATTCGGCTCCAGCACCGGCGTCGCAGGATCAACCTCCATCATAATCCTCCCATCCAACCCATCCCGCGCCAACGCCAGATTCATATCAACCCGGTCATACCCCAGAACCTGCAACGGTGTTCCCGGCCCCAAAGCCCCCGCAATCCACCCCCCCAGCGCCTCGGCCTGCCCCTGAAACCTCAACTCCGTCGTAATCCCAATGTCAAGGATACGGTCAATGCGCGTCCTCGGCGAAAACACAAACACCATCGGTTCCTGGTCCGCTGCCAGTTCTCCGCTGTTAATCAGGTCCCGGAGGCCCTGGACGCCGTTCCCGCCCTCGGATAGTCGCAGGTATCCGTTTTGCCAGACGTGTTGGTTGCTGGCGTCCGTGTCGGCCCAATTGCTTCCCGGGCCGACGACGCGGAATACGCCCTCAGCTCCTGGGCCGCCAGCCTCCCAGAGGTGGGAGAGGTAGATGCCGCGGTTGGAGAGGATGATTACGGCTGTGCACCCGTAGAGACCGTTGATGCCTGTGATGACTTGGGTGTTTGTGGCGGTGACGTCGGGGAAGGGGAAGAATTGGCCGCTGACCGGGAACTCTTGGGTGACCCATCGCTCGGCGTTGTTGATGGCGGTGTTTAGGGCTGGTGGGCGGCCGGGTTCGTTGGGGAGAACGCGTTTGTCTAGGTTGCTGGTAGTACCGTCAGAGCGCTTGAGAACGCTTGAGATGAGGTCTCCTGCTGCTGAGCAGGTCGCTCCGCATGTGTCGGGTGAGCACTGTTCGGCGCTGGGGCTGGGGTCCGAAGGCGCGGTGGTGGTGGTGGTGGTGGTGGTGGTGGTACCTGGCACACTGGCGACGGCGGAAGGGGTGATTGTGACGGCTGAAGTGATAATTTCGCCCGCCTGTCCGATCACATTATTCTGGTTTCCGATCGTATCGACGAGTGGCGCGACGACAGACGGATCTCCCGCCGTAACACCGGCGATTATGCCACCGAGAGTCTGATCGATACAAGACAAGCTGTTCAGCAGACTTCCGAGCAGGTCAAAGGGGTTTGTGCTGGCGGTGCAGTCGGCTGTTGTGGAGCCATCACTGCTACTGCTACTATCCCCGCCAAGCTGATGGATCAGGCTGTCGACGTCGTTCTTGACCTGATTCACATCGGTGAGGATGTCGCCTGCTGCTGCGCCCGGGTTGGCCTCCCAGCCCGTGATGATGGGGATGAGACCCGCGATTTCGGAGGAGACGGACGAGGCGCTCGCGGAGACCTCTGCGGCGGGAATAGTGGTCGCCACAGGACCGGATGTGATGGGAGCGCCGGGGACGACGATGCCGCTGCTGGCCGAGGAAACGGGCACGAAGGTTCCAGACACGATGAGACCACCGCTTGTCGTCGTGGCCCCGGGGAGGAACGTACCGGAGATAATCACGCCCCCGCTGGTTACGGTTGCACCGGGTAATCCGATTATTGTTCCTGTTCCTCCGGGCACGACCATGCCGCTGCTGGCCGCCGAGACGGGCACAAACGTCCCAGACACGATTAGACCACCGCTCGTGGTTGTGGCTCCGGGTAGGAACGTGCCGGAGATGATTACACCGCCGGTGGTTTGGGTGACAACAGGCAAGCCGGTCCCTGTTCCTGGGATAACGGCACCACTTGCCGTTGCCGATTTGGTGGTGGTTGATGATGAAGTAGCAATGACGGCCCATGACTTTGATGAGGTCGTGGTCGTGGGTGGCACCGCCGTGCTGGACGTATCCTCCCTTCTAATTACACCTGCTTGGACATAGTGGGCAAAGGAGGACAGGGCGACCAAGGCCGTCCCTGTTGAACTGAGGAACTTCATGATGAATTTTTTTTTTTTTTTTGATTGAATTACTCCTCCTGTCCAATTCCATCCAGCTCTTGAGAAGTGGGAGTATTTATATTGTTGAATTATCTAGAGCTCCATCAGTCGATATCATACCACAACTGTTACTCCGAGTTTATATTGCTCCTTTTTTTATCCCTCAAATTCCGCCAGTTGTTTCCCTCCCTACTAGTAGTTTGGGGGCCATTCCATGTGCTGCTGTTCTTGAAATGAAATTCTGTATACAGCCCCCTGAAGCCCTGAAGCCGAAATGAGACCTTCTGTGCATTGTGAAGCGAGAACCTGACCCTTAGCTTGGCCCCCACGAGACGGCCTGCCAATCTCGTCCCTAGCTCCGATAGCACGACCGCTAAACAGAGCCAAATGAACGCTATTCGAAGCGGAAGAAATCACCGAAGACGCTTAGACAATCAGGCCACGCTATTGTCGTAGCCGAGGCGTGTTAAAATAGTGGGAACAACGAGGACCACCCGACCAACGCCGCAAGGGAATCAGGGACCAATTGACTCCAACGTTCATGCAAGCGAGACAGGGGCGATGTTTTGCATCATTGGTTTATAGCTTGAATAAATTAAAGCCTCTTCTAACAATAGGCATCTCCCACCGGGGAACGGCAGAAGTAGGGCATCGAGCTCTTTGAAGCGAAGCTAAGACCAACTAGTTCTGCCCTAAGCATGCAGCACATCAACACTGCCACAAACCGGTTCTTTAAGGACACAAACACTAGCCACGGAAGTGTTGGTGAGGTTTCAAATAAGGAGATGTCACAAGCCCACAACGGCATTCAAGATCTCCAAAATAATGATTCATCGTCTCCGCCTCGGCCCATATGCTGTGAAGGGCCCAGGGTCCATTTCTTTCCCGTCTCACAGCTAAAGGTCTTTGGGAAGGCCAACAGGCAAGAGAATGAAATAAAAAGAATTGCTTGAAGGCCCACACTCTATCACTACGACAAAGCCAGAGTAGCAGCGGAGGCCCCTGTGGCGGTTTCCAGGGTCCTGGCAGAGTGGGCTGATGCAACCAAAACGCCTCGACATGCTCCTTTGTGGAGCCGCACATTAGCAAAATGCGACTGGGGTCAAATAACGGAGCCACCCAGGGGCGGGCATGCATTCACACGTTGTTGCGCTCGAAGACGGGCTCCCCCTGTTGTGGACTGGACCAGCCTTTCATTGAGTAAGAATAGAAAGCACCGATGCAACCAGTGACGTATATTAGTATAACTAATAGGAGTACAACAAGGAGACTTCACCAACGGCAAGCCGCCACCAAGACATGGAGTATCTCAACATAAAGCATTTCTTCGGCCACCCCAGCACCGCATATAAAGTGAACCAATCTGGGGGTCTTGTCAATAATCATCGTTGGAACCCAGAATATTATATCCGAGCAGCCTCTACTAGTTGAACAGCTTCTTCGTCTAGGGTTCGGCGGCCTGCGCGTCTTCGATCATTTTCGCGATCTATGCAGCATCAGGTTAGCTCTATCTTCACTCAAAAGCCTCAATTAACTCTGACTCACCCAGTTACAGCCGACTCCCCTCGCAACCTCTTGCGCTCTCCCCATCCACGGGTCGATATTTTCCACCCGCAGCAACGCCTGCACTGCATCCTCATTCCCGACCGAGGCCGCATAGGTCAGCGGCGACCACCCCCCGCCGTCCACAGTGTTGACCTCCACACCCTCGATAGCCAACATGGTCCGCACCAGGTCAGCAGAAGACCTCAACTCAGCCGCGTACATGAGCGCCGTCTTGCGGGTGTCCGTGCGGTATGCATTAACATCAGCGCCACGACTGAGCAAGAACTCCGCCATCTCCAGAACCCTTTTCCTCGCCAGGACATGGATCAGAGCCGTCTCCCCCATGTCATTCCTCGCTTCGATATCCGCCCCTGCGGCCAACGACACGTCCACCGTCTTCCCATGTCCGCGTTGTGCGGCCAGATGGATGGCAGGCCCCCCCACGTTCTGACGAGCGAGAGTATCCAAACACACCTCGGAGGTCAATACCACACCATCCCGGTCCCATTTTGTCTTTAGCAGAATCCCACTCTTGCGCTCGCGAACATTCACATCAATCCACGGTGTCTCAGCCAGTACTTTCTCCACAACCTGGAAATGCCCCTCGCGGACCGCTTTGACGAAGCGGTCCACCCGACTCCCATACATCGGTTACCGTCGCACCGAGCCCTCGTCCACCCCCGCCTCAACAAACAACCGCACCACATCCAGATGCCCGTTTTTGTCAGCCAGTTGCACGGGTGTCCACCCATCACCACTGGGCCCCTCAATCTCAACCCCAGGCGTCGCAAACAGTAACTCAAGGGTGGGTGGCCCCCTTCCGCTGCAAGGTGCAGGGGCGTCCGGTCATCCCTAGCTGCCGCTTTGATATTGACCCCCGGCATTGCGAGGAGTAACTTGATGATGTTGGCGTGGCCCTTTCTTGATGCAGTGATGACCGCATCCCCCGTCTCTTCGCTTGCTGTGTATGGCACCAGGGCGAGTCGCACCACGTCCTCGCGGCCACACTCCACTGCCCAGTCAAGGGCTGTAGGATGCTATAGGCCGCTTCTCATGTCTGGGCGCATCGCACTGCACCAGTATAGATGTGGGGTGAGGATATGGTGGAGATGGTGATTTGTGCGGGAGAAAGCGCTGAGGGCGTCAAGACGGCCCAAAGCATCCGCGACTTGCAGGACGATCTCGGTTGGCAGATCGGGCAGGTGGGCTTTGGCTTCCTTTGTGGTCTCAACAGGAAGATCACAATGTATTTGAGCAAGCAAAGGGTAGATTTACTTGATGTGATCTTTTTATTATGGTTGTTGGGTGTGGGGAAGTGATTGTGTTTGTGGTTTGGCACTGAAATCAAGCGTTCTGGGCAACGCAATCTCTCATATCTTATATCCCCGCCTTTTGAGGAAACGTGGCTTGGAGAGAGGTGGCTCAGGCTACAATCTGTTTGCCCATTGGTATGTGTGAGTGATCTGAATACGAGCATTATTGCGGATTCATTGGCTCCCGGGAATCTAATAAGCGCTGGTTCTTCATCCGTGTCCCTCGTATCCTCGACCATGTCGATCCCCCCAAGGGGGGTGAGAGGGTGAAGCCATCCTCACTCACTTTGTGCCAACCATTTCTGGCCGCAATCTCCTGCGCTCTGACAAGTTTAGGATCAATACCCGCCAGGAGCAATTCCTCTACGACATCGAGACTACCAACCGACGCAGCGTACGTCAACGCCGACCACCTCCCAGAGTCCACCCGATTAACCTCAACCCCCATCAATGCCCAGGAGGGTCCGTAGAAAACCCACATCCGCCTTTTGCGCCGCATACATCAGAGGCGTCTTCCCAACCCCTGGCAGACAGGCAATGCTATCCGCCCCATGCCCAATCAATCGCTCCGCCACCGCAAAATGCCCGCGCATGAGCGCCGATCTTCATCATCCCAATGGTCCCTCCCGAAATACCTATTCCAGTACCGCGATGTCGCATTGACCTCGACCATCTCCGTCATAATCAGAACTTCCACTACCTTCGAAAACCCCCAGCGGACAGCACGGAACAACGGATCCCGTATTTCCAGGGAAATACTTTGGATAATAAGCCGTCGGGAATCGGTTCGCCAATCCCGATCGCCGTCGCAAGTCCACTCCCTTCTCGATAAGCAGCCGGAACAACCTCATGATACCCAAGCTCGAGGGCGAGTCCCAGCGGTGTCCAGAATCCGATGTCTTATTGTAAGCAAGAGAAGATGCCAGGTCTGTCAAAAGGCAATCATTTATGATTCAATTCGAATACTTCAACGAATTTAGCATCCCGGGTATCGTCGGGGAATGACCCACAGAATATATGGCACCCAACGCCCACAGAAGTTAAGGCTTGGTCTGTGCGAGCGGCCTTCATTTTTAAATTCGTCGCCAGGGTCCTAAATTTGCGGATGTCAGGTATACCCATTGGTAGTAATGCATGAGTGTTGGTGTTGGGATGTGCAGGTTACTAAAGCCGTGACTTAATTTTTCCCTTGTAATATTGTCCGTTAGATAAATAAGGATTATATTTTTAGTATCTCCAGCTACCCAGAAAAATAATAAAATTAAGCAATTTTCTAATTCGTATGGCCATAGTATAATATATTAGAAATATCTCTATATGTCCTTTTTTATTCTATACTAAATTATCGTCCTAAAGAACCCTCCTGAACCTGGCCTAAGCTGACAGGTGAAAAGAACCGCAGGATTCTCATAGCAGCAGCAGGAGACAGCCCATGTACCGAACGCAAAGCCTCTACGACCCGTTGCACCCTCGGCTCCAACTGCCCCAAGATTCATTCGACGTGATCCTTCTCCTCGCTCCTCGGGATGCGAACAAACCCAACACAAACCACCGCTGCCGCCAGCGAGATCGCCAAACTAAACCACCAAATCGCCCGCAGAGCGCCTAAATCCAGACTATACCCGTCGCCGCCCGCTTGGGTGACCTCCTTCCCGATCGTATCTCCAATGGCCGTCACGATGGCCGCGGACAGATTCTGGATCGTCACGAGGAGACTCCCGGCCGAGCCCTGGAAGGAGCGGGGGACATTGGACGTGATGAAGATAGACGCGGCGGCGAAGGTCAGATCCGGGCCGAAGGTGGCGAGGGCAATCCCAGGCATCGACAGCGCCCAGTAGGTGGTACTCGGCGTCTGGGGGATGAAGAAGAGCGGACCCATGGTGTTGGCAACCATGCCGGCGATGAGGATCCAGTGCCCGGGGACGAGATGCAATGTTTTCGAGACGATGTATGTGGCCAGGATGCCGCAGATCATATTGGGAATAAAGAAGAGAGCCACGGTGATTGGCGCATGGCCCTGGATGGTGAGGAGGAAACGCACAGCGAAGAACATCCATCCGCCGACGTATGCTCCGTATGCGAGGAAATAGGATATGGCCAGTGGGAGGAATCCGGGGGTGGTCCAGAGCCGGTTATCTACCAGTGGTCGTGCTGCGCGTCGCTCCGCAAGATAGAATGCACCGAGGAAGAGCGCACCAACAATGATCAGGGAGTATGTGTATGGGCTCCAGCCGCTGGGGACGCCTTGCGTTAGACCGAGGATAATCAGTCCGCAGCCCAGCGCGGCCAGGACGGCGCCGAGCGCATCGAAATGCTTTAGAGATAGCTGATCGCCGGAGGCACCGGGCCTCGGGGCAAACGAGGGGATGCCATAAAATGAAGCCACGGCACAGATGAAGCACACGATGGCGTTGCTTCCAAATATCCAGGTCAGCTGTGCGGTGAGGGCGCCGCCTTGTAGACAACCGATCAGGAACCCCACGGGCGTCATGGAGGACATGACCGAGAACACCCTTGTTTTCCGGATCCCAGGCGAGTATACCCGCCCCAGCAGGCTCATCGATGTGGACTGCAGAACACCAATCGCGAGCCCCTGCATGGCCCTGACCACAAAAAAGAGGACCGGTCGTGAGGGGTGGATACTAAAAGCCCCCACGATATTCCAGATGACGAGCCAGACGAAGCCCAGAATCATGAGCAGCTTCGGGCTCGACAGGTCCGCTAGCGACCCGGAGACGATCACGGCGATCCCGTTTGCCAGCAGGAAGGAGCCGATCAACCAGGGGGTATTGCTTTCGCTCACCCCGAGCGAGGGGGGGAAGACGGCCTGGTTGATAATGACGTTTCCGAGGAAAAGACCAAATAGAAATAGGCCCATGGAGCAGAGATGTATGAAGATTAACTCGCCCGTGAAGCCGCTGAGCTCGGAGGGAACACCCTGTGGGCGACGAGGATGCACTCCGGTCTCTTCTCCATCACGCACAGGAGCATCTTCGAGGTCCAGGGGGGCGGGATGCTGGATGCTCGGCAGGTGGCCGTGGTGACACTCTTCTGAGGCGCTGGTTGTATCTGTCCCGCGGCTTGCCATGGGTAGTGCCTCGACCGGAGGATCGTGGGTCGGGTCTTTCCCTAGAGGACAACCATTAGTCGGGGCCTCAAAAGAAAAAGGAACGGTCGTCGCGAGCTGGGTACCTTGCCCGTCCGTCGCCTCCACGGCAGGAATCATACTTGATCGCCAAGAATGGAGCTCGGTCTGTGAGACCGACGCTTGGAGAGGCGCGCCTCGTTTATACAGTCAGGATTGTCACCGGTGAAAACTCCTCAACCTGCACCAGGGCCTGTTTCATATAAACCAGCAATAAAGTTCTGGTACTGAGGTCCGCCCAACCCATTCGGCAAAATTGACCCGGTGTGCTCTCCTGGTGGATAGTGGACATAGGCAAAATGGTGTGGGACCAAGACACTTCCTATACACATGGCATCCTCGGGGGTACGGATTCGCCTCATGCTCGTTCCTGTCGACCAGTTCCTCCTGAGAAATTTCTCCACCCGCTACTACTTCAGCCGGTCCTCGGGTCCTGTGTCCAGTGGCCTGGCAAATTGCCCATCCCCAAATCGCCAGATGCGCGAGAACACAGCCAGTAGCAAGGTGCGTGCTGGCTATACCGATGCTTGCCACCGGCTATATAGTTCTAGGCAAAAAGTCTGCGTAATTCGGTTGCCGGGCGACCCCGCACCCGTTCCAACCACCATACTAAAATATATATATTTTCGAACACACTCTGGTAAAAAAATCGACAAAATTTGACATTATTTTTGAAGCTATTTCCAACTAAAAAATACCAAAAAAAATGGAAAAAATTGCTCTAATACTTGGTATACCACCCCTTTGCCTGTAGGACCGCCTCAATCCGGTGGGGCATGGTATTAACCAGTGAATTTTGAATATCTACATGAATTTGATCCCAGGCCTCTTCCAAAGCTCTCCAGAGATGGTTCTCCTTCTTCTTATTACCTCCAGTAGCTGATTCAATCTCTGGGTCGACCTCTTTGACCCCTTCTTTGAGAGGGAACCACATGTGCTCGATTGGGTTTAAATCAGGGGAATAAGGCGGCCATTCCATCACAGGAATTGCATTGTCAACGAACCAGTTTTGAACTGAATTAGCTGTATGTATGCAAGCATTGTCTTGCATAAAGATCATATCTGGTTCCCAAATTGCAGGAATATTTTCCTTAATTAAGGTGAGATATGAGTGTGCAGAATAGCCATGTTTCTTTGATTCAAAGTCCCTTTCTAATTGAACCAATTCTGATTGATTAGACCCCTAAATAGCTGCCTAAATCATAACCTGGACCTGCTTTCCCTTCTGATAAGGCTGTATATACTCTTTTTTCCATTTTTCTTCATAGTGATTGAGGCGAAAGACCCATTATTGTTGATTGCTAGTTCCAAGCTCTACCGAGCACTTATCAGACCAGACTATATTAGCCCACTGCGCAGGTGTATAGGCCTTATATTTTAAAGCCTAATTATATCGAAGCTTAGCTACCTCCTTGATTAATTTTGGATGCCTTTGAGCCTTCCATTTGCCATATCCTGACTCCTTTATGATTGAATACATGGTCTGCCGGCAGAATATTATCTCAAGGTCTCGCATGAGGGCTTCATAGGTGATGAAAGGGTCTTGCTTTACAGATTGAATAATACGCCGTTTATTATAATTAGTGACAATTTTCGGGCGCCCAGAGCGTTGTTTGGAGGAATGGTAGGGTCTTGAAGGTGCTCGGTTGAGGGTGGTGTAGATGGTGGAGAGGGAGCGCCCGGTGGTCTTTGCAATAGAGGGGCATTTTAAACCACCATTATAAAGTCCAATAATATAAGACCTTTCCAATGGATCAAGCTCATGATTACGCTCTATATTAGAGCTTATTGGAACCAGCGCTTTCCGAACCATGGTGTAGTGATTTTTTGAAAAAGGGGACGCGAAAACACGTTCAAATTTATGGACGGGCGCTAGCGCGAATTGCGCAGACTAATTGCACGGGACTGTATGGCTGACTCAGCACCCACCCAGGAATCCTTTTTTCCTCACCACCAGCGCCGCCACTGCCCACCACCGAACATGCAGCATATCGGCTCGGATATTGCCGACATAAGCCATGGCGGATGCAAGAGGGTCTAACCGACAGCCGACCAGATCGAGCAGACGAGCTGGAAAGGCCTGTACGCACTGCCATGAAAAGCGGATCAAGTGTGACGCCATGCAACAGAGGCCATGCACTGCCTGCGCGCGCGATCGCCACGCGGATTGTGTGCTCCGGGAGACGAAACGGGGCACGTACACCCGGAGGGCCCTGCGTGAGAACAGAATACGCCGGGAGGATGAACCACGCGTGAGCGTCCCGGCTGGTGTCGCCGGGGATCTGCCCCCGCGATATTCCAATGATCGGACGGGGGCGGAAGAGCCTGTCGCAGTACCTGCGCCTGGATCCGACATTGCCGGCCCTTTGCCAACCGGCTCATCTGCTCCGCACCTGGCCCCGTGGGGTTCAGGTTCCGGTTCAGAAAGCATCGGCCACGCCCATCCTGAGGGCGACATCGCACCCTCCAGCGTTCAGGCTCAGGAAGCTCCCCCAGCGAGTGAGCCTCCGCCGACCCCGGTTTCGTCTAACACTCCAGGCGACAGCTCCTCCTACCAACAGATCTCGTGGTCCGCGATGTTCGACCATTTCCTCAACAACCGCGAAAACGGCCGCACCTGGATCGACAAGTGTTCGATCACGTACCTCGGCGAGTCCTTTCCCCTGTCCATCGTGCTGAGCGGCCTCGAGGACGGCAGCCGACCGAGACTACACCATCTCGGCCCTCCTTTCCCCACGGCCCAAGGCGATGGACCCTTCCAGTCACAGCCGACACATATGCTCCCCGAGGACCTCGAATATCTCCGGGCCAAGGGGGTGTTCAATCTCCCGGGAAAGGCCCATCTGAATGCCCTCATGTCGGTCTTCCTGGACCACGTCTACCCGCTCTACCCGATTGTCAATCGCCAGGAGCTGATACAGCAGTACAAGACCAACCGACTCTCGTTACTCCTCATGTACGCCGTCAGCTTCATGGCGGTGACATTCGCGCCCCGGTCCGCCGTGACCCTTCTCGGCTTTCAGACCCGGCCCGAGGCGCGTCTCTTTTTCTACAAGAAAGCCAAAGCGCTCTTTGACATGGGATACGAAACCAACAAGATCACCCTCCTCCAGAGCACGTTTCTCCTCTCCTTCTACGGCGGCAGCCCCAACACCTACTGGAACTTCTACTCCTGGATCAGCACGGCGGTGACTATCGCCGAAGCGATGGGAATCCACCGCTCGACCCTGGCCGTCCCCAACATGCAACCCCCGGACAAAAGCCTAATGCGACGGCTATGGTGGGCCCTGGTGGCTCGCGATAGCATCTGTGGCACCCTGGTCGGGCGTCCCTTCCGCATCGACCTCGACCAAGCCGATGCGGACGGGTTGACCCTGGAGGATTTTGTGCACGACGCCCCGGCCTCGGATTTTCGGGAGAACCCCTCTGCGCAGCGATACGCCCAGTACCAGATCGAGACCACCAAGTTGTCCCAGATCATGCGCGCGATCATCATCAGCCGGTTCTACCCGGGCCGACGGCCCGTGGGGTCTTCAGACCTCGTGGCAAGACTGGCGCGGTGGAAAGCCGATCTCGTTCCGACCTTGACCTGGGATGGCGAGTTGCCGGACCCCTCGAACCCGTTTTCGATGGCCCTGTCCGTGCAGTACGATCACCATCGGATCTTGATTTATCTCGGGCACCTGCGCGGCGAGAAGCCACGGCGCGGCGATGAGGGCGAGATCGACGAAATCATCGACGCCGCGGCCCATCATATTTCGACCGTCGTGTGCGTGCTCGTGACGAAAGCGGCCCTGCTGAGCGTGCCACATGAGCTCTACCATGGGATCTTCCTCGCCCAGGCGGCATTCTACGAGCGGATGCGGAGTTCGAATAAACTGGTTGCGCGGCTGGGTCGCGCGGCCCATAACTCCTGCCAGATGGTGCTGAAGACGGTGAGTGAGTTTTGGGATTGTGGGACGTTTATCTTGCAGTTGTTTGAAAATTTGTCGACTCGCTGTTGGGAGCAGCCGGCGTGGACGACGGAGCGTGGGCCAGAGAGTCGTGCCGTGGGCGCGGCGGAGGCTTCTGGCGTCGGCGGCAGCGCCGGTATTCCCTCGACGAATGAAGCGGGCGGGTTCAATGCTTCTTCGTTGGTGGATGATGTCTGGCACGCGAATCCGATGCTGGAGAGTCTGTTCGACTTCCCGCCGGAGCTGTTTTTGCCGGAGTAGCTGTGGTCATCCCTCCCTCTCTCTCTCTCTCTCTCTCTCTCTCTCAGTATTATATGTAGTATACTGGGCCGCTCGGGCTGGCCGAATTCAGATTCAGTAAGAGGTATTATAATAGGCACCCTGCTGGACGACACTATAGTACACCACTCGGTTGACATCAGGACTAGTAGCGACTATCGACCATGAACATTAGTACCGGAATCAAGACGATCGCCCAACATCCAACGTAGCCATCCGATCAAAACTCATATCCAAGATCTCGACCACATTCCCCCACGGATCCCTCACATACTGACAAACCGCCTCCCCCCCCGCAACCCGCACCGCCTCCCCCTGTCTCCTCCCTCCGGCCTGGACGATCCTCTCCGCTAACCGCTCGGGATCCGCATCCGTCACACAGATATGAAAAAAGCCCCCGTGGTCATAGGTAAAGTCCCCCGCGCTGGGCTGAGACGGCGGGTCGATGAATTGGAACACCTCGAAACCGACGCCGTTGCCCGTGGCCATGTAGGCCAGCTTGACCTCGTTGAGCGACTCGCCGTAGATCGCGAAGATGGCGGCTGAGGGGGTTTCGCGTCGCTTGATGTGGAAGATGCGGTTGCCGATGAGTTGGAAGTTGAGGTTGGCGCGGTACCACTGCGTCACGGCTTCGATGTCGGGAACGGAGACAGCGACGTGGTTTATTGAGCGGGGGTGGGTCTTGTTGCAAGGTTAGTGGTGCCGTTGAGCCGTAGCGGGGTATGTATAAGGCACGGGTGGATGAGTTGTACGCACTGTTGACATGGTTGTGGGGGTTTGGGGTTCGTTTCTATGCTAGAAAGATGATGCTGGCGGCCCGTCCAACTCCGATGTAGATGCAGGGGAATCGCAGGTCTGGGTCTATATAGCTTTCGTATAGCCGGAGGGTCTATGCTCTGGCGGCTATATGGGGGGGGGGGGGGGGGGAGGCTCTCCTCTGCGCGGAGTTCTGTTGCAGTTACAGGATGGGATTCTGTTTCCGGGTTTAGGATTCTATTTCCCGCTGCGGGCTTGCACTGCCGGGGCAGACTTCGGGTCATACTTCGAAGACATACAAAAGGCAGTGCTTCAAGTCAAAGCATCCCACCGATTGAGCCCTGCGAAGCCAACTCAACCGGCATCTGTTATTTCGTTGGACCGCTGAAGCTTTCCCCCACATGATGACCGAGCAGAAGGCATTCAAGCTGAACAACGGTAAGTGTCTCCACGGAGAGTCGTGTTGTGGTTCAACACAGGGGAGAGTAAGAGATGGGCTAACGCAGCCCCGGGGCGTTAAATAGGCACATACATGCCCGCCGTGGGCCTCGGCAGCTGGCAAGGTAAGCAAGCAAGCCCTTCCACTCCCCGCCACGGCCCCTTGCTCACCCATCACGACAGGCCGCCTCGGCACAACCGATGAAACCGCCCTCGAAGAGTCCATCATCCATGCACTGCATAACGGGTACCGCCTCATCGACACGGCGCAATACTACGGGATTGAATCCGTCCGTCGGCCGTGCGATTCGCAACAGCGGCGTCGCACGGTGCGAAATCACCGTCGTCACGAAGTTCTGGGGGAACTTCCACCACGACGTTGCTGCGGCGCTGGACATCTCCCTTTGCGAGCTGGGTCTCGACTATATCAATGTGTTTCCTCATGCACTGGCCGTGGGCGGTGACTCCCGACTGGCAGCCGCTGCGAATCCACCAATCGCCGACGTTTCTCGAGACGTGGAAGCAGATGGAGAAGGTGGTTGGCCCCACGTGTAAGGGAATTGGGGTGTGTAACTTTACGCAGAAGACGCTGAGTGTCTTGTTGGAACAGACTACCGTCGTGCCGGCCGTGAACCAGGTTGAGTTGCATGCACTGAACCCGTGTCCCAGGCTGGTTCCGTACTGCCAGTCGAAGGGGAATCCATGTTATGGGCTGGGGGTAGGTCGACCCGAGTGGTCGAGGTAGAGGGAGGTGCTGACTATGTATCTCGAATAGAACCCTGGGAGGGGACAGCCTCGAGGCCAAGAGCCAGATTCTGACAAATGAGCGGTTCACGACGATTGCGCAGAAGTATGGGTGCTCGCCGGGGACGGTCTCGCTTTCTTGGGCCGTTCAGCGTGGGACAACAGTTATTCCCAAGAGCGGTTCGAAAACACGCATCGTGGAAAATGGACAGCTTATCACGCTAGACGATGATGACACGGCTAACATCAATGATGCCCACGTCGAGATTGGGCTGCATAGGATTTGCAATATCCATCATCTGTTATGGGTGCAGTTGGGCGGCAGAAGGACGTTGCAGGGCTGGACGGAGGTCGACTTTGGCTGGGAGGACGAGGAGGGAAACTGGCTGACATGAGGGGACACCATAGAGCGAAGATGATGGAGGCGTACATGACTGGTTCCCTAGAATCCATCGCCATGCCTTTCCATTTATTAAGAAAACCACTGAGTATTCAAGTATCAGCCTACGTCTCTAAATGTAGTTCCATCTTCATCACCGCTTCACACAGCAACAAGATGCGTATGGGTCCCTGTGAACATCCTCCCACAGCACTGGAGATGAATTCATCCCGCTCATATGAGGACGTAGATCAAAAGTACGCCCATGCTCTATCTCCCATACCATGGCCTTGCTTTGCCCTGGCGTACCCGGCTCCACCCCCGCAATGTATTGGCGGGGATCTAACATGGCAGCATGAGATCTGACAGAATCCGCTTATATACCACAAATACGACCCCGGAGTGAGGATGCCGCAGACAGCACTTCGATGGGGATGAAGGCCTATTGCCTATATGCATTCAGAAGCCGCAGCTCGTCACATCAAACTACATCTCGACTTACATCCGGATCCATGCGGTGATACATACAGTCCCATTATCTCGACCCTGGACTCCCCAGGTATCAGGAACCTTGGCTTCTTGAATACAAACACACATAGTTACCCATTCTTTATATAAAACCTACCCCCCAGCCCCCCTTGCAAAAGCACCATTGATCACCCACAATGTCGACTCCTCCTGCCGAAACACCAACCCCCCAGCCAACAGTAACCGCCCTACGCTTCCACAAGCGCGGCGACATTCGCCTAGAGCAAATAGAGCGCCTGTACGTGAGAACTCACTCCCACCATCTCCATCTCACCCAGTCTAACTCTCCCCAGACCCTGCGGGCCAGACGACGGTCGCGTCAACGTCGCGTACTGCGGCATATGCGGCACCGATATCACCGAGAACCTGGGCGGGCCGATCTTCCCACCCCAGGAAGGACAGACAAACCCCCACACGGGCGTCTCCTTGCCCGTCATCATGGGCCACGAATTCTCCGGCACGATCAGTGAGGTCGGCGCCAACGTCCACCACCTGAAGATCGGGCAGTCCGTCGTCATCAGCCCCGCCTGCGACCACCGCCACTACGGATCTCCCTTTTGCGAGCCCTGCCAGACCGCAAAGTACAACGTCTGCGAAGCGTCGGCCACCATCGGCCTGAGCGCACCGGGCGGCGGCTTCTGTGACAGCACCGTAGTCAAGGCCATGAACTGTACCCCGCTTCCGTCAACCGTGAGCCTCAAGGCCGCCGCGTTGGTCGAACCGCTCGCCATCGGACGACACTCCATCGTAGCCGCGGGGTTCAAGAAGGGTCAGTCTGCGCTGATCTGCGGAGCTGGGCCGATCGGTCTAGCCATCCTTCTGCTCCTCCGTGCGATGGGTGCGGACAGGGTTGTCGTGACCGAGGTCCTGGAGTCGCGAATGGTTCAGGCTCGGAATTTTGGCGCAGACGCCACTATTAACCCGGTGGGCCGGTCGGTGCGGGAGACGGAAATGGCCGTGCGGCAGGTTGTCGGGGGTGGAGTCGACGTCGCCTTCGACGCGAGCGGGTTCCAGTCGACGTTGGAGCTGTGCATCGCGAGCACGAAGCCCACGGGCGTCATCTTCAACGTGGCGATCCACAAGAAGGCGCTGTCGCTGAACTTGAACGATCTGGGCATGAAGGAGCGGAAGCTGCTGAGTGGTATTAGCTACAACGAGGAAGATTTCGAGTACGTGATTCGGCTGCTGGCAGACCAGAAACTCGATGCGGAGCAGATGGTTACTTCGGTGGTTCCGCTGTCGAGGGCGGTTGAGGGTGCCTTTGAGGAGTTGATCCATAACAGTGGGACTCATGTAAAGATTCTGGTTCAGCCGTGAAAGTCAGCAGACGAATGCACTTTTCTAGGTACTCTTATCTCAACCCGAAATCACCCTGTGTTGCCTGATTGTCGGCCAAGATATTCAACATTAAGACCGCTGTATCGGATGAATATACGTCCGCTGCGCAGGTTAAGAGGCCAGTTCGGCTGTGATATCCAGCATGACAGGACCAGATGACGGTTCCTGTTGAAGAGAATGAATATTGGTTCTACCGGTTGTCGGGAAATCAATCCCGGAGCAACACCCCCATGCACCACCGTGTCTATATTCACGGCTATATGGCCGGCCAATGCATATTCCAAGTGTTGGTAGAAAACTTACTGTTAGTAATGGTCGCTTCCCGATACCTGGGTATAAAATCCACCTTTGATATTTTGTATTATCACACAGCATACATCCTTCACCAATTATTCTTCACACTCATTGTGAACCCATAGCCAGAAGTTTCTCAAAGCCTATCTCCCCAATGGCAATCACCCATATCGTCCTTTTCCAGTTCAAGCAAGATGCAGCCGTTGAAGCAGTTCATAATGTGCGTTTCATCGCTTACACTGATACAATAACTAATACCAACCCAGGCATGCACGCAAATGCTAAGTCTGAAGGACCGCTGCCTCCACCCCTCAACAGGCAAACCGTATATCCAGTCAGCGTCGGGTGGAAGGGATAATTCCCCGGAGGGCGCACAGGTAAGTGTACCATTTCTCTGGCTTGGAAACTTCACTGGGGAGATATGTTGACGCTCTACTCAGGGTGGCATCACCCATGCGTTCATTGTTGGGTTTGCCACAGACGCTGACAGAGACTTTTATGTTTCACGAGACTCCGTACATCAGGAGTTTGTCAAGAGCTTGGATGGGTTGCTGGAAAGGGCTCAAGTGGTTGATTTTACTCCTAGTGTCCTGTGAAGACGATGGGTACCACCGGATGGACAGGTTGACGTAACCAATTGAGCAAGTACCTCGTGGTGCCGGGTGTGTAGAATTTCTTATGATTGCTATCATCATTCATGTATATGATTCCACCTTGGTTGCAGTGAACCCTTTACCACGTGTGGCAGATATCACCAGCAATCGAGCAGTATGATCAGAGGTGGGTGAAGCAAAGAAGTCGTTCTGGGGGTGGGAAAGCCATCCGATGTGATTCTGGATGAAGGTCAAGAGATAGATGGGTACAGGCTATTCAACCACTTATAACTGGATTCGGACAACCTCGTTGGGGAAATATACTGTGAAAGCGTCATGAAGACTCTAGATGTATGCTCTTTCATTAAGTTACCAAGGTAATCACTCGACAGCATCCCCATAATCACAGCCCCATCCTGGCCGCCTCGGATCGAACAATATCCGGTAGCTCCTCGCTCAAGCTTCTCTCCTGCGGCTTCCAACCAAGAACCTTCTTCGCTCGCGCCGCCACTCCCCGCGAGTTCATCCCCCAACTCGCCGCCTCGAATCCCGCTGACGACTTAACAGCTTCATCAATCGACCAGGCCCGA
Organism: Aspergillus diversus; assembly: GCA_027569885.1. Lineage (NCBI taxonomy): Eukaryota > Fungi > Ascomycota > Eurotiomycetes > Eurotiales > Aspergillaceae > Aspergillus > Aspergillus diversus. The sequence continues at coordinate 501,508 of JAPDKZ010000015.1, forward strand.
AGCTCGGGCTCGCCACCCTTAATGTATCCCTGTTTGAAGGCCTCCTCACCCACAGCAACGGACAAATCGCCCCAGACATGCTCCCCATTTTCCGTGAGATAATAGCCACGCGCGCCCCAGATCTCAGCATCATTCCGGGACCCAGAGTCCAACGCAGCCTGCACAAGCAGCTCAAACACCCTGCTCAGATCATGCACATGCACGTTATTCCATCGCGACAGACCCTTGCCGATCCGAGGGCAATATTGTTCTTTCAGGATAAACGACGCCAGCTCGTATACTTGTCGTCCCCGACCAGAGGTCGGCCCGCGACCCGGACCGTAGATCGTCGGCGGGCAGATGAGCGCCGTTCTGACGGAATCAGCATGTTTGATACCCGCGTTGAGCACGATCTCGTCCACGTTGCGGTGGAACGCCGCGCTGGGCAGGTTTACCAGCTCTTCGATACCCTCCAGATCATTGAAAACTTTGTCGTCGTGCTCGCCGAACGTCTTCTTGACCTCTGAATCAAAGTACGTCAGGATCCCCGCGCCACCGGTGTGCAGCCAGAACCCGGGCCGCGCGGCCGAATGGCCCTGCACCAGACCCTTGGCGATAGCCGTCGCCGCATCGGCGTGGTCGGATGAGTCGGCCGTATCTGTAGCAGCAGGTTAGCACGTCCGAATGTATGCAGACACTGGTAGAAAGAAGTAAGACAAGATAGGTGGTATACGTACGAATTACGATATCAGCCCACGCCGCTTCACGTTCCAGTAATTCGAGATCGTCATTGCCGCCGATGACGACTCGGGCTTTGGGATACGCGGATCGCACTTTCCTAGCCTTGTCCTCGGAGCGGATAAGGAGCGCGTACTCGAAATCGGGATATCGCTGCTGGACTTGGTACAAGGCGTCGCCGCCAATGTAGCCGGTGGCTCCGGTGAGGAATACTTTGGCGGACATTATTACGGCGGCTGGGCAACTGCGCTCGATAAAGGAATGCAATTGAATCCGGCAAGAGACTTAAGATTTATGTTCTGGATTTCGAGAGCTGGATACTTTCTGTTTGTCGCAAGTTCATTTAAAAGTTGCGCTGCAACATATGACGTAGTAGAGTGGATGCATTTGCGTGTGGTAATATTTCGCATATAGCCGAAGGTCACTTTTTCCATATAGCCAGCAGGAGGGCTTGGCACGGTTCGGGGTGAACTACCGAAGGTCTTCAGCCGGAAGCTAATCAGAATCGGCACGCTTTGTTCTGATTTATATACAATTGCCGTGGCTTTTCTTCCAAATAATGCCTCTGCTAGCCTCATCACTCAGACTGGGTTCAAGACCAAGCAACCCAAACCATAATTTCATTAGATCACCATGTGAATGTGCTTTAGACTTGTATTAAGATAAATAGCAAGGGACAAGGCTAGTATAAAGCACTATAAAGATTAAGTATATTAAATTATACAAAATAATAAAAATAACATAGTTATCTCTAGCTTTTACTAATTTATTAAAGCCTGAGTAGGTAAGTAGCTTAATTATTTATTATCTTGGCAAACTATTTATTATATAATATAAGAATTTTTTTTTGAAATATAATGATTTTACTTGTTATTAGGTAGTCTAATTGGCTTAAGAATAATTGATGATTAAATATATGAATGTTGGTGAGCTATATCGCAGGAGGCTAGACTGTCAGGTCATAACATCTCCGCTCTTGCCCCGTAGATCTTGACAATAAGCCCCAACAGTAGCTGTGTTAATAAGATTGGGAAAAGGATAATTATCCCTGCAGAACTCTCAAACACTAATCAGATAAGATAGTCAAGAAAAAAAATATAATAACAATCTTTATCTTTAAATCGCCCTAAGAGAGCTATAGCTGGACTAACCCAGCTTAATCGATAACTACCAACATGCCTCCATGATTGAATTGATTCCGAATTTTGTCAAGTCAGACTAGGCTGTGTATAGCCTTGGCCCTTACCTTACTATGCAGATATGCCACTCCATCTAAATCTGGAAACAGACAATGCCGTTATCTTCGCATTACCCCATTTAGGGGCCTTTTTCTGGGAGCCCAAAAACGGACCCTTCGCTGCCCATGAGGCACATAAAAGGTCGAGCTACCCTCCGGATTCGAAACATTCAACAGCTTCAATCCTCACATACTAGCGTAATCCCTCAATCCGCTTCCTGGCTGTCACCGCTGTCACCGCTCACCGCCTACGGCTGTCACGTGCATCTGCCCCGCACTGGGTTTATTCCAATACAATAACTTTATTCAAGGATGGTTCATAAACGTCGTCTACAAGTAAAAGAACTTCTTATATTATTGGAATAAACTACACCCGCTGCCACCCTTCCGATATAATTAACTAACATATACCCACAATGTCACCCTTACTGGCCCTGCCAACGGAAGTTCTACGCGCCATTGCATGCTCTCAACTCTTGGAGAAAGATGTGAATTCTTTAATCCAGACAAGCCGTCAGCTTTATAAAATTTTAAACCCTCTTCTATACCAGATTAATGCTGTGCATGGGGGGAGCTCTGCCCTTCTCTGGGCTGCAAACCGCGGGCTATTCAGCACTATACAGCTCTCACTCAGTGCCAGTTCTACAACGCCAGATACCCAGCATGAATTGTCTTACCATGCGCTTGCGATAGCTGTTCAGAACGGACATACAAGAATTGCAAAATTTCTTTTATCTTATTATAATCTCGACCCAAATTTCCAATACTACCCCGAAGGTGATGATGGATCAACAGGCATGACATTCCTGGCGAGGGCGGCCGTAGCCGGGCAAATAGATATAGTTAACCTGCTACTTTCAATGCCTGGGGTCAACGTGAACCTGGGAGATGATACAGGACGATCCCCACTTTCACTAGCTGCCCTTCATTGCCAGGATGTTGTGGTTAAAAAGTTACTTGCCACGCCTGGAGCAGACCCAGATTTAAAAGATCGCTGTGGCCGCTCTCCGCTATCCTGGACCATTAGGTTTGGTACTGAATGGGCAGTATCACAATTCCTGTGTCGGCCAGACGTCGATATTAACGTCGCGGAGAGAAACCTGGGTGGTTTTCAGTCTGGATGGACTCCTCTGATGGTCGCTGTAAGCAAAAGATTAACAGACAAGGTGAAATTGCTACTGGATGCGTCAAATATTGATTTGAACCGTCGGAATAGTAGTAGAAAGACTGCTTTACACCTAGCGGCTCGAGCCGGTGATGAGAGTATTGTACAGCTTCTACTATCAAAGGGCGCAGACCCGGACCTAAGAGATCACGGAAATGTCTCTCCCCTGTTAATATCAACGTGGACAGGATATTTGCCCATTATAAAATTATTGCACAAAGCAGGGGCTGCTACAGATATTGTTACAGGATTTGGGGAAACCCCTCTTGAGATAGCATCAAATAACAGATACGCGGATGTAGTTCAGTATTTCCTGGACGCGAGAAAAACAAGTCATACCCGCGAATGATTGAAAGTCGGGGTTTATTTTATTCATTATCCACAGTGAAATATTAACTTAGAGTCCGAAATAATATTTAGGATGTTAGAATACTAGTCCCGAAGTGGACATAGCGTCTGGTTATATAAGATAGGGAGAATCGATGAATCCCATCAATTCCTGCAGACATTCCACTCCTAGACATAGACAGAAGAACACAGACAGTCTACACGTTCCACTGATTAGCTACCGTACGGAAATACCTCATTTCCGACATAGGAAGTTGGTCACGTGTTTTGAATTGATCTACTAAAGGCTCAATATCTAGGGGAAAGGGCCCAGCACTATGAAGGTGCTCGGTATAATCGTCGCCCTGGGCGCTCTATGCACAACGGTACTAACCAATAAACAAAACCCTCCTCATCCCCAATGATAAATGGGAAACACTCGCTAACGTTTTTCCAGGCCCTCAGCGCCGTAGTCGACACCGACTTCGAAAAACGCGACGAATTCATCTCGGAGTGGGAATTCGAACTTACCCCCGGCGAAGAAAATATCATCCTCAGCGGCAGAGTCCAAGAAGTCCATCGGGAACTCCTCTCCCGCAACCCCAACTGGAGCAAGGACTTCAACGTGGAGGCGCCTGAGATTAAGACGCTGGCGTCGTACTGGAGTATTGGGAGTGGTGCGAATTACGTTGGTACACGGTGCTGGCGCCCCGGCTGGAGTGGAGTATGGCTGTTGCTGCTGGGCAGGTTTTTCATTCGACGGATTGGGATGTTATTATTCGAAGTGACGATTGTTAGGTTGGCCTTCGACGTAGCCGTATATGGTACATATTAAAAACTACACCGAGTTCCTAAAATGGTGCCATCCGCGGAATGCATGATTCGCTTTGCCAGTGTTGTCGTGCTTGGGCTGACCCCGGAGTATGATAAATCCGGCCCGACCAGGCGGCGTATTTCTTTGTTTTGGAAGCGCCATCTTCATCAACCATCACTCACTTGAAACCGGTCGACAGCGCTTGTACAGGTGCTGAGCCAGTGTCCGAAACATGGTTTTATACAGACTGAACGGCGAGTCAATTTCGCTTGACTTACCCGATGGCACCAAGGCGGAGTTGGATTTTACCAATACCTCATTCTTCTCTAATCCAGACCGACAGCTCCCCACACCCGCTGAGGTGAGCGCTTTGTCTAATGATATCGGTTTAACCCCTCAGCCAGCCCCAATCAAATTTGAAAACCTTGGCATGATTGTCAAATTCGGCCCTCATGTTACGAGTGCAGAAGCACTCAATCTTTGGATGATCAGAAAGATTTTTGATAACAAGATCCCGGTGCCTGAGGTTTTTGGTTGGCGTACTGACGATAAAGGCCGAGTGTTTATCTATATGGAGCTGATAAAAGGACAAACCCTGCATGATTGCTGGGATCAGCTTAGCGCTGTTGAGAGGGGGGCTATCTCTGATCAGATATTGGAGGTTACAAAGACTCTACGCCAGCTCGAGCAAGACCCCTCCGATCAATTCATTGGTAAGATTGAATCTACAATAACTTACTTGGGTTTAGGATCAATCGACAACCGGCCATTGTCGGACTATGTCTTAGCGTATCAGCCCAAAACGGGGCCATTTCCAAGTATCAAGGACTTTAATGACTGGTTTGCCATTCTACACCAACTACGCTTCCCAGCCAGATATGATGATCCAAATCGATATTTACTGCCAGATGATGGGCGGATCAAGTTCACACATGCAGATCTACATCGAAGGAACGTCATCGTATCGTCGTTGAAGCCGACGCACATTGTTCTTGTGGACTGGCAGCGGTCAGGGTGGTACCTGGATTACTGGGAGTATTGTAAAACCTACTATACCTGCTGGTACGAGGACGAGTGGCGGAAGGAATATATTAATAGATTCCTTGAGCCAACCGATGTATATTTTGTCTTTAGTGAGTATATCATGGCAATGGGCGCATTTTAATGTTTAGTTCGAAAGGTTGATTGTACATAATGGCGTGAATGACGAGGTGTTGGGATGCACTGTTATTGTATTGCAATAGCTGGCTGGCAGTGATAATCAAAGACTTGGACCTTGATCCTTTGAAGGAAAGAGGCATTCAAATCGGATAAATATTTGATCAGCCGCGCAGGTTGTCCCATACTTGGCAGGTTATGGGAGCGGGTACGGGATGAACCTGACGTGATTCTACACGAGAAGCCAGGGTTACGCAAGGGGCAAGAACCTGTTTCCTCACCTAGGTAGGTACATTGCTTTTTAATTGTAACCTGGGCTTGCGACCGTGTCACGATACTCGACTCAAATCACCCCCCATAAGCCATCAAATGGCCCAGTTCATTATTTCCAGCCTCAACGTATAGCCTCCCAGAGCCTCACACCACCAAAAGGTACACGTCGAACAAAAAGCAGGAAAGGAACGAATCAAAATGGAAGAGGTCCTTGAAAGATGGCTATATAGCACGCCAGAGCCACCCGTACGGAGACGAGGGGAAGCCCACAAAAGTTCTAGCCCTCGGCATGTCCCGGTCCGGCACGGTCTCCCTCCAACGAGCCTTAGAGATCCTGGGCTACGACCACGTTTACCACGGATTGGATGTGAGTGAGGCCAATCCAAAGACATTGAGACAGTGGACGTTACTCGGACGGAAAAAATACGGCAAAGCCTCTCTATCAGGAGAGAGTGGCCTGGGACGGGAAGACTTCGACGCTCTACTGGACCACGCAGAGGCCGTAGCAGACCAGACCTGCGCCCTGTTTCCCTTCGAAATGATCGCAGCGTATCCCGAGGCCAAGGTAATCCTCAATCATCGCGACGTGGACAGATGGTACGAGATTTATCGGAAAGTGTTCCCCCCCATCCCGGATAATTTCTTGAGGTATTTTAATGCCGATATGTATTGGATAGGCCGATACAACCGCGACCTGTTGGATCCGTTCTTTTACGGCTCGTTCCGGCACCATGGGAAGTGGGTGTACGAGGAACATTCGGCTAAGATACGTGGTCTTGTGCCTTCGGATCGGTTGCTGGAGTGGAAGGTGCAGGATGGGTGGGGGCCTCTTTGTCGGTATGCTTTCCACGGCATATCTTTGTTAGAGAGCGGGTGATGGCTGACCTGGTGCGAGATTTCTTGGGAAACCTATCCCGAGCGAGGACTTTCCGTCGGGGAATGTGCCCCTGGAGACTATTCAGCGGGCTCGCGATGCGTATTCGGAAGGTACGTACCTAGCAAAGCGGAACTTTGGTATCCTTTGTACTTGTATATTTGCTATTTTTCTCGGATGGTGGGTGGTTTGATCTGTGCCCAGCTCAGCCGGAGGATCGCTGTCGAGGGTGCTAAGTGTTGAGGCGATGTGACATGTCCCATGGATACCAAAATAGGCTCATGGGACACGTGTGTGTTACACCTACTGCCCCAGCCGTCATAAGGTTCGGTGGTTTATCATATTCATAGAACAATATTGCCTCCCCGCTGAAATCCGCCATCACGAGGACCGACAGCGCATTGTCCACATCCCATTGTATCCCCTTTATATCCAAGTTGGGCCACGGCGATGCGTTTTAAGAATGACAAGCACATATCCCAGCCGCTATCACTCGTAGCTGTTCCCGCACCGACCATCCAGCTCAGGCGTGCATGAACCTATTGCTTTATGCATAATCCAGGCTCTTAATTGGGCTCGCAGCGTGCATAATTGGACAGCACACAGAATTTGTTTAAACTATAATAGAAGCCGTTTTACCTCAATCTTGCCATTTCAAAATATCCAAACATCTCATCTCAACCCATCCCAATAAACTCTCAAGATACCGTCCAGCCAAAATGAATCTCATTCTCTTCTTTCTCGCGATGGTTGCCTTGGCCTTTGCCACCCCCCTGCCCGTCCCCGATAGCCCCGATGAGCCAGACATGTCCGGCAACAAGCTGATTGTGAGCCTTCCACCATGGACCCAAAGTCCAAAAATAATTAACAATGAATTAGACCAACCTCTTCACCCTCCCCCAGCAAGGCGGAGACAACTGGGCCGTGGACGTCGACGGAAAATGCCACAACCTCCAGTCGCCCGTGTAAGTCATCTATCCCCTTCCATGGCTTTGGGTATTAAGCTGACAAGTACAAGTGCTGGAACTGTGCACTCGATTGCTATCCCGCAGTCGTCTGAGTGCTCGCTCTACAAGTATGCCTTTGGCCCCTCTTCTTTAGCTGTGTTCGTTGCTAGGAAAGCCTAACCCTTAGTAGGACAAAGGACTGCAAGTTCGGCGAGGATGACCCCGTCCCTCTCGTTGCCGCCCCGGGAGCCTCTCAGCTCTCCTTTACGAAGGTGTTTAGTCTGAAATGTATTGTGGTCCCGCCGGTGAAAGACGAGGGGGATAAGGGAGATGAGAAAGATGACTAGGTTTATTCTTTTGGATGAGACATTCGTCAATTACGAACGGGGGAGGGGTGCGTCGAGGGTGGCTCAGTGATAATGGGGTGGGATATGGGATACGTGATACGGATTTCTTTCAGGATGCGTTCAGAAACAAAATTTAGGTCATATCATGGGCGGGGATAATTTGGTTTGGTTTGGTTTGGTTTTGGTATATAGTCTTGGATCCAAGATACCCAATATATATTAAACAAGAAAACATAATTCGAAAAGCACCCGCCCACCCCCCCTTTCGCATATTTCCCCCTTGCTCACCCCCAAAAGCCTCTGGCAGCCTAGTTACAAACGTAACTATAACAAACCATCCCCCCATTCGCATAACTCGACCCCAAGGGAATAACACACTCCTTATTCTCATTATTCCAATAACAAGTCCCGATCTGCGTGCCATCACCCCCATCCTCATAGAACTTATAGCTGTCTCCATCCTGATAGAAGTTCATCTTGCCCATCCCGCAGAACCCGCCCTCGATAGCGAACACGGAGTCGCCGGGGTGTCCGTCGACCACGGTGCCGGCGCGGTCGCCGTTAGCCATGCAGTCGCAGTTCCAGTAGTTGGAGGGACAGGCGACGTAGTCAGTCCAGTGTTGTTGTTGGGTGCCGCCGACGACGACGCTGTTGTACATGGTGTCGATGTGGAAGTCGGCGAGGATGGAGGGGATGAGGGAGAGGAGGGGGAGGGTGAGGGCTGCGAGTCTCATTGTGATTGTTTTGGAGTTTTGGGCTTCTTTGAAGAGGTAAGTAGGGAGGAGAAGGTAGGTTTGCGGTCTGATTGCTCTGATGGAATGTTTGGAGGGTTTTGTTGTTTTGAGATTGATTGAAGTGGACAATGGCGATAATTTATATCCATCCCCTAACTCAAGCACATTGTGTGGTGTGAGTACCTCTTAATTTGGCCCCCATAAACGGGATACTACCATTAATCCTGTGAGTTAGAATTTGAAGCTATTCGAGATTCTATTCTAGTCCAATCTAGAGAACCCCTCCCGATTACCGTCGATCGCCCCCATCGTGGAAGACGATAAGGCGGGCTAGCGGCCGCTGGCAACGTCCATCATTCCCCATATTAGTGAAGATTGGCATCGGGAAATCTACGCATCGGGGGCGGTTTATTAGGATAGGTAACTTGAACATTTCGAGCTTTATTTGGACCGCTCTTTTATCTCGATCGGTTTAGAAGCTGACGGGTAGTGCGGTTTCGTCGGCCAAAGCCGACACAAGGTTACACTGAACTTCCTTGTGCCGTGGTGCAGCCGAAATATAGGACCAGAATTTGTAGTTTAGGGAAAGCTCGATGTCATATTAAGAGGGTATTGTTCTTAGCCGAGGTGGTAAGCTTCCCCAAGAAGCCACCACAAGCCACCACCGTCGGTAAGCGTTTCTTAACCATCTTGGCACCTAGCGGGGATGATAACATGGGGGCGGAGCCTAAATATACCCACATTTAGGGGAAGGCTTGAACCCTCTCGCATTTCTTCAACGTTACCCAATAGGATTGAGGCATAAACGACCGCGGCGTGCTGCAACGGTTGTTTATTATCTCCCCAGGTTGTGAGCCCCCAACCAGAGTAGCCTTTCTAAAAATATCAGGAAAAATACATCCCGATTATTTCACCAATGCAAGTATCCCAGTTTAACTAAACCTACGGGGTGTCCGAAATCTTCACAAAGACTTCCAATCTTAATGGGATCCTGTGGTAGCGTTGATTAAGTAATTTGATACAATGGAATCCGTTCAGTTCTGCGAGGTGTTCCCACTCTTTCCCTTTTCTTCAGTACCACAACTAACCAAGAGATTTGCTCTTTATTCACATCTCATGATACATAAATCAATGCTGTGGCTACACATAAACTCAGAAACAGACCTAATGCATTGACTTGCAACCGGCTCGACCAGGATCTATCGCAATCAAGAGTCGTTTGGCAATCCGGTACCGTCCCATTAATCGCAATAACCCGTTTCTCCTTGTACGAGGCGATCCGAATAACCCGCGGGTTCGCAGCGGGTTCGTCAAGTATAAGCCCCTCAGCAATATCACCCAAATACCTCTCCTTATTATTAGGCACACACGAGCATGCCGCCTGATTCGCACAAATACAAACAATCCCCAGCTCCACCTCCCTATTCGAATCCTCGCTCGACTTCACTGACGCATTCACAGTGTCAGAGAAATCAAACAGCCACGCACTGGCCCTACTCCAGGACCCAGGGAACAAACTTTGAAGTTCGCTCTGGGTGAGGCTGGCATCCGGAAACGGTACACAAGGCGACCCCCCATCCGTACAATTCCCATTCGTGTACGCCGCCCCGTATGGCTTGGACTGCGGGTCGAAATCGGCTGGGTAGAATTGTCGCGTGATTGTGCCTCCCGCGTAGAATGCGCCGCCGTAGTACGTGGCAGGTTCGCAGTTTCCGGCAGTGATGTAGACGGTGGGGCAATCGTAGCTTTCGAAGTTCTTGTACGCGGCGCATTCGGGTCTCTGTTCCTGGTAGACGGTTGAGGAGCCGATTGATTCTATTCCGTTAGTGTTGGGGCACATGTCGTGGGCGTTTGCTGACTCGTCGTCGTCGGAGGTTGAGTTGGAGGTGGATGTGGAGGGGGAGGTTTGACTAGGGGTTGGTTCGGATGAGCTATCATCATCGTTTTCAACGTCGGGGTCGGAGTCGGAGTCAGAGTCGGTGCTGTCGGAACCGCGACGTCTTTTCCAGAGCTGGATGGTTGGGGAAAGGTCGCTGAGGAGGGAGACTGAGTTCACCTGGCCACCAGAATGGGCTGCACTGGCAGCTATATTCAGATTGATTGTAATGAAGCAGAGGCAGAAGAATCGTCTCATTTTGCGGGGCAGCTTGAGGTCAAGTTTGGGCAGAATTAACGCTCACTTCTGAGATAAGGCTGGAGAGGGCGGCGGGGAAAAAGGGGGGTTCCATATTATAAGCATTTGGCTTCGCACTTGGTCCAGCCTGCCAAGGGAGGCCACCCCGCCCCAAAGACGCTAAGGTGACTACTCCATCATTGATTCGATAGGTTTTGGATGCTCGAGTGTGTGTTCATAGGCTGGGAGTTCACGGGACGGTCTTGGTTTAATCTCAGCCCGTATTCGATGCTCAGGTGAGGCGGGCAGCCAAGCCTTGCAACACGAGCTTATGGCATTGCGTCGTGATATAGTTAGACCGACGGCTCTCAGGAGGGGCATTTGCTTTCTGATCCCGTTTCCTGTGCATACCAAGAGACAAGATAATCTGGAACAAATTTCCAAAAGTGTACCAACCCTTATTCATGCGAGAGGTTTGCAGAAGATACAAGACCTGGATTAGTCGTGCTTGTGCGGATTCCAGGCGTGGCAAGCCGATCTCGTTATCGGTCAGGTTCATGGCGGTGCAGAATAGCTTATCGCTCCGGGAGAACGCCATAGACTCCCCCATGGTTCAGTTTATTTTGTCATCGCGCAGGGTGGCGATAGCTAATATCGTTAAGAGGATTGCACACTTGGCTCGACTCAGTGAATGACCCATGGGTTTGTTTGCCTCTCTGTCTTTCAGACATGCCTCCATCCAGGCTTCGGTGGTTTGACGGTGCAGCATGCGATACGTCATAACGCACGTATCGAAATAGAATGATAGCAGCCTTCGTGTCGTTGCCGGTTCGGGAATAAAAGTGGACACCGACGCGTTGTTGTCGACTTCGAATGGGCGGTCGCCAGCAGATATCAGTGACTGGTACCTATCCCTCTCCGCTTCATTCAACCCGTCCGAGGATACAATTTCCCTTGGCTGAGTAAATAATTTCCGCCACGCGCGGTGCAAGAACGTTAACCCTGATGTTGGGATGAAATACTGGCGCTCGATGTCTAATTCAGGCGAAGCTCGAGAAGGAAATGGGCAGATGGGCTCCCAGCTGGGATCTCGCTTGACACAAGATCGGTCACCTCCTGAACGGTGTTCCTAAGATGACCCTCACCAGTTTCTGGCCGTGATTGCCTTAGAACCGGAGTTCCTTCCTGATTCGGAACTCTGGTGGAAGAAGGGGGCGTTGGAGGCCGGCCTCTAGAATACTTTGAGGCATACCCGCACGAAACCTTCCTCCTGGTGCAGTTACTAGATGGAAGGGTACCATTACAGCGGATTTTCTTGGCCTTGCAGGTATCACCGGCTCTGCTGACCTTTGCCTGATTCCGGGTTGTGGCTGATGGCTGCAAAGGGACGCTTAGCCACGACAGGGGTGGTAGGGACGGGTGACTCTGAATTGATTGGTGCAGGTTCAATCTCCCTATCAATTGAAGGGGTGGTGGTCATTTTGGCACCACAACGGTGGTAGTCGCTGGAGGAATCAGGGGATGAATCTGGAATCCTAAGAACCCGGAGCACAAAAGGTGGATATGTTTATCCGAGAATCCGACCCCAATTAGTCTTTATACACCTGCGCTATTCTCTCCTAGGTCTAGCCTGAGCCCCCGAGTCATTTCCTCGTGGCAGTATGATGTAAGCATTTCAACGCATACGCTCAATTCAGCCTCATATACGCCCAATACGCTCTCCGACACCGCACCTCCGACCACCAGTGAGGTCCGTTCCAGCCTATGCCCCGGCACGTAGCATCTTAGGCATTCTGGATCAGTAATACTATACATTGGTGCCCAATTAAGGCATTTTATTCGGTGCCGAGTCATACAGTCCTATGGAGTTTATGGTATTCTGGACGCCACTTTATCCTCTTACACTATACCCCTACGCCACAAAATTAATTCGGTTATAATTTGGGCAGTATTGGGGTATAATATGGATCCGGCATATTCCACCGCTCACATAGCTCCGCGGGATATCCGATATTTACATTCAATACGCTCTGCTACTTCAGGCGCGCCCTTTTCAAGAGGCCACCGGCAACGCCGGAAATCACACTGGAGTTACCTAGTCGATTCGTCGAAGGTGCCATCGAGGCTATGGCAGTCAAGATATCACTGATTTCACCGGGGCGTCTTCGTAATGGTTCGCATGAGCGCTTACCACGATGTTTACGCTCAATACGGTCTGATCTTCCGTGTCTACACCGTCGAGGAATCAACCAGCAACGCCAGGAATCACGCTGGAGTCGGCCAGTTCCCAGTCTACCGACAACAGGTTTTCGCATTCTCAATTCAGATGCGCAGTTCACGGCCGCAGGATGTTATACGCTCGATAAGGAATGGAATCGAGGCGCCCTAGAAAGGAGTCATCCCGGAAAAGAGTCATCCATAGCTAATAGCTTCACGTAGCTACCAGCTATGACAGCCGGCAGTCTATGAATATAAAATGGCCCGACCGCAGACGTGAGACGAGCACACAATAAAGTCATAATCCAAGCCCCAGCATACCTTAGCGAGATATCACACGGCGTGGGCGATCGCCACAGCCCAGTGTTCGAAATGACTCTCCTTCCAGTCCTCTTTTCCACCTTGTTCCTGTCCCTAGCAGCCGCCATCCCAACAGGCTTCAACCTACCCACCCACGAAAATGCCCTGTCTAACCATACTTTCGTTGAGCCAAGACAGCGGGCAGGCGCACCCGAACACCCCGTCCTCCTTCGCATCATGCCCCTAGGCGCTTCCATTACCGCCGGCGTTGGCGAAGATTCAGGAAACGGGTACCGCAAGCCCCTCCGCGACAAGCTCCGCTGGGAGAACTGGAACGTCAACTACATTGGCAGCCAACATGACGGCGACAGCACCTTCCATAATCAAGCCCACGAGGGCCACCCTGGCTACGTCGTCGAGCGCGTCCACGAGACCATCCAACTTTCCATCAACAGGAAGCCGAATCTCGTCCTCATTAACGCCGGAACTAACGATGCCAACCCGGCCAACAAGGTGGATGTCGGAACCACCGGCCAACGCATGGAGGCCATGCTGGATGACCTGTACCGAATGAGCGAAGGTGTCACCATCATCCTGTCCACATTGATCCCCAACGGCAAGTTTGACGACAACGTCGAGAACATCAACGCCCAATATCGCGATCTCGTGCGCCGACGGAAAGCCGCCGGGGACAAGATCGAGTTGGCAGAAATGCACAACGGATTCATCACGGTCGACGACCTGAGAAATGACCCGACCCTCACGCATCCCGACGCAGAAGGGTTCCGCAAAATGGCTGCCGTCTGGTACGAGGCCATCACGCGGGTTGCTGATATCATCACCCCGCCCATCGACACGGGCATCTCGGATACGGTGGGCGATAACCTGTGCGACAAGGAACCCGGTGGGCGGGGGCCAGTCACAACGCAGCAAGGGTCTGGCAGCGACGACGGGCCCTATGTGCACTCGTCGGAAGGGAGAGGACGGCTGCACGCGTTGGAGGTCTTTTTTCCTAACTTCAAGCCTCCGACGAACGAGTTGCATATGGCGCAGCTCCTCAATGCGGGAGGGAGGCCGCGGGGACAGGAGGTCGATGAGATTGTCGTCGTCCATGATAAGGCGTTCACGGACACGTATCCGAACCTTCACATCCCCCGGTATAGCTTCTATCTCGCTACTGGGACTGGGCAGTGGAGTTCGGACGCTACTGAGTTCGATCCTGGTCTGGAGTGTCTAGCTCGCGGGGTACACTTCGGCGATGTCAACAATGATGGTGAGTAGTGTCCGTACAACCTGGTTCCTGGTGCTCCTGCGGGAGGGAGAGGTGTGCTACTGTGCTGACTGACCTCGATCCAGGCCTCGATGACTTCATCTGCATCAACTTGGAGGGTAATATGTACGTTTCTATCAACCAGGGTAAGAACATTGCCTTCCACAGTTCATGGTGACGCCTAACTGACTTTTCCAGGTGGTAACCCCCCGACGTTTAAGCCGACTGCCAACGGCGGCCTGGTCAGGACCGGCGAGCCCTGGTGCACACAAGCCGGTGTCCGTCTCGGAGACATTGACGGTGACGGGCGGCTCGACTATTGCTGCATCGATGACCAAGGCGACATCTACTGCTGGAGGAACGGTGGGCAGGGCGACGCTCCCACTCCCGAGTTTGACGGATATTGGCAGCCCATGGTATGTGGCATTTATATTTAAAAAAAAAAAAAAAAAAAAAGAAAAAAGAGGTCCTTGGAGGAGGAATTCCAAGCTGACTCCCTCCTAGGTCGGGGGCGGTCCGACATTCGACGCCAAAGGACAGCCGGGTATCGAAGGCGTACGCTTGCTGGACATCAATGGGGATTTCAGGGCGGACTGGGTGTACGTCTACGAAGACGGCTCAACGAGGATCTTTATCAACCAGCGAGGTGAGGGGTCGGATGGTGGCCGTCTGAAGCCGCATTGGCTTGAGTCTGAGGTAACACACCGCGGATTTCCCGGGGAGACGCCATTTGTCCTGTTCGGGAGAGTGTTTGGCTCCAACCGACGCGACTATATCACCGTGACTGAAACTGCGGCAACGTTTGGCAAGGTGTGGGATGTCAACGTGTGGGAGAACACTGGCTCTGGTGGGACTCTCCTCAAGGGGGATGGTGTTTTCTATTGCGACATGCATAATCAGGGCTACGACGGTACGTTTAAGCTGTGTTTCTATGTTTGTTCATATCCCTGGGTGTCTGACTGACGAGAAGAACTCAAGATTACCTGGCCGTGGAGAGGGACGGCTCTGTGACGCTATATTCCAACATCCAGAGTCCACCGGACTGGGGCCAAGATGGGACCATCTTCAACCTCGAGGGATACTATGGGCTGGAGAACGTCCACTTCGGCGACTGGGACGGGGATGGCTTCTGCGATGTGATTGTCGTCGACCAACCCGGCCCTTTAACCAGCCCGTCAGCGCACAAATGGTGGCGCAACAACCACGACCTGACTTTCTCTCCCGGTAATAGTGTGCCTGACCTGAGCTGGTGCACTCAAACCCACGGAGTAGGTCAATTTGACCAGCACATCCATTTCGCCGATGTTGGTATGGTGGCTATTACGCCTGACGGGTGGAATCACATTGGCTAATAGGAACTGCAGATGGCGATGGGCGGGTTGACGTTCTATGCATGGAACCAGACGGCAAGACATATGGAGCTCTGAACAAGCCCGGTGGGCTTGAACAACTAGGCCAGGTCAAAGTGAGCGCAGGGTTCGACCGGGCAAGTCATCGCTTTGCCGACGTAAGTGCCCCATCTCTGTCCCTTTCCAACATCTCCCTTGCCAACATTGCTCCGGTGGTGTCAAAACTGACCAGTGTTGCAGGTGAACGGGGACGGACTGGCCGATTTCCTCTGGGTCGATAAGTTCACCGGTAACACCCGGGTGTGGTACAACGAAGGGATCGTCACGAACGTAGACGCAAACCTGGGCAGCGCCATCAAGTGGCGGCCCGGGGGCAAGGCATACGGCCCAATGGACCGCGGCTACAATATGCAGTGAGTTGTTTTTCCGCATGGGCATGGGTCTCATAGCGTTTGCTAACCGGAGGGACCACTTAGCTTCCCTACACTTGGAACAGCCGGCCGTGCCGACTTCCACTTCGTTCACCCCCAGACAGCCCGAGCAGAGACCTGGTTCAACGAATGTCCCAACGGCGGCGGTCCCATCGAAGACGGCGACCCGGCCGACCCTTATCTCCCGACTCCCCCAAACACTGACAATGACTGGACGGAGATCGACCTTCCGAGTGAAATTGACCTTCCGGACGACTACATCGGCCTCATCGAGCAAAACGTAGCGCCGGCCTCGCCCGGGGATATATTCTTCTATAGCTTCAGCGAAGAGGACAATAGGAATGTACAGATTGCGCTGACCGGCGCAGCGGAGGACTTCCCGAACATCGACTGCGGGGTTCACTTTGTCGGCGGCCAAGATGGGGATACACTCTCCTGTGTGGCCGAAAGCACCGCGTGGATGTACTTTTCCATCAACATGCTGGCCAGCAACGACGCGGATGCTGTCCAGCGCCGAGATCTTTCCTCCGCCGCACGGCATGCCCAATTCCACGATACCTGGCAGCCGACGGGAAACTGCTCCACGGTCCATTGTATGCTGATGGCCAACGCCCCATCAAACACTTGGATCCCGATTGGGAATGGCAGCTCCCGAGGTCTGTTTCACGACCACCATTTTGCAAAGTTCGGAGATCTGGTCGCGCATCGGGCCTATCCCGGGGGATTCCGCAATCTCTCAATTGCAACTGATCGGACCGCGTCCCCGGCAAAGAAACTAGCTGCAAGAGGAGGCCTCGAGCCGGAATGGACGAGTGACGGTGGTTTCATCGCCCAGGGTCTCTTTCGGGATGATCAACTCGCCCGGATAACGGGCTTCTACAACGGCCCCGGGGACGATGACAATGCCTCTACGAGCATGATGATCGGGAGTTTCGACGAGCAGACGGTTGCCAAAACAAATTTCCACGAGTTCTGCGTCAGACTGGGCTACAACGTATCTACCGATCCGGCGGCCATTGCATATATAGAACATAAATATGGCGTGCCGGATGAAACACCCGCGGAAGAGGCCGAGGCCCGGCTAAAGGAGTGTGAGCAGGCCTTTGAAGAAGAGGAAGACCCGATTCCCCCGAACTTGGTCTGTTACCACAACGTGACGAAGGACGATCCAACCCTGGCAATCAATGAGGACGACAATGAGGACCTCAAGAACACGGGGCCACTGCCCTGGCAGATGGACCCTAAGTCTCAGGCAGTCGTGAAGCGGCTCACTTTCGGGGGATTCATCCGCAACCTCTTCGCCAAACGGACCGCAACCAGTGGCCACAGCGAGCCCTACGACGTTCATGATATCACCTCCGGCACTGGACGCACCATCACCTTCCTGGCGCCGACGTATCCCAACGGTGGGAATGGCCAGAGTCTCACCGACACGAAAGACAACGGTCAGTTCACTGTATAAACAAATCCCCCACGCATCTTGCTAATGGTCAGCTTCAATTCGTGTAGGCGACGTCACTGCGTACGGCCTCATGGACGAGAGAGACTGTACGAACGGCCAGCTGATAGATGATGCAAACACAAGCGACCCTACACGTCGAGACTTTATCAGGGTGGTGACGGAGGTCAGCAATTCCTATCATTCAATAACTCTTATTTCCCGAGTGCATTACTGACCCAAGCACCGGACGGCTAGCATATCCAACCAGAGCGACAAAACCTACGGAACGGGCTAGAGTACGCTCAGAATCCCGAAATGGATCTCGCGGATGGACTCGGAAGTCAGATATCCACCTACAGGGCCATTTCGTTCGACGACCAGCTCAACTGGGCCAGCGTCCCGTATCGCTCCTGGGCGGCCAACCATAACCTTACCGTCGGCTTTAATCCGGCTCGCCTCGACCGAGACGGTTCTCTGTATTCGGACATTGCCGATGCTGAGGGCTCCAGCACGAATCCCACCGTCATGGTCAATCTCGAATCCAACCTGAACGGCTATAAAGCCAAGATCATGAACACTTATGTAAATCCCACGGCCGACTCCCGGTTCAACCCCCTGGCTGAGAATCCCTCGCAAGAGAACACGCAAACAGCGCTTTCGTTGTTACGACAGGTACGTCCTTTGCCTTGCCTTGCCTTGCCTTGCCTTCCCACTAGAAAAATAATTTGTTCCCTTGCTAAGTTTTCCGTTGCGATAGGGTATCGCCGTTTTCAATTACCTGAACACAGACCATATCCTGGATCTCCAGGCGGAATTCTACACTCGCCTCCAATCGGCAACCCTCACGTTCGATCAGCTCTGGAACGCAGCGGACCCGACGCGGCCCCCGTCCGCCATGACGGGGCTATTCACCGAATTCCTGATCCGGCATTCCAGGAGAATGACCAATGTTCATCGTGCCTACATGTTACGTCGAGTGCATCAGCTGCGGGATGGTTGGAACGTGTACCTGAGGGCGGGGAGAAGTGAAAGTGAGATCGCCATCGCACTTGCCGCTCTGGCTGCGATCGCGGCCATCGCGGGTCAGATTGATACCGCGATTCGGTTTCGAGCGGAGGATTATATCTTCCGCCAACCTGAATCTTGAGGCTTGGATGTGTTGGCTGGGGTATCTGGGACAGAGTGCCAGGGTATAACTAGCTAGAAAGAGAAGAACATGCGATGTTATCCGTTTGTGGGTTGATTTGTGGGCCTTTTGATGTAGATACATTTCTCCATGTAGTCTCCGAACACCAACAATGCCCTTCACAGTCTTACCCAAGGATGAACCGGATAAAGTCACATAGTTTATCCTGGTGCTGCAACTTCAGACGGATTCGTGGGCGCCCCATCTTTTTCCGGGAATCCGAGAGGAATCCGAAAGCTCCTTTTGACACCTTGAAAGTAGGCTTGGAGCATATAAGGGCCCTAAAACCATGGATAGGCTTCAATCATCACAAAATCGACAACCAGCAAGACCTTCTATCTTTCAACCCTTGACTACATTTCTCTTTTCTCCACAATGGTCAGCTTCAATGTTCGCGGGTTAACCCTCGCCCCCGTCACCCCCTTCACCCCAGACGGAGCAGTCGACTACGACGCCATCCAACGCCTCGGCTCCTGGCTCGGTAGCATCGACGGCGTCAAAGGCCTCGTCGTCCTCGGTCACGCTGGCGAAGGAACCTTTCTCACCCCCGAGGAACAGATCTCCGTAATCAAGGCCTTCGTCAAGTCCGTCAACAACAAAGTCCCCATCATCGCCGGCATCACAGGCGAAGGCACAGATGTCGCAGCCCGCAAAGCAAAACGCGCAAAAGAAGCCGGCGCATCAGCTGGTCTCCTTTACCCTTCCCACGGCTGGCTGCGCTTCGGATACCAGGCCGGTGCGCCCCAAGACCGCTACCGACGCGTGTATGAAGTCTCTGGTCTCCCCCTGATTCTGTTCCAGTACCCCGACAACACGAAGGCCAGCTATAGTCTGCAAACGATGCTGGATATTTCTGCACAACCTAGAGTATTTGCGATGAAGAACGGGGTCCGGAATATGCGTCGCTGGGATACGGAAATCCCTGTTATTCGTGCTCAGAGGCCGGAGCTTCAGATTCTCTCGTGTCACGATGAGTATCTGCTTCATATGGCGTTTGATGTTGATGGGTTCTTGGTTGGATATGGGAATGTTGCTCCGGAGTTGTTGATTGAGTTGATCAAGGCTGGGAAGGCGAAGGATTACAAAAGGGCGAGGGAGATTCATGACCAGCTGCTTCCGGTGACGAAAAGTGTTTATCATCGGGGGTCGCATATGGAGGGGACTGTCGCTCTGAAACATGCTCTTGTTGCGAGGGGGATTCTGCACCACGCCACTGTGCGATCGCCTCTTCTGCCTCTGGGGCCTGGTGCGGAGCAGGAAATTCATGCGGCGATCGGTGCGGCATCTCTGAGCAGGGTGGCTTAATGAGTGAAGGAACGCGAAGAAAACCACCCTTAACCTATTATTTTCTTGTGAGAGATATATGATATATGAATAAATATATACTATTTTGTCTCTTTCCTTTTTCAATTTTGTTTTCTTTTTTTTTTCTGTCTCTTTTGCAAACTATTGGGCTTTGTAGCTACTAGTGATTGCTCTTATGGTGAGAATATATATCTTTCTATTTCGGAGGCAGTAAAGCACTGACGGCCGATTTTGCTACCCTGCCATGTGGTTTTATTCTCTAAAACTAATTCTAGCCTCATAGTGAATTGTGCGCTCTATATCCATAGTCACTACTGAGGTTTCATAGCATTAGCTTGGCGAACTAAAGTACAGCATCTCCAAGCTTCAGAAGGGTGCACAGACTTGGAAAATGACTGATCTAACCATATTAGGAAATTTATTTGTGGAGGGACGTTAGTCACCATCCTCTACTTCTTATTGGTCAACATTCCGGTACTTTCTGATTTGTTGATGCTGTGAATTCTGATTGGTTCTGGATTCGCCAATCAAATGGAGGTCCCGTGACCTTGGGACATCCTGTGATATTATTGGCTCTCATAATGTGCTGGGCCCACTTTTTAGTTACTGCCTCAGGCCTCACTTTCCCAGCGCTTGCAACGCCTTGTTGCCTTTTAACACCACCAGCGGTATTTTAAATCCTTAAGTTGTTTTATATAGGACTGATGAACCACTCTAAAGGAGTAAAGTTTCATTAGGGGCAACTTAGGGCAGCAAAGTGGTTGTTGCACGCATCTTTTAGAAATAGGGCTCCCCGTTAAACCCATTTACTTTTGCGAATATTTCATGGTTTCTTGCACATCTTCTCATCCTATTCAGTCCCTGCTGCGTCGAATTATGTGTGGAATTCCAAACAAGGGGTGGCAAGAAAGTTTTGGAATAATTATGAGTACTCTCGTTTCCTGCTACTGGCCACACCCCCGTTTGGTTTAACCTACTCCTATACCGTCCTCCAGCTGGGTGGCTTGAGCTTAGGGCTAGTGGTCGGCCGGATTGAATACTAGGCTCGGAACCGCGAGGCTATCCCTGCGCATATCTTGGCAAAAGTGAGTAGGTCTCGGACCCTGAAAAGCTTCATTTATAGCTTTTGATATTCTCAAGCATGGGAATGATACAAGGTTACTGTTGTAGAAATAGTAGGGATATAACCGTTGGAGTAACTGGGAGTCTGGAGCGTGGCAACAGCATCCTGTTGGAGAAGTTCGGCGGGGCCACCCAATACGAACGGGTGGCCTCGGGATCTTCGAGCCACCATGTTGGAGTTGTTGGAGTCATCCATCAAATGTTGGCAGCTGATCTAGGAAAAAAGTACCTCTATCAGCTACCCATAAAGGGTCTTGATAAGAGCGGGGAAGCTCTTCTAGCTCCCCATTATAAAAAGAGCTGACGTATATTATTCCAAGACCTCCCGTTCTTCTCAAATCCTACCACTAGTACCACAATCTCCTTCGGCCCGTATATCTATTGAATAGCCATGGGTTCAGCACCAGAGTTATCCGTCAAGACGGCAGAGATCGTTGGCCTCTGGACCGATAGAGTCCGTGGAGGGTTCGCACCGCTTCCGGTAAGAAAACTCTAGAGAGCGGTATTACTCTAGAAGATCTGACAAGAGTCCTAGGTGGCTATCAAGCGCGCAGACGATTACAAACTCTACGATGTGGACGGAAAGGAATACATCGACTTCATCTCGAATTTCGCGGTGATGAATTTCGGCTACACAAATGCAAAGATCCTCGATGCCGCAGTATCCCAAATGAAGAAACTACCGTTGCTTAATACGGGGTTCATTTGTCCCTTGTATGCTCAGCTGGCGAGCCGTATTACCCAGGTACAGTATGATCCTTTTCGTCTGTACTTTGGGAGCATACCTAACATCGGGTTCTTGAATAGAAATTCGGATTCGACCGGCTCGTGGCCATGAACACTGGATCCGAAGCCGTCGACTCGGCCATCAAGATCGCCCGCAAATGGGCCTACGTCAAGAAGCAGATCCCCGCGAACGAGGCGTGGATTCTCACCACTGATCGGTGTTATCATGGGATTACCCTAGCGACGATGCCATTGTCGAATGTTATGGCGGAGAGTGCGTACCTCACCTCACACAGTTTTATATATTTCATTTTATATGCTAATACGATAGCGGTGCTAGATTTCGGCCAGCACGTCCCGAAAGTAGGACCGTTCGCGCCTACTTCTGGAAAGCTGATCGAATACGGGGAGCTCGATGTGCTCCGCGAAGCCCTCGAAGTAGACGGGTCTAAAATCGCAGCTTTCATCGTCGAGCCTATCCAGGGTCTGGCCGGGACACGCGTTCCTCCCAAGAACTACCTCCAGAGTGTACGCGACCTATGCAAAAAGCACAATGTGCTTTTCATCTGCGACGAGGTTCAGACTGGATTTGCTCGTACGGGCACGGATCTTGCCTTCCAGGCTGAATCTGGCGTACAGCCGGATCTCGTAATCTTAGGAAAAGCCTTGACTGGAGGTAAGCTCCCCTAATCTTGACCTATATTATACCCTAGAGCTCTAGTTACTAATGAGGACAGGATACTACCCCATGTCCGCCGTAATGGGCCGCGCAGAAGTAATGGACATTCTAGTCAGATACGAAATCGCGGGGACATTCTCCGGTGGCCCTGTCCCCTGCGCCGCAGCTCTGGCTATGCTCGATGTTCTGGAAGAGGGAAAGTTTTCGGAACGTGCTCAACGACTAGGTGAACTGCTTACGAGGACGATCGATGACCTGGCTCCACCACATGTTCTCGATCATCGTGGTCGGGGCAGGGGATTGTTTCAGACGCTTGTCATGGATGAGTCGGCTCCTGGTGTAACGGGGCGACGGGTTGCGGCGTTGACTGCGCAGAGGGGAGTGCTTATTGGGAACGGGGCGGATAGGTTGAGGTTTAGTCCGCCGTTGACGGTTTCGGAGGAGGATTTGGTGAAGGCGATTACCATTGTGGTGGAGTGTATTCGGGATGTGGGTAAATTTGGGGAGTTTCCGGGTAGTGGGTTTTTGAATTAGTTTTAATGTTAGTATTTTGTCTTAATGGATGCCAGTTGGATTTGATGTTTTATGGTAGTTTGTCGCTTTTCCACTGCGCCTTCCTCTTCTGGAAGGGGGATGTTTGGGGGCGCCTTCCTTGCCTGGTCTTTCTGGCTGAGGGAGTTCCCTTATATCCGGCTTGTTTCCCTCGACGGGGACTAAAGATCCAGATCAACATTTCCCTCCTGCTCGGATCACCTTATTGTCTATCATCTCATTCACCATCAACAAGTATATGGAAAGATGAAATTAACTCCTCATTCGCAGCCCTGGAACTCGCGGTTGAGCATGCTCAATACCATCGGTGGCGCGGGGACATTAGGATATGGGAATACACTAAAAACGTAATTAACATGGTATCGCGAAATAGAATAAAAGAGGTTGGAAAAGTGGGTGTTTGGGTTAACTGCGTCGCTCCATGTCCTCTCCCCTCAGCGCTCTTTTCGCCCTAATACTTTCTTCGACCATCAGGATCAGCTCCTGATTCCTCGACTGCTGGGCATACTGTGTTGCAGTCTCGTATCCCGGTGGCTCCGGATCTGCTCCATGATCGAGCAGCCACCGTGTCCGTTTCACGCTCCCTGCCCAGAGAGCCTCTAAGAGCGGATACCCTGGCTCTGAACCTCCTCTCAATATCATACGTCGCAGATTGACATCAGCCCCCCGCTCCACAAGTAGTGCCATGATGGCCACTTGATTATCCTCAAAGTCTCGACGGTCGTGCGGGTCGGGCAAAATTTCTACCCGGTTCAATGTTGAACCTGCGGCTCTATGTAATGGAAATCCATTGTTCATGTTGGCGCCTGCGTCAAGGAGTAAGCGGACGGACTCCACTTGACCACGACTTGCTGCAGTTTGTAGAACCCCGCAGTCACCGTTTCTTTCGCGTCCCTGGAAATCATATTTTGAATACCCTATTTTCCCAACGTTCGGATTGGCGCCATGAGCCAAGAGGAGGCGGAGGATGGCCGGCTTGGAGGTTATCCTGAGAAGGAAAGATTCACCCTTAGTATCCGGGATATCGGGGTTCCATCCATGCTGCAGGAGAAGCTCAAATAAAGGGACTTGTAGGTCTTCGGGGGCGGCGAGGACATTTTGAGCTGTTTCACGGACGATGGGCGCTCCGATACCAAGCAGATATTTAGTGGTTTCAACATTACCCGCTCGAATGGCAAAAACAAGTCCGTTGTGAAGGAACGCAGGCGTGCGGTAGTGAGATGAAGCGATATTGTACAGATGGCGTAGAGGACCATCTCGACAAGCGGACTCAAAGGCCAGTAAGTCAGGGGAGGGCTCAACCATGCGTGAGTACAACCCATTTACATAGTTCAGGTCGTCGAACTGCATTAGTGGGAGGTCGGTATACCGGTGGTGATCGTAATCGTTGGTATAAATGCCCTGGGGCATTCCGTACCACTGTTCCAGGCGCTGCGGGTCGTTCTGGCTGAAGACGGGGAGAAGCTGTTGCATCATCTGGCGTAGCTGTTGATCCTGGGGGTTTGGGATGCCTGCATTGATATTATCCATGATGCCTTGATGCTGCGATACTGAGAGCGAGGATGGAAGATACAAGGAGGCAGTGGGGGCGATGATGGAGGGGCCAGGCAGCCGCACGCACTAAATATGTTGGCAACAAAGAAGCTGCTTCTTGGCGTTGGGATCGGCGATCCTGGCAGCTATAAATTACGGCGCCGCCACGGCGCACCGGCCTCGGACCATGCGTAGCCTTTGGGCTGGGCGGCAGCAGGGATACTGCGTCTGGGATTGGATGGAAAAGGAGCAGTTGTTTGGAACCGACAAGCATTCGCCATGGGGGCGGAATCCACGTTCGTGGTGAATCCCTGGCAGGAGCTCAACCCTAGCCGACTTCTCATGCAGCCTGCCAGCGCCGCATGAGAAACAAAGCCTAACATAGCCCCCAACCCCGGCGGGTACAATTAGGCTTGGGGTGTGATTGGATGAGATTCACAGCAAAGATACGGTGCAGCGAGGGAGATATACACTTCCCAATTATAACACCATGTCCAGCCAACATTGGCCTGTATGGCCTCCGAAGATGGCCGAATCTTGCCTATCACACGGGATGACCACTATCGCAAGGCTGTGGAAAGAAAGGAACTGTTGGATTGCATGTTAGACGGGATGTTGGGTTGCGGACTGCTCGCTCGTGGTCCATCGCGTAGTCTTTAGCCTCAAATTGGGGTTATAAAGAACGACGCCTGCCCCCCCCCCCCCCCCAAGTCCGGTTTCCAGACTCGAATGCAGGAGCAACAGAACCAACTCCAGCCCAAATCATGAGATATTCCATATTTTGGTCAGCTTCACTGCTGGCTGTTGCTGTGAAACATGTTGCTGCAGCTGCAGTCATTGGATCAACCGGCACTCCAACCCAGAGCGCACCTACTTCCATACCCCCCTCTCAGAGCTCTATTCCACCGCATGGAACGAGGACCTCAACACCGTTGATCTATGTCCCTACGCCCTCGAAGCCAACGAACCCCAAAGGTCAAGGTGTTTCTAGCTCAATCCCGCCCTCATCCAGTGCCAACCCGCCACATACCAGTACACTTGTTGCAGGTGCGTCCACTCCTATATTCATCAGTACGTCTACCGCATCAACCGCGACTACCACAAGCACCACCAGCACCACTGCCACAAGCAGCAGCAGCAGCAGCAGCAGCAGTAGTGGTACTACTTCCCAGTCGGAGTACGCCTCGGAAACAAGTAGCACGTCACCCAATCCTACAGATAACTCGACGGGAAGCTCCGGGGAAGGTAGCACATCTTCTACGGATTCAACAAATCCCACGCACATTTCCATAGATACTGCATCGACAAGCTCTGGAGGTGTCGGTACACTTGACTCTTCCTCGAGCCACCCAAAGCCTTCTACACTCATTCCTACTGGCAGCACGCCGGTGGGCTTTGGGGGGGTCAGCACCCCCGTTTCACCCTCAAGTCACCCAACCCCCCCAACAACCACTCATGGCCTAGCCAGCCCTATTGTACCACCATATACTACCGATGTGGCTTCTACCTCGTCAACCACCACGCTGACCACTTCGGCTAGCACCGACACGGATATTCCGGTGATCACGGAGCTTCCCCCTGGAGGAACAGTGACTAGCACCAACATAGATACCCTGGGGATCACCGGGGAATCACTGACCACCACATTCTCGACCTTACTCATTCCTACCCCAGTGGTGACTTCCAGTCTCTCTTCCATATCGTCTGAATTCGTGGAACTTTTCCCGATAATCAGCGCTTGGGAAACGAACCCAACCCCCCCAATTCAGACAAATGTTTTGAAACGGGTCAAAAAAGTCGGGACAGAGGTGGAGAAACTCATCTCCAAGGTGGGCGGAGACATATCTCCTCCTGATTGCCCATCAAGCAACAAGAAGAGAAATTTATTGGGTGACATATTTGACACTGCCACCGATGTCGCTGGCGATGTCGCTAGCAACGTTGTGAGTGGATTGAAATGTGTTACTGAAAAGGTGAAGAAGCTTTCGGACGAAATTAAGAAGGGTGATATAGAGCGTGTTAAGAAGGTTCTCAATACCCTGGTGTCGGAGAATAATGACCCTCCAGAGGAAGATCCTGATCCGAGTAATACGTCGAGCTCGGAATCCACCACCACAAGTGACTCGGAAACCTCAACGTCCTCCTCTTCCTCATCGACTACGACCACGACCACGACGTCATGTACTTCTGAGATAACGGCATACGAAGTTACGATCCTCTGTGAACCAACTTCAATTACAGCCGATGGCTCCACAAGCTTGACAACCACTTGCTCCCCGACCACTACCATTACAACCACCGGGTGCTCTGTCACTGACACCACTACGACTATCACAAGCACGACTAGCGCTCCGCCCGTAGTGTGTGCACGGGGAACCTGCGGTGATGCATGCTCCGCTGAGGGTGGTAACTTGGTGACTGTATCAACGTCAATTGACTGTGCCGCGCTTCCGACAATCACGTCGAATGCACCGCTCACTGCCTCCCTCCCTGATCGCGGTGTCAATCGCCGAGAAGACAAGCTCAAAATCGAACTACCGACTGACGGTCGGGAAGCCGCCTCTAGTACCAATTCGAGTAATCTTCGCCGGGGAGGGGGACTGGAACGTCGTGTTCCCCAGTGGCCAATCATCGTCGGAATACCCCCAGGCTCATACGGAGGAATTCATGTGGCTCAGCTAGCTGGCAAAATATCAGAGAATGGTGGATGGCTGGACCACCAGATCGCCGACACAACAGCGAATGGGTATGTTTTCACTGACTTGCTATATGGGTACATCGGGGTAAAAGGGCTTTTTGGGTGTACCTCGGTGGTGATTGTATCAAGTCTTGGGATATACATCTCCCACATCTACCAGGAACCGGTATTTGTTTCATCTGACGGTACTCCAACCGATGACAGGTTTTTCCAGGAAAACGCGTTCAACATTCTTCTGAATGGTGGCTATGGAGTAAAATCTGTTAGGTCGATGATGGGAACAGATGACAATCCCGACGTTCTACACCGTATGTACAAACCCCAGGTGGCGATTATCACTCCATTTAACGAGAAATGGCCACCATACTCCCGGATGTACGAGCAGCGAGTTCAGTGGCTCAAACAACAATTCGACTTGTTTTTTGAACGGAGTCCAGGTGACCGAAACTCAGCGATAATCGGAGGCTACGTTCGCGATCGAGACCGCTCTGAAATTGATGCCCTACCCGAGGGAAAGATCCTTATAGAAATGGCACCGATAAACCACTGGAATGAGTATGGTCTTCAAGTTGGGTTTTGCCGGATATGGGTCGGGGGCTTCCAGTTCCTTGATATGGATCTCATCCCTGCTGAATACTACCGCCTCGCATATCTCGAGGCACAGGGACAGGCAACGCAGACACAGGGCAATCAATTGCAACGACGAGACATCCAGCGGAATCCTGTTATTGAATACCAGATGTCCGTATGCCCAGGCTACTGGGACACATTCAACATCAGTACCATCAGTACTATCATCACCACCCCTTCCACAACAACAACCACTACCACTACTGCTACTACTACCACTAGCACCGAGAGCTCCTCCGCTGCCAAAACGGAGAGCACATTCATTACCACCACGAGAACCTCTACCAGTACCGAATCATCCTCCCAATCTGAATCATCAGCAACCACCACCATGCTAGTCAACCCACCAGGTCCCCCACCCGGCTTCGAGCCGCTCACCCCCGAGCCAACCACAACCACCACCACCGAACTGGTCAATCCACCGGGTCAGCCTCCCGGTTTCGAGCCAACCACAACCACAACCACAACCGCACCCACCAACACAGACTTCGTGGAAGGACGATTTTGCAATGGGGCATACGACGGCCACATGGAAATTCGGAGAGAGGACGTCTTATTACTAGCTTCGAATTGCGTAGAAGGTGGGCACGTGGCAGAAGAACAATCGGTAGGCCCCGGCGCATATTTTCGCTGGCCAAAGAAAAGGGAAACCACGCCATATTATGCTGAAATCAAGTGGCTGGAGGGGGAGGGGTGTAAGGACGCACCGCGACAAAACGCAATGGGGGAGGGGGGCCTTACCTGTGACAAGATCCTGTTTGAGAATTGGGAAAAGTGCGATAATGGTGGAGCTGGGGGGATGTACATTGTTGACTGTCTGATGTATACGTTTGCGACGATTCCGCTGAGTGATTGGTAGGCGCTGGGGTTCTGGTAAAGGCCGTAGAGGGTTTGTTCTAGAGGATGTATTGCTTCCTTGTTTTGTCCGTTTATATATGCTTAACTCGAGTGACCTTTATATTTATATACATACATGAGTTTTAATTAGAAGTATTTGATTACTGAAACCCTAATTCCTTAATATTGGTTGACACCTGTTTGCTGACTCGGGGATTTAACAACCACTGTACAGGACTGGTGGAGGTATGAGAAAAGGAAAATAAATCATTAAAACCTCAAATATAAAACATAAAAGATTACTTGTAATAATTCTCGACCTTCAACCCCTTGAACTCAAACTGCGTGTTCTCCCGCTTATCAATGACCGTCTTATGGTGCACATCCCTCACTCGCGCACGCACATACTCCGTCCCAGTAGGGACCGGCCTATCGACATTCTTATCCTCCTCACTTAGCAAACCCAGCCTCTCTAGTACGGGGGATGGGACGGTCTTCATCAACGTATTATCCCCAGGACGGGCGAAGTACAGGAGCCCAAGCCGGGGGACATTCAACTGGTCCGCTGGAGGGGTAACCACCCGATGGATAGTGGACTTGAGGAAACCTGCAACACTTAGCACAAAAACTATAACAAGTGAAACATAAGGGGTTGTATACCGTTAGTAAGGAAAGTCAACGTATCAGCAACATTACACGTAATTCCCCCCTCCACAGGCTTAACCCATTTCCAGTCCCCTTCTGGCGTCCGGATCTGCAGACCAGCCACGTTCTGGGAGAAGAGGAGCGTTAAACTACCGAAGTCGGTGTGTCCGCCCTTCGTGTAGGCTTGGGCTCTATCCCATTCGTCCTGTGTGCGGGTGTTGTAGATCATGTAGCGGAGATGGTCGTCTGAGCGGCGATCGTAGGCGTGTGCGTCAACGAGGTAGTTCTCGGGTAATTCGAGGATGATTGCCATTAGGACGAAGAGTTTTCGGATAACGCGGTCGTAGAGGTCGCGGTGAAAAGTTGCGATTTCGTCGTAGTTCTGCTTGACGATTTTGTGTTTGGGGACGTCGTCGAATTCGGGGATTGCTTTCGGGATGTTGAGCTACATTTTTATTTAGCTAGGGCACTATATTTAAAGGAGAGGGAAGGGTAAGGGTACCATTTCAATATTATCCTTCACGCCTGTATCTCCGATCCACCGGTTGTTCTCGCGGTAGCCGAAGTACTCTCCCGCAGCGAAATTGCAAGGGAAGCTTCGTTTCTCCTCCAAGGGCTCTTTGAAGAAGGCATTACCGAAGTTGAATTGGCGGAGGACGCGCTCGTCATCCAGTCCGTGGCCGACTACCACCCAGAATCCGACGCGGGTGACGGCATCGTAGAGTTGTTTGGCGAGTGCCTCTTTGCCTCCCGGTTGATCGAACTGGGAGAGATCGATCTCGACGAGGGGAGCCCACTCGAGGTTCTCGGAGGTGGGGGCGGGACGATTCCAAGCTTTTGTTGGGATATCCTGAACGGCAGGCTCTTGGACGGCTGATGGAGCCATGTTGGTTGGTATCTCTGATGTGTAGCTAAATTTATGAAAAAGCCTAGCTGGCTGGTATGGGTAGTCTGGGCGAGAGGTTACCCTGCGCAAGTGGGGAAATTTATACGCACGACTTGAATCTGCAGCTGATACATTAAATCCAACGCTTGCCCACCGTCTGAATCATGATCCTGCCACGGGATTCGGATAATGCGCCGCGTTCCTCCCACCGCGCGGGGTTGCGGTGGATATCATACCTGCCGTGGATTGCGTGATGGGCTCCCGTCGCGCAGCTCCCGTTGGACAAGCTTCGAGCCCAGGCAGGTGGCGAGGACCTTTGCGACCACCCACACGGCTTATGCTAAACCTTATAAGGGCCTAGAATTATTTAGCGAAGTGCGGACGGTTATCGCGGTAGGCGGAGGGTTTTTTTAATCCTCCGAGACTGTGGCTGCCGCGAGACTTTCTGGGGTGTGAGGATTGGCGCGTGCGCACGTTGGCGGTAGAAAATATCTCACAATCCGTGAACACAATGAGGAATTTGGAATGGGGGAGGCAAACCTGCAACCAATCTGAAATGGTCTAAGATGGGCATGGGAGCTTATCCATAGCAGGCTGCTGGGAATGTCGTGATTCTACCTATCATGGTATCACAGGGATTTCCCCATGTGCTGGTGCTGAAGGAACAAATTGTGGAACAGAGGGAAATGCTCATCTAGAGCTGGTAGGAAATGATGTATATATAGACAAGTCCGGTTGTGCCTGTGAAAATAATCGGAGGTTGGAACAGGAGCGATCACCATATTAAAAATGGCCTCCAGCAAATCCCAACCTAGCGGCCTGGTTTCCACCCGGCCCATTTCCACCCCCTCATTAACCAGCGATGAGGAAACCGCTTCCGACACCAAATACCGCCAGGAGCTTGAGAAGCGCGTAATGCGCAAAATCGACTTCTGGCTCGTCGGGTTCTACTCCATCGTTTACGTTTTCCGAGTGATCGACTCAAGCAACTACTCCAACGCAGCGATCATCAACCTCGAACAAGGCACCGGAATTAAAAAGGAGCTCAACCTCTCCCCCTCCCAATGGTCGTGGACACTTTCCATTTTCTCGTATAGTTATATGATCTTCGAACCGTCGAACACACTGTTGCTGAAAAAGTTCAAGCCCTCGCGATGGATGTTTGTCCTCATTCTCTTCTGGGGTATTTCGGCGTGTTGCTCAGGTGCAGCACAGAATTTCAAAGGTATGATGTGCATTCGGTTTGCGATTGGGCTGGCAGAAGCGGGATTCTACCCGGCTGTGCTGTATCATATGGCGTTTTGGTATAAGCCCTCCGAGTTGCCGTGGCGATTGTCCCTCTTTTACTCGCTAGGTCAGATATCTGGGGCGTTGAGTGGGCTGTTAGCATATGCGATTAGCTTTGCCAATGGAGCGGGTGGACTGTCGGGATGGAGATGGCTGTTTATTATCGAGGGCTTACCTGCTATTCTGCTCTCATTCGTTGCATTATTTGGTCTCCCTGATTATCCCGAAACGGCGAAGATGCTTACGGCCGAGGAGAAGGCGTTCCTGGCGAACAGGCTTTCAGACCGCGCGCCGTCTGGCAAAGATAGGAACTGGTCTTGGGATGATGTGAAAAAGCTCTTCAAAAGTCCAACGCTTTATACGTTTTCGATCTACTGGATTGGACATGGAATCGGTGGGTTTGGAGTCAATTATGCGCTGCCAACTGTGATTTATGAGTTGGGATTCACTACCACCGCTTACTCCCAGTTGATGAACATCGTAAGTCCTCCTAACTCCGAGAATATGCGAGCTGTGGCCTAATAATGAATCACACCAGCCCCCATTCGTCGCATGTTTTGTCTTCCTCAACACCATCGCGCATTTCCTCCACAAAAAGAAGATCAAGCCCTGGACTACAGCTGTTGCCAGTACGTCCCCCATGCTATGTACCCCCTACAACAGACATTATACTAACTCCTGGGTAGTCGAAAGCACAATCATAATCTGCTACATCATCCTCATCACAGTCCCCAACTCTATCGTGAAATACCTCGCTCTCATTGTCGCAACTGCCTGCGCTGGATCCGCTTACCCAGTTATCTGGCCAGAACGGATCCGGGACCTTGAAGGCGCCGTCGCAGCCGGTATTGGTATCGGACTGACCAACGCGATGGCACAGTTTAGTGGAATTGTGGGACCTCATGTTTATAACACGGTGTTTGGCCCGACATATCGGGTTTCGTATATTATTTGTCTCTGTTTTTTGCTTGTGGCTATTAGTGGGGTGTTGATGTCTTGGTTCTTGGTTCGGAGGAAGGATCGGAAGGCGAGGGCGCAGGAGGAGGGTGGGGATAATAGGCAGGAGTAGGGTTTACTTGATAAGAGGTATACTATATTGATCACGGCTTTACGCTAGAATAGTACCAAGATTCTTTATTAGAAGGAGTTGAGGCTGTTACCTTCGTTTTGCGACTGAGAGGACCTGTGTGGGTATTCTCCGGATTGTGGGTATTTCCCGGTGATGGGGATAGCCGAGTCAATGAAGCCTTTCTGCATCCTGATTAATCACCTAGTAGCTCTGTGGTTTGCTTTATGATTGCAAATATTTCTAAATCTGATACATTCCTTGCTAGACACGGATTTCGTCATCAACAGAATACATTAACCAACCAAGCGAGTGGCCAAGGAAATATCTACTGCAAATATATATATCAATGAGAACCAATGTCATCCCTTACCCGACTACAAGGTCAGGATCCCACTAATTGAATAATTTATATCGCTCATTTTGCTTGCAAATTGCTAATGCGTATGGAAAATACGGACGGCCAGCCATCGCCTGTGCAGAAGCATATACCCCCTTAAACAAACTCCGCATCCCCCCAAGTTTATCGCAAGATATAAAACCACCTCTTCCTCCCCGATCCGAACAATTCGACCTGAAAAGAGCAGCGACCGTCTCATCTCACAACGCCTAAACCGCCCTGTGTCTCCCCACCTAACAATCTACAAATGGCGGTACATCTCACTAGCATCCATCCTCCACCGGGCCACTGGTCTCGTCCTCGCCGGTAGTCTATACGGATTCGCAACCCTCTACTTAGTCGGACCCTCGCTAGGTCTATCCATTGATTCAGCTTCAATCGCGTCGTCATTCGGCTCGTTACCATTTGCTGCGAAAGCGGCGATGAAATTCGGAATTTCGCTTCCATTGACATACCACTTCTTCAATGGCTTGAAGCATTTAAGTTTTGATCGGGGTTTGTTTATGGGGAGGGAGAGCCATAAGCGGGCGGCGTGGGTGGTGCTAGCCTCTAGCATGGGTGCATCAGCTGTGTTAGCATTTTGGCCGCGAAGTGAATAAAATGTTGTATAGATTGATATCAGGAATGTGACTGTTTTGAAACACCCCTTAGTACTTGTCGTAGATCGAGGGTGAAGTCCCTCGCGATACCACCACGGCGAGATATGGGTATATGGAGGTAGACTCTGGCTAAGGAGATGATCTCAGGTGCGTAGATCATGATGCTGGCGCGGGATATTTCTTCGGGGGTCCAGTGGGTGGTGCGGAGGTGGTTCCAGAGGGCTTCCCAACGGTTTAGCGCTATTTCGAGGGTTGGGATCATATTTCCGGTGCAGGGGTTATTGGATTGGACGCTGAATATGATGGGGTGGAAGGCTTTGGATGTTAGTTCCCACTGTATGGTAGAAAGGGAGGGTTTGTACCGCAGGCTAGGATATACGTATCGAAGATTCCGAGGTTTGATGAGAGACTCAGGTCATGGGCGTCCCATTTATCGCTAAGGATGCTCTGGATGACCTCGCTTGTGGCTGGTGGACGGATCTCGTGGATAGCCAAAGTCTGAAGAGTTGAGTCACGCATTATGTCAACCGTTTTCGACTCAGTGGGAAGCTGGAAGGACAGCTCCATTAACTGGAGGCAGGGCGGTTGATTGTGGAACATCACGAAGGAGGCATCTAGAACATAAATGAACCCTATGAGGCTTTGAAATAAATTCAGCCGACACCTTTAGACTGTTACTTGTATATAGGTTGACTCACCGGCAACAAACCTCTTCTCGCATGAACATTCCAACATCTACATCCGCAGCGTCACTCACCACATGATGGCGTGCCCCTGTGAGAGATAATGCTCTCACAGCAGATACCAGGGCCGGAAATCGCTGCACCCGAACGCGGCGCTGTGTCCGCAGTTCAGGCGTCGACTTTTGGATAAGAATCATACAGATCGCCCCTTGGATGCACTCAATAGCCTTCTGCGAGATCTCATCCTGATTATATGTAGTTTGATGTACACTATATATCATGCCTTCAAATGTCGCACTTTCGAAAATAGCATCCTCTCCCACATCGAAGAATGCCCCTGCAAGCCTTGCTAGGTCGTCCGATTGGCTACAAACAGCACCGAGTAGCACCATTGATAGAAGAAAAGGTACGGAAACACATTCAACGTCGAATCCCGGAAGATAAATAATCGGAGCACGAGGATGAACGTTCTGGAAGTAAGCTGATATCAACTCCTCAACATTCCCTGCAGTAAAGAATGCAAGGGCATGATCCATGTCGAAACCCCGTTTACTGGGTTGCACCCCCTCAAGATACCTAATTAGACGCTGAGCTGCTACCTGATATTTCTCTGGGTTTATCTCTGGGTGGAGGTTATACCCCTCATCGAGCAAGAGTGGACCCTCCAGCGGGGGAGTACTCCAGAAACTACCCAGCAATGCGTCCCACTCATTCGCTGGGAAGAACTCAGGGGCGTCAATATCTAGGCTCGGAAGGTCGTGGTCCACCGTATCCCCTCGGGGTTCAGATTCCGATGCAGTGAACTTGGCAATGAGTCGGTCCACGTCCCGGGCGGAGCGAATTTCGGGCGCCGAGTAACTCTCTAGGAGACGCATTGCTCTTCCCTCTTCTGGGGAGGTCCCTGTTCGGTCCGCATCTCCACTTTGCGCTCCAAGGCGCTGATAAGTACACTGAACTCCAACCTCACGGCATTGGGAACACGAGCTGCTTCCATCACACGCGACACGAAGCTTAGCGCACCGATCACACGCCTTGCGATGTCGGCCGGGTGATCCGCGGCTGGGGATGTCTTCGCCTCTGGCTTTTCGGCAGGTTTTGTAATGTCGGTGGAGAGCGTCTCTGGACGCAACGATGTTAGGGATGTCGTATTCGTATGTGCTAAATAAAGACATACTTTCTGCGAAACAGCCTACCGCAAAAGCGACAGCTTACGGACGAGTTGGTATCATCTGGTGAAGACTATTAGTATTGTATACCTTGGCTAGGGGTGACTGGGTACGAACGAGTGGTTGTATGACGCTGGAGATGTCTCTTGGTGGAGAAGGACTTCTGGCACAATGAACAGGAATGAGGCGAGCTTGACATCCTTCATGCGGAGGCATTGGCGTGGTTTACACCGGTCTGCTAGGATCTCGGTAAATCGATGATGGTGGATTCGGCTTCTGGCAGGATCGGATCTTATCGGATCTTATCGGAAAGCTGCGACTCATCGCTTACATAATCGATCACTTTTGTGTACATAAAACTCTACTGTGAGCCGTATATGAATTGGTGGTCTTCTCGCCTCACGAAGACTGAAATAGTCAAACTAAGTCATTTGTTGCTACCAAGCTCTGTATTGTATTACGCAAAGTGTAAGAATAGGAGCAAAACGATATACACGGTTCATTAAGCCAAATCTCCTGCTACACTCCCATCACGAGACGTATCATCAT
This sequence comes from Aspergillus diversus, assembly GCA_027569885.1. NCBI lineage: Eukaryota > Fungi > Ascomycota > Eurotiomycetes > Eurotiales > Aspergillaceae > Aspergillus > Aspergillus diversus. The sequence continues at coordinate 537,771 of JAPDKZ010000015.1, forward strand.
CTGACTCCCAGTCCGTGTCTTGATTATACTTCTCCACCGAGTCAAGCCAATCCTCGGAATCATCAGACATGCTGCGAGCGTCGTCTGAATCCAGCCCAATTAGGTCCCAGATTTTGTGAGCCTCAGTAGGACTGTCTGGTAAGTCATTCGTGATCACCGGTAGAGTAATTGCACGTTCGGCGTCAACCTTCACCATCCAGTCGTTGCGGAAGAGATCCAGGACCAAGTGGTACCCCCGGCTATCCTGATGGAGGAGGATAGGAGGAAGAAGGAGGTCGGGAGCCGTAGCAGAGCCATCCGGGACGATAAATTGAGACGTGTCGAGCTCGCCCCAACACGCTGCGAAATTGATCGTAGGGAGAGGCTTGGTGTTGGCATCCCGGAAGATGAAGATCTTGTCGCCCTGGACCTTGACATTCGACTCGTTGATCATGACTTCCTCCCCGAGGAAGATTAACGGTGCCCCGAAAAGTTTCTCACGGGTATGCTTCCAGCACTTTCTATAGTCCTTCCTCACGTATTCATCGTTCCACGCGTTGAAATCAGGCCACGCGTGGAATGGACAGCAGGGCTCCCACCCAGGCTCGGGCGTATCTTCGTCTGCATCGAAACCAGCATCCCACTGCCGCCGAACAAACGGTTTCGTTTGCCGTTTCTGTGCCAGGCTATTCACCCCGTCCACCGTCACCCGTTCCATCGGTTTCACATCCACCTTCTCCCACTCATCCAGGAAAGACCACATCTCTTCCGTGCCTCCAAACCGCCTCCGCACAGTCGACACATCACATAACTGCCGGAAGGCCTTATCGTCCCCAATCTTGCAGTTAAAGTAATCCAACACCGCGACCATCGCAACATCCGCCACATTTATTCCCTCCTCACCCTTAACCCAATAATCATACCCATTAGTAATAAACTGCATCCCACGGAACTGTTTACGCAAGTACGTTGGAGTCTCAGGCGCCTCCTGCTCAATAGCCCAGTGCAGGGAATTCGCCCGTTCAAAACACGCATGCGCATGCCTCGCTAAATCCGCATCAAATACCCCGTGGCCCGTCATATAGCACGCCTCACTAAACAGGGACGCGATACGGGTATCATGCTTCAGCTCAACAGTCTTGAAAACCAGCTCCGTGCGCAAGAAAATCTTCTCAGTATCGATGAACGGATGGCCCTCGTGCTCAACACTCTGGTCAAAGATAACGCACGTCATTTCCTCGATTTGGCCAATTGACATATCCCCCACGCGTAGCATAGGCAAAGCAAAGCCAGAGGTGAGATAGATCAGCACCGTGTATTTGGATACATGGGAGCGGGCGCTATCGTAGTAGGGGGTGTCGCGGTGGGAGGTGAATTTGTCAGAGCCTGGGGCGAATCTGTTGCAGCGGAAGACGTAGTTAACGAACTCGAAGGTGGAGCTTGGGTCTACCTCGGCGTTGGCGAGAGTGTTGAGGAAACCGCTGGATTTGATGCTGTCGGTTAAGACTTTGCTGAGGAGGGCGGAGTGGAAGATGAAGCGCTCGCCGCCGCGGGTTTCTTTGTTGAGGGGGGGTACGTAGAGGTCGAGCTGTGCTAGCTGCTTTAGGAGGTCGCAGCCGGGGCCTTGGAGTTTGCTGGTGAATACTCTTTTGTGGGGTAGGAACCTTGTTGGGTTTGTTAGTGTGAGCTGTAGCTCCTTCTCGCCGCTTTGCTTGGACTCGATCCATCGGTCGAGGGGAACGATATTCTCGAAGTTGTGGTATGAGAGCTCCCCCGGGTCGACGAACACTGCGAATAGCCTGGGTGTATGCAGGACCTGGGCAAAGAATGACGACAGCTCTGGCTCGACCTTCCGGTCCAGGTCCTCTATAAATTTCAGGACCTTGCGATTGGCGGATGGGTAGAAGGAAACACTCATTCCGCCAACCTGATTGCGTCCCGCACTCTCATCAACAATCCCAACCATTGCATCTAGAATGGTTCTTTCGCGATCATTTAGATGGCCCTTCCAAGCTCCGAGGTAAAGGTCTCGAACACCCAGACCAACAATCCGCCTCATCTCCACGCCGAGGGCGTCGTATCGGGCTCTTCCATCATCGCCATCTGCCAACAGCTGCTCAAAAAACAGCAACGATCGTAACCGCACCGTCTCGTTATAATCTGCCGCGAACTCGTCGAATATGAGTGGATACAACCGTCCGGCAGGAATAACGCCATAAACAAGGTCACGAAGCAGACTTTGGTCCTTGAGCTCATCAGGCGAAAGAAAACAACTCAAATATTTCTCGTCCAGGTGATACTGATCATTTTGCCGAGAGCACCATTTCGCAGGAGCATCCAGGAGCGACCCCTGAGAAAGAAGGAACAGCTTGTCATGCGGACCAGAGTCCATCCGCTCCTTCTTTGGGGGGTGAAAAACCATTTCCTCCCCGCCTCTTTTCCTGGTTGCGAGTGTCGCATCCATCATCTCTCGGTCCTCATGAAGGGTTGAAGCAGAAAGGAGAATGAGGATGATAGGAAATTTCGATCGGAGACAAGCTCAGTGATGGTGGCAGGCTGCTGTGCCAAGACGGAAGTGCAGCCTTGAGGCTGTGTAACCAGTCAAAGACTGGCGGTCCTCGTATCGCGAACCCCACCTTTCGGTCTGATATAGCACAGTTTTGGCAATCTTCTGGCTTTACACTCATTGAGGCGAGAAAAATGTTTTCAGGATTCTGGAGTTGAATCAATGGTTCATCCTTGAGTCGGGTCAATCGTCAGGTTCACACCAAGGCGCCAACAACGCCCCTCATATTCGATCGCTCAAGTTATTCTCCGATTCCCATGAAGCAGTGATCGACGGTTGAAGTTCCTGTAAAGGACTAGAAAGTATCGTATTGCGGGTCAAGAGTGAGGGGGTCTCGGATTGCACAAGGACGATGCTAAAAGCACAACTAGATCAGTGTTGAGATATTGAGATACTATGGAACAAATAAATAGAACCCACCCAATTGATCGGATGGCAATAGAGCAAGGCGTTGGGGGAAACAACGCTCTCGCCTTGATTGATACATCGAGCAAACTCCTGGCTGAGACATGGCAAAAGAAGCAGATCCGCGCCGATGCAGTCTATGAGGGTTGGTTACAATGTGTTGAAATCGGATTGCTCTGCAAGTAATTGGCGAGCACGAGAGATTGTGCGACACGAGGAAAATGAAAAGAAAACCCCCACCGAGAAGATAACAGACCTTGTACGTCCTCACATCCGGTGACCGACTACAGATAAACCAAAGCCTGAAAAAATAATAAGAGGATGCACACAGTGAAAGAGTCCAAGTAACTCAAATGTCTCCTTGAAGCAAAAGGTACACGAGGCAAGATCAGATGAAACTATAAACCGGACACAAACAAACCAAAACCCCCTATAAGAACCCTCAACAACAGTCATCGCGATTTATTGAAATTATTTATCTTCGGTACCATCATAAAACTCCTGGACATGGATCGTGCAAAGTACCTATAAACATAATGGGATTAAATAAAAGCATTCCTGTGTACTTCCAATACCAGCTAAAATCTAATTCTTTTTTATGAACAATGACCAAACACATAATTTATAAAAGAGATTATTGGAGCCGTGGAGAACTTTATTGATTTAACTTGAATTAGCACCTTGCGGCAACAGAAGGGAATCATAGCTTTCATCGGTGAAGTCATCTTGACTGATGATGTTTGATATTTTTCCTTTTCTTTTTTGTGCCTTCTTGGGTTTTTGGCGAAGAGCTGGAACCGCTCCTTCCCGCAATTCACTTTCGCTCGTATTTTGCTGCCTAAAGCAGCGCCCTTCTCCGTCGTTATCTTTCGCTATCCCACCCCCCTCCTTTTTTCGCTTTTTTTTTTGTCCTTTTACCCTTCGGTCCCCTTTGCTGTGGTGATCTATCGTTCCTCGTTTTAAGGTAATACTGACACGAATGTGGCCTGTATCAAGAATCCCCCTCAGCAACAAGAGTTCAACCCCTCCGGCGGGAGAGCGGATATCGCATCCGGTTTGCCGACAACAGCCCCATCAGTCAGCCAATCCTATCCAACCATGTTAGAAACTTGGACGCGTCTCTTCTTCAAAGCCCATCCCACATATCCCGAAAGCTTCCCGGCGCCAGATCTACCGATTGAGATATGGCTCCTCGTCGGGTCCTATATCGAACCCGAACAGACACCACTGCGTGTGGTAAGAGCAGACCTATTATCTCTATCCAGCACATGTAGATACTTCCGCCAGACGTTCCAGCCGTTCCTATTCAAGCGCATCTACCAACAAGACTGGGTTTACCATGAGGAGCCTGGGCATAGCGGACCGTCCCGCATACACCTTTTGTTCAGAAGCTTTCTTGAACGCCCAGAGCTAGCCTCCTACATCCACGAGGCATATATCGCGGATATCCTCTTCACCAATAGGCCCTCACGACACCGTGTACGTGCCCATTTTCGCTGGCTGGAACAGAAATGGCTAAGCAAATCTCAAACGACGAAAGCCCGCAGGCTGCTCTATGATCTTATTAAAGAATCCGACTCTGTGATCCCAATCGACGCCCAAATTGATTTGCTCGAACACCTTGAAACCGGGAAACTTCCCCTACTAGCAGTGCTCATCCTATCTCAGCTCAAAAATGTCACGGATCTCAGTGTCTTACTCACTAAACCACCCGTGCTGAGTCCGAGGCGCGTGTTTAACCTTTCCTCAATTGAAACTATTGAGATATGCTGTCCGAACAGGGATGAGGAGGGATATTTCCAGGCACGGACAGCAACAGAAAACGCCCAGAAGTGGTTAGGAGAGGTGCTGCCCCTGTCCCGCAAGTTCAAAGCCTTCACTCTCCACGGCTCTGCCGAGCCTGAGTATCTTTTCGTCGATACCTCGGCTATAAACCGCGCACTCAACGGCAGCCACGCAGTGGGGATTGAGAAGCTCACCCTCGATATTTATCTCTGGCCAACAACACATAAAAAGGAGCCTAGCAGGATGGTATGGCTTCCAAGCCTGCCATTTTTCGCCAACCTCCGCAGTCTGTCCCTACAACTTGAGCTTTTATTGGGCCACCCTTTGGGCCAACCACCGTCGCTACATGATATCCTACCGACTCGGTTGGAAGAATTGCGTATTCTCCGTGATATCACTACTACGATCTCATGTCCCCGGGTATTTGAGCCACTCTGGGGTGCGGCCCGGTGTCTTGAACAAGTTACGGCGTTGGTCACCGCTCGGAACCGTCCGGAATATATATACCTACGCGTGATTTCGATCGAATCGGGCCCATGGACAGAGGGGGAAAGCATGGAAATGGAGGCACTGAGGCAGAGTTCAAACGTTCAAATTGAGCTTCGCGATTTGTATGTGCGTCCTGAATTCCGATGTTCTTGAAAAAATCAACGCCCGAGAACGCCGATTGTACTACTTTCCATCTATGTCATCCCCATTGAGCCCTGTCCTCCCTGCGTCGTCCGCCATAATATTTAGATTGCCGTGTTGCATTAGATCACCTGCCACCTTGAGGCTTTTTAGCAACACTGCCTTGTGATTTGCTCCGCCTGCGCAAGCTCTGGCCCTGCGCTCGCGAGAAAAGCTTTCCCTTGTAGTGGGGGTCTGTGTGTTCACGAACAAAGCTAGTTGTCGTATTAAACGATGCCAACCCTTGGGCTCGCCGATCCCCTCGCTCTTTGACCCATGCACACGAACCAGACTCGGTCGTTCTTTTGACACACCATACTTCCCCAATATTGAGGCTCAGCCCCGGAGTTCCTTACGGAGTATACTTCTGCGACATCATAGGCCAAGACTATGCCTTGAGTTATAGGGAAAAAAGCTTGACTTTCCCGACTTCCCATTGGCTACACTACCCAACTACAATTGTCGGTTGGTTGTCATGGAAGGTATTCCCTTTCCTTCTCTGCGTCCTGGTTCAACAAACCACGAGAGCAAGCCCTTCACCACTCTAGGGGGATACCACTGTTATCAGGAAAAATTTGGCCTTTGAATAGGAGTTCAGATCCCGCCTTGGCGGGTCACTTGGGCGGAATACCTGCAATATTTATTGGCTGGGATAATTTGCCGAGAGTCAGGGGCGCAGCGGGGACTGAAGTGCCCGTGGTAAGGCCACCTTCAATTATGATTGAATACTACTTTTCCCCGTAATGGTATGGTCGTTGCTTTTGCACAGACGTCCAGGCTTTCTTTGGTCAAAGAGGCTCTCGTCGGGGACCAACGTCGGGGACCTTGCTCCTGGGCGTTGTGCTCTCTCAAAATAGCGGTTCCCCCGGTCGTATTCTACTCAGCCATAAGTACGTAATTTAGCCACTTGCTTTCTAGAAAGTATCATGCCGTCTTTTATGCTAGAAGCCCCTTGGGCATAGCGTCTCGTAGACGTTTTTACAACCAAGGGCCATTTTTAAGAATGGGGTCGTGTGGCAATCGGGCATATAACAGGTGATACTATTGGACGATAACAAAACAGACCAGTAATCACAGGATGCTGACCAGAATGGTAGTTGACCCTCCAAAATTCTAACTATTCCTGGGGGAATTGCATGCAGCGTAATCTGGAGTGAGGGTACTTTTGCATGCCTGATGGGAGGAGTCCGGAGCCCTGTCCCCGCTCTGCCTGTGCATTAGTTACAAATTGGGAGCGCATGAGATAACTAACGGCCGGATTCGATTTTTCGAACCCCTCGATCCCAAGCTAAAGTGAGATTGAGTTGAAGGAGGATTGTGAGGGAAGATCATGACACATGTCATAAAGCCTCTAATGTGGCTTCCCATGAACACCACAACAGGAATCAGGGAACTAATTCTTTTCTGCATCCTTCAGCCGCAGCGGACGAACCCAGAGTACCAGGGAAATCGCAAGTATCGTTCTTGTCTTTCCAGTGTCAATGTAGAGTACAAAATGCGACATGTTCTAAGAACTGGATATTTCTGTGAATCATCAAGTGACTGAAGGTATCTTCCAAACCTTCCTCCGACTGTGGTCCTTGTTTCCGTTGCATCCTCTCCGAGATTGGTTGGACAGACCCTCACCAAAAATTTTCCTTCAAAAGGATCTTCATCGACCGTTAAATGACAAGCGGTTTGTGCGCTGTGACCGTTTCTTCCCCCACCAAATACGAGCGGGTGATTCCCGGACCCTGTTTGCGGCCTTTGTTCCGGGAAAACCTTCTCCTCCATTATTCACGCCACGGGTTCAGAGCAAAATTAAACTGTCCCTCCTACGGATCTGGGGAGTTGATATTTACCCTTGCTGGGGTTGGGGTGCCTGGCTGCCTCCTGTCGCTCGGGAGTTGAGTATCAAGGCCGTATTTTTTGGTTTTACCACGCAAATGAACAAGGCGACGAACAAAGGGAACTCAATCGGGCAACTCGTAGAAATCTAAATTACCCTACGTCCCTTACTCCTCAACTGTCTCTCGTGCTGCCAAAAACTCACCCTTGCCGAAGGGACGAGAATGGGGTATAGCAAAGTTACGTCGCTGGAACCTTCCACGTATTGAAATCTGTGCGTCTGCTGCTACCGTCACAATGAGAGCTCGATGCGTCTCGTTTATTGGTAGATCGGAGCACATCAAAGAACAAAACATAGTTTATTGGATTATGATAAGCCTATTTCCTTGAATTTGACAACTCCCAGGCCGGGCGGAGAATTCGCTACGTCAATGTTGTGGGGAGAAAGCCCAACATTTCAGTCGGATCCTGGTCTTTCATTGGGCGCTAGGTGGAAGGTTGCGGTGCATGAGAATTCCTCGCCCGGCTCAAGCTGAAAACAGGGATGCACTTCTCTCTCCCAGATATTTTTATCCAAATTTAACGGTATTATTTGCATAAAAGTCCGTAGCGCATTGGTACGGAGTACCTATCCGTCCCTATAAACACTCGACAGCGGCCTCAGGAATTGAATCACTTTCCTCGTTTATGCGTGAATTGGAAGCCGAAATGAACTCGCTGCGGAAGCCTGATCCGCAGAGAACCCGACGGCCACAGCTCCGAATACGAACCACGGCAGTACTATCGGAAGAGCAGTTGACGCGAAAACGTGCCCAAGATCGACTGTCTCAGCGGAGTCGCCGCCAGCGCACAAGAGATTATATCGCCCAACTTGAAAATGAAATTTCAACTCTTGAAAAGGAACATCTCAATATCGATGAGCTTGGGTGGTATAACAAAAGACTCCAAACCGAGGCCCGCATGTTGAGATACCTTCTGTGGGCAGTGGAAAATCCCCCACACTATCATAGCACATGTGAGATTTAAATTATCGCCAAGAGCTCAGGATGATTATAACCTACTTACTTCAATGTTGCGCACCTAGGGGGCCCTGGCCGTTCATACGGAACTCTTGATCCCTTATTTTCTCATCATTCTAATGTGTCGGTCTTAAAGCCAGCCCCCCTGCCTGGTCCGACGGGATATACCGAAGCTCCAACTCCACTTCAGGATGTTGTCGACAATTTCGCAAATTTCCCAGATACATACGAATATCAAAGCGTTATGAGCTCGCCCGTAGGGGGGGGTGGCATGTTCGTGGAGGATTCGCTTCAATCTCTGCTTATGCCCATTGCGACACCAGCGTGTCCACCGCAAGAATCCATCCGTGACGAAGTGGTGGATCCTGGTATTAATCGATACCTTTCACAATACTATCTTGGGGGGTTAGTTGTAACGGGTGAGGTCGATTTTCAACCCGTTCAGGAACAGGTAATGACATATGGCTACGGGTCTGCCATATTTTGACTGTAGCGAAAAAGAACATCGGAAACTACTTCTCACCGTGTTTCGCTCTGGAGGCGATAATGAACGAGCTTGGTTTGGCAACGCAGTGCATAGGTGGCAGGTAACTACGTAGGTACTACCATGAGCATGTATCTTGTGCAGGGCAGATTTTGGTAAAGAAAAAAACACCCGGTAGAGTGGGAACAAGTAAGGAATTGTGGAAATATTAATTAGCGGAATGTAGCTATGAACATTCTTGGCTTGTTGTCAAAACGCTTCCATTTCATCACGCTACTCTCACCACTTGTTGACGTACTCCTCCACTGGGCCCAAATTCAGGGTTTCTCTCTTGTACGCTACTTAGCAGCTTCAGCTATGCTGCTACTGGGTTGCTTCGCGGGGGGATTATTGAACCTAGGTTGAGATGGTGAGAGCCGCCATCCTCGGTGTGATGGACCGCCTAGATGGGAATTTTGTGGTAGCGGTTGAAACCCGGGAATTGCTGGGGCCAGAGCGGCGTTAGAATGGGTATACAAGGCGTCGAAACTTGAAAAACCCGAATCCGGTCCAAAACTAGCACTGCTGCCATACTCGACCGCTGAGCCGGTATGAGAGGTTGCAATATGTGGTTGCTCCCACAATGGACTATGAGGTGGCTGGAACTGGCTGCTTCCACTGGCCTCTCAACGCGGTATACCCTTTAGTAGATTTCATTGGCGGGGTAAAGACCTTACTTACCCATCCCCTCCAGGCCATCGCTGCCAACCATTGCCGCATATTGGCCTTTCAACTGCCGGATTTCCTCCCCCAGAGAGACATTTTTGTCGATCAGGCTATCACGTAAGTGAGATTTCGCCCGTAGGTCTGCAAGCTGACTCTCAAGTTGTTGAATGTAGTCTTTTGTCTGCTGACGTTGGACCCGCTGGGCATTGCGATCATGTGCACGTTTCCTTTCCAGCTGCTCTTCGGACGTCGGTTTCCTCGACCGGGGTGTCTTGGGGGGGGATGTGTTGTTCCTATCCTGGGATGGGCTTGAGGGATGGTCAGTCATAAACAGAGGAGCGTTTCGTGTCTATTATATTTTGAAGTCAGGTTACCTCATTCTTGGTTACAGTGCTATAGCTATAGCCTTGAAACGGCTGGGCTGCGGGGAGGGGTACCGGTGTCGGAAGGCGAGGGCAAGTATATTTCGTACAGAATAAATTGATTGCATTCTTGTGCTATCAACTGGCAGACCATCCGTTTATCAACACCTTGGCCAACATTCCAATGGTGTGGGCGGCAAGCCGTGGCTTCCATCGGACTCTATCGAAAACGGAGGCCGGTGGCCACGTTATTTGCCCTGGACCTACATCCTTAACGGGGTGTCATATTAAGGAGCAACGCTAGCACATCACCAAATTTCGGTGGTGCCCGCATCCTTGCCCAGTCAAACCCTTCCGATGGCACATGTATCCCGCCTCATTATTTTACTAAAATATTATATATATAATCAAAACCCAAAGTTGAATTTGGGCTTGTTTGGGTGGCGTTGTCGTTCATACGAAAAGTGGCTTCCACCAAACTTTCAAGTTATACCAGACTTTTCCAACCAATTGAATGCTTTTAAGATGAAAAGTACTTCTTGAGAGGTGGTCTGGGCACCCGCAGCGACGGTCCAGCCCACTGTCTAGCTTTAACCTTTTTAGGCACGATCTCCCCGATAGGAAGATGAGTACACGATTGATAGCCAACCATCGATGTGGAACCTGTGATGAATGACGAACAGGCCGCAGGTCACTTAAAGGAGAAATCCTGGAGTGTGTGAGCTGACCCATTGCTTTTTCTTTTTTTTTTTCAGCTGCCATAGTCTGAGCTAAATTTTTCTTCTTTGCTTTTTCGACCTCATGTCCCTGCTGAGGTTTCTTACTGCGGGTGCATGTGATTGCTATGGCCTTCCTCTGCGCGTTAATGCGACATTCAACACAGCAAGACACAGACTTTTCCCATTAATTTGCACCATACAGGCCAAATATACTACCAAAAGCGCTTTTGGATTATAGAAGTATCTAATAGTACAAAAGTTCACCATGGATGGATATATTGGTGTTGGGGGAACCGGGGGGGGGGGGGTCAGTGGGAGGGAGGGTCAGTGGGGAACAGAGAGGGGGTGTGTAATGACAATCAAACGTACCGACGTCTCCTTCACCAGGCTACATACTAAGACAGCACTAGTGCAGGGATCCGGGCACGTCTGAAGATTAGGTGCGGGGTTTTGATGGCGTTCCAGTGTACGACGTAGAGGGGGTTGACGGTGGGGTCGTTGGGGTTGGTGATCAGGCCTTTGAGGCGTTTCCAGGAGAAGTCGACCTGGAGCTTTGGGTGGGACTGTGATGAGGCTTCCGTCCACCGGCTACCCCCATGAGATTCCCATACTTGAGCGTATTCATCGTAGCTGCATATTGTTCCGACGACGGCGACACAGTCAGAATCATCGCTGAATGTCCTCCATCCGCCTCAGCCCCCACAAAATGCTCCCTCAACACCATCGTCAATGGTGACGACCGAAACGGGATCCGGGCCTGTCTCGTCGCTCTCGCCCGTATGACCTCCTTCAACGCCAACAGATCCGTGTTAATTTGTCTCCCCTCCCGCTGCTCCTGCGGCGTCTGCTTCGGCTTAGACGCCTGACTAGTTGTCTTATCATGGTAATACTCCGACCCAGCCAAGTCCACAAACACCAATTTGCCCCCTAAACACTTATGTAGACACGACTTAGAGACCTCCCCCACATACCTCTCTGCCTTTTGCACCCGCGCCTCATACTCTGCCTTCAACGCCTCCGCCTCATCAATCTTCGCCTGGTCAACCACATAATCCGCCCGCGGAACATATTTCCCATTCTCATCCTGAATCACCGACTTTGTCATCTCCTCAAGATAAATATCCGTCGCCCGTTTCCCGACCGGTACAAGCTCTGACTGTCGCTCTATCACTTCCTCTCTCGCCGCTAGTAACGCCCGATTCACAATCTCTAGCTCCAACACCGCATGAGTTCTCGAACTCTGGTCATGCACCGACGATGACCCCGTCGCCCTCAACTTTAATCCATCTAGGAGCTCGCGTCGAACATCCTCAAACGTCCAACATGCCTTGGTGAGAATCGGATGCACCCGAACCTTCCCCTCCTCCAGAACCTCGGTTTCACCACGAATATGTGTTCGTCCGTCTGCGCCCTCGCGAATATGGCACACCGTGTGTCCGTTTAGGAGATCATAGGCGACGTTCTTCCGCAGCTCGTACATGCGAATACCCAGTCCGAATTGCTGCTCCCCATCTGTGGGTTGGGATTGGTTGATTTCATCTAGGTGCGTGAGAAGATGATGTGCAGCGGAAAGACAAAGCCCGAATTCATCGGGATTCTCATAATCGTACCCGATGATAGTGTGGGATTTCCCGCTCCCGGAATGGCCGTATGCGAAGAAATTGGATGTTTCTCCGGCGAGGGTACGTGGGAGTGAGGGGCGGACGACGTTGTCGAAGACAGTGTTGTTCTTATCTTCTGGGTTGAAGACATGGGAGAAGGAGGCGGAGCTATTCCAGGGGCGATCTTTGGAGGAGGCAGGGAGAGATGAAGAGAGGGAGATGGAGAAGTTGGACTTTTGTTGTTGGGTTTCGTGCTTGATTTGGGGCTTAGATGATTCGGAGGAGGTTAAGGGCCGCCACCGGACGAAGACGCTGAAGGGGTTCATTCTGTTTTGGGAGTGTGTTGAGGCTTTTGGATAGTTTGGAATGGGTTCTCGGCGGTTTTTGGAGACGGAGATCTGGGGATGGAAGATAAATGGTAAATAAGGTTGCCTGAGAGACGGTTTTGCCCCGCGATGACCCCTTGATCGATTTAGACTTTGGCTAAAAATAGGTTGATTTGTCGGAGTGGATCGCGAATGAAACCGAAGCAATGGAAGAGAACCTTGGCACTTACCAGCTTCTCACACGCTTATTCCTGCCGGCAAAATGTAGGTTTTTATAGCCGGGATATACCGAGAGGGATGCTCCCGGGGGGTAATCCACATGCTGTATCCTACGTTCTGATGGGTAAGGAAACAGAAGGGGATTGGAGCGGAAGCACCACTCCTGTTTTATTTCTCATTTCCCCACATAGATGAAGAGAGTTAAAATAAGGAGCTATAGACGATAACTAAGGCTCAGTATATTCGGGCTCCAGTGTCTGAATGGTCAGTGTACAGGCTGTACCCCATGATCAACGCCCATATCGCCCTCAACCCGTCTAGTGTCGCAATAGATGGTGTGCCCAATATTTCTAATCGCTATATCGCCTCATCGAGTGACAGATTCCCAATTTCAATTTGAACCTTTGACCACTCTTGCAGCTCCCTCACCCGTCTTATCTGGTCTATTATCCATAAATATGGCTTCAACGAGACTTTTCGGAGATATGTTTCTGGGGGATTGTTGCGAATGGCTACCAGGTCCCTCACTTGGTCCAGCCACTGATCTGTAGTCCACCGCGCCCACCAGCCCCCCCAAACGTTTACGTCATTACGAAGTATGTGGAATTGCTGCAATCTTGCCGGTAACACATCTTTTAGAGACAGAGGTTGGCGCTCGGGTGACCTAATAAAATCTCAAGTTGTATCGAGAGGAACCGTAGGCTTGGGAAGAGTGGTAATTCTGGAAGCCAGTCCATCCTCTGAGGTGCCCCTGGGGGGTTTGGCGGCCAGCAGTAAATGTCAAGACAGAGGCCTTCGAGCCTCATTGGAGGGTTGGCTTCAAGTGCCCGTTTTAGGCAGGCATTGTTGCTGAAAAGCTGTGCAGCTCCATCCACACCACAAAAGCTAAGGGTCTTGATATTAGGCGAGGTACCGACCATTCTTTTCAATAATACCTGAGCTTTCCTCGTTGTTTGCGTGTGTCTCGCAATGTGTACATAACTCCTTTCGTCCCGGTAGATAACAAGGGTTTGAAGCGATGAAATATGAAGATATGATATAAAAGGGCCTTCGCAGGCGCTGATTAACTAAAGAGCGCAGCTTGTAGGACCGAAAGGGGGTGTCGATATAACATAACCCCAGAAATTTCAGGTTCAGTGAATGTAACAGAAACGGAGTCCCCGATTATAAGATAGAACTACTCTCGCTACCGCAGCGCCAAAAAACCACCAAACTACGCCAACGAAAAGACAGTGTTGCCAAAAAACCTCAAAGCAAAAGGTGATGTAATGCAATATCACAATCTAAATGTTACCGCGGAGGACGAACGGGAACTAGGATAGAATAATATGACTCTTAGGTGGGGACACGGGGGCAGATAAGTTCAGGAGCTAAGGATGAGGCATCGAAATTAATTTGATAGTAATGAACCTATTTGATTAGATAAGGCTCTAAGAGAAACCCTTTGTGCCATCCCTACATATAATGCCATCCGTCGATTAACCTGGGCTCATGTTACTTGGAAAAGTCGACCCTCGCCAATCACCATCATGATCCTTCCAGCCACCATGACTTAGCAGGCAAAACTGATAAAACTCAATCTCGATTTTCGTACTGTCTCCAATCTGTTTTAGGATTTTCGTTTCCTCCTCCGTCAGTGGATCCCATACCATCGATACTTTCCGCAGATATGTTTTAGGTAGATCGTCCCGAGGTTGCCTAGCAAAGTTCCAGTTGTGTGGAGAGGCGTCGTCGACACGGGAAAAGCGGCAGCTTTGGAAACCAGTCCATCCTCTCTGTTCTAGCTAAATAATAGTCTATGACGGAGATTATTTTTATCGGCAAAGTAGAAAGTATCAGAAAATTAGATTGAATTGCCTTGTTCTAAAACTTTACATGTTTCCATAATCGCATCATTGGTCCGAGGAAATACCAGTTGGAGACACCACATGCTCCTCTACCCTTAGCGTATGCTAAAACCGACACGAATATCAAGCAGTTTTTGATTCGCGCTGCCGATACACTTATTAATTATGTCCTTCAGAAAGTGAAGGTCAACTCAAACGGCACACTCGGATAACAGAGGATTCCATCTTCCCTTCTCGTGGTCACTCGTATACTGTTGTGCAGATGTATCCTCTCCCACAACCACGCTATCGCGCCGTAATTCGCTACTATTCGGCCGTGACTCGCCAACAATTGACTACAGAACATACCTGAGACGTTATCACAAGGCCGCAGTCCCCAGGAGCGTCCCGATATACCGTATAAGGAAGCCCTAGCCGTTGACCGTCGTTGACCGCCGTCGACGTGATCGTGTGATCGTGGCAACTCTATCGACAGAAAAACAGAACCATAAATAGGAGTTGAAGGCTATAATAAAAGTTTGAAATGATAAGCTAGGGTAGGAACCCACGAGTCGAGACCCGCGCCACTCCCTAGCCCCATGTCTTTAGCCATTCCCTTTTGGTCGCTGATAGCCGCTCGCACCCCGCACCAGGTACAAGCTAATCAGAAACAACTTAGCGTCGATAAGGTGTATGTCCTTTCGTAGAGTATAAAATGCCTTGCTTTCGAGAGATTGTCAGCTTGATTTGATGGGGATGGGATCATAGACGCCATGAATGAAGTTCAACCGCAAGTTCCAGGCACAGTGCTGGTCGAAGAGAGCAAGTGTCCACGGGAGATGTTAGGAAGGCAAACGCTGATTATTTGGGCTTTTCACCTTACAGAGCATGGCAGTAAGGATCGCATTGTACTTGATCCGGTCCCCTCAAACGACCCCAATGACTTTGATTTTGGTCCGAACTTTGAGAAGTAAAGGTGAAGAGGAACAAACGGTAAAGCCTATTGATGGTACTGGAGTTGGTAATTGCTTTCATTTAAATATTGCGTGTGTGCTGTGGTTTGACTCACATCTGTATCTCAAACTGCAAATCCGGACAATTTCCGACGGACGGGGGATGCACCGGTATAGAGATCTTCCACCTCTCATCATCGGAAAATGTCCATGGAGACGGACGGCTTCGATTCTAGAGCCCTGGCTAGCATGATCTCCGCATTTCTCAACCCCTGAAATGGCAATACCCACGGCATATGGGATGATGATAGTCCCGACAAGGGGTTTAAGAACGACCACATATTTTCCATCGAATGCACTTTTAATGGGAAGGATAATCAATCCGGCAGTGAAAAATAGATCAGCTATGGATAATTACTATCCGCTAATGAAACGAGTGTACAACCTGTGACCTCCATCGCAAAGGGTATCCACAGCACTCAATGCAGCCCTCAATGCAGCCGACCACTTCTCGACAGGTCAAAGACCCTAACTAAACCACTTCACAGCAACACGCCATACTCGATCCAACTCATCCTCCTCCCGGGCACACTGATAATGTCACTAAGTAGCATACCTCCAAGTCGTCACGTTCCCCGTAACCTTCTCCGCACGATCAAGCGCCTTGTTTTTCCTAATAGACCACCACCGAGCAGTCACACAAAAGATGACCGTCGGCCCACACCCCGCAATAATCACACCTCGACCCGTTTCATAGCGGGGTTCCTGCGACGTGAGGAAGAAATACGGCGTGAACCAGTGAGACACAGAAGATACGCAGTTCGGAATAGCCACCAAGGCCGCTCGTTTCGTGCGGGGACGCGGGACGGTCGTTTCCCAGGAGATTTGGATCTATATCATTTGTAAGCATCTAGTATTAAAAAATGGAAAAATAGGTGGGAAGGAACTCCTACATTTAGACCGACAAATGGCCCGGTGCAAAGTAGAATTAGGCTGAAGTAGCGAGGGCCCATCTCCAGCGTCGAGATCATGATAACCGCCCCTGCCAGTGTGACTAGGCTTGGACCCACGATATGCCAGCAATGCCCGACGTGTCGCCCGGATGACCAGGAAATAAACAGCGTCGCGACATAGGCAATCACGTACGGCGGGGGCCTGGACGAGATACGTCTGGACTTCAATGAAGTTGAGAGTTGCACCGTTCTGTGCCATGTTAGTTCGTCTTTCTATCCGCTCGATGATCCGAATATCAGTGCCTATCGATGGAAATAAAGGGCCTGCCGAAACCTTGATTAGAACCGAAATGAAAGCTGTCTAATCCTTGAACGATCGCGCAATGATCATCGAAAAGTGAATAGCTGAGAACCACCAGGTGAACGGATCCTTGACAGCAAGCCAAACCCCTTCCTAGGGACTCCCCTCGTCATCTTCCGCGATCCCTCGCGCAGAGACGAATTGGCGGTACTGTGCCATCGCAGCCTCCTCCTCCGTGAACAGTTCCGTCCCGTGTTATTTGGGAAGTGGGGGATAAATAAATTCATAAAGCCTATATAACACAGTTACTATCTCCACATTTCTCTTTATTTTTTCTATAGGTTTCTTCTAGTATCTATAAAAAGCCTTGATGGGCCCCTACTTTATAGTATTTCGTAATTATCTTGGCATTTTCAGCGCGGTAGTTATATCTATTTGATATTTTTTATACGATATGATATCAAACTTTGTTTCAATTTCCCCGAGAGTACTTTTTCATGGTAAAATCACCTGCAATTTTGTTACAATATTGCCCTGAAGTACAAAGCCAGGAGCATCTCAATTTTCTCAACTTCAGGACTTTTCTCACGGTAAATTATGCGCAGTCTGGTGAGAATTCGGTTACAAACTCAGGCCTCTCCCTCGGTCTCGTTCAAAGGTGATCTCCTAATTAGTTGGGGGAGTTCTTCTGCGTTGACATGAAGGTTGAGCTGATCATCGGATGGCAATGCTGAGCGTCTCATCTTATCCCTTTCAAACAACACACTCATTTCTAGTATCGCCTCCAGCGAGCGCGCACCATGATAGAAGTTAGGAATGGTCAGTAGCCCTTGAAGTACCCGCCAATCAATGCGCTCTTGGCTGGGTTGCCCGGTTAAGTGAGGGGTGCGGTTAGATCGCTTCAAACCATACTTATCAAGCAATGCGTCCAGTAAAATAGCACGCCGTATAGGAAACAGGCGATCGTCCGGGTTGTGACGATCTGGACCAAGGACATTGACATATCCGTGCAGCCGGCTAACAAAGTCCCGGCCTTTAGCGGCAGAAGTAAAGGCACGAGTTGAAAATTCATTGAAATTTCGGGCGGTGCTCCCGATAAAAAGAAAGACTGCAGCTCCAAGTGGGTGCATCTTGCCATGATCTAAGAATTTGCCATCCTGCATGGGAGCGAGGAAATGTTTTAGCCACCCTAGATCTGACTCACCCAACTTTGTATCAAATTCATCAAACACCACTAGAGGCATTTTTCCCTCCAGGTTAAGGTCTCGGACGCGATGGAAGGTGTCTATCAAGTCTGAAGTATCTTTAAACTCAGACAAATTGCACTCCAGTGCGTGAGACGGCCCTTCGTATTTATTATTGACAACCTCTTTCACCATGAATGACTTTCCAGATCCTGGAGGCCCAAAAACACCGATACAGAGTGGTTTGGGTTTTCCTTTTGTAGCTTTTTTGGCGTACTCTCCCATAAGGTTCGTGATCGCACGGAAACCTTCGATCTCGTGCCTGTCGGCGGTCGAGATACGGCCGAAATGGCCAACTGGGACCTCGTCCAGAGCGCTTTCAATTCCATCAAGAATAATATCGCTAGCAACTTTAACTGGATTGCCCTTCCTACCCTCGAGGATAGACCAGTGGGGGTCTGGTTGCTCCAATAAGGGCAGGGGAATTTGGATGTCCGTAAATTCCATATGCCACCCAGGGACCTTAAGTGCGTGGAACGGCTGCGGGTTCCCTGGAGCCACCACTCCCCTCGCCTTATTTTCATCCTCCTCGTTTCCGGACATTATGTAGGTCATTGGGTAATCGATATGTCCTTGGGTAGTAGTTTTCTGATACCCCTCGCAAGCCATACGACAAGCACACTTTAACCCATCCTTAATGGCTTTTCCAAAAATGTCTTTTTCGTCCCCGTTAGTTGGATCGATGTCGGATCTAGCGAGTGCCAAAGCGAATCCGGCGGTAAAGGCGGATGACATTCCGGGTACTCTATCACTTCGCCCTTTACAGTACTTCTTAACAAAGCCGCCCTCGGCGAATTGGGTGTTAAAAAAAAGTGTGGATGTAATGTTTTCGTTGTGAGGGTTGTTCCCCTCGACTTTGCGTCGACGATATATCACACCGTCACATTCGAACAATACAATTAAATGGGCACAATTCTTGAGGGAATGAGACTCGCCATTATACATGAAGTGCCAAGTGAAATCTTCACATGTCTTTTCCCATGATAGATGACGGCTCAACTCTATTCCCTGTTCGCGGAGATCGTCCGCATTAGCGATAACAATGAGGTTATCGGAGTTTTCGTACTCCTCGCTAATCTTCCTCCACTCCCTAATCTTCTTATTTTCTTCCTCACTAACCTCGCTAGACTCCCTCATCTTGCGTCCCTCGCGGATCTTGCTCCATAGTTGGCCTTTCGTCGCTGGGCCAGCCATTTTAAACAGCACATACTGCGGTTTCTTTTGCGGTTGGGTTACATCCAAGAGAAGGTTCCTAGCGGTGTTTAGGGCAGGACTGTTAGGATGCAGTTTGGTAGGTTCTTGGATAATCAAGAGCTTCAAGCTGCTCTCGGCGGGGGGGGGTGGCCTAGGTGATTGCCATAGAGTCTCAGTGTCATGAATCGACTGATTCAGCAGGCTGCAATGATGAATCTTCTTCACGTTGTAACGAAAACCTGAATCAGGCGTGTATTCACCTTTGGCGAGCTCAATCATGCGTGAGCGAAGATTTATCAGTGTGGATTCGTTAAGTTGAGGCAGTGGGGTTGGGCCATAAACGGTAGATTCTGTCATTGTGTCAAGGAGGTCGGCCATTAACAATGCACGTCCACTTCTCTTGTCGACTGCAAGATAATCTCCTCGCTGCTCATCACGGGCCTCCAGCGCGACCCAGTGGACATAGACTTCGCCAGCGACGACTATACAGCCTGGCAGCTTCTCCCTCCACTTGAATGTTTTACTTGAGCCCATCTTGCTTTGCTTTGCACTGGTGAATTCAGGTATTGGATTATGTTTGATAAATGCATAAGCAAGAGACTGTTCGGAATGGGGCTTTGTGCTCCTTTTAACATAGATCCTCACATGTTACGGCCCATATTTGTGTAATTCTTACGACACTTGTACGTGTGATATGCTCGATGCAGCCTCCAAGCCCAGAGAAATCTAGAATCTGTCATTCAAAGCCCAGAGCGCACTATTCACGGAGTCAAAGAATCTTGTGTCAGCTGATATATCAGACGCCCTAATGCAGAAATCAAACCTTTGAAACCGTAACTCTGTTCTAGTAGAAGTCTGTATTTACCTGGATGTAATTGCTAGAGCCGTGGCTGACACTCTAAAAATCTTGGATATGTATAAACGCAGGGGTAAAAAAAAAGAATATTTTTCATTGGTGGGCCAGCTATTGGTGGTGTGACGGGTAGGTCAAAGTTGCTATATTGACAAGCGAGGCGTACAGCCTCATAGATCTAGGTATGGTGGTGTGATACGCTGACCCTTAGTTGTCACTGTGCTCGGGTATCTTGAAGATTTTAACACTGCTACCAGTATGACTTAATTTGATGCTATCCATGGCAAGATGTGGCATAATAAAGATAAAGTTTAGGGAAGTTTGAAGCTTGGCATATTCTTTCCTTATTGCTGGGTTGTTCGGATTTGTACCCCCGGTTCGAAGGGACCACGACGGAAGGATGGTCCAAGATAAGGTTCGAACAAAACATATCATTGAAGAATTAAAAGGCTCGCTGCACATGGTTTTCATGAACTCTACTTGCGGGTTGTGGATATGTGGCGCCCTCCATGAGAAACTATAGTCCGCCGGCACACTTTATTTCCCTTAGCACGGCCCCGCCTAGTTGCTTAAGCACCTGAGACAGGCGAGCTTATAGCACAAAGGCTTAGCCTACAGTACTAGGAAACCGCCCTGCGATATCACTACTAATATATTTATTGAGAACGCTAGATGCCCTTTCCCTAGCAAGAGTGATAGATGAATTTAACTAAATAGGGCAAGTTGATAAAAGTTGTGTGCTTGTACTGAATCTGAGCCGGGTGGGGTGGGATGACTATCATTTGATCTGGGGCCGTAAGGTCTAGGTATGCCGATATTTCGGGAATGAATTCCACAGTTTGAGCATCTCTAACAAAAATTTACTTTTACTAACCCTTGGGTGAACATGTGAGGTATTGAAGCCACGAAAGCAACTTGTTCTAATAATGGGCGGGAAGACCTTCTGATCACCACCCCTTGAACCCTAATTTTACCGCACACCATAACATGAAAAATGACACATTGGAAATCACCGCCGCTGTGTCAACTAATCCACACCACCACACGAACAATCATAATCGCCCACCCCTGGACCTCAATCAAAGAACAAGTACCCGCAAACTACGCTCCCATTCTCGCATCCGCCGGCTTCTTCGTCCTCACCTTTGACGCCGCCTACCAAGGCGAATCCGAAGGCCTACCCCGCCAACTCGAGGATCCCTCCCAACGCGTCGAAGACATAAAAGCCGCGGTGACCTATCTCGTCTCTCTCCCAAACATAGACAGCACCAAAATCGGTGTACTTTGGATATGCGCATCGGGTGGATACGCAGCATTTGCAGCACAGACGGATCTACGAGTCAAGGCGGTCGCGACCTCTGCGGCTGTTTGTGTGGGGACGATGGCGAGACGGGGGTATGACAAGGATTCCTCTAATATGGACATCTTAAGGGTACAGCTTGAGGCAGCGGGAAGGGATCGGAATAGTGATGCTGGCGGGGAGAAGGTAGATATTGTGCGGATGTTGCCGAGGACGGAGGACGAGATCCCGGAAGGGTTTCCGGATTCGTTCCGGGATTTGTTTAGTTATTATCGCTGCAAGGAGAGGGGGATGGATGGGAGGGTGGAGAATACGGCGCTGGCGAGGAGTTGGGATCTTATGGGCAATTTCGATGCGTTTGCGATTAATGGGATGATTAGTCCGCGGCCGTTGTTAATGATTACGGGGACGAGGGCGGCGACAAGGTGGTATAGTGAGGACGCAGTGGCTAAGGCAAAGGAGCCGAAGGAGTTGTTTGTGGTGGAGGGGGTGACCCATGCGGATTTGTATGATCATGTTGATGTGGCTGGGCCGAAGTTGGTGGAGTTTTTTGGGAAGTATTTGGTTTAACTGGAGTCTTACTTGAATTGTTTAATTATTATATATGAATTCTACATACTCCGTGCCTTACTATGTGCTGGGTCAGACTGGGCTTCTATTGAGTACACACGATATCCAAAAGAAAATGGGCCTAGTGCCTAGACTCTCTGCAAAACTATCATATCCTGGGAGAGCTCAGGCTTCAGGTCTCCTTCACGCGCATAACCACTATACAGGAAGCATTCGTATCCAACGTCCTGGAAGACGGCCGTTCCACATGACGGGTTGCTCTCGCAGAGGTCATGGCACTTCCAAAAGGTGTCAATCTTGAAGTATGATGTGAGGAACTGGACATTCCCCACGGCGCCCACGGTACACGCGTTGTAGATCGTGATGGGCTTTCCTTGCTTGCTATAGGTGTCTCGTCGAGGATTGCAACCCCCTCCAATAGTTTTCTTGATATCATTGATTTTATTGTCGCAGTTTGTCTTCTCCGCGGTGACTCTTCCATCACAGGCGCTGTTAGCGCCGTTGACCCTCGTATCGCATGCACTGTTTGCGGCGGCAAGTTGGCCTTGACAAGCCGCTTGATCTGCGCTCTGGGCCGCCGCCACCGCTGTGGCGACCTCAGTCGTGCAGTCCTCAGGTGCTGAGGTGCTGGAGGGCACGATTTCCATTGCAAGGAATTTCGACTGCGGACTTATCGTCCAGAATCGACATTGGTTGAAGCTGGCGGTGGAATCCCAGAGGGCGCCTTTGCATTTGGTGTTCTTGGAGCATTCCAAAGCGCATGTACCCGGGTCGGTAACCTTTCCTGGAAAAGGAACCAGCTTGAAGAAGGAGTCGCAGTGGTATTTGAAATCCACGCCGTTGACTGTGTCTGTTTTGCCATCGAAGGCCGTACAGCAGTCACTGTATGCTTGAGTCTGAGGGTAGCCCGGGGCGTGGGGTTGACCGCAGATGGAGGGCGCAGTCTGGGCGACGGAAAGGGAGGGGGAAAGTGCCAGAAGGAGGAGAGAGGCAAGTAGCGCCATGGCGTTGTGCGCGAGTGTATGGTAGACAGGGAGGGAGAATGATGAGGGGTATGTTCTTGAAGTAAGTTGGGCCGGATCTCCTTGTTCTCTCCAATACGATCAGCGTAGCGCGGAATTCCCTTCTTTTATGTGGGAAAGGCCGTGCCAATGCCAGCTGGAGAGTAACGGGCTCTCCGAAGTGCTCCTGCATTCGAGGCGGGAGAGGACGGAGAGCTAGGAGCTTGCGTTACCCCTCCCCGTGAGCTGCAAGAAGGATGTAGCTCCCCTGCATTCTGCCAAAAGAAGGCAATTGCTGCACAAATTAATCACTCATCTGGGAAGCTACTACGCGCTACGTGAGTGAACAATCGTCTTGTGACCCTGCGTACAGCAAGCGATTGGACAACGCACCCCTGTGGTCGGTGTTCGTGGCAGCTGAAGGCGCTGGCACTCGAGTCTTCACAGTAGTCACTCCAGGATTCTCAGGATTCAGGCGCATAGCCGCCGTGTATCCGGATCAAATGTGTCGTAGCACGGTTGTCGATTGGCGGAAATTACTCGTGGTGGCTGAAAGACCCGCTGGACCAGGAGCACATTGGAGCGAGCCATTCTCGACTGGCTGATGGCTGGCTGGGCATGCAGGAGCAAGAACTCTGCACGAACCGGTTTGTGGAGGTTGATGACAGGATCTAGATTCCGGGGTCAGAACTCGAAGCAAGTGGTCCCCGAGACGGCGCTAATCCGGCACATCCCGTGGCTGGCTGAACTGCAGTTCCCCAAAGCAGCAGCAATTGAGGCATTCGATTGGCCGGATTGACATGTAGCGACTCGTATCATGCCCCGCATGGCATCTGGCACCTGACAGTTCCTGTTAGCTGCATATCGCCTGCATGAAGGTTCGGGCCTCAGCTGGAAGGTTTTGTCCGCTTATCTCCCGTTTGGGCAAATGTGACGGTATACCCATGTAGGTACTTGGCGAAAGCCCATTTTCTGGCACAGTATATACAGCAGCTCCTTTGCGGCCCCTCCCCTCTTTACTATTCACCAGCGTTTCTTTTTTGTTTTTTTTTCCTCTCTACTTCGTTGTACCCTAAGCCTAGAGCATTGCGATGGCGGTGCTCAAAGCATTCTCGATTGCAGCTCTATTTGCAACCCAAATTGTAGCCCAGCAAGTCGTTCTTTCCAACACCAATGTTTCCGTTCCCGCTGCCGCTGCGCTCGAGCGCCAGATTTCTCTCGACGACATTGTTCCCTCTGCCGATTCAGCCGGAAATCTGAAATGCTGTCCGATCGGAACCTTCTTCAATGGCAAAGACTGTGTCTTCCCGAGTAATCCCGTGTGTCCAGAGGGAATGAAACTGGAAGAGAACAACTGTATCCTTACCATTCCTCCTAGCTGTCCCGACGGCACCGAGTTCCACGACAAATCCTGTGTCTCAAAGAAACCCCCACAGTGCCCTGCAGACACCAAACTAACGGAGGGGTTGTGTGCATCGACTCAACCTCCCGTATGTGCGGACGGATCTCAGCTTGATGGCGACTCATGCTTCTCCACTACACCTCCTGTCTGTCCCGCTGGTTTCACCACCAAAGACCACCTCTGCGTGTCTCCTACCCCTCCCTCCTGCCTTTCGGGATTCCGGTTAGAGGGCAAAACATGTACCCGAACTGAGACACCCAAGTGTACCGGGTCCTCCACCTTTGTGAATGGAGTGTGTGCGTCTTCGGATAAGCCTGGCTGTGGTCCTGACTTCGAGTTCAAGGACAACGTCTGTGTCTCGGCCGATGGACCGGGATGCGCACCGGATTTCGAGTTCGATGGCGCCGCTTGCGTGTACAGCGGACCCCCAATTTGTCCTCCCAACGGGGTGTTCGAAAATGGGGTGTGTCGAGCGACAGAGGAGCCGGCTTGCGGAGAAGGTAGTACCTTCGATGCCGCATCTGGGGCCTGTCAAACAAAATTGGACCCAGGTTGTCCGGAGGGCTTGGTTCCTGATTGGCACGATACCACCAATACGGTCGGATGCTGCCCGCCTGGAATGGGCTTCTTCGCTCCCAATACATGTATTTCCATCTTTGCTCGTCCCGGCGAATGTCCAGCTGGAGCCGTTTACCACGCGCCAGATAGCGAATCAGACGAGTCTCGCTGCATCTATACCACAACGCATAGCCCAACCTGCCCGCCCGGGACGAAACGCGACGGACGGTACTGTATCCGCACCGAGAAGCCTCTCTGCCCCCCTGATGCGACATACAACGGGAAAATATGCGTGTTGTCGGACCCTCCGGAGTGCCCTCCAGAGTCAACCCTTAGCGGCTCCAAGTGCGTCCTCAACAGCCCCCCGCAATGCGCCCCGGATACAAGCCTTAAGGGTAAGGTCTGTATCTCTTCCAGCCCCCCTGAATGTCCGCCCGAAACTACTTTCAACGGCAAAGTCTGCGCTTCGGATGTGGACAAACCCCTCTGCCCGTCAGATGCGGTGTTCTCAAACAACACCTGCATCTTCTCCCAGCCACCCCAATGCCCCGAGAACTCAACCCCGAAAGGCGACGCATGTGTCTCGTCCACACCCCCCGTTTGCCCAGATGGAACGATCGTGAGCGGAACCAACTGCCTCACCAAAGACCAACCCAAGTGCCCTGCTGGCTTCACCTTGAAGAATCACGCGTGCATTTCCTCCACACCCCCTCAATGTCCCTCAGAATACACATTCGACGGTACCTCGTGTATCTCCAAGGAGCGACCAAAATGTCCCGAGAGGGCCACATTCGACGGGCAGTCCTGCGTCTCCTCCACTCCCCCCCTCTGCTACGGCGACCTCATCTTCGACGGTAAAACCTGCGTCTCCAACGTCCCACCCCTCTGTTCCGACAACGCCACCTTCGACGGCAAGACTTGCGTATTTTCCACCTCCCCCAAATGTCCCGAAGGCACCGTCCAAACGGGCGATATCTGCGTAGGGAAAGACCATCCCAGGTGTCCAGTCGGAACAAGCTTCAGCGGAGGAGCTTGCGTATCCACGACCCCTCCACGGTGCGACGGAGATATGAAATTCGACGGCAAGGAATGTGTCTCTAAGATCCCACCGGAATGTCCACCGGGTTCCCAGCCGAAGGGGCTGGTTTGTGTGGGGGCGACACCGCCGCGCTGCCCCGACGGAACTGGTTTAGATGGTTCCCGATGTGTTCGGCCCGTCAAACCGGAGTGTTTTGGCATGCATATTTGTCCCCCGAGCGCCAAGCTGCCTCCGCCCGTGGCCAAGTAGATGTCAAACCTTGGTTGCCGGCATTGGGGGTGAGAGGGTATATCCTCTGGATAGTGTAGTTGTTGGATATGAGGGTATATATTTTACGTCACACACAATAAATAGGGAAGTGATGAATCAAGGTCTCTTTTATAATTCTCATCTGGCAAGAACGTTAGGAAAAGCGTAAACAGGGGTAGAGAAAAGCAATTAAGGGACACTCGATTCCCCGCTTGGTACGACCCACCACCATCTCCGACATTTTTGTTCGGTTGGTTGACGACGACGGATCGTCCGCGCGAAGGGGTCTTGACTGCGCGTGCACAGCCCAAAAGGGGAAGGAGCACAGCATGACGGAACAATGATACTCCGGGTATTTGTTTGGTGCGGTTCGCCAAGACTGGCTGTGGAACTGTGGTGCCTGAGGAATCGATAATCCTTTTTCGAAGCAGGCGCCCCTGGTCTTGTCCCTACACAAGTGTTGCACGACGGTTCTTGGGAGTGAATACTGGATATTCCTCAGAGTATATATGGGGGTCATATAACCGTTATTCATCGCCTTGTGCTACGGACTGCCGGGGGAATTTGCGACGGCTTCTTCCAATGGGCCGGGGATGAACGCATCAAAATATATTTTCATTTCCTGGTGGTTTTGAGTTGCAACTCGTCCAATCAAAATGTAGGATTAATAGCCAAAGGCGTGAAATTAGCATCCTAGGGAATGCTCCCTCTTCTTTTAGTTTCTGTCCTTTTCTCTGATTATTTGCTTCTGTTGAAAAAATCGAGCTGTTCAGCCTTTGGCTGCATTTTGTGGCCAATCAGTTCGCACGGTGTGAGCTTTGATCGGCGCCAGCCCGTGGCCAACACGGCGGCGAGTTTTCAGCCTCATTTCTTTTTTCCCTTCCTCACTTTAATCTCCCCTGAGGCTTCAGGTTGTTTACTTTAATGTGGTATGTGCGTGCGTCCGAGCCCTACGATTTGAATATCAAGATATCATATAAATGCTGGCGCAACCGTGAAATCCGACCCAATATATGTTTCAACACCGAAGTTAGATTCCTCTAGGCACACATACCACCCATTTCGGGGCAAACCGAAGCTCACGATGGAACTGGAAAACATCGAGATAATTTCCATTTCCAGCGTACCCGCATCGTAAGTGATGATCGCTGCTGACTGGCCTTGGGCTCTCTGTATCTCGCTGCCTGGTGACGCACTCTATGTCTAACCCATTTGGGCACAGCGTTAATTCACGACGCGGTCGCACCCCCGCCGAGATATTGTACGAATCTAGCCAGTTCTACGAGAGAGAAGGCCTTGAGCAGGTTGTGGATTACCAGACATTTTCCCGCGGTGCGCGGCTTGGCATGCCCTTCATGGACCCTGATAACCTGTTACCCCATGAGCGTGTTTGGCTGGAGAAGAAAAACACTATTTACAAAACCAGAGATTTGAGAAGCGTCGTCTTAATGGGCGCATTCGCGGGTATGGCACAGTGAGTGGTTGCCCTCATCCTATTCATCGCCGTAACCTTCAACTGAGAGAGACTGCGCAGGGGATGGATATCGTCAACCGTGAATTCAAGCTCCCTAAGTTGGCAACATGAGTTGCAACCGGCCCCAGGCTTCTGGCCAAACCATAGACTTCTGGCCGGTCTGATTGATGCTGCTCCATGGATATCCGGAGGCCTTCTGTGAGGCCACCTGTTAGGTCTTTTGCTAAACTGTCTGGTTACTGACTGCTGTTCCAAGCGGGCCGCTTCTAAGCAACCCAGCACTAGGAGGAAGATATGGAAAGCGCGTGCTTGTATACGTTGCAGCTATGATTTGCGCAGCTTTTACAATTGGTCTGGAGTCCTTCCGTTCTTTTCCCTCTTGTCCTTTTCTCTTCGCCTATTCTGTTTTCGACCGACCCGCCCTGATCTAGATATTTCAGGTTCTTGCCGGTGCGGCAGTTGGGAAGCTTTACTTGCTTGCCGTATTCTGCTAGGTGTAGGGGTAGGATCACTCCTCTGAAATGGCTGGAGGATTGGATTCTAATGAAAAATTTTCAGGTTGGTATAAATGCGTGTGTTGTTCCGGGGTTCCTCGAGGAGGTGTCACCAGCTATCCTACGAGGACAAGCTTTGTCAATCTGGCAGCTATACAACGCTTGGTGAGCTTCTTCACCCTTTATCTCCCTTGCGTGAAACCGGCTACCTAATTGATGCATTCCACTGACGGTATTTGAGTGGCATTTTCGTCGGATTCGCCTGTCCCTGGATTGTGGACAGATATTGGAGACCACTTCTTGCAACAGCGTTAGTTCCTGCATTTATTCAAGCTACGTTGGCCCTTCTGTGTCCGGAGTCCCCTCATTTCCTCATCCGAAAAGGCAATTATCGGGAGGCATTTGTCAGCCTCCGTGGGCTTCGGGGCACTGAGCTTGAGGCAGCAAGAGATTTACTTAATTTCATTACCAGTGAGTTGAGTCGGACGGAAGTGGCGTCTGATCCTGATCCCGACATTGGAGCTGTTCCCCGTCAAGTAGGACTTCTACGCCAAATGCATGCTCTAGGCTCTATAGCACGCAATCAAAGGGCTTGCCTGGTGGTATCAATAGCGATGCTATCACAGCAGCTTTGTGGGGTATTTAAACTTTAGTATGAAAGCGCTTTGTGCCCGCTCAGCTGACGTCAATTTTTAGATTAATGTCTTCGTGTTCTACTCCTCAATTATCTTTGCACAGATGGTCAGTGGCTGGGAGGTTCAGGACATAATCGGGACCGGAAACCCACTGGGCAATTCGCGTGTTGTCTGGATGAACTTTGGTACGCCTATGGGACTCGTATGGAAGGTTAATGGTTTGTCGAACTGATATAACTAGGTTTTGGACTAGCCCATTTACTCTTCGCTAGTTTCGCATTCGGCCTGATGGGCCCTAGGGAACCCACGCTCAACACGGTGGGCTCTAGGCGGCGAGGCTGGCGGATCTTACTTCTTACGTCCTTGGTGTGCATGCTCCCGGTTCTCCCGTCGATTGGGGCCGTGCTGGGGGTCAACAATGACGGCACCCGCATTGGTGTTGGCAGTATCCTTGTAATTGTAATGCCTAGTTTCGGTTATGGAATTGGAGTTGGTCCGCTCCCATTTGCCATATCTGCTGAAGTTTTCTCCAGGGTGGCTCGTGGTAAGTATGTCCTCATCCTGGGGGCATGCTCAGGCTGACGTTCTCGGAGAGGCTGGCTTTGGCTTCGGAGTCATGGTCAATTTCCTGGCTCTCGGTTTCCTCGTCCTCTTTGTTCCATTTCTCATGCAACAATTTCCGGGTGGAATATCAGATCTTTTTTACTTGTTTGCGTGAGCTACTCTATCTCTATCCGCTGCCATATGCTGCCATCTCTGATTACGTTCGAATAACTTAGGGGCCTCAATGCGCTGTGCTTCATTCTTATATTTCTCATAGTAAGGCTCATAGACCCCTATAATCGTTCGATCCTGTGATCTTTGAGCTAAACGATAAACTAGATTCCCTCCGAAATGGAACGAGCCTCTTCGGAGCAGATGGCATATATTTGTTAGCCTTTCCATCCCCCTTCTAGCCTTGGAGATGTTCCCTATTGATGAGTACTATAGTTAGTCAGCCAACCGTCACACATGTCAGGGAGAATATTCGTGTTTTTCGCGAAAGGATACCGTGGTTATTCAAAGAGTGTATCCCCTGGCTATCTAACCAGTTCATTCCATGGGCCTACAGACAATATCTGCCATGGTTCTGCCTTCGCTTGAAGGCCTGCTTCCGGGCTCGCGTTAGAGGGTCAGATGTGCTTCCAAGCCCCAGACCGCCTAATATAAACCCCCCGGTGAGGGTAGAGCGCGGGGTTGGCTTTAGGCCAGGCCGCTACCCAACCCTCTGAAGATCTTACTGAGCATTTTGGGGAGGGTGCTAAACCCTTGCGTTCCTTCATAGGGGTATAGCGCCAGAGGTAGAGGTTTTATTTTGGTGGCGGAAACAAGACAATCATAGGATAGTTAGGCTGCCTACGAGAACGGTTGACATCCTCGTATCAAAATGTTGTATTGGGCTAAAACACGGCTGTGAGGATTTTTGTGTGATTTCTTTTCTGAAGTACCTCAAGATACTGGGGAATCGGTCGTTTATCGAGGAAACTCCCCAAAAGGGAACAGGAAGTAGGATGGAAGGAAGTGAGAGATTTAACTGAAAAATGGGAACACTGCGTACACCAGATTATTCTGATAGGATGGGGATATTAGGATCCTGGGTCCTTTGATACCATTTTTCTAAACAAAGAACGAATAGGGGACTTCCTTGGTCGGGAAACTGGTTGAGGAATCAACAGTGTACTTTCTCTGACAAGGGCTTCGAACCAAGGAGCTTTAGCGGGAAATATTTCTTTCACGACATCAATTGCCTTTATTTGTGGTTCCTTATCTTTGCTGCATACCGCGAAAGGATCCGCACCGTGTGTTATCAAAAGTTTCACAGCTTCGTGTAGATATTCTTCTGAGTATCTCCGAGACTCTTCCTTGTCGGCGTGAATATCATTCAGGAATTCGGTCCATACAGTCTGAGTACGGTCTATTCCCTGATTGGGGTCCTGAGACTTGTCCTGCAGCAGGAAGCGTAATAGCTCGGTGTCGGGGCTGATATCATCGCTGGATGGCCCCCCCATGTCTCGTTTGAGGGGATGGAGGGCGTAGTGAAGGTATGGCCACCCCCTTCTTTTCCGAAGCAGTGAGGGGTTTCCATCTAGCCTGCGTTGCACATAGCATACTAAGCCGGATTGGATGGCTAGATCAATAAACGTGGTCTCGAATTCTGCCAGACCCTTGGTTCGGGGCCTTCCTTTCGTGAGGAGGTATTGCCCCACTGCCGTCCAGTGGATATGAGCGTGGTCCTTCATGTGGTCCTTGTTGACTCTATCGAGCTCATCAAGCAACTCTATTTCTTCTTTCACCACCTGGCTGCTGCTAGCCCTGTGGATATGTTGGACCTCGATATTTCGAGCGTGTTGTAAGATCTGATCGACGAACAAAAACATTATGTCGGCTTTGGCTTGTACGGGACACTGAACAGGCAGAGACTTAGTTAGGGCAAGTAGGACCCTCATTAGGGATACCGACGGATCAAAGTCGCCTTTCATCTGGGGCTTCAATATATCCTCCATTGCGGTCGTCCGGAGAAAGAAATCTCGCACGGTCCTGTGGAGAAAGTCCACCTGGTATTTCAGGAACGACGTTTCTTCTGGGTTGTACCTCATTTCGAGTAGATCTCTACACCGCGCGTTTATCCGCTTTCTCACGTTTTCGGAGTTTTCTTTGATGTCTGAGTCGGAGATCGGCTTTATGGGTGCACTGAAAACGTATCCTGGATCATGATCCTCTTCTTCAAGGTACTTGAATCCCAGGGCTGGGAGCGGCTGCCCTGCGTGGATGGTCACGAGAAATATTTTAGAAGTCTCCTCAAGGTAGACACTGTCAATGGAGGAAAGAATACGCCTGAAGAAATCCTCCAGGTCATCTGGGAGGGAGTCCAGCCTCTTGCGCATATCTCTGATATTATCGCCTTCTTCCTGCCCCCTCAAGAGAGAGTCAACAACCAGGTAGACCCAGAGAAATACTCCTCGTGCTCGTTTGATGATCTCCTCAATGATCTCGTTGTAGGTACAGTCCCCACGGTGAGAAATCCGAAACACTGCTTTAAGATTGTCTTCAACATACGTCTGGATATCGCCCTTGGTTAAGTCTTCTAGTTTGAGTTGAGGAACGCTGTCCCCGAAGGCGTTGACAAATACATTCCACGGACGACTGGAAACGCAGAGCTTGATCGAGGGGGAGAGCGTCAATTTCCTGATGAGCTCGACTAGAGCCCGCTGGTTTCCGGTAAATTCGTCCAGACCATCAATGAAGAAGCAGAATCTGGCCACCGTTAGCGTTTTCTCAGCGACAATATCCAAAGCGTGAAGTAGTTCATCGTAGTGCCAAGGCCCGGTGCGATATGATTCACTCTCATTCCAGCGTTCAGAACAAACAGTTTCGATCTGGTCGGGACATTCTCTCAGGATCTGGAATAGTAGCGTCTGCAGAAGACCCTCCTGCGATCGCTGCATGGGGTTTCCTGCAGCCCAAAAGAAGTAGTCCGCGATGAACAGTGTCTTGTCGTCGGCCCACGTTTGTAGAGCAGCCTTCGTATCATGGGTATTTAGCAAATACTTCATGAGTGTTGATTTTCCACTTCCCGCTTTTCCTTCGATCCAGTATATTCCACTTTCTGACCTTAGCCACGAAAGGAAGCTGGTCGACTCTGGGTCTTTGAATATCCACTCGAAAGTCTTTTCGTGCTCCTTTTTAATTGCCGTATATCGCCAACGCATACTTTTGAACTTCAGGCTGCTCAGGATAGCTTGCTGTTTCTCCACAACCAGCGCCTCCCTGGAGATACGCACGAGCTTCTCTCCCACCCCGGCCATTGGTGTTGTGGCTTCATTTTGACTAGTGGGATTCCCTTGTAGTGACTTCAGCAGCTCGACCCGCAGCCTTTCTAATGTCGCTGTGGTGTTTGAATCCAGCCGTCTGTTCATATCGACCAGAGCCCTGATACTTGACATGGTGGATGATTGTTGAACACTATACTTAGGTTAGTTTATACATCAGGAGCAGCTCTGACAGAGCAAGTAATTATCCACTGGCCTCAAAGTAATGATAATGTGGGTACTGATTTGTCCCTGGAGCCTTTCCAATCTGGTTTCTAGATTTCGAATCTCCTTCTCTTTCCTCACTTGTTTGATAGCTTGCTTAAAGCTTTCCCACTTTTCATTATGGAGGTTCTTCATTTTGAGGGCATCCAGTATTTTGAGAAGCTCGTCTGATAATTCACGACATTGCCGAATGAGCTCCCGAAGTCTTTTTCCGTCTTCTGACAGGGGACCCTGCTGAACTGGCTGGAGATCGTCCCGTAGTTTGATGCTCAGAGCTTGAAGGTCTTGTGTGACTGTTTCTATCTCGACGCGCTCTTGCTGAACGCCATGTGCCGAGCTGGCGATCTCTCGAGTCTTCAAGAACAAATGAGTCCCGAATTGAACAAATTGCACAACATTAGCAGCCAGGCCAAGGGCAGCAATCTCTGCCATTTTTATCTCCTATCGTAATTTCGCAAGTCAGCCAATGACCCTCGCTTTCATTGACGTTGGCGTACTCTTAGGACTTGCCAACTCATCTACGCCCAACGAGGCTGTCAGCGGTGCGGGGTTGGCAGGCGCATCACGTGGCATTTTTACATATGAGGCTGAGTCTGTCCGAGCCCTGCAGATCAGGGAAGACTTTGCGTTTTGAATATTTTGCCGCGTCTTGAAGAGGATTTTGGGCTTATTTTGGTGAGGCACCTTTTTCTCATGTAGCCGTTGCCACTACTTGTTGGCTCTCACCTTTGGATTTTCCTAAGAAGTATGTACGGCTGGCAAGATTGGCAGCGCGATGGGTCATTTACAATCATTAGCAGTATCTTACCACAGAAAATGAAGACTGACTTTAGAGATCATTGTTACTCTTCTTATAATAGGGTGAATGAAGGCACTGCGTTGCTGGATCGTTCTGTCGGAGTGAGGTGCACAGTGTTAATATTGGTACTGCTTAAGATTGGTTGGGTGCTCGAATTCCCCCAAGGTACCGCGATATGCGGCTCTACTAGCTACGACCTAATTGTAGCCTATGCTCTTGTACCACCTAAGCGTAGACTGGACTTTCTTGGATTTTTTTGGGCACGGATTCTTTATCCGAAGGGGATGGTAGTTTGATGTTGCACGAATTATCTATTCTGGATTTTGAAAGAGATGATTCGCACTTTGTACACCATAAACGTGCGCTATAACATATATTTACTAGAGAGAATTGTCAGCTGACCTAGGAAGGCGTTAGGAGTTCGAGACCCGGTGAGCAAACCGCAATGGATGTCCTGCTACTGTGTCACTGCTGGGGTGGTTCCACGGAGAAAGTAGGAAATAGCACACCCACGGCTCGGTTTGTACAAGCCTGGGACTGCGGTTACATCGAGGGCTTTAGGATATCAGCACACCCCCCGGTCCACACCTTTAGCCAGCCAGCTAAGCCCTGAGATCTAGGAGTGGATACATAAATTTCTGGCGACGGATTCCTGGAGCACGACAGTCAGAGAAATGGTGAAGGATGTCTGGCTTAAGTATATTGATTTCTCTCTGGTGTGCCGGATCAATGAGATACAGGGACGGTATATGTGGCTTGAGGAGTACCGGGTGGTGCGATCGTTTAATGTGGCCACGTCTATTGGTCATGTTATGCAATGGTGCTGTGATTCGAGTATGGACTCCCGTGCGCTGAAGGATCCGGTTTGCATAGAGCCTACGTATTTGTCGGCGTATCCGGTGGGTATTGTGTTGGATTTGCTGGTGCTTAAGGCCAAGAGGCCGAATAGGACGGAATTTGCGAGTCTGGTGGGCGTGTTGGAAGGGGGGTTGGGGTTTTCTAGGGAGCGTGCTTTGGAAAAGGTTGACGATATGTCTGTCGAGTATGAGGAGTTGTTCCTGGTTAAGACTCGTGAACTGGAAAAGAGGTATCCCATGGAAGCGGAAGCGCTACGGATATGTCATGTAGGGGCTCTTCTTTGGGGGTTCGATACAAAGTTGCGGTATGCGCAGGGCTGGGTTGTGAATATGTTGTCCTGTATTGCATGTCTTCCTTACTTGCGGCAGATCAGAACCGGGCAATGCTTGTGATGCTCAAGTACAACCTAGGATAATGAAGTATACATCACTTCGTTGTCCTGCGCTTATCTGGCCATAATAAATCCCACCCTAGCGAACAGTTGGACTAATTAAATCCGCCACATCCTCGCTATAGGAAGCATCAGCCTAATGCCTCCCCCACAAAGGGTCAACTTTATCAATATGACCAAAGGCCACGCCAGAAGTAAATCCACCCGTGCTCACTTGGCCAACTCTTACCATCGCATCCCCAAACTCCTTCACACGGCCATCCGCATCTAGCGGAGGCTGATGCGACACTCCAGGCATATACGGATTGCTATACGTCAATCCCACGACCGCATCAAACACATTCGGAACAGCCGTGACGATGCGTAAGCTCGTACCAATCACCCCAACGACAAACAAAAAAGTCGCAGAAATGATGAGAATGATCACCCAGAGGTAGTCGGGGCGGTAGACCTCCGTGTAGCGCGTGACAGTCGCATTCGTCCCCGCCGCAAGGAAAGGTGGATTTTCATTAGCTAAATCGATAAGGGCAAAAGGAGGACTATAGCGAGGGCTCCCTTTCCATTCTGACGCATTTCCAAATGTGAGGAGACCATCTGCGGGGATATGACTAGGGCCGTAGAGGGTGAGATTTGTGGGTAGATTGCCAGCGAATCCGGTGGGCGCCATGAAGATTTCGATCCCCGTGTTCAGAAGCATGGAGGCACGGGCGGAGAATGCCTTTGGGTCAACTTTGTATAGGGAGATATATCCTTCCATAGATGCTTGCGGTCGCTGCACTGGTGGGCCCATAGGATCCTTGAGGAAAAGCTCTGATGAGCTCACGCCGGATATCACCACACTGCCCCAGTTGCGTCCACTGCTCTCTGATATCATTTCTAGAACATGTGTTGCCCAGGAGTCGAAGCTAGTGAAGGAACTACCACGCTTGTCTGTTCTGGATGTGCGGACTTTGGTAGCGGAGCAGTGGCCACTGATACACTCGATCAGGGCTTCGACGTGTCGCTGTGTCACCTTGCATACGGCCTGTGAATAACCTGCTGAGTCGCCAGATTTAAATTGTAGTCGCCGGGCATTGGTGTAGTATCCGTTCTCTTGTTGGCTGGGTGTTAGTCCAGGAGCCGGGGGACCAAGAAGTGCCATTTCCCGGGCGGGCTGAAATTCATCATTTTCACAATCCAGACACGTAATGTTCAGACCACGGAGGTAATCTCCACTATCCACAAAGTTTACGGCCGGGCAATCAAGCTCAACGTAGCTGGTCTCCACACTGAACTCGAGGTCCGCTTGGTTTTGAAGATAGGACAAGCCGAGAACTGGGACTCCCAGCAATGACGAGTACTCTTCGACGGTGGTTATATGGTTTGTGGTTACCCACCCCTCTGGGTCCACACCTAAGTATTGAATGGCGTCCATCCGCGGTATTTTGACATTCTGCCACTGGTCCAACGGGCTGGCTTTGACGCTACTGTTCTGCATCAGGCTGGCGAAGTAGGCATCGCGAATGGACAGTGGCCAGGCCCCATCTTGTGAGAAGTCGTAAGATGTGGCGGCAAAGGCATTTCCTAATGCCCCAAAATCCGCGTAACGTAGTTCCAGGATTTCTGTTGCGGTGGAGTTGGTGCGGTACAGCAATCGCAAGGAGCCCTGGCCACCGAGCGGGGACATTGCCCACAGGACAAGTAAAACCCATACTAATAGCGATTGTGGGATTTTGAGGAGATGCGCAAAGGGATCAGCAAGGCTATTGGTGCTCATCAAGGTCCACAGTGACTGTCCAATATATGGTTAGATGATGATGCGAGGAACAATTCGGGTTTCCTTCATGGACTCACCATTAGGCGAACACCCCTCTGCGCATAAAACCTTCCAATGTTCTTCAACGAGCGCGACAAAAGTGCTGCAAATACTATCGGGTATATAGTCGGACCCTATGGCTTTTTTAGCATACTAGCAAATTTTAACACCAAAAGTCAAACTGCCTACCAGCCTCGTAACCTCCTCCATCCCATTTCCGAGGCTATCACCGGTCGGACGATCTTTCAGCCAGAGCGCAATTCCTGCTAGGACTGGATCCACCTCATTATGAGCTCTGTGTACTTCCAAGACTTGAAAGGGGTTTGAATACCTATAAAGCATAGGGCCACAGCGCAAAGAATGACCTCAATGAGAACCCCAACGACCCACCCACAGCCTCGTGCTAACTCGTCTTTCAAGGGACGGCCCGGTGGAGAAAGCAAATTTGGCTGGGGGCTCTTAGGAGGCCAGTTTTGTATAGTAGGGACAGGGGAGATCACAGATGCTCTCCTCCTCGCCATTTTTTATCCAGTGTCGATACTGGTCCAGTCGCTAATTGAACACGCCTTTCACAATGCCAAAACCTGGCGGGCCATCGCTATTAAATATAATGAGATCAGCAAGGCTTCAAGGCCTCGTACAGAGTGACCCTGGTACAGAACCGCCCCCATTCCTTCCATCAACGTTGTGAGGGTAGTTCGTGGAAGATCTCGGGGTAAAAAGCAATTTCATTGGCGGATGTGGATAGCCGTGCGTGGCGCTTGCTTTTTCCGGGGCTGGGCAGCCTTTCGCGTCGAACTGCATCCTTGGCTACGCACTTTTCGAGTGAGATGCTAACTCCAATTTCCATGGTCAAATCTGCGCGCGTGGAGATAGCGAGCTCGCAATTCTAGGGCCAAACACCGAAATTACCTCACTCTTGAGCCCCTTTAAGCTGACTTAACTTTGCTGAATTCTAAATACAGCAAATCTACCCGATACCCAGAGCTCCTGAGTTGTTGGGCGGCTTGCCGGCTGGATGAGGATTTCTGAACATAGATTCGGGAGAGGTGGAAAAAACAGCCGATCACAAATGCATCGCCGAACACATTTTCGGTGGCAGGCCATGAGAAAAGCAGTTATTAACCTCCAATAAACACCAAGATTCCTTTGAATGACGACAAAAATCAAGTTATATATCAACTATCCAGTTCTAGAATGCCAAAACTAACCCCGTATTCCCAAATTTGCGTGTTGATAAACATTGCCCCCGTGAGGTTAACCCGAGGACTTCGAAAGTTCACCTCAAGGCCTAATATCGAGCATAGCCTGAATCAGGCTTTCACGCAGACAAGTAGCCAGGAAAAAGCCCATTTCTCGTGTCTGGAACCATCCAAAGGGACCCAAGTGGCCAATCAGGTCCCGTGGTTGTGTCTCAGCCTCGCGATGCGGATCAACAGCGCCGCTCCAGGCTTCCCAGCAACCCCATTGCTCCGTCTACGCGTGATGCATATGTGATTCGCACTCCGATTGAATCATGCACTTGACACTGCTCGCAACGTGTTTCATTTTCCATGGCGGTAATATTTGTCGAGACTTGGTCGCCAGTGGAACAGTTCACACCTGCAGCTTCCCCTCTTTCCGAAGCCGTTGGGACGTATACAAAAATCCCATATGCTCGCACTCCTGCAGTCTTCGATCCCTAAAATCTTTTCTCTTTTGCATCGCCTCTTCTTTACTCCCCATTTTGACCTAGCTGCATAGAGCTTATATTGTCCGATAACATATATGGCGAAGAAAAAGAGCCAAAATAAGAAAACAAAAAAGCAGACACTGATGGCCGGTACAAACTCCAACCCACCCGTTGAGCAAGAAGATGAATACTCAGAAATCCCACCGCCAGCGCCGGATCCAAAAGACCCCAGAATTAACTACGGGCAGCCTGAATCATGGTGAGCAAGGCATTTGATAATATCGAGCGTCCACCGCAGTAACTGATAATTACCTCTGATACAGCCCCTACACGCCTCCATCCTTTGCCATGCTTGTCATCGGAGGCAGGGAATATATGATTCCACGCTCCTATCTCCGCCCATACGACGAAATGAACAAAACTTGCGAAGGATATACCTTTAAACTCAACGACGTCGACGGGGATGTCGGGCACACGATCGTGCACTTTCTTTACACCGGCAAATACGAGACCTTAACCCCCGATGCCAATGACCTCACTTCGGACATTGCCACTGAGTACCGGAGAAGTGTCAAGGTCTACCACGCGGCAAGAAGATATGGCCTAACTAGCCTGGAGGTTCTCGCTAAGACATATATTGAAACATTCAGCGAGGATATGCAGCTACTTGACGTTTTGCCCGTGGCAAGAAGTGTACTTTCCAAGCTTCCGGTCGGGGAAGAATGGTTTCACGAATATCTCAAGGGCAAATTAGATTCCCAGTTTACCTCCGACGCCAGTATTTTCGAACACGATGAATTTCTTAGTGGAATAGGGGAGGACCCATGTTTTGACAAAGTGGTAATGCGAATGGTCATCGGCGTTCTGATGTCGGCAAGAGGTCGCTTCAGTGATAATATTCCGAGTGAACCGGAACCTGTACCAGAAACTGAGCAGGAGTGTGAACCTACACCCGAACCTGAGCTTGAGCCTGAACCGGCGTGTGAACCCGAGCCAGAATCGGCTCCAGCGAGTCCAGTTAATTGTGGCTCTCCTGAATCACCACCTGCCGAAGATATGCCCTCGGAGGGTCCTGTATACGCCGAGCCTCCACTCCCCGCATTACCGGATGACCCCCTGTACGTCAATTGGTCCCAACTATCTCCGAAGAAGCGAAAGAAACGGGAAGAAATATTGAAGAAGAAAGGAATGCCTATTCCCGGGAAAGATATTGACGTCACTCCTCCTATGCCCGCCGAAGACCCCGTACCGGAGTTGGAACCAGAGGAGGTCCACGCTGCAGAGCCAGAGCCTATCCCAGACGAAAATGATGGGCCCGCTGCCTTATTTGGTGAAGAGAAAACCCAACAACCAGTTGAAGTTGATGACTGGCCAGTATGGGGTTTGCCGAAAGACAAGAAAAAGAAGAAAAAGTCAAAGCCACCCATGATTCTTGATATGGCACCGCCTCCAGTACCTATATCTCCTTCTTTAGAACTTGGGTTGGATAGAACGGTGACAGGGGGGTCGGCTAATATGCTAGAGGACCCCGTCTCGGATAAGCTTGGTACAGAGTTAGCGGTGCCGGATGAGCCGCCATATCCCGGAGAGGAACTACCCGCCGCGCCACTAGAACTGGAGGACCCGATTGATGAGTCTCCGGTGGAGATCACTAACGGGCCTGACTTGTAGTGGGGAACTCCTCAACAACGGACGATGGAATATACTTAGTCAAAGAGCTTACAAACGGGGCTGCTCGGGAGACGATAGAAAGGTCCGTTGAAGAATGGGGCGGTGGTGGATGGTGGATATCATATTGGCACCAATGACCTCTCATTTATTCTGAAGGCCTTGAGCTACGAGCAAGCACTAAAGCCAGGAGGGAAGGGATGATTTGGATGCTTCGAAACACCAATATGTGGCAGGGAAGAACTGTGCTGCATCGACTATGTTGGGGCTTGGTTCCATGCGGATGGTCAAGGGGTTACCACAATTTACTCAAATTTGTCTTGATTCATGGTTTCAAGGTATTAATGAATTTCCTCGGTTTGCGCATCAGATGCAATAGAAACAGACACCTTCATTCAGTACAAACTATCCTCATCCGTAGCCCATGGGTACTCGTCATAGGCCCAAGCACCTGGAATCTGTACCGATTCCGGATGCTCAACCATATACCAGAATTCACCAGTGAATTCCTCCCTCCAATTCGAGAAATATGCCTTCCAGTCCTCCGGGTCAGGGCCGTACGTAAAACCAATAAATCGAATGAACAAGAAATCTCCCTCAAACAGGAAACATTCTATGGATTGCTCCAGTCCTCCTTGGGCGTGGAGGAACTCCTCCTGTAGACCGTACGCCACTAGATCGATGCCTGCATTTAATAGCACGTAAGCCCACCCCTGAAGTCTTGTTAGAGGGTCAAATGTGGAGTAGGAGTACCACGTCCGGTCTCGCAAGTATGACCAGGAAATTCGTCGGCGCAAACTTCGGAAAAAAGAAGCCAAACCCCAATATTGAGCGAGAACTACCAGCATAGGGGTTACTTGTCGGCGCCACGTCCCGAAGCTTTGCTGGACGGTGAAACCCATCCCAAGACTCACAGAGTCAGAGAGAACTTCGTAGACCTTTCCCGTAGACCTGTGTCTGCTCGCCAAATACATCGCCACACAAGAAGCCAATATAAATGAAAATTTATTGCTCCATTCTTTGACATTGAAGGAACCTAAAATTGTGAAAACCGTACAGTCAGGGTCAAACGGAAAGAGTGGTTCGCTTGTATTATATAGAAAGTCCTCGCAGAGCTTGAATCGAACTGCTTCTGATTGTTCATGAATTTGGGGATACATCGCACATAGTAGCTGCTGTTGAAAATCCGGATTAGGAATGAAGTATGGTAGAAAATCCCCAAGGTTGGCAAGGCCATTATGAATAAATCGCTCTTGTGATCCTTGTAGTAACAATGGGGTTATCCTTTTCAATTCTTCGAGTTCAGCTGGGGACGAATAATGAGAGGCGTAGCTGAGCAAGAGCAATGCGGCACATATACTGATCTTAGTTAGATGGTTTTATGGGAAATGGATGGCACGTACTCTTCCGATAAATCTATACTAGACTCATTCAAAATGAGACTAACTATCTCAAAACTGTCACACACAATAGCACACTTCTGGAATTAGCGCACGCAATTGATGCAATCAGGGAAAAGATTTTTTTAGGTCACAGCTGGAAAAGGGAGTAGCCGTGGGGATCTCGAGTCGAGATTAGGCTGGGGGTTTCCCGGAGGAGGTCGCGAACGCCGGCCACATTGTTCTCCATCACGTTTTTAAATATCAGCGAATCCTGAGGGAGAATAACATATGTTGTGAGAATGGCAGTCCATTGACTCCGTGCATTAGCCAAGTAGAACTCCCAAACCTTCCCACTCAGCCACGCGGGCAGTGAGACCTTGAAGGCGGGATTCCTCGCCATGCGAGACGTTCGAGCAGGGAGTTGCCTTGTAATGTTCTTGTCATCCTCCTCAAGAGATGGTTGATTTTCGATATCAGGTTGTTTGAGTGAGAGTGTCCGGTGGGTGACAAGAGCCCTAAGGTCCCCGATATTAGTGCTAGATTGTAATCTACTCTGCATCGAATCGAATCCCGTATAACTATTGTGTCGGAACTTACACCTGCGCCATGTTGAGCACGCCCTTTGCCCTCTCCAACCTCCGAAGTGACTTGTTAATGCCATCTCTTATGACAAAATGCAGTCTACCGCGAAAACTATGTTTCTCCATATTTTTCTGACATTCCCATAGGACCTCCTGCATGAGGGTGGCTGCGTTCATGCACCACTGAGTGCATTGCGAGTTCAGGTCCGTCTCACTTTCCGTGCCGCCAAACTCCAGTAAAATCTCACTTAACAGAGCGATTTCATCAACTAAATACTCTAGTTCCTGGGGAGTGCCCTTCAACGACCTTAGGAAGGACTTCAGCTTCGACCCTTGTCCGGCGATTTGAATGCAAAACGAAGCTATCCCGATCCCGCCGGCTGCGATATCAAGGGTTTCTGCCATTGTCGGGCGACCATTGTTGCCCGTTTAAATGTAGTTGTAAATACACATAAACCGAAGGGCATAAGAATGGGGACTACATCAGGAGAAAAGAATCGAAGAAAGACCGGGAAACAACCTGCAGCTTTGCGCCCGGCGTGGCTGGGACAGCACAACTTTGTTCAGCCTTTTGCCTTGACCGCTCATCCTCAGCCTTTTGATACGGACGTGCCAATGGAAGGTCTGTCGCTGATGTTGTGCTAGCATGGGTCTTAGAACCAATCACGTCGGAATAGAAGACCGAGCTGCACAGGAGGTATGTCTGCCCGATTTTTTACGAGCGGGATTTCCGATTTACGGTGATGTTCATTGGAAATTCACCTCCAAAGCGGAGTGGGTACTGATATGAAACCCTTGATATTGTGTTGAGGACCTACTTGATCTTGTGCTGCCAAAAAAGATCTGCGGCCTTGATGGGTGTCATGCATTCTTTCCACTTTACCGACGATCGCACCCTCGCCGCTTGGGTACCTAACCCCACAAAATGGCTGCACAGGCGTGTCAAGTGCTCGGAGCCCAGCCGCCGCTCCTCACCTCCCTCCCCCCCCCCCCCCCAAATGATGGATTCCTCCTTTGTCAACAACATCTCAGGACTCGACCACGAGGGAAATAATATAGGACAACTTTATCGCTTGCCTACTGATAGTACACTATACCGCAATGATTGTAAGTATCATCCGCCGTCTTCCCACCTAATGGGTCTTGTACATTGACGCGACCGATTTCAAGAGAACTGGGAGGCACCCTGGTAAACCACTACCTCCTCACCCAACTTCTCCTCGTGAAACGCCTTCCAGCCCGGCCAAGTCTAGTGACCATGGCCATGTAGCGGTTGAGCAGCCAGGTGTTCCTAAAAGTCAGTGGACCTGTCCTTGCGGATATGGGTATTTCAATTCCAGGGGTGATTGGGTTTCGGGGTATCATGTCCGGATGGGGCATGCACCCCCTCGAGATCCTCGGCATACCGCGAGCTCCAAGAATCAATATCCACCGTGCCCAGATTGCATCAGCCCAGGGGACCCAGGTCCACTACATTTAACTAAGTCTGACCGTGTAGCAACAAACGTACCCACGAAGCCGAAAAATCCAGAGCTTCAGCCTAGGATGACGCTTGATTCCCGTGGCCATCGACTATCTGAAAATGATTACACTGTGGGCTGGATATGTGCTCTCCCAGTCGAACTGGAGGCTGCGGAGACGATGCTAGATCAGCACCATACCCGCGGCCACGGACAAGGGAGAGATACTAACTTTTACGTCTTGGGCCAAATTTCCCGTTTCAACGTTGTCATCACCTGTCTTCCAATGGGACATTATGGAACCAACATGGCCGCCACGGTTGCTACCCGCATGATGGCCAAGTTTCCAAATATCGAGATTGGTCTCATGGTAGGGATTGGAGGTGGTCTGCCAAGCAAAGAAAATGACATTCGCCTCGGAGACGTCGTCATTAGTAAACCGCATCTACAATACCCCGGTGTCGTACAATATGACATGGGGAAATACACTCAGAATGGGTTCCAGGTGACTGGCAGTCTCAATGGACCTCCGAAAAAGCTGCTTTCAGTGCTCAGCTGGGTGGCATCGCAAGGTCCGGTGATGAA
The DNA here is from genome assembly GCA_027569885.1 of Aspergillus diversus. Classification (NCBI taxonomy): domain Eukaryota; kingdom Fungi; phylum Ascomycota; class Eurotiomycetes; order Eurotiales; family Aspergillaceae; genus Aspergillus; species Aspergillus diversus. The sequence goes on from JAPDKZ010000015.1 coordinate 581,747, forward strand.
CTGTGATTTGCACGTTGCATACCCCGGTACGGAGCATGACTACCTATATCAGAGCGAATACCAGCATCCCGAGAACAAGCCTTCGTGCGACGAATGTGACCCTCAACAGCTGGTGCAAGACCGGCCAATCAGGAGCAGCACCCGGCCCCATTTGTTTTATGGGACAATCGCCTCTGGAAATGCTGTGATTAAGGATTCGAAAAAACGTGATATCTTAATGAACGCCCACCACGTCCTGTGCTGCGAAATGGAGGCTGCAGGCTTGATGTGTACCGAATTTCCTTGTCTGGTAATCCGAGGAATATCCGACTACGCCGATTCCCATAAAAATGACATGTGGCAGGAGTATGCGGCTGTTGCTGCGGCACAATATGCCAAGGACCTTCTCTTTGCAATTCCTGGACCTCTATGCTTCAATTCCCCCCTTGAATTGCCTCTCGTGACCTCCTGACTAGTGTAAATGATTCTGTGGCTTGGGACGCTATCAAGAACCCTCTTCCAAACCACTAAGATACTCGTGTATATTATTTACGGCCGCCATTCCACTACTAACGAGTGCTGATTCCGTTGAAGCCCCGATATGCGGGGTGCTAATCACATTCAAATTCTTCCAGAGCTCTCCGTACTGTTCCTTTGCAGGGGGCTCTAGCTCATGGCAATCCAGCCCAGCGCCCCACAGATGTCCTTCTGAAAGAACCCGGGCGAGATCAACCTCATTGACAATGCCTCCTCGAGCCGCATCAATCAAGATTGCAGTGGGTTTCATTCGTCTCAACTGCTCATATGCAATCATACCCCTCGTCTCGTCCGTCAGCGGCACATGCAAGGTAACCACATCACTCTCCACCAGCAGATCATCAATCCTCTCCGCCCGTCGATGAGGCAGATGTGACCACGTCGAAGCAGGTTTCCTTGGATCATAAGCCAATATTTCAGCCCTAAATGCCGAATGAAACATCTCCGCAACCGTCCGCCCAATATTCCCCATCCCCACAATCCCGATCGTCTTCCCATATAAACTCAAGCCAAGACAGCTTTCCTTAGACACAGTCTCACTCTGCTGGCGGGTAATAATCGGACGAAACTTCCTCGCAACCGCCAGAGTCAAGCCAAGCACCAGCTCAGCAACTTCACGCGTATTAGACCCAGGGGTATTCAGAACCTTAATACCCCGCGAATTGCACGCAATTTGGTCAATTTTATCCAAACCGACCCCGTGTTTGCAAATCACGCGGAGATGGGGACTGGCAGCGATATCGGCGGCGGTGATGTACCGACCGCGGATGAGGACCGCGGTGGCGTTGGCGTGCCAGTTTTGGCATTCTGGGTCATCGGGGGAGATTACATTAAAGAGGTTGCGGGCGTGGGAGAGAGCTTGGGGGTGAATGGGGTCGAGAATGTAGATTGTGTGTTTTTTCATCTTGCCCTTTTTTTTTTTTTGTATCAGTATGCATTGGGATCCAGAGTGGGATTATTGTCCAGTTTATTTTGTTCTGTTTTCGATGAGGAGATTTGGTGGCGGATTGTCGTGCTGAGGGGTTACGAGAGCCTTATCGCACCGCGGAACATCTCCGGTTCCCCTCATTCTCGTCGCGCATCAGACCATGGAAGCAGAGATGTCAAAGTTTCAGTCTTCACTCCTGTCAACGGCGTTCGGTCCTTTATGGCCGATTAGGATCCAAACGACATGCAATGTATCGCCCTAGATCGAGGGAAAATTCAGCACGAATTCAAAAATATCACCCCAATCAAAACTCACCTCCTTAATACCGTGGGTGAGCACTTGATCTCCTTACAAAAGATTAGTAGAGTGCAAATACCCCAAAAGAGGCTAGACTTGTCAATTTATACAAGATGCGAAAGAGAAAACCCACCATTTAACAACTCCTTACCCTGAAAAATAATCCTTAACTTTTCCCCTTCCACTTTTCCAAGTTCCCCCCTGAAGAATTTATGAAAGACCAGATCCTTAAATTCAAGCACAAGCATTCTAGGGTCCATCGTTATAGATTCCGTCTGCGAAGTCAAGGTCTTCACAGTCACGGCCTCCGTCAGGGAGTAATCATTTTCTGATACGTTCAGACGCGGGATGATCATGACCGTATCGCCCTGTCTTTACCTTAGAAATATATTCAACATATGTCGGCTATAACGTACCTCCCGAACATCACAATGAGCAAGCGTTTTGTCATCGTGGTAGAATTTACAGCATTCGCAGGGGGGGTAATGGGTTCCGCGCTGCCAGAGTCGCTGTTCCTCCTCCGGTATACCTAGAGTTTTTCTGGCTATAACCTTGAATTCCCCAATGGTGCCGTGTAGGTCGACTTCGACGGGGACTGGGGGGTCGAGTTTGTGGCGGATCTTGATTGTTCGGATTTTCGGGAGAGGGGGTTCGTCTGCAGGCGATCCCTTAATTAAATTCAGCTTCGTGGAGAGCGGCCGGAAAATACCCATTTTTGGATCTCAGTATTGCACTAAATGTGATATTGTTGGAGGATAGGAAGTGCTGTACTCTGCTCTTTATCAGGTCCTTGGCCTGGTTGCCGCCTGCATTGCGGGGTTGCGAACTCGAATACGAGCCACATGATGCTGCCGACACCGCATCACAAAAAATATGTACAGTTATGATGTGGAGCCACCTAAGATTATATACGAGAAGAATGACAACGGAAAGTCACGGTCATCCGAATTAAGCACCAAGCGGCTGAGCCAAATATATATCTTTGTAACCATAAAATCAATTAACAACCTAACAATGCATTCTAAACCCTATAAAACAATTATAACTTGCTCTCTCCCTTTCCAAGGGCCTTGAGCACCACATCCGTCATCATCAACGTCTTCTCTTCCTCCAATTTGCGACCAACCAGTTGCAAGTTAACAGGCATGCCATGCACAGCCTCGGCGGAATCTACCCAAATTAGCCTCTCCCCAAATTTTCACAAATATATTGAGGAACTTACATTCACGCTGCGTAGTCGCATCAATCTCACTCAAGGGCTTATGATCCACATACGCCACATCAACACTCTTATCCGTCTTGACACCACAAGGGAACGACACAGCCGGGTAATCAAGCACATTATACACGCCTGTGTACCCAACGTATCCGAACTTGCCGTTCTCGACTGTGCTGTATGGGGTCACCGGGCCTGTCACAGTCATTAGCATCCCAATCGCCAAAAAGGAAACAAGAAGAAAAGGGGAACATACAAAGAATAGCATCAATACCCGCCTCATTCCACCGTTCCAAATACTCCTTACACAAATTACTCCTCTTCACCTGCAACTGCCACATCTCATGAACCCCCAGCTCCTTCGCCGTCTCATAAGCCTTCATCTCAGGCCTAAACGGCTCGCCCGTACCCTCAAGCAATCCACGGACACTCTTGCCCCCATCCGCAACAAACATCTTCGCCAACGTAACCGCCAACTCCTTGTGCCCCACAGGCGTCCAACCCACAATCTCATGGCCCGCCTTCTTCAATTTCTCCACACTCTCTCTTAATGCACGCGCAACAGGGGGGGTCGGCGTAACAGTGCCATCGGTCCACATTACGCCGATCTTGAGCTTAGTTTTGGGTTCGATGGATCGCCACGGGATAGGGAGACACTTCGGGTCCCGGAGCCAGGGTTCTTGGCCCACGACGGTGGAGGCCCAGAGGGTGATTTCTTCTAATGTAGGTGCCATGGGGCCGTTCACGCTGTTGACGGCTTCTTGGCCCGCGAGCCCGGAGCGGGTGGCCATGTTGGGGAAGCGGCCGAAGGAGGGGCGAATAGTAAATATGCCAGTACAGGCGGCGGGGATGCGCAATGAACCACCTTCCACCAAATCAGCACTTATTCCACACACACACACACACCGGGGGAAAGGGGGTTAAAGGGAGGGAAAGGAAAGAGGGGGGGGGTACCGATATCAGTCCCCACACCAAGACGACTACCACCGAACGCAATCAGGGCAGATTCACCACCGGATGAACCGCCAGATGTCAAGTTGCGGTTTCGGGGGTTAACTGTGCGGCCGAAGACGTTATTTACGGATTCGGCGATCATCATGGCTGTGGGCACGTTGGTTTTGACATAGAGGACTGCGCCGGCGCCGAGGAGGAGGTCGACTAATGTACTGTTGTAGGTGGCGGGGTCATTGACCAGCGATGTAAAGCCGACGGTGGAGTCGTAGCCGATTAGGTTGAAGTTATCCTTAATAGAAATGGGGAGGCCGTGGAAGGGGCCCTTCGTCTTGCCTGTGGATGCGAGGTAGGAGTCGAGTTCTTTGGCTTGGGCGATGGCGCGGTCGTAGAAGATTTCGGAGAGGCAGTTTGTCTTCCATCCAGGAATTAAATTAGCTGGGCGATTCTAGGGTATTAGGGAGGGGAGGTTTTGGGAAGGGGGAGGGGCACCAATTGCTGCGCAACAGCTGAAGCCTTGCAGAACGCCTTGGTGACTTCCTCGGAGCTCCATGATCCAGAGGCCAGGTGTAAGAGAATAGTCTGCGCAGGGGTCGACGTGATCTCAAGCTCACGAGCTGTGAAGAAACCACTCTCCCTAGGGAAGGTAGTCACATCGGCCACATCCTCCTTGGGGAAGATCTCAGCGGGAATCACCCATTCCTTGGGGATAGCATCCCTGAGAGCCTGGCGCTTTGTAGCGGCGATAGTTTCCCACGTGGCTGTCATATCTTCTAAACTCAATTCTTAGCCAACAAATAATAGAGTCTAACCTTATAATAAAAATAGATAAAGATAAAGACACGATAGACCAAGAAAAGATTGCTAGGATTATTTGTACCTTTGCAAACCGGTGCGGGGTCCTCCTTGTCCGGCTATAACGGATCTGAGTAAGACCCCGCGCACGCGCTTAGGTGGCTTCCACGCGGGTCTGCGCTGATTAGTGTGCGCTACACGCTGGTGGACTGATCCTGATAGCGTATCTCGGAGCTTGCAGCCTGTTAGGGGGCGCCGATACACCGAGGTTATCACCAGCTTAGACACGGCTAGCCTGTTCAGAGTAAGGGCTCACCTCGGGGGGGAAACAAGTTAGTAAGAGCAGTCGGAGGAAAGCCCGATAAAGTGTGGAGAACAGCTTGACCAACTTAGTCCGAGCAGTGATTTGGCTTTAACAAAGGCTGGTTGGCGGGGGTTTCTAGCGGGTCACCAGCGAATCGTCGCCCGTTCCGAAGTCTTGGACCACCTTTGGCTTGACTCCAACGCTCTTAGTGCCAGACCGTGGCTGATAACTCTCGCCATCCAGATACGCTTGGGAACCTTGAAGAGGAAAAAGATTGGAGATAAGCCGGTGAAGACTGAAAAAAAAAAGAATAGCCGGGAAATTCCCCTCCAGTCTCTTGGCCAATGTTCCTGTGACCTCCTCGAGCACGGCGCACACGAGCAGCAACTCGCAAATGGGAATAAATAATTGCACGATGCCCAGTTTCTGTTACTCATAGATTCCTCTCTGTCTCCTCTCGTCTCCTCTTCCCCAGTTTGCCGGCGTTGTGGTTCTGGTCTCCGCTGGAGTCCACCCCCAATTCCCCATATCCTCCCTTCCCCATAAACCTCATCCCATCCCCAGATTTCCACCCAAATTTACATAAACCAGAATTGACAAAATGTTGAGCAAATTCACCTCCTACCTCAAAGGCCAGGAGCGTGTCCCCGGCGAGGCCAAACTCCTCCGCAAACTCGACGCCTTCATTCTCTCGTTTTGCTGCCTCTGCTACTTCGCCAACTACCTCGACCGCACCAACATCAACAATGCCTACGTGTCCGGCATGAAAGAGGAGCTCAACTTCCAAGGCAACGAGCTCAATGTCATCAACACCGTCTTCACAGTCGGGTACATCCTCGGCCAGATCCCCTCCAATTTGGCATTGACCTACTTCCCCCCGCGCCTTTTTTTCCCCATTGTCATGATCATCTGGGGCTGTCTCACCATGATCACCGCGGCCGTGCACAATCCACAGGGAATCATGGCCATCCGCTTCTTCCTGGGCTTGGCTGAATCCTCCACTTTCGTCGGAACACATTATATCCTTGGCTCATGGTACACGGAGAAGGAACTGGGCAAGCGCAGTGGAATCTTCACGGCCTCCGGTCTGGCCGGGACTATGTTCGGCGGGTTCATCCAAACAGGAATCCATAAATCCCTGAATGGCGCACAAGGGTTATCCGGTTGGCGGTGGCTGTTTATCGTTCGTCCCCCCCTTCCCTCCTCCCCCTCCAAACTAGATACTAACAATTCCCCCCCCCCAAGATCGATGGATTGATTACAGTGCCCATAGCAATATACGGCTACCTCGTCTTCCCCGACACCCCCACAACAACCAAAGCGCGGTACCTAACCTCGGACGAAAAAGCCCTCGCGATCGCCCGCATCCCCGAAGGCAGCGCCGAAAAAGTCCCGCTCAATTTCACCTTCGTCAAACGCGTCTTCAGCACCTGGTACTGGTACGCTTTCGTCATTCTCTGGATCATCGCCGGTGAAACAGAGTCATTCTCTACAAACGCCTTGCTAGCACTGTATATGAAGTCGCATCCAACAAACACGTACACTGTTAGCCAGCTGAATAACTACCCCACCGGTGTTCCGGCGGTCGGGATAGTAAGCACACTCTTCTGGGCAACACTCACCGACTTTTTAGGGGGGAAGAGGTACCTGGTCGGATACTTTATTGGGATAACTGGGATTGTGACGAGTTCGTTGGTGTTGGCCAGGTTCGATAATACGTCCGTCGTGTTTGGAATGTATTACTGGGCGGGCAGTGTGTATGCGTGCCAGGCGACGTTCTTTGCGTGGTGTAATGATGCCATGCGCTATAAGGATGATCGGCTGCGGAGTGTGGTCATTGCCAGCATGAATATGATGAGTAGTGTATTTAATGCGTGGTGGAGTATTTTGTTTTATTCGGCGACGTTTGCGCCGCATTTTACGCGCGGGATGTGGGCGATGATTGGGTGTTCGATTGCGTTGGCGGTTTGGTGTACGGGGATTGTCTTTATGACGGTGAGGGAGGAGAAGAGGAGGGAGGTGGCCGAGATTGGGACAGTTGGGATAGAGGTCAAGGAGAAGGAGGCTGTCGAGGTTTAGACTGAGTTTATTGTTGAAGAATACACATTTCTATACATTTCCCGTTAGAATATCAGTGATTTAAAGATGTGAATAACCATGGTAAAGTAGTAAAATTAGACTGTGCTGTCTTCTGATACTCATAAAACAAGGCATCATTTCATAGAATAAATACAAACGAGTTACGTTACTACCAGGTCACAGGCTAACAAGAGAACAACCACCGGCCGACTTCGTCATTGCCTCCCTCCTCTTCTTCTTCCTCCTCGTAGTAGTTCCGGCGGCGACGTCGGTACGACCGAGCCTGCGTATTCCTCGTGGCCAACCGCTTCGCCACCTCGTTCGCATCGTACAATGTCACAAGCTTCCTCTTCCGGCTGGCCCCATTAAGAGCCTCGACGCGCGCAGGCTCCACGCAGCACATCCGGTAAATCCGAACAGCGGCTGACTCCTTCACCCCGGACTTGGTCTCCTCCACGCGCTGTTTGACCGTCTCCGGGCTGTCGTCCAATAAGGAGCAGGAACGAAGATTGCGTGCCCCGTAACTGTAGCTGTAATAACCCCGGTTGTGCCCGCCTGACTGTAGCCTTGCTGGGGGTCCAACAGTAGCCTGCCCGATCCAACCATTTTCAGCTAGGTCCGCCGGTGTGGACCCGGTCGCATTCTCGCGGTACAGGAGGTCTGGTCGACGGGCCAGCAAGGCTTCAAGCAATTCGCAGTTGTGGTTCTTGACCGCCTCGTGAACAGGTGTATTGCCCGTACCATCCAGGAGTTCCATGTGCTTCTGGCCTGTGCCTTCGGCAAAGTCAAGGATCACTTGCAGCACCGGGAGCGTGTATTGCGAATCAACAGTGCAGGCGCCGGCGAACCACATCGCAAGCGGGGTTGCAGACTTAGGCTCCCAAGAGGAGCGCTGCGTGAGCATGGAAGGAGCCAGCAGAGGATCGATGAGATCGAGCATCGTCTGGAGTTTCTTGGCTGACTCCTTGCCCGGGTGCTTCACATTAATCAAGAGCAGGTGAAGGAGGTTGTTTCCAACGCTGTCACGGACGGTCTGGTTCGCTCCAGCGTTGAGGAGGATCTTGGCAAATTCCAGTCGCTGCCGGCGGAATGTCAGAGCCAAGGGGGTCCATCCTGCGACAGATTTGACCTCAACACAATGTGGCATGTTTTGCACCAGGTACTCGACCAGCCGTTCGGACTGTGCGGTGACCTTGGAGAGAACAGCGCAATGCAAAACAAGATCGCCTAAAATATGGTCAGTATGAAGTCAGATATCAAGCGGGGCTGAGATTGTCCGGAGCGGGATATCTTACGTCTCGAATTCAACCAGTCCAGTATAGATCGTTCCAGTCCAGAACTAGTTTTGGCGAGCTTCCTCAGGCGCTTGTCGTTCTTGTGCGCCTTTGCAAATTCGAGATAATGTCTTCCAGGAGCGGTACCAAGGAACCATTCCACAGTTTCGAGGTTGCCCTCGCGAGCGGCTAGGAGAAGCGGAGGATCCATGGAGACGGCCGTCGGAACTTGCATGCCGCCGCCGCGAGCAGCCCAGTCTGCCCGCTTTTTCCCATGGACCGTAAGACCCTGGTAGTACTTGGGATTCTCCTTGATCTCAACCCCACTGCTCTCCGCGAGCTTGTCCAGCGGAAGACCAGCTCCAGTACGCTTGATCAGTTCCTCCAAGCAACGCAGTCGCCCAAGCTTCAAAGCTAGTAGGAACTCGTTGTGAGAGACTGTGAATAAGGATTGACCCGGCTGGTCGGAATATTTGGTCGTCAGTTCCTGGCCTACGCCAAGGAGGAAGTTGAGCATTTCTACATCATCTTTCCAAATGGCGTATTCAATCAGATTAGCAATGTGATCCTTGGGGCGTTGTTCTTTTTCCATGAACTCGTGAATGTTGCCACGTTTTCGCAACACGGTTAGTGGTGAGATTTTGCTCTCTACCTGTGTCTTTGTTTCGCCGACGTCTTCGACTGTGAATTCGGCATCAATGATGTGGGTTTCGAGCTGGACACTGTCGTCATCATCGGAGTCACAACAGGAATCGTCGCTGTAATCATCGTTCTGGATGCGATATCGAGTGTTCTTCTTGTCGTCGCTGGGTTTGTACTGGGCGATCAGGATCGCAAGGATCGTTTTCGCCGCCTCAACGTGCCCCCGAAGAACGGCGATTGTGAACGGCGAGAAGTCGCGCGAATCGGCCACTCCAACCTCAAGAGGGAATTCCTTCTTGTCCTCGCCCCACATTCCCAGCGTCAGTTCCTTGATAGTGTCGACGTCACCAGTCCAAGCAGACTCGAACCTAGAGGTGAGGCGGACGGTGAGTCTCCACGCGACATTACGACAGGAATTGCAACTTACAATTTAAAATACCCGGCCCTCCTCTCCGTCGTAAGATTATAGACCGTAAATCCAAGATAGATCTTCCAAGGCTCCGCCTTCTTGGCGGAATTGTTCGCTTTGTTGTTGCGCTCGTTGGCAGGCTCTTCAATATCCGGATGAAGCTGTCGGAACGTCTGCGCTCCCCTCGCCAGTAAGTCAGCCTCCAACTTTTCATACTCCTGACTTAAAGCTAGGACAGCAGCCTTCTTCTCTTCGAGGCCTTCACGGTTCGTTTCGGCTTCAAGTTCCTTCTGGTATTGCTCATAGGACCGCTGATATTTCTCTCGCTCGAGATCCAGTTGGTTTCTCGCCAACAACATTTGATAGCTGCCGGGCACGAACTCGGAAAGATACACGCTATCATCTGCATTCAGCTCATCCGGCTTTTTGGCCGTCTTCGGTTCTCCCTTATACCGACGAAGGGCAACCAACTTCTGCTGGACATAGTCAAGCACCGACGACCCACGGTTGCTCCTCCTGAAATAATTGTCGTTGATGACTTTGTACCCTTCTGTTGTCAAAGTGTTTGGATCGGCACCCCGGGCCAGGAGCTCAATTGCAATGGCGGGAAGGTCCCGATCGACGGCCGCAATGAGGGGCTGGGTGATGCTGGTCTCGAAATCCTGCTGGTTCTGCTGGGTAGATCGGTTCCGCACCCAGTCCACCTTTTGAGCAGATTTCAGGTAGTCCTCAAAGCTAACTGACGGCTTGGCATCCCTCTCAAGTAGCTTCATTACCAAGATAACATCTTTTGCATTGATAGCAGCTGTGATGACAGAATCGGTTTGGAGGTTATAGCTCGGGCGGGCGACAGCCAGGTAATTGATTGCCCGCTCAACCGCTGGCTGATCGTGTTGGAGATAGACATCAAGAAGTTCGTTGCGTCCAGAGATCGCAAGGTAATGGAGGGCTGTCCTGTGTTCAATATCCCCCTGAGCAGGAGATGCGCCAAGCTGTAAAAGCTTAGCCGTCATCACCTTGGCCTGTTCGATCGGCAGTCGGATGGCCAAGAGTAAGGTGAGAATCGCTGCCTTTGGAGAATTGTCCCAGGTATTGAGGAGCTTCATTGGAAGGAGAACATCCGCACCGAAGGAGGTAACCAGCTCCTCGACGACATCAACATGGCCTTTCACAATCGCCAGGTGGAGGGGCGAGGCTTTCGTGTCCCACGCCAGTACATTGATATCATAAATGTCGGGCTCAAGTTCATTGGGATCGTCGGGCACGGTAGACTCTCCATCTTTGGCATCTTCCATTTTGACATTGACAAAGGAGCCCGTGACGTACGAGTGGCTGTCTGTATCATCGTTGTCTTCGGAAGGATTACTGATCATTTCAATATCACCTTCGGCGTCAGGCTCTGGGCCACTTTTCGCTGTCTTTTTCCGGAGCTCCTTCCTGCGCGCTTCTTCTTTGTTGGCCTCTTCTTCTTCATTCTGCTCACTCTTGGTCAGTAGAATCTTCACGATCTCCACGCTGCCCCTTGAAGCCGCAAGATGAAGAGCCGTTCGCCCATCAGCGAGGCGCCAGATCATACGAGCTCCCTTGTCCACGAGAAGCTGCACGATTTCAGGCGTAGATTCCATGGCCGCCAGATGCAGCGGGGTACGGCCAGTGTGATCCCGCCTGTTGACATCGATTTCCTGCGACAGCCAATGCTCAACCTCTTTGAGATCATGGTCAACGATAGCCTGGCACAAGCCTTCGGTATTACCGACGTATGCCATTTCTGCGGCATGTTAGTCTCAAGCCTAGATCAGCCAGCGAACCACGGTCACTCACCTGTCCAGTCAGTATCCGTGATCGGATTGAAACTGCCAATTTCCTGGCGACCGGGATTATCCTGCACAAAACTAATTTCTCCCGAGACATAGATCTTAGCCTCTTCCGTCGCCACTTCTTCCTCCTCCGGGGTGGAAGGTTTGGGGCAGTAGCCACAGCAATCATGCATGACATCACTCGCGTCACCAAAGAAAGCCGGATGCCGGTGAAGGTGGACTTCCCGATCCTTCGGTTTGTTCCACTCTGCATTCAAAAGAAGATCCTTTGTGTACAGAAGCTTTTCGATCTTTCGCGCATGAAACTTTTCACCATAAGGAATCGTCTAAATGATGGTTAGAGGACGATCAGGGCCGTTTTCGTTCGAGCTAAGCCTTACAAAGGTATGGTAATCAGACACTTCATCCTCCTCCACCCACTCTGCCACTTCGTCTTCCCAGTCATTCTTAATGTTACCGCGTAGCTTTCTACTGTATCGGTAGTTGTTGACGGGAGGTCTTCCACGCTCAGCCCGTCTCTGGGCAAGGTACGTGTCCCGATCGGACGACTTTGGTAGCTTCTCCAGTACCAGCAGGCGTGCAAGACCAACGGTCCGGGTAAAGCTGCGCTCGAAGATAGTCTAGGAGGGGGGGTAAGCATACGTGCCCAAGAATCGGAGCGATTCCACTCACCGGATCAATCCGAGCACGATCCAGGTCCGGCCAAAACACTTCAAACCCCCTATGAGAATACTTCGAAAGACGGTTCTCATATGAGGGTGATCGCCTCGACAGATCCACGCGGTTTACCTGAGTGATATAAGCACCAAGGGCACGCGGTGCTGCGTAGACCTGATGTCCGTCGTACGCAGCACAGGAACAATCAACGTCGAAACCGGTTAGAATTTCGGCAATCGACTTGTACAGACGCAGGACAATCTGCACGTGGCGCGTGGGATACTGGGAGACGATGGTGATGGCGTGCTTGGTACGAATCGTGGACGTCTCGGTAAGGATTGAGTCCTTGATACATCTTTCGATCTGCTTAATCTTCTCAACTGCCTGTTTCTCCGTCAGTCCATAAAGAAAGAGATCCACGTCCGAGGCGGGCGCGAATTGTTCGTGGTAGAACTGGCGGAGGCCACGCTTGGAATCGTTGAATTCCTCGGGAACAGGGAGAAGTGACGTTGTGACCGCACTACCGGCCGCAATGACGTTGCTCCAGTCCATATCAACGAGGGAGCTCTCGGAGAAGATGTTGAAGTTGGTCTGGAATTGTTTCAAGCTCGGAACCACGGCTGGTGAACCATTGGCCCTGCGCTGGTCATCCTTCAGGGGCATCAGGTACTTAGAGGTTATATCCTTCGACTCGGTGGCAATGGTGCGAGCCCGGACCTTCAGATCTGCGGCACCATTGGCGTCAAACAGTGGGACGATGTTGAGGAGGTTTTCCGCTGTGGCGGGGTGGTTGGGCTCCTGCGCGTAGATCTTGCGCACCACGGAGTCATACTCATTGAATGGCCGAACGAGGTCAGGAATTGGTCGGTCGGGATTGGACTCGAGATATTTGAGGAAGTCTGAGTGCTTGACGGGAACGGGGGGGAGGGTGTGTTGGGAGGTCATGGCGGATATCTGTATCTGAGAGGAGTGTCAAGTTGAGGAGAGAGGAGTAGGGTATCAAGAAGCTCAACGACAATTGCAGTGATGAAAGATCGAGGAAGAAAGATCGAGTGTGAGGGACGTGTGAGATGAATTGGAACTCTACATTCCTCTGGGATGCAGGAGGTTTTTAAAGAAATAGCGATGATGGAGTTGCGACCGACACCAACAACAGCCAACAAACAAAGATGGTGGAGATGGCAGAAGGTGGGGAGCGGCTCTCAGGCAGCGGCAGGCAGCTCCAGGCACCCCAGGCAGCACAGCTCCTTGGCGCCTTCCGCTCTAGCCAATCCGGCGCCCCCATACGCGAAAGGTGGAGACCTGCTGAACTCTGGAGCCTCGTATCCGCCCCTGCAGCGATGCTCATTGGGTGTGTCTCAGCGATTGGTGCCTCAGGGTCTGCATCCACGGATCCAACTCGGCTGCAGTCCGTTTGGACTTTCGACTGGTTCCTGACCAGGCACTTGAGAGCTCCTGCCAGTTCTACCTTCAGAAGGCTGCGCCATCACACCACTCTTTCCTGTCCCAGGATTCTGTGGCGGTTTGTGAAATTATACCAAGATAATTCATTCAGTTTGAATTCGAAAAGGTTCCTAATCTCCCTCGGTCAAACCATGGGCGGAAGGATTGGTGAGTCTAGCACATAGGTAGGGTCAATTCGTAAATATATACATCCACACATCCCTCGACATGAAAATCAACATTTCGAGTTAGCCTGAGGGATAATAAGATTTTTAGAGATCTGACTCCTATATGTAGATCATCGTATTCTAACGGCTCTTTAGATATCGAAATAATAACAATTTATTTGACGGTGTTTACTGATTCGACTTCTCTGGAGCTGGTGCCGCCCGCGGCCGCGGGTTTTGAGGTAGATTTCCTATTCTGGTATAGCTTCAAGACAACAAAAGTCGCGACCTTCCATCCAACCATAACCTCGTGAACTCATGAACCAACAACCATCAGCTCATCAAATCGTCCATCCATCAATTGCATGCTATCGACAGCGATGGGCGAGATAAAAGTTTGTACCCTAAAATACCCGATAGAACGATCGTGCCCCTTTCATATCAAGACACGGGTGAGTTCCCTGTTGTCTCAGCACTTCTCTGTGGAATGCGGTGCGAAGCGAGATGCGGGCGAGACGCTGGATTAAAAAAAACCCCCAGATTACATCGCGAATAACTGCCTATACAATACATACAGCGTTGCTGGCGTCGTGATACAACTGCGATATAAACACCAATGCACAAGAATTACGTCGTCCGCTCCACAACGCATGACCCGATTAGCGATGCCTTGACCGATTTCCCTAAGCCAAGGCCAATTTTTCTCAGTCCCCCGCTAGGCAATCGCTTACAGACCAAACACCCCGATCCTGGGTGTTCCTTGTACGAGCTTGGAGTCACGACGACAACCTGGCCCTCCAATGGCTCCGTGATGAGCGCCAACTGTACCTCCGAGCTGACCGTCCACACCAGCACCAGCGCACAACCACTATGTCCCTGCGCGAGATGTATAACCCGTATCCAATGCCACAGGCCCCGAGGAACTAATCTGCGGAAACCGGATGCGAAATCTGGACCGAAGGGATCGATGAGGGCCGGATTGTTCATCGCCCCCGACATGGACCCGTACGCCGCCCAGGCCCCTACGACGAATTCCCCTATAATGTCACCCTCGCCAACTTTGACGGTGTCTGCAGGCAGACCCCATGCGGTTGCCACGGCCTTGTGAGCCTCTGTGCCCATATCCAAGAACTCTGGTGACTGTTTCCCCCATTCGAACAGAGACCCTTCGGTTGCGGTGGCCATGATATTGACGACTTGAACGACCTTGTCGAAACCAACACCTTCCATTTCGATTCCTTCGTCAATGAGCTTTAGTCTGTGGGTTTCCTTTCGTGATGTTGCATGACTATCGCCGAGCGCGACGAAGCCCATACTCACTTCCATATCCGGGAACATGGAGACGTAAGAAAACCTATCTCCAAGATATAGTAAAGGAGAGAAGTCTCCCTCATGAACAGCCTGCTCGTAAAGCTCCCCCCATAAGCTGGAGATCCTCAAGCGATAATCGATAACCGGGTGACTCTTCTGCAGCATCCCACTCACCCCAATGACACGGTCTTGCTCTACGCTGCACTCCCTTGAGCGAACAGCCTGCGCGATGTGCCAGAACGAAACCTGCCCCTTATCATACAGCTGCCTTATTTTCAGCATCTTATAGAGCTCACTCTGTTGCAGCTCCTGCATTATCGCCAGACTCTCCATAGCCCCTGCCTCCATCAGCGCCTTGGCAATCATCTCACACAGCCCAACCGCCTGCAAAAACGTGGCACACGATGTCATATAGCGCTCAGGGGTACAAAAGAAGATAGTCTTCGGGATGACACCTTCCTGCAACGTCCAGACACGGCGGAACCACGGCGCCTTCTCCACCGTCAAGATCTTCCGCGCCCACTTGAAGCCGTCGGCGGGACTGAAGTCGCGATCAATGAGACTAGCCGACGCGTTCGGGCCGAAGATCTGCTCGACCGGAACATTCGGCATGTTATACTCATCTAGCTTGAAGAAGGAATTAATCGCCCGGAACGCCTTGAGAACGTCAGTCCACGGAGCGTCATCGTACGTATTGTCGAACCAGACTAGACACCCCGTGGCATTGCGATAGTATTCACCCATTCTTTCGATTTCATCTTGGCGATCGTGACGATCAACGACGCTCTGATCGAGACATAACACGTCCATCCATATGTACCGTTCTCCGACGGCTATACGCGCAGCTTCGAAGATCTGCTCGAGCTTTTCCGCGCTTCGCATCGGGATGTCCCAGGGTACGCCATAGTTGGCACCGTTGAGTTTCTGGGTGGACCCCCAGACATGCGACACAGCTGCGTATCGCACTGGACCGAGGAGGGCAGTTTCTACCGTTCGTTGTTGGGCGAGATCGTAAAGACGGGGCGGGACGCGATGAGTGTCGTCGGGAAGCCAGCTTGGGTCGAAGATGCGGTTCCCGAAGAAGTCTGGCGAGTACTGGGCGCCTCTTCCCCATTTGCCGTGGATGTCGTGTACAAAGTCATAGAACATGTTACCTGTGGCGGTCATAGGGCTGCTGCCTTCGCTGTGGTCGAAGAAGGACCAGAAATTCTTATGCACTCGTAGACGGAAGTCGGAGGGTGGGGGGCCATCGTCATCGTCGTCCTCGGGAGGTGGGTTAGTGGCTGGAGGAGGGTTACTTGGCGCGGGCTTTGCGTTTTGTGAAATTGAGGGTTGATTTGGTGTTTCTGGTGTTGGCTGGGGTTGATTCCGAGGTTGAGTTTGTGTTGTTTCCTTCGATGAACCCGGCTCCGACTTGAACATGCGGCGGAACCGGTCGCGAAATCGAGGCTTGTCCGCCATGATGGTTTCTCGAAGAAAATACGGGAAGAAGTGACGAAAGAAACAAACGTGGTCAGGCAGCGGGGAATGTGCCGGATTTATTAGAGCATGGACACCCTCAGCCCACCGGTTCTTGGGGCGTGGGGAGCCCTTCCAGCCGATCCGGTGGATACACTATATTTGGACTACAACTCCATCTGATGGGCTTGGAATGACGTCCTTTCACGCCCACGATTGGACTCCCAAGATGAAGGTTGTTCGTATCGGGGTTGGCGCATCCACTCCGTCCCTTGGCTGCTGGGTGGTGTCATCTTGGCCGAGGGAGGCGGTTAAGCCCCTTTCATGCTCGTCTCTTGGTGGTTGGGGGACGACAACCTTTTTCTTTAGGTTTCCTGCCACATGGAGGATGACCAGGTCAGCTGCGATCATCCCATATTGAGGGTATTATTTGGACAAGGATACGAACGACTGTCCAATCATTTCCGGCTATACGAGGATCTTGTGGACGGGGTTGAGAGCTTGGCTACAACCGCTCTTGGCTCGTATGGAAATAGGCACACCCCAAGAGAGTCGCTCGTCTTGAGAATGACCTCATACTACTCGCAGGGAAAGATAATCACAGGCGTGCTCTCAAAGCTCAACCTTCACAACCTGTCCCCCATACACAACACCATCAACAGTTCCCCCGCGAGTAGTAACATACATAACCCCCGCATCCACCGGGAGAGACACCGACGTCGGACCAAAAATGTCCAGAGACCCATCCCCACCAGCAACAACCTCCTGCTCTCCATCCGGCGAAATACCCACGATCGAATTATCACCCTGACAGACATATGCGACGCCAGCATCATCAAAGACAAAATCATCCCAGCTATTCCCATCGACCGCATGAGAAATAACCTCTACATCACCCACAATATCGCCAACTTCAGAAATGCGAACACGCGCAAAGAGTCCTCTAGCTGTGATAGTGAAATAGGCATAATCCCCAGCAACCTTCAACCCATTGATCCCGATCGGAGTCGTCGCATTCGCCGGCGGAGAGAGGACCTCATCTTGGAGTACCATCGTCGTTTCTCCCGTCTCAGTATCTACACGAAACAAAGCGCCCAACCCCGAGTCAGCAAGCAGCACGATATGCGGGTTCGCCGGTAGCGAGGCAAGTCCGTTGAGCATAACAGCCTCCGGAAGGGTTGTGACGGTCGCGACGGTGGCATTATTATTGAAATCAATCGTGAACAAGTTCTCATCTGTGTATTGATAGTTGTCTCCGCGGACGCCACCGATTATGGCGAATTTATCATCGCCGATGGCCGCAATGCCGTTTGTGGCGGTGATACCCGGGAAAGTAGCGACAACTTCGGCCTGCGGGTGCGGGGAAAGCGAATCGAGCGTGTAGAGCCGATTTTGATCAAGGGTGGTGAAGAGAATGTGGCCATTGGGTCGTAGAGCGCTGTTTTCGATCCTGATGGCGGTGGTGAAATTCCAGAGTTGGGTGGTGGTCTGGGCGAGGGCTGTGGATGCTAGCATTGCACCGCTCAGAATGCGCATGGTGAGGGGATACATGGTCAAAATGGATGAGGGGAGTAAGTTGGGGGACAGAGATGACCTGCAGACGGCGGAGTATTTATTTCCATGTCGATCAGTCTAGTGGTTTCATCTACGCGAAACGTCATTTTGGCTGTTTCCCCCCATTTCGGCTATTTTGATATTCGGATATATGGCTTACCGAGAAGACCTTTTCCAGCAGGCTCTGGGGAGAAAAGGGAAGAAATAAAATAAAATTTATGTTCGGGCTTGTATACTGCCGGTAGAGGTAACCTCTCTAAGCACTTCTCTAAGCATCTTTTTAAGTACCTTTTTTTGTATCCTTTTCTAAGAGAAGTGCTTGAATAGGTGCTTGAGGAGATATAGAGAAAGATAACTAAAAAGATGCCCACAGAGGTACCTAGAGGGGTGCCTTAAGGAGTGCCTAGAGCGATAGGAAGTGCACCGAGAGATGCTA